>JAPYKE020000119.1:0-1200000 GCA_028554795.2 Sinohyriopsis cumingii | reverse complement strand
GGCTTATCTTGATGAGCATAGGGTCCAAACCTTGGAAAATTCTGCTTGTGCCGCTGACGAGTATTCTTTAGCTCATAAAGTTCCTTTTGTAGGCAAGTCTTCCACTCAGCAGACTTCTGGCACAGAAGTATTTCAGCGTGATACTAGCCATTCTTAATTTCCAACTTTTAAAAATCAAGTTTTCGATAAGCTTGATCAAAGATCCTTGTTTCTTCCAATGTGTACCTATTGCAAGAAGAAAGGACACATTATTTTTGATTGCCACAAATTAAAAAATCAGAATCAAGACAGACCTATTCCAGATGCTCTTATTTCTAAGAGGTCATGGTCATGGTCATGGTCATGTATTGAAAGCAATACATTTGTTGGGTCTAATAAACCCCAGTCTGATTTTATTATGGAGAATTATGAACCATTCATGTTGAATGGTTCTATGTCACTCTTGGATGATTTGGCCAATCCTATTCCTATTAAAATTTTAATGGACCCAGGAGCTTCTCAGAGTCTTTAATGTTAGGTACTTTGCCTTTTTCTGAGAAGTGTTCTTCTAATGAACGTGTTCTTATTCAGGGAGTAGAGTGCGGCTTTGTTAATGTTCCTCTTCATTGTGTAAATTTGTCATCAGACTTAGTATCAGGACCTGTGACAGTCGGAACAGTGTATTCTTTACCCATTGAGGGCATTCATTTATTACTAGGCAATGACTTAGCTGTAGATAAGGTTGTGCTTAATCCACTTGTAACTGACAGGCCTTGTTTGGATCAGAAAGTCGATCCTATTGAAAAATAATTCCCTGATTTATACCGAGCTTGTGCAGTTACTAGAGCCATGGCAAAGGAAACTCTTGAAAATTATGTTGATAAGGAAAGTAGCTGACTCATGTATTGGTCAGGCTTTTGATGAGGTCACTTTCACTCCTTGTTTGGATCAATCAAATGGTATTGATCACAGTGATCCTCTTTTAACAACTCATTCTGTTTTTTCTAATCAGGGTGACATATGGCAATCACTTGTTGTCAAACAGGAAAAAGATCCTGAGATCTCCTGTTTGTTTCAAAGGGACATTAGTGAAATTGAAGCTACTGAAGTACCTGTCTGTTATTTCATTAAAAATGGAATTCTTATGAGAAAATGGAGACCTCCCAAGGTACCTGCTGGTGATGAACTATCAAATTATAGTTCCAAGATCTTACAGACAGGAAATACTTAGTCTGGCCCATGAAACTCCTTTGGCTGGTCATTTAGGGATTAATAAGACTTATCAAAAGATCTTGACTCACTTTTATTGGCAAAAAGTTAAAAGTGATGATTGTAAATGCTGCAGATCTTGTCATACTTGTCAAATGGTAGGAAAACCCAATCAGAAGATACATAAGGCTCATCTCCATCCTATTCCTACAGTTAATGAACCATTTAGTAGAAATATGGTAGATAGTATTAGTCTCTTACCTAAGATAAAGTCAGGTAATCAATACTTGTTGACCATAATGTGTGCCTCAACAAGGTTTCCAGAGGCAATTACTTTGAGGAATATTAAATCTAAAATGATAGTAAAAGCTTTGATAAAGTTTTTTTTTACCCAATTTGGCCTTCCCAAAATCTGTCCAATCTGGTCAAGGGTCAGATTTCAACTGGAACTGTCCAGCTAATTATGCGTCAAGCAGTTCAAGTCAAAAATGAAATTATGGTTTTGACAGAACTACAGTGGAGAGAACTTTTGATTCTGGTAATGTTGTTCTGTCTCTCTTGCTCATTTTTCAGAATTTTCTTCAGATTAGGTATTACGGCCCTTACAAAGTTAAGAAGAAAATGAATGAGTTAAATTATAATGATAGTACTCCTGGGATCTAAATAAATTAAGGGAGTACCAGTATATTGAGAGAGGTAGCCAGGTTAAACATGCAATTAATTTAGCTGTACCTGTCCCAGTCAGTGAAGATTTGAGTGAAGGAATACCATCAGATTCTACTGATATTGGAGTGACAAATCTTCGGAATTCAGAAATTATGAATGATCTGGACCAGAAACTTTCATATTTGCAACAGCAAGAAAGGAATGAACATAAACAGTTATTATTTGAATTTGAGCACTTATTTCCATTTGTTCCTAGAAGAACAAACAAAATTTTCCATGATGTTGAAATTTGTTAATTCCAAACCTGTGAAACAACACCCTTACAGGATGAACCCTCTCAAACAGGAATACTTGAAAAAAAAAGAATATCAGTATTTGCTGGAGAATAATTTCATAGAACCCAGTAAAATGGCCTGGAGTTCACCATGTATACTTGTTCCAGAACCAGATAAAACTTTCCGTATGTTCACCGATTATTGGCATTTTTCTTTATATGATGCAGAAAAGAAACATACTTTTGTTAGATTCAGTGGAATCACCCATCAGACCACTAAGAATTTTATCTTGTTTGTATATATATCATGCGAATACTATAATAATCTTGACACTCAAAAAACATTTCAGATATTAACATTTCCTTGTTAGTAATTATTGTGCTTCATCACCAAAATAACTCTTATTTATTGTGAAAAAATGAAATTCTCACCACATCATCACAGTGTTTTTCATATATATGTTATTTTTTCAGTTTAATTTTTATTTACAATATACACCCATTAAGTTATGTGTTAGGTGTACAAATAAATGTACAGTGAATTTAAACACTAATGTATTAAAACTCTAGGCTCCATGCATACAATATAGCCAAAATTGCTTTTACTGCCTGTGAGCCATACAAATTTGGCTAAAACATACATTTAGGCAAGTTTGGGTTTCTTAGAATCATACCTGTAGGTTGTACTAAAGGGTATTGCAGACACTAGCCATTCAAGGTGAATAGCCAAATTTGGCTAATCATACAGTTACATAGATTTGGGTTTCTAACAGCATGGATGTAAGCTATGCAAAATGATTTTGGCTAAGAATACATGTACGTTAAGGAAAGAGAAAATGAGGTGAATAGCCAAATTTGGCTAATCATACAGTTACATAGAATTTGTGTTTCTAACAGCATGGATGTAAGCTATGCAAAATGGCATTGCGGACACTAGCCAGATTTTGGCTAAGAATACATTTAGCCAAAATTTGGTTTCTTCCTAAGAGGTAAAATTAATATTCGCAAATAGCAACTATAAAATAAATGGCTAAATTTGGCTATTGAGCCACACACTGCTTGTTAAGAAGCGACAATGAGAATACTTAGCCAAAATTTGGCTTATTTCAAGTCTGCCTGGTTCCACCAGCAGATATATAGTAAACCTATTCTATAGTTATATATAGCGATTTGACATTGGTCAAAAGGACTACAAAATTCTCATTATGTTCATTTAAAAAAATTGGGGTAGGAGATTTTAGCCCACAGCAGAGACCTGATTTGATTAAATGGAAAAACTCGGTGAAATCGGAAGCTTTATTTCTGTACAGCATCTGTTCAAGCTAATTCTTTATTGGTGAGAGATCATTCAAGTTTTCAAAGGTTTATATCGGTTGAAACAATTTTATCTTGTGATGCATGAAAGAATTTCTAAATATGCCCCAGTCAGAAAGAACCATAAATTAACTGACCAGTCCCATACAGTATATATACAGTCAGAATTTAACTAAAGTTTGTAGCTGTGCACATGTATACTCAGCCTGAGGACTGGGTCATTACTTTCGAGGACAAATGGTTCAAATTCAGTTGTTTTGTTTTGTTTGTTTTTTAGAACAGAAGCAGTTGTCATCTGAAATTTTAAATGTACATACCACAGAGGATTACTTTTCATGTTTAAACAGTAGCATAACTTTGCACTGTTCAGGGGACAATCAACATTGTCTCATCAAGTCTGTGGATAAGTTTGTTAAGATTTCTTTGAATAAAGTAAAACCGTCAACTTCTTGCAAACGGTGTTAATCAGCCTTTTGTACATGAAAAAAGCACAGTATGTATTAGTACAGTTTTTGTGGCAGTGCGACTACATTAGTATTATATAATATTTGATTTGGCATCAATACCTATTACATTGATTTCACTAGAACTAGGAAATGTGTATAATCATCAGATAATGATGTAGATAAATTGGCATCTCTCTCTCTCTCTCTCTCTCTCAACCTCTAAAGAGCATGCTTGAATGTGTCATACACAGTAAGCCATGCCCATTTGATAGAGACAATGTCAACTCCATAGTGGTCATCCTCAACAACTCCGTGAGGAAGCACAGTGTCGATAGCAATTTTCAGTGAGCTGCTGCAGCAACTCCATCAGGATGTGTGAAGAGATGGTAGATGGTCTTTTTCTTAATCCTTTCCACTCTCCACCACCACCATGTTGCATGGGGTTCCTGTAATACATGCGAGCAGTACTGTACATGTAGTAGTGCTAGTCTCCAAATTTTTGTTACTCCTACATCAGGTCTTCCAAAATAAGGACTGTGCTGTTAGCTCACTTGTCCAGATAGCAAGTGAGAATAATGACGAGATGTACAAACGGTCATAGACATACCTATCCATACACTTGAAGCATATTGTTGTGAAAATGTTTTTACTTGTATGGCATCAGCATACATTTTTCCTCCTTTAAGCAATATTGTATAGGGTTTCATTGATACCAAATAAGTCAGCTGAATTCTTAAATATTTCTCTGTTGTACAGCTTTGTATTTATGTCATAAAGTAGAGTATACTGTCCATCTGTCTATCCATATATCCATTATCACTTTGTTTCTGCATAATAGCTCACATTTTCTACAGTCACCAAAGTCGATGGCTTGCACTTGGAGTAAGAAGGAATCCTGTTGATTTTGGAGTCAAAAGTCAAAGATCGAGGCCATTGTTACTGAAAGAAGAAAAATGGTTCCAAACAGTAATCTGTCTTTTCCATTTTCTCTCACCAGCAATCTTTGTACATGGCTTTCACTTTGGATAAGGAGCAACCATATCATATTTACGGTCAAAGATTAAAGTCTCTATGACTGAAAGAATAAAAATAAAAATGGTTTCTGGATAACATTAATTCTACATTGCATACCAGGCCCAAACTTTGTGAATGGCTTGCAATAGAAACAGGGAAGCTTGTTGGTTTTGAGGTCAAAAGGTTAAAGTTAAATTCACAGTGACTAAAAGAAGAAAAATGGTTTTAATAGCAGTGATGCAATATTTACTATTATTACATTGCTTGCCTATCTGGAGGAACGCATAGTCCCAGATCCAAGCCATGTGATTCTTCATGAAAAAGATCAAGATCCCTGTCTGACTCGTGTCACAGCCCATATGGAGGCTACTGTTCTTTTTCCATGGATGTTTGTGTGTAATAGACCTGCAATTTTGCTAGTCAAATAGTGCCTTCATTGAAAAGCTATTTTGACATGCCATTTATATTTTTGCTTTGATCACTAGTTTTTATTGATCGAGTGTAAGTCTTATTCCTTGCTAATTTGAGTGGTTTTGTTATATTAGTTTGTTAAATCAGACTTTTCTGCAACTTGATTGGTAAAATGGTGCCTTAAGTTAGTTATATCCCCTTCATGTATACTGGTGGTGGGGTAATTGCCTACCCTTTATTAGTTCCTTATTTTTGTGTTTTATGGATAAATATTCCTTTCTCAGAGTATAGTGTTGCAAGGTGTGGGAAAAATGTGGGTGTCATTGGGACACTTGCACCCTTTCTTAGTGTGTACATGATGCACATATAAGGATATTTGTCTTATCTGTTCTTTTGTTTTCTGATCTGTTGTTTGTCGTCTGATGTTGTATGGGACTTGGCAGAAAGTTGCAACACGTATATGGGAGGAAGAAAAACCTGTTTCTCTCATCTTCTTTGGATGATCCCATATGTTCCCATGAAGGGTCTGGATCTTTTCCCCTTATGGGAAAGAATAATGACTGGGGTAAGACCGTTCAGAGACTTCTTTGAATTGAAGGTCATCATTGAAGTGGTCCCTTAATACACCATGTTTAGACTGTAGGGGAGAACCTTGATGGAATTGCTTATGAGAAAATGTAACAACAAAGGGTCACTTATTACCCTAACCATTTCCAGAGCAAGAATCTGGGCAGTTGACAGGTTCCACCATTCAGGACGAATTTTCAAGAACTCCATGGAAACAGGAATACCACTGCCCAGCTCATCTTGATAGCCACATTGAGGTGCTAATGATTGTAATCCAGTGGTTTTCTTGACCTTCTGATAAACCATGTCAGGACATTGTCTCATAAGAGGGAACTTATGTCTCAGCACAAGGACTCCCTCCCACACAACAGTCCATATATGATCTCCACCTTTACACTTTACTTATCTCAAGTGATCTACGCATTGTTGAACAAAGTTGCCAAGTTCAAAGTTTAAGCCTGGAGACTCTAGACATTCGAGGTCAGTGATGCAAAGTAGAGAATATTTTGCTTTTTATCAAGTTATTAATCCTAGTTATCCTGCTTTGAGTACAGTGGCTAATTTCTTTTCACTTTCTTTTTGAAGAGAAACAATACTTGGTTTCTACTCTCACACTTAAGTTTTCTAAAGACTAGGGAGTTGCGTTGGATTATTATGTTGTAGACCTTATTTGGTATTTTGAGCTGCAGGTGTGTTTTATGTGCATTAACTAACTTGGAGCAAATGAATGAAGCTTCCTTTGTGAGATGAAAGATTCAGCTTCATGACTTATCTATTGAACACAGTTGTATAAGGACCAGTGGCAATTATGAGCTTGTATCTTAATGTAAACCCAGCTGCCTTCAGTAGTTCCACTTCTAATAGAGATCTATATTAATTTCTCAGATGTATCTGTGCTGGAAATCATCAAGCAGCAGAGAGGGCGAACAGACCATATAATTCCGACAAACAAATAAAACAAACAAAAAATAAAATCTCGTAGAAAGGTCCAGATTTTCACAAATAAACATTTCCTGGGAGGTTTTTATTTTTTGTTGAAACCAACCCCATCAATAAAACCCTAGCTTGAAAAGGTAGCTGAAAAAATAAAGTACTCTACATGTTTATTTATTTTTTTGTTTAATTACTGGACGACCAACATTGGTAGGCTCCCTCTCTGCTGCTATATTAATTAAAAAATTGTTATGTTAAAAATAATGGTACATCCAGAATCTCATACTGCAAGAATAGCACGAGAACGATTAGAAGCAATTAAAAAATTTCTTCCCGTGCGAGATTCATTTAGAAAAAATCTACAAGCGCGGCAAGAAGCACGAGTTGAGTACGAAGAGGACACTAAAAAACTGTTTAAGCCCGTCACTGCAGCTACTGAGAAAGTTACAACAGTCATCAAAGAGGATCTTCTTCCGGTATCAAAACAAACAGCAGAACAAACCGAAAAAATAGCAAGAAGAACTGAACAAACAAAGAAGATTTTACGAGATCTTCCACCTGACATAGCCAGGGAAATAGCTGCGGCTCAACCTCCACCTGTTGGTGAGGAAATACTTGAAAGTATTGGAAAACTTCGTGCTGAAGTCGCCGACGTGCACAAAGAGCATGCACCTGAACCCGAACTAGTAGAAGTAAACGCGGAATTGATTGCAAAATTTAGGGAAGGAGTTGTTGAGGAAATTAGAAATACTAAAAAAGAACAATTACCCGAGGTAATATTAAATAGCATATTTAATAAATCTAGTATTTTAAACCCCCGTTATGAAAAAGTAAATGATGATAATCTTATTAAATATATATATCGCATATATTACAACAAAAAACAAGCTAGAGGTCAAAAATATGAAATTATTGATGAAGAAGTAAAAAGACTTTATAGAGAGAGGCTGAAACAACTAGAACAAGAACAACTCTCCCAATATCAGCTTCCTCCACCTCTGCAACAAATAGAACAACAACAGTCTTCTCCACTTCTGCGACAAATAGAACAACAACAATATTCTCCACCTCTGCGACAGTCTTCTTTGTCAAAAATTAAAAAGTATATTAAAAAAGCAAGAAGATCCTTATCTAAGAAAGACACAGAAACAACAGACGAAGGAGCTACTGGCAGTGGTCTGGGAGATAATTTTATTTGTCCTAATAATATCATTAATGATGTGTCACGGTTAGAGGTTCTCATAGGAGGAAAACGTGCCGGAAATAATTCACCAGAAATAATTAATGAAGCATCTGATATTTGTCGGCAATTATTTCAAGGTGGTATCATGGATATCGGCGTTTACCGAGAACTTATCGACGAACTTGCTGATGACTAGTTGTTAAATAAATGGTAAATAAAAATAAGATGATCATACATGATAATCATCGTAAACCCATGCAGGTCAGAGCGGTAAACTCACAATTACCAATCTACAGAGCTACTTACGGAGATGGACTTGGTGATGTTATTCAGGGATTATTTACAAGGATAGCTCCAAAAGCAGTACCTGTTGCAAAACAATTATCGATGAAAGCTATTGATATTGTTCATGATAAAGCGCCTGGTGCAATTGTCAATGTTGCTGGTAAGGCGTTCTCGGTGATCAAAGAAAGACTAGCACGATTATTGCGACAAAAACAACAACCACCGGTGAAACTGGCAAGTACTGAGGTGATGTCAGCAGACGTAAGTAAAATAATAAATCAGGCTGCAAATCAAAAACTAGCGGCGATATCTGAAGAAGCAGAAAAAAATATAACAGCAAATTTAATAGCAGGAAGCGGTCTTCGTCGACGATGATCATCATTTGAAAAATGGTAATTATAATAAAAATGTTCAAGCGCGAATCAGACCCAGCATTTGATATGGAGGCACCTGTCCTTAAGTATGAATCTATACGTGATTATCAGTTTTATTCTTATGACGCAAGACAACCAAATCAGCGGGGGAGAATCGAATTACAGGTTCATGATACAAGTAGATATTTCTTACCCGCTGAGGCGTTTATTGAAGTAGAAGGTATACTTGTAACGAATGTTGTAGCTAATACGCCATATGGTGACAATCTGCGTGTTGGTTTTGTCAATAACGGGATTATGACGTTGTTTGATAGCGCCACATATATGATTGACGGAAAAAATATTGAATCAATTCAGAAGGATGTCGATGTACCTACAACAATAATTGGTCTGGCGAGATATTCTGACGACTTTACAAGATCAGCTGGTCCAACAATGATGTTCGCTAAAGATATCACCGACAACGCCAACCATTATCAATATACCAAGTTACTCACACCACGGGATACTTCTGTTGCTAATCAGTTAGAAGCTGCCAACCCAGACCGTGAAGGTAGACCAGCAGGTGAATTTGAAATCATAAAAAGTGTTAATGCAACTTACATCTTAGGATTTGCAACACGCCGAGCAGCGTTGTCGGGAGATAATAGAAATTTTTCATGTGCAATTCCATTATCTCACATCTTTGGATTTTGCAGAAATGTTAGAAAGGTCATCTTTGGAGCTAAACACACAATTGTGCTCGTAAGAAAAGGTGATGATAATGATGCAGTCTGGCGAGGTGCTGGTGTTGCTGATGCTGGTAAAGTAAATATAACAAAACTTTCATTGTGGATGCTAGTAATGACACCATCAATTACTGAGGAACAAAAATTACTCTCTTTTATGGATCAAGGCAGTAAATCATTGCTATCATGGTTAACAGTAACCACAGATGCTATTCAAAGTAATGTTAATGGTTTATTTACATGGCATATAGCATCACAACAGGGTGTTTCTTCACCACGACATATTTTTATTGCGCTGCAAAATAATGACCGGACAAATAATCAAGAACATTCACATATGATATTTGACAATCTTGGAGTTAATGAAGTTTTCTTACGGATAAATGGACATCAAGAACCAGCTGAAGATATATTGTTAAATTTTGATCAAAATCATGTAGCGCGTGCATATCATCGTTTAATGTCATTCATGGGACGTGATCAAAATGTTGATACTGGTTTGCAAATATCACAACTAGATTTTACAACATTATATCCGATTTATTATTTTTCATTGGAACATCTTGATTTATCCAAACAATCTGTCGTTGATATACACTTTCGAGCTCGTGTTACTAACCCACCAGGTGCTGGTGCCTTCTACAGAGCAATCGTGGTCATACTTAGCGATAAAGCCATGTTACTTGAAGGTGGTAGTGGTCGAATGAGGGTCGTTGATGCACCAGTGGAAAATATTTAATCATGTTATTTAGAAAAATATATTTTATATAAAAATGTCGTATGGTCATGTTAATGTTCCTCTGACTCCTGGTCAGGTAAAAAAGCTTCAATCGAAAACTGCCAACAAATGAGGAACTAAAATATCACTAAAACGAGATCAGATTAGTGGTGGTCCAAACAAATTATCATTGACAAATAATCAGATTAAACATTTCAATAAAGCCCTAGAATCAAAAACCGGAGTTCATTTTCATCTTTCTGCGAGCGCCATCAAAAACATGGGTATATTTCCACTTCTTGCGGCTATTCCAGCGTTAATAGCTGCTGCTGCTCCAGCAGTAGCAAAAGCAGCTGCGTTAGGTGCTGTTGGAACAGCTGCTGGAATGGCTCTAAAGAAAGCAACTGGAAATGGATACAAAAAAAAGGGACGCGGTCTAAGATTACCCGGATCTCGCTGGGGAAGAGGTCTGAGGCTTCCACGTTAGATACTCCAGCATCAAATTTTGATTTACTTGATGCTGCTAAAAAATTAAAAATAAAAGCCTTTAGAGGTGTTTTTATGCGAGATCAATTACCGAAACAACCGAATAAACTCGAAACAGGTATTGTTAATCTAGACTCGAATTCAGGACCTGGTACTCATTGGGTATCATACGCGGTTGATCCACGTGGAATCGTTTATTTTGATTCGTACGGGTTAGCTCGACCCGTTGAATTTATCAAGTATGTCGCACCACTCCACGCAAGAACCAGAGGTTCCAAAGTTTGGTATTCAACGTTACCCACACAAACAATGACAGATCCGCCAATATGTGGCCGTGAAGCAATTAATGTACTCAACGCTATATCAAAATCATCCAAACCACCACATAAAGTCGTGCATGATTACACAAGCAACCGATTCGTTGCGCGTAAAGCGTTTTAAACTACAGGTCTTATTATAATGGTTGATATTTACGGAAGAAGATTCTCACGTGTTAAGAGAACATCCGGCGATGTTGATCTGTCGAAGTATGCGACTAAAGATGAACTTGCTGATATCATGAACCTGGCTGGAGTCGACCCAGATGAGGTTGTTATTTTTCAGGATCGACATGGTAAACTAAAAACGAGCAATATCAGATGGAATGATATAGTTCGACGAGTACTCAGTGCAGTTACAGATAATATTCCTGTGTTTACTGACAGCGGCAGAATCAGGGATTCAAGTATATCGTTTAAAACTATCAGAGATGAAATTGCAAGAAGCATTGCTAATCGTGTGAGAAACACCGGCGACACAATGACGGGTGAACTCAGCATGAACGGAAATAAAATAGTAGTTTTAAGAGATCCAACATCCGACGAAGACGCAGCAACAAAAAAATGCGTCGACAACGTGGATGGAAAACTATCCACGCTGCGGGCCGAGTATGATGTTCACGTAGGCGCTTTTGGAAGATTTCGAAGAAATTTTCAAAAAACCGACGAATCTATAGATAAATTCTTCGGCACTCCGCACGCCATTGACATGAAACTCGTTGATATCAAAACTAACCTAGACACGATTAAACAAACACAGCAAAACATCGTAGCAGGGATTCCTGAGATCATTAACAAAACCAGTTTAATTAAAATTCCAGCTGGAATAACTCCCGGACATATCACAAACATCGTGTACACGGTATCATCGGGATTTGCAACATGGTCGCAGCAAAATAAAACTATCAAATATACCGCAACAGTCACTGGCGTGTACAGGTTGTCCGTGTTCAGTGCTGTGCGATTTGAAATATTTACAACGTTTCCATGGCGTCATTCCACCGACAGGTTTTCCAGGGTTGTATCCGTTATATTAAATAGCAGAACCGAAGAAATATTTATCCTGGAAGCAGCTGATAAGACATTAAACGCAACATCTTACTGGTGGTGTTTGGAATTTGTAGCTGAAACACCTCAATTGGTTACTGCATAAAAATATATGGATGGTGCACAATACAGGTACAATCAAGCGCGTGAATGGCAGGCGGCGCTAAAAGATCAAGTCGAACAATATACAGTAAAAGTAAAAAAAATATGGATGACGTTTAGTTATCGTTGATGTGATTGTTTATTCAGTATCCGCTGTTGTTGCTGGAACTGGTGTCATATTATCAGCGGTGACAATGATGGCACCAGTAGCTGTAACTATTTGTTTTTCAGTGGCAACAACGATTGCAGGTGTGCTCAATATCATTGCAAAAAAAATATGTACTTGCACGAACGAAAAATTATCCGATTACAGAATAAAATTACACACAGCGACGGTAGCATACGCGAAATTATCCTCGTTGTTATCAGCGAGTCTCAGTGATGGAATTATATCTGATTTCGAGTTTTCAATGATGACTAAAATATACGACGAAGGTATCGGTATTAAAGATACAATATTAATAATGACAGAATTACTCCAGCAGATCGTGACTAACACAACTCCGCCAAAGATAACGATGATCTCGGTAAGTTCATCTAATCCTGAATTTAGTATTAATTTTCCTACTGCAATTCCAGTAAAAGAAATAGCGTTAGCTCAATTACGGGTATATTACAGCTGGCCAAATATCAGATCAAAATCATTTCATGGTACACCAGCAAATAATTCGCTCGTATTTGCTAACAAGAACAAACCAGATGGTACTCCTGACTGGATAGATGTTGGAATACCCACTGGTAGTTATGAGATTGAAGATATCAATGAGGAATTTCAACGTAGAATAAAATCAATAAGCGGAAAAGAAGCAAAAATATCAATTAACGTTCATGAACCGACGCTATCCTCGACGGTTGAGATACATTCTCCCGATTACGTCGTTGATATTTATCAATCCACGATAAGATCCATACTAGGTTGGCCTGAAATATCACCACCGATAACACCGATACCACCAGAACCGAAAAAATCTGATTATGTCACAGATGGACAATCATATCACGAAATTGATATAGTGTATAAAAAAACGTTAATCGATGCAAAAAAAATTCAAAGGCTGGTGATGCGGTTTTTTATTTACCTGATGGAGATATATTTTCTTGGACATTTTACTCTGAAAAAACAAAATCCAGAATAGTTACCTTAATTGGTATTAGCACAATTGAACTTACTAAAATATTTACAGAAATTTTTAATAAACATCATAAACAACAACTAGAGCAACTACAACAGTACTTTCAAGAACATCTTTTTGATATAACAAGCTCACGCAAAGAATTCATTACGCGTATAGAAATATTAAATCAACTTGTTTCCGACATGGAATATCTCAACCAGCGATTAATTAATGCAGTAATTAATGCTGAAGCAGACCACCATGGCAAAAAGCTTTTTTTTTAGATAAGTATAAAATAAAAGAAGCTGATCTACCAAATTTTAAATTCTCCGGATATAATGCAAATGAACTAAAAAAATCTGTCAATGATGTCATTGATGAGAACTTTCCTATAATACTTGATGCGTGGAAAAAACTAGTACCACCTCTAACTGTTCTCAGACATAATAATGATCCACATGGCGGCGGCAGACACGTTTCTCCGGGAATCGTTAATATAACCAGCACGATCGTGGTCAATCTGGTTTGTGACGTAGTTGATGGCAGCTATCAAATAGATCTCGGAAAATCAAATCAGGCTCAACAAGGATATATTTTATATACATTTACACCACAAGTTTCCCCTGGAAGTTTAATTGTGCAAGAACCAACTAATCCTGTGTATCTGCGGTGTCACAATAATATGTTAACATGAATAAATTTTAAGCTCACAGACCACCTCATTCGCTTAATTGACATACGTGGAGAAGAACTTGTGATAAATCTGTATGTGAAATCTTAATTAATCAAGTAAATATTATATAATGTACCAGCACGTGAGGGTTTTTATACACGACAAAGAAGTACTTGAAAAAGCCATCAGAACAGCGTTTTCACAAAACATGGAGCAATTTTACGTTAATTTAGTTATTGATGAATACGGAAGTGAGGATTTCTTATTAACACAAGAACAGTTAGATGAGCTCTGTCAAAAACATATTATCGAGATTATTTGTAGCAGAGATCAGATTCTAAATTATGCACATTCCTGCATTAAAGTCGATCAACTTAAAAAAATAATATTCCAGAATGAATAAAATAAGGAGTGGGTTAAGAAATATTTTATTTTATTTTATTTTATTTTATCAGAAATATTTTATTTTATTTTATTTTATTTTATTTTATCAGAAATATTTTATTTTATTTTATTTTTATTTTATCAGAAATATTTTATTTTATTTTATTTTATTTTATCAGAAATATTTTATTTTTTTTGAATTTCAGTGAAAAATCAACAAATTTCGTGTTTTTTGAGAGGTATTTTACCCATCTTGGGTGATTTTGTCCATTAGATCGTCGGGTAAAGTTGCCTGATTCTCTAATTGATTTTAATTGAATAAAATATCAAAACCAGTAAAAAGCAGTAAATCAGTAAAAAATTACATATTTTTGAGGTAATTTTACTGATATTTGAGCTAATTTTACTGATATTTGAGCTAATTTTACTTTTTTTTCTTCTAATTTTTGTTGGTTTTGGTATTTTATTCAATTAAAATCAGTTAGAGAATCAGGCAACTTTACCCGACGATCTAATGGATAATTCAGAAAATAAAATAAAATAATAAATCTGAGTACCAACTAACCCATCAGAGTTATAAATTTGATTATTTTACATAAATCTGAGTACCAACTAACCCATCAGAGTTATAAATTTGATCATTTTACATAAATCTGAGTACCAACTAACCCATCAATTTCAGAATAAATAATAATTCAGAAAAAATGATAATAATTCAGAATAAATAAAATAATTCAGAATAAATAATAATAATTCAGAAAAAATATAATAATTCAGAAACAATATAATAATTCAGAATAAATCTGAGTACCCACTAACCCATCAAATTCAGAATAAATAAATAATAATTCAGAATAAATATAATCTCAGAATAAATAATAATTCAGAATAATTCTGAGTATCAACTAACCCATCAATTTCAGAATAAATAAATAATAATTCAGAATAAATAAAATAATTCAGAAAAAATAAAATAAATAATAATTCTGAGTACCAACTAGCCCATCAAAATTACGAAATTGATCATTTCACATAATTCTGACTACCAACTAACCCATCAAAATTACGAAATTGATCATTTCACATAATTCTGAGTATCAACCAGCCCATCAATTTCAGAATAAATAAATAATAATTCAGAATAAATAAAATATTTCAGAATAAATAAATAATAATTCAGAATAAATAAAATATTTCAGAATAAATATAATATTTCAGAATAAATAAAATATTTCAGAATAAATAAATAATAATTAAGAATAAATAAAATATTTCAGAATAAATAAATAATAATTCAGAATAAATATAATCTCAGAATAAATAAATAATAATTCAGATAGGGTTGCTTTGGTCGTTACCTGCTGACATCATTTTTCTTAAGTATCTTATGCAGGTACTGATTGTTTTATTCGTTTCGTACTCGTGGGATAACAGCGATCTAATTCTTTCTACTTCGACAGAAAGAGGAACAAATTTATTTACTTGATCATCGCTCACCATAGCTAGTGACTGAAATTTAGTTGCCTGAATCCGCTTTATGAACTTGTATTGAGATGATAGAACGTACTTATTTTCATTCTTAAGCTCTTCTAACGTTTCAAAATCAGATATTATTTTTTCAGGATTTAGTTCATCAGATATATTAATTCCGTTTTCTTCTAGTTTTTTGATAGCAGAAATAATGTCTTTGATATTTTCATGGTTCATTATATAATATATAAATCTTTAAAATAAAAAAAAAATATCCCTACAGAACCCCTATCGAGTCTTTAGCGAGTTCGTCGGGATGTTTCAAGGACAGTACAGCCAAGAACTCGCAGATTGCCATCGCATTCTACCAAGTTCACCAGGCACACAGAACATTTAATGAATGAAGAGCCTCTATCGAGTCTTTAGCGAGCTCAGATTATGCAATGAATGACGACACAAAAATATATTATGAAATGGAACCTCTATTCGAGTCTTTTAGCAGGTTTAAGTATGCAGTGAATGATGACACAAACATATATTATGAATGAACCTCTATTCGAGTCTTTTAGCAGGTTCAGTAAATATGCAATGAATGAATTAAGGACGACACAAACATATATTATGAATGAACCTCTATTCGAGTCTTTTAGCAGGTTCAGTAAATATGCAATGAAATATATATAATGAAATGAAATATATATAATGAAATGAAATATATGTAATGAGATGTAATGAGATGTAATGAATGAATGAATGAAATGAGATGTAATGAATGAAATGAAATGAGGCCATTTTCTCTGCTCAACAGAACACCCACCCACCAAATAATCAACCCGTGGGAAATACAAAAACATGTATCTACCATGTTTGACATGGTAGGATGGTGTTCTGAGAGCGGAGAGGGGCTGGCGGAGCCCCAATTAATTATAAAAATCGCAATTATGCGCACACCACCGACAAGTTGTCAGCCATGGGGATTCGATCCTGGACCGCGAGCGTCACAGTCCAATACGATACTGATTGAGCCGTCGAATCTTGTTAGAATATATCTGTATTATACAGACTGCAAAACCTGCGAAATCAATAACGGATTGTGAAATACACCTGTACACCATAACAGCGGTTTCTAAGCTGATTGTAAATGCAGCATATACAGCTACCTGCGGATCAATAACAGCGGTTGTAAAATTGCCCTGATTTCTCGTAATGTTGTACGATGGGAAATATTTAAAAACCATAAATATACTTCTACGAGTAATTATGACGTAATTAGTTAAACTGACTAATTACGATCATAAAAAATCAAAAATCTACGAAGAAAACTATATATTACAAAGTAATCTCCCTTTTGTATAATCAAAAATTCAGTAGTGTACGGAGGAAATACTGTGACATAAATTAAAAAAATTAATTCAGTGTAGTGATGATAGTTAATAATGTGGTGATGATAATTATTGATACTGAAAGATGATTTTCTGCTTATATTTCTTTGAGAAAGCGGTTTTATATATATTTTCTGCTACTTTTTGTACTGAATGCGGGTGAATATCAAAATATTTCGCAGCAGAACATATCGAACAAAATATAATTACTTTGCCAGTTTCTGTGTTTGTGGAATTTACCGCCCTCTTTCCGATTGTTTTACATCTTCCAGTATTACCACATGCAGAGTTCACGCTTTGCGTGACAACACGAAGGTTGGATAAACTATTATTTTGAGGATCTCCATCAACATGATCAATAACAAGATCGTCTTTGATCACTCCGAAGAAACACTCGTACGTAAATCGATGACAGAGATACCTTTTCTTCCCAACAGTGAATCTAAGATAGCCAGTATTAGAAACAGTACCAACCGGTCTCTTCAACATGCAATTTCTAATCATGCCATTACGATCTGATTCGTAATTCTTGATGACAGGATGTGGGACAAATATATTTTGCTCCATTATAATAATATTATTTGTTTAAATCATTGTTTGTCGGAAATCTTGATATATAATCCTCCACGGATTTTATAGCGTTTTCACTATTATTATTTTTTTTTGTCATAATATCTTTTAAGCTCACTGAACCATTTTCCACCGCACTTTCCACATAATTCTGTTTTGCCTCGCACCCCAGTACCACACCGCAGACACGGTATTGGTCCTAGACTTCCTCGTCGTATGCTCTGTAAGTGCAGCCAGCAAAATTCACCTCTACAGGATTTGTTGCATCGATTTACTGAACCGATCATCAACCATCTGCATTGAGACATTGTATATATAATATTTTTTATTTAAATATTTGTTTTAATTATATGAACGAGTTTGAGAAATTATCCCAAGCTAGGCCTGTTAAATATAAATTAAACCTCGACAGATTACCTTCTGACTTGTCAGTACGAGATTTGGTTGATCCGAAAAATAAAAGTCTGATCTCGAAAATTCACGACGCCAAGAAAGAATTTTACACAGATGGTGCATCTCATACATGGTCAACGTTCAAGATTATTTGCAATACTGTCAAGGACGCCACAGTGAATGACAAGCGAGCGGCAACTATCATTAACTATATCACTGAATACGAGGGCAATCAAAAATATTTCTTCAAAGTAAAATTTATTGTATTAACAGAAACATGTAGTTGGATTATCCGTGACAAATATGATCCTGTCCTTGGTAATAATAAAACTGTCATATTAAGTAAAAATTCCAGACCGGGTCTATTGACGGGTGTTGATAAACCGTATTATGAGCGAGCGTATCCTGTAACAGCAGTTATTTATGGAATTTATGAGATAAATAAAAAACCCAACTTTGATAAACTGGCACCCATGAAATTTTCAAGGTTAAATTGTGTAGCCGAACAAGTAATAGAACACTTTACAAACGCGATGCGTGGAAATGGATTAACTGATTTAAGACGTAAAAATATAAACTCGTGGGCTGATTCAGTTAAGGATACCGGTGCTACAATAAAAGATGTTGCTGAACTAGGAAAAATATTAAAATTTCCAATAGCAGTATCAACAATAACGGGAGAGGTACTGTACGAATCGAATATAAATCGAAAGGAGCTTCAATAAATTTTATTGATCATAACGTGCACGCATGGACCAGCGCAGTAACAATATTTCCACGTGATCGAACTGTTAGATTTTACCCCCCAGATATGTTTGATTTTATCAACGAAATAAGTAAAAACGATCCTGTATCGGTATGGTTATTTAAAAGTAATGAGGAAGGTGAACTTGATCAGTTTGTTAGACCAAATGGTGAAATATATCGAACAGAATCTCTCCATGGCGAGATGAAAAATCTCGCAGATAAGTTTTTAGAGTGCAGGCACGTGGAAAATACTGACAAATTACTAACTAATTGCTTTACCGTTCCATCTGTTGCGGCTCATTTCGCTAGAGAAAGAAATTCATGGAAACCAACACGATTTGATTTACTTGAAGATGTGCGCGCAAGTTGCGTCGAATACAGACATGGCGGATTGTGGAATACCAAATATAATTACGATTATGTTATTTCGGCTGATATGGTTGCATGTTATCCAGGAAGTTTTCTAGGATACGGAGATTGTTCTGTATACTTTAAAAGATTCGGTCACCCTACAAATGAGATGACGCGAGTGGCAAAATTAATGGACCATTACCTGATTTTGATCTGACTGGATTTGCTTGTGTTGAATCATTCGAGTTTAACGAAAATCTTCACAAGGTTTGTTATGTTTGGTTTGGCAGACATTTTTGTGAAAAACGTTGGGCGTCTATAGTTTTGTTACGATATATGCTAGATTGTGCGATACTGACATCGTTGGTGGTCAGTGAGGCAATTATATCATATCATGCACAGACCGAAGTTTGGTTGCCCATGCCAGATTATATCAGCGCTGATGAAGTTATTAGCGAGTTTAAGGAAAAATGTCCTGATGTTTCCGAAGATGATATTATCAAAGAAGCTCCTAAAATTCTCGAGATTAAACTCAAAACCGCAAAAGATCTCGGCAGAAAAATTATAGGTAAATTTACTCAAGGTGGTGCATATGATCATAAAAGACATCATGCACGATTAATTTTAGATGATGCCGAGTACGATTTTATAATCGCTGATACAATACCGAGAAATATATTTGTAAATCGAGAAAGTGTTTATTTATCCGACGGAACAAAATTGGGTACGATCGTTAGTTACATAAATGATGTCTCCCCACAGTATACTCATCTAAGATCTTCCATGTTGGCTTATGTTTCTATAAATTTATTATCGATAATTAATAGATTTCCCAAGACCGCAGTCAGAGTCGCAACAGATTCGTTTTATATTTCGAGTAAGTATTTAGAATCTGTTATGAAATTCACAAGTAATGATGAACGATGGGGTTCGTGGAGAATAAAAAAGGAAATATTACACAATTACACAGAATCAGCAGATGTTCCAATGAGAGATTTTTATCGTGAGGGTAATAAAATATCAGAAATGTCGAAAGCGCCGTCAGTGAGTGATCCAATAACTAGATATAAGACAGTATATCTCAATGGACCTGGTGGATGCGGCAAAACGACTCGAGCAATTAATGTTTTTAGAAATTCAGATATGATCGTGCTGACACCCACACATAGACTTGCACGCGAGATGAAACAATGGCAAGTACAATCGTGCACGTATCATAGTTTCTTTCGGTGGCGCGGGGATACATGGACTCCTGAATGAATGGGAGAAAAATATATACCTAAAATAATTATTTGGGATGAGATATGCACGGTGTCATTAGATACATTAAAAACGTTTCTTGATTGGTTGTTGACGAAAAATACCGCTATAATAATGTGTGGCGATCGTGGTCAACCGCCGCCTTTTGTTGGACCATCTCCACATGATTGGTTAAAAAATTTCGTTGATTATTACGAAGAAATAGATGATGATCATAGAGCTCTTGATGCAGATTTAAAGGAGTTTAAAAAATTAATCAGATTACAATCAAACAAAATTCAGTGTGAAATAATACGTGGAGTAATCTCAGAGACCTCAGTGGGTGATTTTTTAAATTTATGGAGACCCAACGATTTGATCGTAGCAAGCAGAAAAATAATCAGAGACGATTTACAACAGCAGTTATTTCAACTACATTAAGAAAAATATTCAGAATTACCCATACCGTTGTGTTATAGACCATCAGATACACGAAAACAGAATATTAATGTTGATATTCCAGGACAGACTGAAAAACAGAATCTCGTATTAAATGATATTGTCGCCGTTGATATCAGTGTGGTCGAAGATGCATTACACGCTGACAAATCACCATGGGTGTTGGGATACGCTATGACGATCCACTCGTCTCAGGGATTAACTATTTCTGACACACGAGTCTGGATTGTAGACGATCGTATCGAGTGGTCAAATTTAGTCTATTTAGCGGTATCTAGGGTCAGAAAGATATCTCAATTACGTAGAATTATAATTCCTGAAATCGTTGATAAATTTAACATCATCGATGATGATATAATAAGAAAAAAATTAATCGGATATAAACAATCTGATAAAAAAAATAAACGCGACTTTGATCTTGATGTTGAATTTATTATTGAGTTAAAACAGGAGCAGAATAATCATTGCACAAGGTGCAATTGTATAATGTTATGGCGGTATTCGAGTAATGATTCAAGACAGTTTACCGTAGACAGAAAAGATAATAGTCGCGGTCATACACGAGAAAATACCATGCTGACCTGTCTCGAGTGTAATCGGCGTCGCGACGCTAGTTAAGTGATCACGGTGGTAGTTGTGTATCCATGGGGATTATTTGTAGTTGTTCAAGTGTAAATCCACGTTGAGGAGCAGCCGAATCTAATCTGTAGATTGCAGGTCTACCTGAGGATCTTGTCACAGTGGATATTTTGTGTGTGGTAACACTCCAAACAGGATCAGTCGCTCTGGCTTTACCACCTTCAAGTTCACCAGGCTCATATAAATATCTGACTGTGACATCACCCAATATTTTCTGTTTTTCAACATCTTTTCGTTGTGTTGGTATATTTTTTTTTGTGACTGCGCTAATGGGTTTCATGTTGGTTGTTCGTGTAATCTCATTATTTAATGCAGCTATCACATTTGGTAATCTTGCAACCCATTCACGAGATCTTTTATCCTGAATAAATTCCTTCGCGTATTGATATCCAAATAACCGCTCAGCGAGTGTTCAATTAAATCGCTCAACAATTGCCTGATCACGGTGAATTGCAGTATGACCTCGTCGTATTTTGGTATTATGTTGTTTCATCAACGACGATACTGGACCAAGAAATTCCTTACCAGGATCAACCTGTAATAATTGTGGCCATCGCAGACCACCTTGTGGTCCACCACCTCGTTGATAAATTCGTTCAAACGCATTGGCTACTTCAGATGATGTTTTCGTCGATAACGGTTCTGCTTCTTTATATCTACTTGCAACATCAACTACGGTTAATGCGTATTTGTATGTTTTTCCACACACAGTATCATGCGGTAAAAACAGAATATCTGCTTGATGAACTTCATTAGGAACACTGACATCGAAATACGCGTACTGAATTCGTTTCGGTGGTGGTAGATAAATTTGCCATATTGCTTGTTTGGATAACCACGTTTTAGCAGTAGAATGTTTAACTGCTGCTGCATCAGCAAGTTTACCAATTGCTGCTTTGCCTCTCCAGTATCCTCTTGGTGAATAATAAATCGATTCCATTTATATATTACCAGCCCCAAACGCTAATTTACTTTTCATCGCGGATCTTACTAACCAATTAGATAATTTTTCTTTGATATTTTTATTTTTTCTAGAATCTAGCGCATGAGTTAATTTGACATCTGCAATATGTCTATCTTGTAGATTTTTACTTTTATAAGCTACATCATGAGCGTGACAAGCTCGATCAATAGCGTTTATTGGTTCCTCGCCTGATTTTGGTTATCTTGATTATCGAGCCTGATATCAAGTCTGGTACCAGGACCGCAATAATTATATCCTGGTAGATGTTTTTCTCCGCTGTATTTAGCCCATGGAGTACGTGGAAACTTTGACATCAAATTAGCAATATCACCACCGCGCCTATTAGGTAAAAACGAAAATTTCTTCCTACCGCACACACACAACATTTTCCACCATACGCTATTTTTTTATTTTTTGTTGTAACCGTAGCTAAATCAGTAGTTGGAGTTTTAACTCTACAGTGTAAACAATATAAATTCATGATATAATATATATGGATATAATTGATTTCTCAGTGACAAGAAAACGAGAACCTGTTAAGCATCATCCTGCGCTACCGAATTACATCAGAATGATTATCATAGGACCATCTGGATCGGGTAAGACGCAGTTATTACTTAATTTAATAATGAGATGGTTGAAATGGGATAAATTGTATTTAGTAGCACCATCCGCTGATGATCAACGATGTTATGATGTACTTAAAGATTTCATTGAAAACGCGCGATTACTGGATGAAGGTAATGATGTTATAGAGTTTATAACTGATATTGATGAAGCACCGTCCGTAGATGTTTTAGACGGATTTATCAATAATTTAGTTGTATACGACGATGTGATGCTAGATAAACAATCAAATCCAGCTAGAATATTTTCCCGAGGTAGACATAAAAATACAGATGTGATCTATGTTACTCAACGATATTCACAAATACCAAAAGTGATTAGAGACAACTGCAACATTTTAGTTGTGTTTAATGGCGTAGACACACACACGCTGCGAAATATTCATCAAACTTGGTGTGGTGGTGACATGGATATAATTAAATTCAGAAATTTCTTCTCACGAGCGCAAGCTACTCCACATGGATTCATAACAGTAAATTTACATGATTCAAGAACAAGATATTGTGTGGGTCTTGATAAAATTTTTTAATTAATAGCAGCAGAGAGGGCGCCTACCAACGTTGGTCGTCAAGTAATTAAACAAAAAGAATAAATAAATACGTAGAGTATTTTATTTTTCAGCTACCTTTTCAAGCTAGGGTTTTATTGATGGGGTTGGTTTCAACAAAAAATAAAAACCTCCCAGAAAAAGTTTATTTGTGAAAATCTGGACCTTTCTACGAGATTTTATTTTTTGTTTGTTTTATTTGTTTGTCGGAATTATATGGTCTGTTCGCCCTCTCTGCTGCTCATCAAGATCAAACTATATCACCAGCTAGGGCATGAAGATTCTATTTAACCATCTCTAAAAGGACAAGAATGGGAATATCTTTTCCTCCTCTTGAAGGGCTCTGATAACATTTTGGTATCCACTGTGACTATTTCCAGGTGATTTGTCAAAACAATCAAGGGAGCTTATCAATCTCTGACCAACAGTGATCTTTAGAGCTGCTGCCAGGGTGCACGATGGACCATCCATACATGCCAACCATTATGCCTTTGGTATAACCATTGCGCTTTTTTCACCAAATTAGGTTTTTTACAAGACTGCGTACAGATTTTGATTTTTGCTACAATAAAACATAAAATGAAACTAAAGCAATAAAAAGCTGTTTTTCTCATTTTATTATCATCTCTTTAATTCCACTTCTACGTCTGAGAGTACTTTCCTTATTTCCTATTTATAGCAACTGGATATGACCCCATTTCAAAGAAAACAGACGGGTTTCTTCAAAAGTGATCTTTGCCTAACAGATTCATTTTATTGATAATCTAGTTAGTTAGTAAACCAGTCATTATTTCTAAAACAATTGGCACTAAATCTTAAATGAAACACTTTTCAGTGTGAGTTGTGGCTGTTATATGATGGAAAATGTTAGAGCAGCTGGAGCTTTTCAAACTTCAAAACATGTCAGATCAGAAAAGTGACAAATCAATACCGCTTTACAAAAGTTAAAAGAAGAATATGAGAGTATTGTAATACCGCACTCTGAGCACCTGACTATGATCATTGCAGAATTTCAATTCATGATCATTCAGCGGAAGTTACACATGTAGACTAGTCAAAATGATGCTGAATATAAATAATTTTTCAGTGTATTTTGTGTTTGGGTTCTGGTTCTAATCCAAATGAATTTTGCCTTTTGGTTTTGCCCTTTGAGACAGGAATTTTGACCAGCTACATAAACAGGTTAGTCATAAAAGTATGTCTTTTTCATATGTATTATAATTCTGGCATGTAATATATGGATTACACTTTTGACGCCCAAATTATGCTTTTTTGCCACTTTTAATAGCAATAATTATGCTTATACATCTCAGGGGTTGGCATATAATGCCTGGTGGTGTGAATCATGCAAAAGTATAAATTCAGTCACTTTGAGAGCAGTGATGTGGGAGAACTCCTGAAAATTAATTTAAAGTCATTCAATATGAAAATGTCTGCACAGTATACAAGTTTTATTTAACCATTCACCCTTAAAGTGTTTGTTGCAGCATAAGTCATACCAGTAGAGGTGTCAAGCACTTGTGGCATCTGTCTTTTTTCAGGTTGGCAACTATTTACAGATCTGGATTCTTCAGCTTGACATAAATGGTTGTTAAACTGATTAGCACATTTTGTCCAGGAACAAGCAATGTGTCATAGTTTGAACATTACATTAAGGAAGTTTTACAGATGCATAGTTAATATATGGCATACCTAGAATAAAACAATGGCTCATTCCCAGTGTGATTCATTTTCAGATGATGATTTTTTTGGCTGATGTCAGAGATGATGACATTGATTTAGTTAATAAAGTATATCAGATTTTTGGAGATGGGAAAATAATAATGGAAATATCAGTGAGGGTTTTTGAACTTCCAAATGGTGTTAAATATAAATCTGATTTACAGGCTAGATGGACAGCATGCTGGTCACCTAACCCCCTTCAGCAGAATTTCAAAAATGTAGATTAGGCAGAATAATAGGCCTAATTAAAATACAGACAATTTAAAAGTAAAGTGAAAGTTTCATTTCTTTTTTCAAACAGTGTAACCCTGCTGTATATTGTGCTACTAAAATACATAGCCCTAAGATAAACTGAATATATAGCAAGATAAAGATGTAATTAAAAAGTGAATATATGCATTTGGTCAAAATACCTGTCTGAACAAGCAGATTATCATATTGATGGATTTAATATCCTAATACAGTATTTTGGAACAGACTGATAAGAAATCCAGCATACTAGCAAAAAAAAATGATTCAAGAAAGTGAAACTTTAGCAGAGCATAAATTAGTGAAAAATATTATTTTGAAGCAGTAGTATCCAAAGACAGCAGTGGAAAATTGTACATAACAACCATAAAGAACATTTTTCCAACATGTTCAAGCTGGCTAAGCTAGCTTTGTACATGTCCCTTTAGACAGCAGACTGTGACAAGGGGTTCTCATCACATAACACCATTCAAACATGGCACAAAAAGTAGGTGAAGTGGATTATAACTTACAGTAATGGATGTTCCCTTAGTTTGGGTGGGTATATTCTTGTGTAGACCTGTTCTTGAGGCCATCTCCCTCCCACTCCTCTGGCAAATTCAACTATGCAATATTGACGGGTTACATTTTACTGATACTAAAATGTATGTTATTGGGATGTATTGGGCGTGAATGTAAACTGAATTTTAATGATGTAAATCTTACATGTTGATATTGCGAGACATCTTCCTTCCACTCAGCTCAGACTGTTCCAGGAGTAGCCTGGTCTTGAAAATGATGTGGACTATGGCACTACTGCCAGGAATTTGGACAGCAGACTGCATCTTTTTGTCATCTAGATCCTTTCAAGAACTCTTTATGGAGGTTAATGAGTGGGAACATGAGCTGCTATTATAGGACAAGATTTGTTTTGTTCTGGAATAACAAGTTATGCAAATATCAACAGGTAAGTATTACATCATTAAGATTAGATTTATGCCCCCCCCCCCCCCCATTTTCACTAAAAGCATTCTTATGATATCTAGTTGATCCTGGATAAAAGTGTGCTGATTTGATGCAGTCACCACATTGGCCATCTTTAAAATCTTATCACCACTCCATGTGAATGGATAGTCATATCAACATATAAAGTTTACACTGAAAGACTTATTTTGAAATTTATTCGGTTATGAATGAAGATGAAGCTGACATTAAGTCCAATATGGCAACCTTAGTGTCCATCTTCAAAATCTTGTTGCTACTTCTCCTGAATGAAAAATAATACTATGAGGTTTTCACCAGAAGTTTTTGTATGAAGTATAGGTGGTTCTAATAAAAAAAGGATGCCATTCAGACATTCAGAATGACAGCAGTGCAACAAAATCTATCTTGAAAATTGTTTTTCACGGTTAGATGTCCATAGAGACATTGTATTTTTAGCAAAAGAATTCTTATGATGGCTAGTTAGTACTAAATGGAAAAGGTGACTATCTGAGATAAAGTATGACCATCATAGCACCTGTCTTGAACATCTTGTTGTCTTGTTCCAAAATGGAAAGTCATACTAACATGAAGTTTTCATTTTTGGCCATTTGGGAACGGAATGAAGAAAGAAATCTGACATACTGTCACCAATGTAAATACAAGTTGTAGTTACCATATACATTTCACCAAGATTACTGGAAGTTATCATATATGGTCCTGCAGTTAACATTTAAACTTTAATATAATCATATGCCATGTTGTCTCTGTGCTGTCTTTAAACATATCTGGGAAATGTTCTTGTCTCTGACAATATTCTTCATCTGTAATGCTGATTTTTTCATAATTATAGCTGTTAAATAACAGTATCATTGTATGCAATCATTATAAAAGAAATGTGAGTTTACATAATATGTGATCCTGATAGAGATGAAAGTTATGAGTGCTGACATACTTAAATTTAATTGTTGTTCACATGTTCCACATTTGACAACCAAAACAGTATTCTAATCATTATGCATGCATATCTTTGTATCCTGTAAAAAACATGAAATATTCACTAATAGCACTAGTAGTAGTTCAAAATGCCCATTTCGTTGCCAGACATAAAAAACTGATGTAATGAGCATGTGCATATGACATCATTTTTTGAAATATTGATTGGATCTTTATGTTTTCAAATGCTGATCACTTTTTAGCCATGGTATCATCAGATCAAGTACTTGTGAAAATTTAAATAAGTTTGGAACAAAAATAGGCATCCTTTTTACTCTTTATTTGAATAATGATTATTCACATTTTTAGAGATAGTGCCAATCTGCTTTCAGTTGCTAAAATTAGATGCCAGTCCTGGCATGAAGACTGTTCATGCTGGGAATTAAGGTAAAGTGAATCTATGGCATATAGTACATCATCCCTTGTCAGCATATTTTATTTTTAACTTCTCAGAAATAACAGAACTAATTGTAAGGTCAATCAAATTTGGCAGAGAATTTATTTCTTGGTTTAAATGGCACATCTAACATTATTGCTATCTCATGCAGAGTAGATGTGAGCTAAGTGCTTTCCAAAGGATCAGCTGGGTGGGTATTGAACCTACAACCTTTGGATTACAAAGAACATCCATGCAAAAGCATTTCAGGTTTGTACAAATAATTTTGATGTACCATCAAATATGGCTGCCATTGCTATAAATAGAAGAAAAAACTTTGAACAATTTCTCAAAACCTGTTGAAAATAGTTTTATAAAATGTAACAGAAAGCATGAAGATATTTTATCTTTATGCAGATATAAACTATAAGATATAGTCACCATTAATAAAAACTACAAAGCATTTAAATGACTTCTAAAAAACAGAACAGAATTTAATCAGTTTTGACTATGAATGAAATTCTTTCAAGTTTATTTGAATGATTCCATTTTGCCATCAAATATGGCCATGTTTACTTAACTACAAGAAGCAAGAAAGAAATTTCAAAGACTGATTCACAGAAACTGCTGAACAGAAGTTCATGAAATTTGATTGAAAGCATTCTGGAATGAATGTCTCAAATGATGCCAATATGTTGTCAGATATGGTGACTATTGCTAAGATAATACAATGGTTTAATTGACTTTGACCAAATTTTATTATTTAATTGAAGGCATTTTGGCAATCAGACAACCCAATTTGTTTTTAAAAAAATGACAGTAGGTTTGTGCTTTTGTATTAGAGTTAATGGCATCATTCAGTCAGGTAAGCAATTTTCAGACCCACTAATCTTCACTTCTGGTTACCAGCTTTAGTCTGATCTGGCTGTAGAGCTTTATCTCTGGAAGGTAGGGTTGTAAATCTCTGTCACTGGAAGGTAGGACTGTAAATCTCTGTCACTGAAAGGTAGGACTGTAAATCTCTGTCACTGGAAGGAAGGGTTGTAAATCTCTGGCTTTGGAAGGTAGGGTTGTAAATCTCTGGCACTGGAAGGTAGGGTTGTAAATCTCTGGCTCTGGAAGGTAGGACTGTAAGGTATAACGGTACCAATTGTTATTCCAGAGACCTCATTGCTAATGTTTTGTGTAATAAATGTACTTTCTAACCAACCTCAGCATGCATGTCATACACTGTCATAGAAAACAATGTTAAACTGTCAGTTTGACAAGGAAAAAACCAGGTACTACATTGCATTTAAGAGAGATAACTCTGCTGGAACTAGACAGGGGTAAGAGTTATCTAGTCACAACAGACACATTGTCAGCCATGTGTACCACATTTTAAAACAAAATCATTAAAACAATACAAAATATGATCTAGATATGAATTAACATAATCTCACATGTTGCCAAGAGGCTCAACTTTTGTTAAAGCCTAACAGAAAGTACAACTCTTACATAATGCACCAATCACAGCTACTGTTGTTGTTTATTTCTGAATACAATCTTCCCACACCTTAAGTTCCGCCAACCTGGGGTTGTACAATTGGTACCGTTATACCATAAAGCACTGGCTCTGGAAAGGACTGTAAAAGCTTTGTGATATTGCCCATGAATGTAATGTACATATTTGAATTGATTGATAATGGAGATGAATAAATCATTTCTGAACCAATTTAAGCCTGAACTAACAGTATTTAAATAAAATAACATTTTTATAAATAGAAAACCTACATGTACTAAATAAATGCTCATCAACCCAAATGGTACAAATGCCTACCATTGATACATGAAATCATTCAGTGTTCAGTTACTCCACAAATGAATATAAATACTGTACTAAAGAAAGTCCCAATCCATTCATTCATACATGGATTTTTTTTCTAGTTTGCACAAAAAGATACTAAATATAATTACAATTTACTGCAAAATATCAAACACCAAACATAAATAGTAAGGTCATCATCCTACCTTGCACACATTACACTGGGTGGTCAGGCTGAGGAAAGTTACCTTTCATGGCTAATCACTATATCTCAAAAGCAGCATTTTGATATGATTACATATTTAATGTTCATGAGTTACCATATGCATGCCTTCATATTTGACTAAATTATGTTGATGAAATAATAACAGTAATTTTCATGAAAAGTAGCATGAAAATGCAAATGAAACCATCATACCTGGCAACCTTCCAGACATAGTTTGGAGATTTTCTGGGATTCAGAACGTGCGTTTCGGTGGATCTAAAGTGGTAGTTGAGGAGATGGGGAGAGAAATTGGGGGAAGTGCACATTGCTGTAAAAGGTGACGTTATACAGTTGAGAATAAGTTATATACTTCTAGAAGTCTCTAGAAAAAGACCAGAAATTCTGATTAAAGATGTTTTCATTGAAGCATTGAATACACTTTTTAAAAAAAGTTGCTAACCACACACCAGGGCCAGCATAATCAAGGCAATACAGCACCCTGTGCGAAACAGACATTAAAATATTTGCTGAGAAGAAAACTCATAAAAAAATTGATGTCAGTTATAACCAAATAAAAAAAATTTCATATGAAGGAAAAAAACAAAACAAATGATTTGTTTTATTTTAGCACCCTTCTCTCTCTTTTTTGCAACCCTTTTCTCCTCTGATTTTGGTGCCCCTTTGAAAATGGCTTCCTCAGTGCTAGCACACTGCTCACACATAGCTTTCACTGGCCCTGCCACACACACATATATATGTGTACATATATAATCACAATCACATGCACATTAAATTAAACTTGTGTATTTAAAATCCATTGGAGAGTAGAGTCGAGTATAACTAGATGCAGGCTTTGCATCTGCTCAAAAGTGTCATTAATTTTCACCTTTGCTTTCATTAGAGGCCTGATTGATCTACTGTTCATACTTCTGAAGATATTGTTGAATAATTTTTTAGTATTGAAAATGATCAATCTGCATTGATGTGATGGAGTGTCAAGCACACAATTATCAAACTAGTTAGAATGTCAAGTCATGGTTACACCTGAGAGTGTTGTTGTTTGTTGTTGTTATTTTGGGGTATACTTCGATGTCTCAGCTCAAGATAGACTGTATATGGCAGCCAATTTAACTGGTGGAGGAAGAATCCATGAAAACCCTGGTAAGAATCACTGACCCATGTGAAGCTACTGGCAGCTCTCTCATATGCCTGCATTAGCCAAGTCAGACACTCGAACCCACACAGACAAGTGAGATGGAGGTGATCGGTAAAGGCGAATGCTTTAGACCACTTGGCCACTTGGGGCTCCATTAAGACAGTAGAACTTTTGTGTGGATAATGGTGTTTATTGCATGTGCAGTGAATACACTTCACCCCTACTTGCTACAGCGCTTCACAAGACTTGTCTCTAGAACAGCAAGCTGTATGAACTGCTGCATGATCACCATGACATTTTTTCATGAGTATAAAGCACAGATTTTAACAGTTTATCCAGGATACAGGTTATGGGTTTATATTGTGGCATCAGCACATGTCTCCCCTCCCTTTGTCTGTCTCCATACGATTTATAAGAAATTACATTTTTATAAAAATAAATGCTATTGGGTAGATTTGGGATAAAAACCCATTTGTTTGCTTGTCACATCATGTTCTGCAGGATAATGGACCTATAGGTTAACTAATCAAAAATACAAAAGTTACACATTTTAAGTAATCAGTAACTGTGTTAGTCATATGAAAGACAAGATTAAAGTTAATGTGACTTATACAAAATCATTCAGAGTTGATGCTGTGCCTTAAATTGGCTGCACAAACTTTGTTGCGGAAAACTGATGTGATCTTACTACTTGTGTTATACGGAAATGTTTTAGCAAAAGTACTGTGTAAATTTACTTCATTTTCAAATCTCATTCACATATTGTCTAATGAATAGGTCATAACAGCGTGCTTTCCTCCATACTTTTTCTTGTAATGACCCTTACATGGCAATATATATTCAACAAATGGAAGCACAATAAAACTTTTATTGTGACTTTAGATTGCTTTGCCATTACTTCCTGCTTTATGCTGAACATGCTGTTGGGATGAGATAATTAGCATCAAATTGGCAAAGGGGTGATAATTTGCAGAAAGCAAGTGGGAGTTGTCAGTAGTATTCTTTTTACTAATATAAATGTTTGCCTGTACCATCAACAGCTGTCTCTGATAAATTTCTACTTTAGAGAATAACAAGGCATTTGACTAATAATTAGTCATTACTGCTAAAGATTAAAGTAATTTGCATCCTGTAAGTATCATTTTGCAGTGATTCTCCACTTCTTGTTTTGATACGTGTATATAAAGGTATGGTATAAGTATTGCTGCATTGATATATCTGATTCAGTTCTTTTTCACCTCTATATGTAAGTTTTATTGAAGAAACGTATTTTAATAGAAATAATTTTATTATGACTTTGCTTTGCTTGGACACTTAGCTGCATAAAAAAGTATCATTTTGTTCATAAAGTTAAATACTACAGGATGAAAGCATAGAATAGAAAATTGTATTTGGGGGCATATAATAATTTGTACATCACCTGTAAAATACTAAATTTTATTCTATTTCTTGCTATTTACAGGATATTGTATCATCTGCAACACACACTTTATACAAAGATACAGGGACACAGGTGATAGGTGGAAGCTGTACCTCACCAGAAGAGTTGTATACCAGCAGTCTTGTTCTACCCTGTTTTACCACATGGCCGAGCAATGTCGACAAGAATGTCACACTCTCCTGTGGCATTAACTATTCTGATGTTTCCAGAAATGTGTATTCTCAAGAGTCAAGGCAAATAAGATATGCAGGTAAATTGATTTCCTCAGGTGGTGTGCTAAGATAATTTTTAACCTTTCCCGTGTCATAATATTATATTGTCTTTACTGAATATCCATAACATATTAACTGCACATATGCTTTAATCCTGCAAATAAACTAATGCTTTATCTCTTATTTGCTTTCTAGATTCATTTTCTCAACCTTATGGGCATAAAACCTTAATTTTGATATCTTATTCAGGTTTGTCATATAAGGTGTCATTGTGCATTAAAGCAGTTGGCTTCAGATAGCATCATTATGGAGTAAAGTGATAACAAATTATTGGCTAAACTAAGTTGCAAAAATGAAACCTAAGTGCATTCCAAAAGACACTGGAGCAGCTGACCCATGCAGGTTGGGAGGTGGGTGGGAGGAGGGGTATGAAAGAAGTGTGGAGAGATGAATGCAGTGACTGATGAAGAGATGGATGGAAATATATATATCTTAAATTTAAAAAAATTTCACCATTTTCTATTGATAAAATGTCAGACTTGTGTGGTATAGGCCCAAATATCACTGATGCATCCACTCCATTTGCGCATGACTGCTTCCGGTTTTGTCACATTATTATTTCCGTCTGTATTGTGTACAGTTTAACACATTAACTGGACTAAGTTTAGCTGTTTTTGTTTTAATTTACCAAATTACATCAGATCATAGAATTAGTTATGTCACTAAAACAGAAAACAATACACAACAGCTAAATTTCTATCATAGATGCAGTACTGTGTCTTGTATTGAGATGATACTCTTTAATGATTTTCAATAATTCAAAGAGCAAGTTTAAATTGGGTCTGTAAAAGTCTTGTATCTTTAGTTTGGTTAAAACTAATATCGTGATATATAAAAACTAATAAAATATCAATAATCTTATATGACCAAGAAATGGATACTCACCGCAATTTTGATGATCCTGGCTGGTTAAGCTTTTCCACCTAATTTTGCTCTCACCAAATCATTTCCTTCATATTCTTCATAATCGCTTCTCTGCACTTCTACTTGCTTAAAAGAAATGATATTGAAAATATTCTCATCTGTACATTCCATGGGAATCCACGCTTTTTGTTCAAGGTTTTTACTTGTTGTAGAATTGTTTGCATGCTCTTTTGTTTGTGGGGAAAAGGAGTCTCCGCTGCTGAAATCTCACATGTGTATTAACCAATCACATCACGTCTTCTTTCACAGTCATGCAATCAGGATAATCGTTGTTTACATATTCTGGTTTTTACAGCAAATTCGCAATCGGTGTTCTAAGTCAACAGAATATGCAGTTTGTGACAGTTACAGATGAAAATGTCAGAACAAAGTCATTGAAAGCTTTTAAAGCAAATCATTGGCCAGAAAATATTTTCCCATACTAATCCAGGTTAAGTACACAAGTATTGAATAAAAGATCTCCATGAACATTTATACAGTATCATATCATTAAAAAAAAATATTTATTTATATTTAACTAATATTGTGAGAAGTTTGTATGATGAATTTTCATGTGAATATAATGATTCGGAAATGTCAAAAACATTTGTTAAGAAATATCTTGGTGGTGCATCAGAGTACTTGAATTCTTCATGAACCAAGTTCATGACATTTCAGGAACTTTAAAGATATAATAATAGTTCATAAAAGTTCATCATTGTGTTCATGAACTTCATGTATGATGGATCAGAATTCATGAAGTGCTCATGAACTTTGTTATGGAGCTTTCATGAACATTTGTTAATGAACTCAAATAATGAACTAATCATGAACATCTGAAGAACAGTAATGCACATTCTTGAACAATTCATGAGTGTCGATGAAGTCATGAATTTATTCTCACAGGGGCAGATACATGTAAAATAATGGTATTAGGACTACCTCCTCGTGTGGACACCAGGTTGAAAGAAATCAATGATCTGATAATTGACCTATGTGTAGACTTCAACCTACAGTACATTCCACAATACACATCATTCTTTCTTCAGAATCAAGATGTCAACTTAAGCCTCTACCAAAGAGTCAATCAAGTTTTTTTTCCTTCTCCTAGCGTGAGAGTTGACAGGTAAGGTGTAAGGTCACTTACATCAAAGCAAACTACAAATCAGCTTTTACGGTATTAGCATAATTTTTTAAAGATTGTTTCTGAAACTTCATTATTGTATTTGAAGATATCAGTAAAACTTAGTGCAGTGGTGCCCATGATTCAACTCCAAGGGATGTACTTCTCAGCGGAATGTACTTCATTCAGCACGTGTTCAAACCTACAATGTACATGCGGTGGTGCCATTATGTAAATATGTTCAGTAGCCTAATTGCAAGCATTGAATTAAAACATTGTTGTTCGCTGTGTTGTCATACTGGGATATAATTTTAATGAGTTAGGTATTTTCAATTTTAGGCAAACTACAAATGTAATTACTGGTGCACTGAGGACCCCGAGTGGCCGAGTGGTCTAAAGCGCTCTCCGTCACGGATCACTGCCATCTCACCTCTGTCTACGTGGGTTCGAGTCTCGGGCTCGGTCAGTGTGGATATGTGAGAAAGCTTGCCAGTAGCTTCTCGTGGGTCGGTGGTTCTTTCCGGGGTTTTCCCGGGTTCTTCCTCCACCATTAATACTGGTCGCCATGTATAGCCTATCTTGTGCTGAAAATGGCGTTAAACCCCATAACAACAACAACAACTGGTGCACTGATGTAAAATGTCCAATACAATAATGCATAAACAAACAATAATTGAGTCAGTTGGGAGAAGTAGTGTTACAGCAATTCACGATTGCTCAATTCTTGTCATTGTTCGATCAAATTATACACAAGTCTAAATTAGGCAGAAACAATAAGAAAACAGAAAATTAAATTACTTTTGAAACAAGTTTATACCATTTCTTTTTAATAATTATACATCCCAAGCCCAAGATAAGTATACATGTACTTTTTGTTAATATAAATTTATTGCATGTAGCTTGTAATGTCTTGGAGTTGTGGGTCAGCTTATATGTGGGTCATGCACTTTTTAGCTTTTTATACCTGTTCAGTTTGTGGGTGGGGTTGGCTTATACGTAAACAGGCTTATACACGAGTATATACAGTAAGTAAAAAAGGAACCACTCAACTACTGAGAAATATTAACATGTATGCCCCCATTTTCAGGCACTATAATGAAGTGTACTGTCTCTACTGTGGAGAAACTGGGCATGTGACACAGGTATGCTTTCACAGCAGGCAGATTGAGTGCTTCAGATGTCATAAATATGGACTTAAACAAAGACTTTGTCCATCAATGTATTATACATATTAGGAAGTTGGCAAAGAGCAGAATGCCAATGCTTCATTTATAAGAAATCTAAATTTACCTAGTGAGACTCTTGACTCTAACTATTCAATGGACACTACTGCAGATGCAAACATTAATGAATTTTCAGGGTCTGTATGTGGCTTTGAAGATGCTAGTATATATGCATGTTATGATGTTCCAGTGTTCTTGATCGTATATGTCTAAAAAAAATAGTACAACAATTATGTTTGTAATCTCTCTCTCTGAGTTTTTTATGTGTTATACGGGTTACTGCATTCAATAATTTTTTAAGTGTTTTTTTTTTAAAGTTGGTTTTGGAAATAATATGAAAATGAAAGAGAAAATGTTACCGCTGTAGAGTTTGTACAGATAAAGGCATGAAATTGACCCCTACCAAGTTGAGTTTACGTCATTGGGGTTTATTCGATCTGTTTAATATGTTAACTAGCAGAGTATTGTGAGGGGTGCCAAAACAAATTATGTCAGCAATAAAATCTATGACAGACTTCCACTAAACTGCATTGCCACTAGACTGGGTGGACTTCCACTTATATATACTCATAGTGGGCACTTAATTTCCTGACCCTCTGTCCATGTCCAATAGATTGAGTGGGCAATCTGTAAACCACGATCTGTAAAACGTGTGTGCACTGTTTGTAACAGACTTTTGATTGCATCCCTTGAGTCAGGTGTGTTCGGGCAGTGGTAGTGGTGGGGTAGGGTTTGGGGAAATTTGTTCTGTATTCATATGAAGAGGACATAACATTTGCAATAAACTGAGGATTTGGGTAGGGTTGGAGTATTTGAGTCAGAGAACATAAAAGAAAATCATGGAGGTTTTGTACTACTGAATAATCCTTGAATGTGGGGGCTTGATTTGTCAAAAGGATGAATTTCTTAAAGTTGGTTTAACCTGGTGAAATGTTTTTAAAAATTTGTTTAAAAACTACCTGAACATTGCCCAAAACTATCTGAATTAATAAATGTTAAATGCTGAATAAGGTAGATAATATTTTTGTTCAGAACGTTTTGTTATTTATATATTTTCAAAAATAATCAAATAAATAAAATGAGGTAAATTTGGGAGAGATCAAATGACATTTATATGTTTTATACTATTAAATGAAATCCTAGAAACCATGTGACAAAAATAAATATTTGTGAATTCATGCTTATGCCCACTCATGAATCTGGGTTATAGAAGAATATACATAACTCATTTAATCTGCATACAGTGTATGCTTGTAAATCAAAATAAAGACTTCTGTGTCTTTGTAAGGTGTAATGAAAATATGACACTTCCAATTCCTATCATTAATATTTGGAGGCATTTGGATGCCTAGAGGTTAAAAATCCAAATACAGCCAAGGGAAAAAGAACTATTCAAAAGGAATACATTATCAAATGAAAACAGTAGTTGGTTTAAAGAATTCTCTAGAAATATGGAAACAGGATGCATGCTTAGAACATGACAATACTATTACAGTTTTTTCAGCTAAGCATTGTAAATGTTATCAGAGACTGTATAACTCAGTGAATTTTCACGTAAGCTTCTGAGAATGTAGCTAAAGTTATTGAATTCATTTCACACACAAATGATTTCAAAACCATTTATATCAGCATACAGAGCAATACTAATTGCTTGATATGTCATGAAAAAGAGTGGTTTACTCATTAGAAAAATTATATCACAAACATACAAAAAGTACAAATATGAACTAGTTTAAAGACAACTAGATGAAACAGATGATGTTTTAAAATGGTAAATTTATCTTTACACTTCAAGATGCTGAGCTATGGACTTCACAATACTGAGCTGAATGAACTATAAATGTATATGCTGTATGGTCCATGAATGGAAAAAATTTGAAAGGTTTCATTGTTAAAGTTGATTTGTGTGATATGATCTTTATTGCCAAGGCAATTTCTTTACTATAACAATAAGCAAGTATAAAGTTTTCAAAAATCTTTTCAGTGAGGACTAATCATATTTGAACTTTGGAGCATGAACCACTTTACGTTTTAGTGAAGGCATTCAAGGGAGTACAAACACAATTCATTGTACATTTTTAGCTGAGGGAAAAGTGCATTGTAAAGAGAAAAGGTACATATTTGTGGAAGTCCTGAAATTTGAGAAGAGCTTGCATTAATCTCCTGGACTGTATGAACCATGACTTGAAAACAGATCAAATGTGTCATTGTTAAAATTGATATGTGTGATATGATCTTTATTGTCAAGGCATCCTAATCACTATTACAATAAGCAAGTATAATCTTTTTAAATATCTTTTCAGTGAGGGTTACTGAAGCAGTTTTACAACAGAACAACCAGAACATAACAGACACACTAAATATAACAGCTGGGGTACCAGTAACCATTACCTGTTTAACGGGGACCAGTAGGCCATCTGCAACAATAGCCTGGTATCTGGGATCTCAGTCAAAGGGCAGTGGAGCCATTTGGAACTTTACTCCCACTCCTACTGACCACAATGGGACATTATATTGCCAAGTGTACAATACTGACCAAAATCTGAAAATTGATTCCAACAAGGCCAGGCTGTATGTCAAAGGTAAATGTAACAATTATTTTTGATGCAGCTCAGATCCATTTACAAGTTTTGCTTCTTAACTCAGAATCTTGCTAAATAAACAAATGTTGCAGTAGCTCAGACCTGTCATGTGAGGTTCACTGGTTCAACACCCATCTGGACCTGTTAGGGTTGGTTGCTTCAGTGTGTCTTTGGGAAAGGAATTTTCCTCCCATTCCCAGAGTATGATAAAGCCAATAATATGTTAAAAGTGCCATTACACCCTCCCCCCAAGAAAACCTTACCAAAAGTTAAATGGATAAAATGAAGCTAAATTGTTTCTTTTTCATATCAAGCTCACAAAATGTTACACTTGCTACTTCCTTTATTTAGAAAAGAAACCTTTTACCATTTACAGGTTGTGTACTCTGTAGTTTTATTAGTTTTGCTGCTATCAAATCTGTCTACAAATTTTACTTCACTACCTAGCGGCTGATGGACTTGAGGAAGCTGCAATAACTCGGTTGGTAGAGCATTGGATTTATAGTCCAAGAGTCACATGTTTGATACCTGCTCAGGCCAGCCTAGGTTGGCTTCCTTGCAGTGTCCTTGGGGAAAGGCAATTACCTTGCATTCCTCAGTGTGATATAGCAATGTCTTAAAAGTGCCATTAAAAGCCAATAAATCTGTATCAATTTATTATTTTCTGTACTTCTCCCAGAAACCACTAGTTTTAGTATCAACCTGTATGAAAACTTCCGCCCTGACTTTAACCAGATTCCAGGTGGAATTTTAAAGTGGATTTCACCTAAAGCCTAGATTCCACTTATTATAAATTTTAGGTGGATTCAGGGCGGATTCAGGGTGGAATATGGCCTCAAATATGCAAATTACTCCGTCTATTATTAGGAGGAATGTTGATTCCGCCTACTAGGTGGAATTTGTTTATTCTGTTTACTAGGCGGAATCTGTTTATTCCGCTTATTTAGCCTAGATTCCCCTTATCATCACTTTTGGGCAGATTCAGGGTGGAATATAGCTCAAAATATGCAAATTACTGTTACTAGGCGGAATCTTTACTTCTGCCTAATTAGATGGAAATACCTGCAGAAACCCCATCCAATAATGAAAATGTCAAGGCAGATTTCAGACAGGTTTTTTAAGCAATTTCTGCCTAAACTATAAAAAATATACTTCAGATTTATATTAAACTGCCTAATGATTTTTAGACAATATTGGGAATCAATGATAAATATTCACCGTAATATTTAAAATGGATCATAAATTTTATTTTGACAGGTAATATCAAATAAGATTTAGGTTTTTCTTGTCCTGACCAGCAATGCCATTTTCTTTCTTGCATACAAAATCTAATCCATGATGGCATCACTTAAGTATTTTTCATTTCACTTAAAAATTTGGTGAGATTTCACAATATTTTGACCAAAACTTTCATTGAAATTATGTTGAGGTCTCGCTAAAATTTCTCTGAAATGTTTGTGAGTTTTCACAACAAATTTGACTAAAACTTTTGTAAGATTTTACTAAAATTTTGATCATTATATAGTATTTTACTGAAGTTTCAGACATTTCAGTAGGTTTCAAATTAATAATGGATATGAATTAAACAGGACTTTATTGTTGTTGTTGTTGTTGTGGGGTTTAATGCCATTTTTCAGCACGATAGGCTATACATGGCGACCAGTATTAATGGTGGAGGAAGAACCCGGAAAACCCCGGAAAGAACCACCGACCCACGAGAAGCTACTGGCAAGCTTTCTCACATGCCCCAGGACTTTATTAACCAAGGTGATATTTAAGTGTGCATGAAAACAATTATATTGATGTTGTAATTATATGACATCCAAGGCAAGAGAAATGAGAGTTAATAATAATAATAATTATAATAAGGACTTTATTTAGAGAAGGTAATTCAATTAGTTACATAACTAATCTACCTTGAGGCCTTCTATCTGTGATGTACAATATATACAGTATATACAACATGATATGAAGTATCTGACACTAAATAATTATGTGGTTTTAAAAATCAAAGTATCATGCCTTGAACATATGCACAGGCATCTGTGAACACATAAACATTATATAAAATATAAAATATTAATCTGCATTGAAAAATTCAGCCATGAAAATAATGCAAAATTACAGAAAAGCATCCATTTGAGACATTGATTATGAGAAGAAGAAAAGCTAGGTGCCTGCCTTATGTCACTTGTACTGTAGACTGGATTTTTGATTGCACGAACTATGATGCTGTTGTGGTCTCTTGAATTAGTCCTTGTTCCATAAGCAGCCATGACAAACGTTTATCATGATATAATTGCTCTTATTTTCCACTGAATTCTAACACACCTAGAATATTTTGATAATAAACACAATAATGCCTCGTGATATTGAAAGTAGATTATACTTTTCAGCCAAGAAAATTCCGCAAAGATATGACTATCTTTGATAGACATAGATATCTGGCAACTATTCCCACCAGTGATCTACACATTGTCCCTCCTTAAATTCTGAAGTTAATCAGTTTGGAGTTGTATAACTTCGAAATCATCCTGATTCCTGATTCAATTCCTTGTCCTATTTAGCACGTTAGCCTCTACTGTAAAGCTCTTTATGGCACAAAAAGTAAAATGCTTGTACTGGCATTCAGTTTTCATACAGACTGACCAATTATATTTCCATTGACTTTGCATTCAAGCTATTCTCATTGCTTCTCATTTTTCAAATGGTTATTCAATCTCGTATCCCGCTCGAAAATTCGAATTGCCATGTTTAGCAAACATGCTCATGTCCATCAGTTTCTGTTACGCAACGATTCATTGGGGAATTACAAAATTGTGACCAATCAGAAAGCTTTATACAATGATCCTGTGTTAAACAATAAATGGAACAAATACTTACTTGAAAGCTCATTGCAGAATGGGACTGGATAGAGCATTATTTAAAAAAAGGTTTTGGAGATGATATTAAAAAATGGGTCCATATCAAGGAAATTCAGGTTAGGAGAAAAGCGAAATTCTGTTTTAAAACGGAAAACAAGATGAAAACTTGTTTGAGGGCAGTTAAATCCAATTGAAGTTAAACAAAAATACAGCAACAACAAATTTGAAAAAGAAATTTAACAAGGAAAGATGTGGAAAGAAGTTATAAATTGGGCCCAAAATAAACAATAAAATTACAGCTATCAGAAACAGGAAATATAAATGCTACTGAAAATCATTCAAATTGTACAAGAAACAATAAACGTTATTATTTCTTATTGATATTTTTATTGAAATGTCAGTGATATTACAATCACAAAATATCACTATATTTTCAGTCATTTAACTTTACAGACACACAAAAGCCAAGTCCTAATTCTGCCTTATTTAACTGATGTAAATGACTAAGTTCTTCATTCCGCCTAGATGTTGGTTAGAAAATAAACAAAGCCCAGATTCCTCCTTTCTTATATTATAGATGCCAGTGACTAAGTTCCTAATTCCACCTAGATGGTGGGTGGAGAATCAACCAAGTCCAAAATTATGCCTAAAGATGTATTATATAGCAGGAATTTGACAGAAGTCCATCTTAGAGTTAGACGGACTCTAGATGGATTCATCTTTGACTTCTCCAATTGTCCATGTCTGCCTTTGTATTAACCAGATTTTTAACATTTTAGGCAGATTCCGCCTGAAGTCTGCTTAAGTTCCAGGTGGAATCCGCCTAATTATTTTGTATGGGAAGATGGAAGCTGTACTGAAATCTTTACCACTTAACTCATTAACCCCTGGAGGTTTTTGTCATTTTTGCCCAAGATGTGAGTAGGAAACACATTTTGGGGTCTATTTCTGAATACATCCTAATACATTGACTTCCAAGAGATTTCCCGTTAACCTAATGACTGTTTGTGTTAGAATCATTGTTTTTCATTGGCTATTTCATTTGTGCATGAGCAGAAGGGTAAAAGTTGGAGTTCTTTTTTTGGGGGGGATAGAAAAAAAATCGAGTCCAAAAAATTAGATTTTTCCCTCTGTATTTTGTAGTGCAGCTAGAGTTTCCTGATTGTTTGGTATAATTGTAGAGCTACAGTTGTCTGCCTTTCTATAACACCACCCACTTTAGTGTATCGTACATGACCTTGACACTACAGAGCTCGGCAGTAGGCTAATAATTTCTGATGCGTAAATGTGGCGCCAGGGGTTAATGAGTTAATAAGGATTTTGGAAATTTTTTACAAAATTGTCAAGGAATGACTAAATTTGTAATTTATGTGCAATGTCGATGCATAAGTGATGAAATACGCAATGAATATTCAGATTCGGTGACATCATCAATGAGTTAAAGGATATAAATCTGGCATGTACATTTGTCCCTTGTAAGATTTTTTAGTTTACTATGTGTAATTATCATGCTTTCCATGCAGTAAGGTATACTCTTGCATCCGCAGATTTCTGCTAGTTTTAATTATAAATAAAACCGAGATATATTTATCTGTCATACAAGTGTATGGTATTGCCCTACATCAACATGGACTTGGTACCATTTTGTTTTTGATCCAGATCAGAATTAAATTATGTCTTGGAGGATTTTGACTTTGATCTAGGTACATGCGTAATGTTGAGTTAGTCTTGCATCTGATTGGCTGGTTGTGTTTGCTAAATGACAACTGATTTAATGAGGTTAATACCTCTTTGAAGGCTATATGTTCTGTTTAAATTTTGATCAGACTTGGAATCTGCAGTACAGTTGCAATGGAGTACAAGTTGTAAGAAATGTACTTGCTTCCTGTTGGGTTGAATTCATTCACATCATTAAACATATTATATGCAGCTCTCTTATTCTTGCTGGAAATAAATATAATTTTTTGTGGGTGAGGTCTAGTCTATGACAGTTGTTTTTAGCATGATGTTTTCATGGAGTATATTGTTGCTTGGTACAGCAAATTTACCCCTGAGAAATAGAGTCTTCAGTCTCTATGTTGAATTGTTTTGATATTTTAGTCTGGAATACTTTAAATTCTCTCTGATGCATATGCACAAAGAGCCATTAGCTGTTACTGAATAAGTCACTTAAGAGAATTGTGTTTCTTGATTTTCAAAATAGACAATAAAGTACAATAACTGCAGATCAGATAACATCTTGAGGTTCTAGATCATTGAAAAAATTCCCTTTATAGAAAATATAACAAGATGTTCATTTTGTAGATGCTGTGTAACATACAGTTTGATTTTCCATGTTATTAATGAAAAGTGAAGATGTAATATGGGCACATCACTATACATATTACTTTTAATTCATATTTTGTATTATGTAGAGCTTTATTCTAGTCAATGTCTAAATTATTCTGCATGAACAGAGAAAAATGAAATTAATTGAAATCTCCATACTGGTTATAACCATAGTTATAGCTTCATTTAGCAGTAATAATTATAAATTTGTAAATTGTTTATATTAAAATTGTACTACATTACATCACAGAATTTTATCATGATGCCATACTTTCTCTGTATACTTCACAAACTGTTAAGTTTTTTCTGATGACATAAGTATTTTACAACTCTTTTAGTGCCCATTGATTCAGTACAACTAAGGAATGGCACAGCATTAATTTTGAATGAGGGACAATTGGCTGTAATTGTTTGCGAGACTGGTGCATGCCGACCAAGTGCTGCCATCTATTGGATGAAGAGTGGCACTAACATCACTGACTCTCCTTCTGGTGTTACTGTAATTAATCAAGGCAATGATCTGTTTGTTAGTAGGGGAACTCTGAATTACACAGGGCAAAAAGTGGACAATGGAAAAAGTTTGACCTGCGGAGCATACAATGGATTGGATAGTGGCCAGACTTCAGGGAACTTGACTATCACCATTTACTGTAAGTTAAGCAGTTGTATTTCAGTAAATATGTAATATAATTTTAAAATAATGAAATAGCTATGTTCCAACATTCTATTTTATATTTGGGTTTTTTTGTTTTGCAGTTACCTTAAATACGTAATGCTCTGCACAATCTTTAGATGAATAATGTTTGTAACTTTCTACTGCACATTTCAGATATAAATTATAATAGCCAGGGATTTGAATGTTTATAAGCTTCAGTCTGAATTCTAATTAAACAACAGTGATTAGGCATGGGCATTTGGAACTTAGTGAAAGAGCAAAATCTAGCAGCAAGCAAGTTGGCAACATGAGAAAAAGTTTTTATTCCACAAAACCACACTAAAAGTGACCTTCTAGTAGGAATAACTTTTTAATTCATACATTATTTAATAATAATAATAATAATATTTAGTTTTTTTTATATAAAAAAGGTACAATCTGTGGTTCAGAATATTCATTTACAGGGGCAAAACATTTTCCCATAAGGAAGCAGCATGCAGAGTCCTGTGAATTTATTAGGATCAAAAGCTTAATCACTGACCTGATTGAGAATTGTTTTATTGCACTACATTTAGGCAACTTGAGGATTTGAGTGAGGTCAAGCCTGAAAATTAACTGTTGAAAAACAATGGGATTAAAGATCAATGATAGCAACAGATGAGAAGGTTTTCTTTGATATGAGGGTACTTTGGTTTGTATAAAAGTCGGCAGGCATGACAGAACAACAGTTAGAAGCAGCCAAATGCCGGCTGTGAGGTTTGTCATAGTAGTTAGGTGTGTAACCTCATTTTATAATGGATTGAAGCAGTCATGATATCTCATAGAAAAAAATATATGGAACTAAATGGAATCGCTTTTCCCCGAATTGCATATAATTAAGTTACGGAAGCCAGATTTTAAACAAATAAGTACCACACATGTCAATAAAGGAATAGCAGATCTAGTTAGTTATCAAACAGCCTATGATATACAATATTAGTAAAAATTCACTAAACTTAACATGATTATGTGCAGCAATGTGTTGTGTAATTAGTTAATAGAATTTATATCTTGGAGATGGCTTATTAGCATAAGAACAAAATAAACAAATCAGAATGCTCAGGAACATCATTATCTACGTCCACTATAAATCTAAAAGATGTTTTAAAGATAGGAATAAAGACAAAATAAATGAATCTGTTTAAAAGTAGTATTCACTCCTATGGTTGGATAGAGCCTAGTTTATAAAGCCCAACCACGAGTTCAGTTCATACAAGAAACAGAAACAGGTTAGATATGATTAAATAATATAAGTCAGCAGGAATAAATACATCAAAATTGGAGTATTATTTCAGATGTGATAGATATATTAGATGACCAAATACAATGTCTAAAATTTATTATTGAGTCTTCTATAATGTTTAGTTGGGCCATCTTGAAACTATTCTAAGACTTGCAACTTCTCCTACAGAATGGATTGCCACATTTGCATATATTTTAGCTGAAAGACTGCTAAATGAGTTCTGATTGACCATGAATGAAGTCATACCCAATTTGTCATCCAGTATTACCACTGCAACAGCTAAGTTTGAAAATATTATTATCATTATAGAACATTAAAGATGGTTTCAACACTTGGCTTTAAAAAAAGACATGGCCTTGACTTGTGTTCCCGGAAATTCTTTTTGGCTGCTAGAGCCTCTGTTTGAAGGTCTGTGTAATTATTACTTGGAGTTATCAAAATTTCAGGGCTGTGTTTCTGGCATACATTATGTCTTTTCTTTATTGTTAGCAGCAATTTCATGTTCATTTCTAAATTATCATAGTTAATAGTGTTATGATCTATGCTTCATCTCATTTATTTTTTATTTGAAAATGTTTTTTTATCAGCTTAAATATTGTGTTAACCAGCTACAAAATGATCTATGTATAAGTTTCAATCTCTGTAGGGTTGTATGCTGTTTTCTCAGACTGTTTTTCCATCATGTAAATCAGTTTTGCCATTCACATTTTATCCATGTAAGTAACAAGAATTCCTTCTGAGGATAGCAAAGCTTATTCACTGTCCTGACCCATTCCATCCTTAACCTATACAAAGTTATAAATACATTGGTATGCTGTTGTATACATTCTTTTGACTCCTTTGTGGCGTTATAACTCTTGAATTATCTTTTTTAAGTCCAGAGGTCTTGCTAGGATTTAAACTAGGAGTCCAGGACTCCCGCCATCAAAAGTTGCAGTCCCTTCTTTCCTACAGAATCAACACAGATGTGAGTGCATCTGTTTTTAGATGGAGATATTTTCGTAATGTAGTCACTCACTATAATATAACTTCATTACATCAGTCCATTACATCAGACCATTGACAGGATCACAAATTTATGGTTTATTTATTTGTATACGTAGTTGTAGTAATTTTAGGCAAATAAATAGTACCTGATTTGCTGTTTTTTTTTCTTCTGTATTTTTGCAAATATGTGTCAAATTCAGAAAACAGCTTAGACCTTAAAGCGCATCTCACGAATTCCACAACTTAGCATTGTCCCATACGTTTCTGACCTGCATAATTTGCATTTTAAAGTTAAATCTTTGATAAAATAATACCTAGACTTTGGTTTCAATGATTTGTATATTTTTTCTGAATATATTTGCCAGATGATTTAAGAAAACAGACAATCTAATAAACTGGTACATCCCAGACTTAGTGAAGTCCGCCATTATTTCCCGTTAGCCCTACTGGTTCACTTACAGTTTCAAACTAATTTTATGATGAAATAGTGTAAGAGGCAGTTAATATATATCCAGATCACAGATTCTGTTCTTAAAACACGTTTGTATATTTTATCATCAAAGGATAGCATGCAGGAAATTGATAGTTGCTACCTAACTTGGAAAAAGGTTAATGGTCAATCAGCTATCAAAACATAATGCTTGTGAATGGGCAAGAGTTTGTTTGTCAGCGTAACTAATATAAAAACTAGGCCTTGCTACTGATGCCTTGATGAATACATTTCGCTACAACATTAGAACTAACCAGGCTAAGGCGACGGCCATTTAAAAAAAATATGGTATGGTCAGTCAATGTACCTCTTAAATAATCACAGGGCGAAATCATTTTCGCTTTCCTAACAGAAGAAGGCAAAGTTTACATTTTTAGGCAACTTGTCACCCACTTATGAATGGCATTTTGTCTAAGTCTCATTATGTCGTGATTCTGTAAATATCAGTACATTTTCCCACCAGCCGCCAGTCAAAGCTTTTGAACTAGCCGCCCAGCTATTGCATCATGTTCTTTTTTATGTACTCTTATAAAATGGCAACATGTATGTACATCAAGGGGTCTTTCAGTCACTGAATTCTGTCATTGTAAATATCAGCACAGCTAATTGATCAACACATTTCCCCACAAAGCAGGTGGCTGAAACAGGACTGGCAAGTCTTTGAATTTTGCCGCACACCTATTACATACGGAGGACTCCCGCCTCAGTCATTATCTGCATCCCAGATCAAAAGTTTGTGTCCAAATGTGCGTAATTATGCATTTCCGAGATCTCTTAAGTTAATTTCATTGAAATGATTTAATTTTAAAACTAATTTCAATGATGTATGTATATTTAATAAAAAATAACTCAGAGGTAAATACTATGTCATAATTAATAAGTTGGATAGTATCACATGCACTATTAGATGGTCACTCATAAACTGACTCAGAGCACTTCTTCTGTATCCATGATAAGTGTTCACATGTGCTGAAAAAAATAAGTTCTTTCAGGATTTTGAACAAAACAAGAATCATCCATGTTTTTATTATAAATTGTTTACACATTTTGCCCAAATATTTTCTGCATTCAAATTAATGTGAATACCTGTGAATGTATTAAGAAAAAATTGAGCTTTATAAACAAATGATTTGGTATATTGAAGCTTATCAAATAGCGGAGATCAGTGAAAATCACAAAAATAGTTCCAGTCTGAGTGTGTGATATGGAAATAATAATTTGATATACATATTTAACATCAGCTCAACAAATAATAATCATGTAAAGAGCTGGGTAGATGTGCATTTCAATTTTGCAGTTATCCATGGATCTTTGTTCATGTGTTCTGTGTTTGTGAATATGTGTGTGTTTAAAAGGATCTAGGAAAACTTCATTATAGTCATTAGTTGATTTTGTCCTTTCCTATTGCACAACTGTGATAGAAGAAAGCTTCAGCTTTCTTTTAAAAATTGCTTGTCTATTTGCATCATATATTTTACATCGGATAGAATATGTTTCTGGAAAAGATTTTGTCCATTAAATGCCAGATGAGTGATCTGTTTGATTTGGGCTTCATCATTTGTAATATTTTTTCCAGGATTAAGGCTACATGGAATCTAGAATTTTAAATTTAAATTACACTTGTCTTGCAAAAGAATATCAGATCTGTTTACTGAGATAAGAAATATTATACAGAAAGAGCCTATTTTACATTCAAGCCCTTATATATTTTTAATAAATACAAATTTTAGATAATGATAATACATCGAAAAGATATAAAGAACAGCAGGAAGGGTGAACAGACCAGTTTCTAGAACAGTCCATTCGTGAAAATAAAGCTTCCTATGAAAATGAACAGAAAAGTAAAACCGAGACCTGCAACCGACTGAGGTCTCTCTAATTGGGTTTGATGCCTGTATTTGCATCTTTGTTTACCTACCCGGACATCGTTGCCCTTCCTGCTTTGGTGTAATTAAATCATTACTAATATCAAATAATAACGCCAACCATGGAATCTCGCACAGCTAAACTAGGTTGACAATGACTAGATACAATAAGGAAATATCTCCCTATCCATGATTCTGTCAAGCAAAAGTTACAATAGTATCAGGAATCTCAGGTGGAATTTACAGGGGGTGCAGAACAGTTATTTAAACCAATTGTTGAACCAACCAAGAAAATTGTTACAGCAACTGAGGCAGCACAAAAAACTCTTGAAAAATTGCCTATTGATATTGTTGGCTGTCTTCAAGCAACTAGACCACCATTCCAGCAACCTCCTCAGACACAACCCGAAGTTCAGCCTCTGCCTGAAGTTCAACCTCACCCAAAAGTTAGAGCAAACCTGATAGATAAATTTATGCTGGAAGCAATTAATTAATATTGACATGTTTGGATATCGTAATAGAGATAAGTATGTAAAACCTGAATATGCTAAAACTTTGAAATCTGCCAGTTGGGTTAAGGATGTATACAGACGTGATTTTTCTCCATTTTAAAGCAGAATTCCGCTTTTCTCCTGATATGAATCAGATTTTTCTTGATATAGTCTGTTTTTTATATTATTTCTGATCCGTTTTTTTTAGAAAATGGTCTTTCCACTCCCATTCCGCAATGACCCTTGTAAATTATTCATTCCATATATTAGTTAGCATATGACTCTTGGAAAGAGTATTCTGATTGGTCAAAGATTTAAATTCTTGCAGTGAATCTTTGTGTACTGGAAACTGATGGCAATGGAAAGAAGAAGCATACTTGTAAAACATGGCATCCCAAGTTGCTAAGAGAGACCATGACATGAAAAGTTTAGATAAAGATCTTAAAAACATAAAGAAATGGGAATGGCTGGAGTGAAAATTTGATGGAAATTTAGTTGGTCAGTTTATAAGAGAACTAAACGCTAGAGACCTGGCATTTTGTGACCTCTGCAATAAAGATTTGAATTACGGTACTCGCGTTTGGAAGAGTTTGGAATAGCACCTACAAAAAAATCTGCATATGGAAACAATGAAGCTCAGAAGGCATCTGGAAAAAGTGCAGTTAATTAAGAAGAAAGATTTCTTGCATGAGAGAACAGATGTAGCCCTCTTTCAGAATATGCACACTGCATGTTGCCAATGCAAGCACCAGCTTGAAAGGAAAAAGGCTTTTATTGAGATAGAAAAGAAATGATTGCACATTGAGCCAAAAAAGTCAGTGGTGACGAAAAAAAAGGCTAAAGAAATCTTTGCCAAAGCCGCAAAATGAGCTCGACTGGCATGTAAACAGGTTGTGTCCATTGGAGAAAAAGACAAATGAATTTGAGATTATTTGTATATAGTTGATGTACTTTGGTATTTATTTTACAGATTTGTTCTGAAAAGAGAGAAGTATAATATATTTGCTGCAAAAATTGAGAAATTATTGTGACTTAATTGTGATGTGAACACTGACATGCACATTAAATAACTTCAGCATCAATAGCATTGGAAAACAAATTCATGTGACTATAAACATTGTGAAATTATTGAAGTCAAGTTGAATATTTTCTGTAAGTTTATTAGTTTATCAAATGATTATTTTGGTTTATTTTGTGATCACAATTTGCACCAGGAGCAGTTTTTTATGAGTTTAAAATGCGTTTCACCCCAGATCAGGGGTGCTGCCCCTTGATACCCCGTTGGGGAGGACCCCCAAAACCCCCATAAAATATTTTCAACTTTTTTTATGGAAGACCAAAATCATGTCTATATATTGTGTTGCTGTTAATATTCTGCAGATCAGATCTATGGAAGATGTTAATCTGTTTGAAACTTTTAACTAGGCAGTATGGGAGTATACTGAATGAGTAAGACAAGAAAGGAGATAAAGAGAAGAAGAAACAAAAAAGGATATTATGCTCAGTAAGAAAGAAGCAGATGAAATGGATCCTGTCCCCAGTCACAGCACCACTGGAAGCAGTATTGCCATTCAAGGAAGTGGCCTTGACAAACTTTGTCTCAATAATGTCCTTGCTGATGTTGAACAACTAGAAATTCTGATTGGTGGAAGACGAGCCAGTATTAATTTCCCATAAATCATTAATGAAGCAGCTGCTATTTGTCAGAAATTATTTACAAGGGGTATCATGGGCAATGTTTAGCGGTCCCTCATTGATGAAATTGTTGATGATTACCACAGTGATTGAGAGTATGCAAATAGATCAGTGAAAAGAAAATATGATGATGATATATAATGCTCAGCGTGGACCTGTAATGGTCAGGGTGATAAATTTACGATTAAAAAAGCAATCTACAGTGATGGACTTGGGGATGTTGTTCAGAGTCTATTCAGAAGAATAGCCCCAAAACCAATACCAATTGCAAAGCAATTGGGAATGAAAGCTATTGATGCTGTTCGTGTTAAAGGGGTGCTGTTGGTGATGTTGCCAGTAAAGCATTCTCAGCAATCAAAGATAGACTAGCATGATTGGTACGATAAAAACTCAGCCCGTAAAATTACCCAGCACTGAAGTTATGCCTGCAAATGTTAGTAAAATAATAAATCAAGCTGCAAATCAAAAACTAGTAGAGTTGACTGGTGTACCCCGTCAGAAAAAGACAAAGTATAACTGATAGTCTAATAGCAGGAAGTAGATTTCGTGTTAGATGATAACAAATATAATAAAATGTTCAAACATGTATCTGATCCAGCATTTGACATGGATGGACCAGTTCTCAAGGATGAATCTGTGCACGATTATCAACATTATTCTTATGATGCACGTGTACTTGACTCACGTGGAAGAATTGAATTACAAGTTGAGGATACAAGTAGATATTTCTTGCCCGCAGAGGCATTTATTGAGATCGAAGGTAGACTTTTGAAAGCAGATGATACAGCATACGGAATTGGTGATCGAGTTGGTTTTGTTAAATGGTGTCATGGCGTTATTTAACAATGCCACATACATGATTGATGGAAAGAATATTGAATCATGTCTCGAAAATGTTGATGTTGCCTCGATGATACTTGGCCTTGCAAGATACAGCGATGATTACTTGATCAGCTGGTCCATCAATAGTGTTTGCAAAGGATACACCTGATCATCCAGAAAGCAGACACGTAACATTGAATGCAGCTGGAACTGAAGTTGCATCGATGAATGAAAATTTCAGCTTGGGAATTGCAGCATGCCAATTAATGCTAAATATCAATGAAGAATTTTCATGTGTGATTCCGCTGTCACATATATTTTAATTATGCAGACATGTTAGAAAAGTTATATTTGGCACTAAACATACCATGGTACTTGTTAGAAAAGCCACTGACAATGCTATATGGTGTGCTGTGGGGGTTGATGCAGGTAAAATAATACTAACAAAACTTTCGTTGTGGATGCCAACAATGTATCCATTGCTCACTGAAGAACAAAGGTTACTCTCTTTCATGGATCAAGGTGGTAAATCAGCATTGTCATGGTTGACGATGACCACAGTCAGTATTCAAAGTGATATTAATGATTTATTCACATGGCAGATAGCAGCACAGCAAAGGGTGTCAGCATCCAAGAATTCTGTAATGAAACCATGATGAGTGGCAGGGTCACTTTTAATTCTTTTTACTGCCTAGCTGTGTCAGGTGGTCAGTTAGTCTGATTTTGAAAATTTTGAGCATAAAAACCCCAGCCATTCTCTAATTAATTTTGGTGATTTCTTGATTTTTTTAAACCTCAGTCAAAAAAAAAATAAAAATAAACAATGAAAATCAGTCCAAAAAAATTATAATTTTTTTAAAAAATCAAAACAATTTCCCTTTTTTTAATCCAAAATCAGACTGGAAAAAGCTGATTTTTTTGGACCTTTTTACCCTGAAAAATGACAAAATTGGTAATTTTTTCAGATTTAACAGAGAAAATAACACATTTTATTTTGATTCTAATATTTTTCTAATATTTTTTTTGAGCTTATCATGTTTAATACAGGAATGTGCATAATACAGAATCTGATCTCTCTCACGTGTAACAGTAGTAATATGTTCTTGCTGCAGCTCATTTAACTGCTCTGCTTCTTGTCAAGATTGTTCTTATGGCACTTTCAAGTACCTCTTTGTTGTTTATGAAAACTCGTGTGTGTTGGTACATATATAATACCATATAAATAATTGCATGTGCATTCGTGAGTTTGTAGAATTTCAACATTGAGATCGTAGATCTTCAACACTCAGAAATAGACCTTTGGCTATGTTAGGATAACGCTTTATGAGCATGAAGATCTACGAACTCAAATACAAATTTAAATTCAAGGATTTATCTCATAAATCAAGCAAGTATCCACGCTGGTCATTAAATTTAAAATGCATCTGCAACAACAGTGGATTATGACATCGTAGATAAACCAGATTAATGAGTTCTAACACAATAAAAAATCGGGTGGGACTTCAGGGGTGATCATGTATAAAATATATCCCTGTTGGGCCTGACTGAATTTTTCAAGATAACTTCCATCGATAGCATCGCATACAAGATCGACTGTGATCGTGGTTGTAATGTTTACAACATCTGGTGATATAGTATAATGGTACCAATTGAAGAAATCCAGATGGGCGGAGTTTAAGGTGTAGAGAACATTGTATTCAGAAATAAACAACAAAACTAGCTGTGATTTGTGCATTATGTAAGAGTTATACTTTCTGTTAGGCTTTAAAAAAGTTGAGCCTCTTGGCAACATGTGAGATTATGTTAATTCATATCTAGATCATATTTTGTATTTTTTAAGATTTGTTTAAAAATGTGGTACACATGGCTGAAAATGTATATGTTGTTACTTTATAACTCTTACCCGTCTAGTTCCAGTAGGGTTATCTCTCTTAAATGCAATGGAGTACCTGGTTTTGTCCTTATCAAATTGACAATCTAGCATTGTTCTCTATGACAGTGTGTGACACGCATGCTGAGATAGGATAGAAAGTATATTTATTTCACAAAACATTAAGACTGAGGTATATGGAAAAACAATTGGTACCATGATACCATATATGTCGACCTCCACCGTGCAGATCATTGTCGCGCTTGAGGATGTTTGCCGGTGAGGATATTTTTCTCCATTCGGCGATGATTTGTGGAAAATAGTCATTGACAATTTTGACAACATTCCTGTTAAATTTAAATTTTGGTAAATGTGTTCAGTACCATTACTGGTATATGTATTGGTTGAATTAATAACAGACTGCACAAGTTTACGGTTGGAAAATTCAAGATCATCCTCGATTTTGTTTGTGTGTTTTATCTATGAAATAATTTCCTCGTTAAGTTTCTCACTGGGGTATTCTGTTATGTACCTGACAATTTCTTATGTAGCTCATCTGTACTTGCATTACAGTGGGTAATCATATCATCAAATATATTATGGTATCAAAACAATATTCATTCTCATAATGATTTAAAATCTGAAAATTCCATCCTATACTTGTATCCCCCATTTCTCTAAGGTAAGTATAAGGTTCAGGTGTCAGACTACTTTTTACATATGCCCACAAGTCAGAAACACCAGAATATATTATTTGGTCTGCTCCAAAATACTCTTTTGTCTCTGAAGTTTAATCACCATGATTCTGGTGGTCCCTCATATACCAGTGGAACTTCTGGCCATCCTAATACAGTTTGGATTGATGATATATATCGATGGTGTAGTTGGGCGTTGATATTCCTATCGCAGATGATAACATTGGCTCATGAGCTGTGATAGCGATCTTGGATTCTTTTCCAGTGATAGATTTAATTCAGCACTGGAACTCGTCGTTGATCTGTTCAATTTGATAACTGCCCATAGGTATGCTTACAACATTCCACTCTGGTGTTCCATCAGGTTTATTTTTATATGCAAGTACCAGTGAATTATTTGCCTGCAACCCACTGAATGACTTTGATCTAATATTTTGCCAGCTGTGATACATTCACAATTGTGTAAGTGCTATTTCCTTTGCTGGAATCACAGTTGGAAAGCCAATACTGAAATCGGGCCTGGTTGAGCTTGCTGATATCATCGTGGTTTTTGATGGAGTTGTATTATCGACAATCTGCTGAAGTAATTCTTGTGACATTATCATTTAAATCATCAGAGATCTAATATCGTTTTTTTGTAGTCCTTGACTGTATCAAGGACGTAGATTCTACCTTGGCTAGAGTCTCATGGTAAATCTTAATTTTTTTTTGTGATGATATCAAGAATACCTGCAATTCCTGTTGCAACTGAAACACCAATTCCTATAACCAGTGCTATCACATATGTGGCCGATGATCGATTACTCTTCCAGCAATGACCATGGACGCAGAATATACAATTATGTCTGTAACAATGACATGTCTGTGATATTTGTTTTGTTTTACTGTATACTCGTCAATGATATTTGTTAGTTAGGTATGCCACTCATATGCCTAATCATATCTAAAACATTGAACATCGTTCGGTTGGTTCATTATGTATATTGCTAAATTTTAAGTAGGTGGCATACTGGAGATGAATTCAATACACCAACAGTACAATAACGCGTTGATGTTTTTTTTCTTCGGTTTCAACCATGAATGTTCCCTCATCATTTTGATCCAATATCACTAATACAGATCCAGAAGATGCATTGACTGGAGAATGCCGTGAAATTTTGGTAGATGCTGTAAATGTTTTAATGCTGATTACTGAGAACCTATACACGATGGTAACCTTGGTGTGACATTTGATAAATTTATTGAGTGGTGTCCATAATAATGATCCAGACGCTACTGCATGTGCAGAGGTTGAATGATCAGTAATATCTTTGATGTTGTTGGTAATCTTTTTGATTTCAGAGAGCTTGATGTCAATGACTGCTGGATTTAAAAAAATTAATTAATGGATCTATTTACATTTCTGTGAAAATTCTGTGTTTACATGAGTAGTATAATCAGATCTAAATGTGGCCAATCCATCATTGATTGTCATCAGCAAAGTCATTGGGTTATTGCTATTGTTGACATATTTCTTCACTGAGCATCGTCGTTTGGTTATTATTAACCATATTGAGGGAACCAGTGATTGTATCACCGGTGGATAATAAACAATCATCGACCACAGTTCCGTTCGTGGCATTGTTATTGTCTACGTCTCTTTCTGTTGCCACATCATCATTGATTTTGGTTCTCTCACATTGATAATTGTATTTTTGCTCATGTTGAGATCGCCATACATATCTCGAATTCTTCTGATTTGTCCAGTAATTTCTCCCATGAGTGTTAGAACCGATTCTTCCGAGTTTTTAATTTTACTGTTTCTAGCAAATACCACTAAGTTATCTTCAGCCGCATCTGGAACTCAAAGAATAATATCTGTCAGTGGGATATTGCTCATCTTTAACTTCTTGTTTATCCTGAAAAACAACCTCATTTTGGTCCACATTTGTGAGACTCAAAAGACTAGAGAGCTCATTCTTGACCTCATTAAGGGTTGCATATTTGGATAAGTGACCTTTGGGTTTGTCTTTAGGAGATCTTCTGAAAATATCTACTATTGTATATTACACTAAGACCTGTTTAAAATGTTGCATGATGATGTACGTTCATGTACAACTTTATGAGGTGGTGTCAGTGACCTTGACACAGGGTTGAGTACAGTGAGTACTTCATGGCCACATATTGGCAGATCTGTTAATTTGTGTTGGTAATGTCGAATACCAGATTGGAGTTTGAAGACTGCCGGCATATTTTAAAAATTCATTCGGTGGTGCCAACACATGCAGACGAAAATAAGCATCTCCATGTGGATCAATCGCGTATGCAACCCAATGAGTACATGTACCAGAATTTACATCGAGATTAATGATACCAGTTTCAACAGTGTTTGGTTATTTTGGTAACTGATCACTCTTACAAAAACCTCTGAATTTTATAATGTTTAGTTTAAGTTTTTAGCAGCATCAATTAAATCTAAATTGGACATCTGAAGCATCAGCAAAGTGTCCCGGGCATGAATGGGGAATTCCTGGCAGTATTAGACACCAACCCTTTTTTGGAAGTCTTTATCCCTTGGCCTGTATGCTTTCTTTAATGCCATCCCAGCGGCAGTTCCAACAGCACAAAGTGCAGCTGCTTTTGTAACAGCTGGGGCTGCAGTGGCTACCAATGCTGGTATTGCTGCTAGAAATGGAAGTATACCAGCCGTTGTTACTGCGTCTTTAATGGCACCCACAGAAATATTAAGTTTAACATCAGTCACTGATCGTTTGGCATTGTTGAAGTGTCTGAGTTGACGTTCTGTCAGTAACAGTTTATTTGGACCACCTGCGGTCTGTTCTGATTTCAGTAATATTTTTACTATTCAGTTCCTTTCTGATACTGATTGTAGCTTTTTAATCTGACCAGAAGTCAGAGTAATACTAACATGATGATATGACATTATAATATCGCAAGTGATTAAATTAATATTTTCCACTGGGTTATCAATAACTCTCATTCATCCACCAATACCTTCCATCAGCATTGTATTATCAGAGAGCATAACAACAGTTGCTTTGTAATTAGGAATAATTCCTCTTGCCCCACAAGCTCGAAAATATATATCAATGACAGATTGTCTATTCAAATCCAAATGTTCCAGTGAGAAATAATAGGTCGGATATAATGTGAAATCGCACTGAGATATTTGCTAGACAGAATCACCATTTTGATCACACCCCATGAATGTCATTAACCAATGATAAACACATGCAACATGATTATTTTCAAAATTTAGTAATACTTCTTCAGATGGTTCTTGGTGTCCATTTATCCTCAAAGAAACTTCACTAACCCCAGGAGTGTCAAACACCATTGAATTTCGGTCCTGCGAATTTACTTGTTCAGCATTTTGGAAAGCAATAAATATATGTTGTGGTCTGAACTGTCACCACTTTCACTTTGTTTACAATCCACTGTCATTACTTTCACTTTCACCAGTGAGATTGTCTTTGATGGAGTCGAGTGGTTTACAATCGGATATAATCTTTCTGAACTGTCTTACACGCACGTTCACAATCTTTTTTGTTTCGTATTCACTGGACAATTCGGATCTAACTTTCTCAATTAAGTAAAATGATTTGTTCAACTTGTGTTTCATCAACGCAAGCTAACGACTGTATCGTTGACTGCTGGAGTAATTGTATAAACCTGTATTTGGCTGGTAATGTATATCTACCTTCAAATTTTCATTCCTGCAGGGTCTCAAAATCACAAATGATTTTTTCAGTATCAGGTTTATCAGAAATTTGGATACCATCATTATGTAATTTTTCAATTGCAGAAATAATATCATTAATATTTTCTGAATTCATTATATAATAAATACATATTTAAATTTTAAAAAAAAGTTGTATTCCAGGAATGTATTTACAGTATATCCAAGGATGGTACAACATATAATCTTAACTATCTTAATTCTAAGGATGGCACATACATGTAATTTTGGCAATTACTTGCATGCAATTTCAGGTGTTTTACACCTCCCCTATGACTCAATTGCTAAAGTTCTCATTGGCCAATCTTTGTCAGAACAGTGCCGCTGTTTCATGAGATTTCGTCCTCAGAGATTCTTACTTACAGCGGTGAAGTTGTCTCTGTATTTACATTTATTTATATATATATATATATATATATATATATTTATTGACACATATTCATGTATTGACATATATACATCTATTTACATGTATGCATCTGTTTACATGTATATACATATATTCATATACAATACATATTTACATATATTGATTTACATGTACACACACACACCACTGGTGGGGGGAGCTTCTCTACGTTCAACAGATTTCTGCACACCCTCCCACGATCAACACCGGGGAGTGCAAAATAGGATCCACTATGTGGTGACAAGGTGGGAAGGTGTACATTTGTCTGTTGAAATTCAAGCAATTTAGGGTGGACCCCCAGTGGTAATATGGGCCATGTACTATATATACTGTTTAATAGAGGGAAATTTAGGAATAGCTCACACAATGGGTGTGGCTTATTTGCCATCCTTTCTTCTCTCTTAACTATTATCCCTGACAGAGTTGGGGGGAAGGCAAGAAACCTGACAAAATCAGAAAAGCAAGGATAATGTGTTTTAAACCACCAATCAAAAAAGAACTAATTCATTTATTATTGTATGCACAATCTTTTTAATGTTGAATTTCTTTGTCTTATGCTAGACACATAATGTGTAGATGGAGCTAAATGGAGTTATACTTCAGCTGTGAAATACTGAAATATTCATTGTTTGTAATGCCGATTTGGTTATTTGCAACATGTTGCACCGAAGATGGAGAAAAACCAGTGCCCAAAATATAATTCATTTATAAGTGAATACTCTTGTAAAATTCAAGCGAGGTTACTTATTAATCACTCAATGTATCCTTGATAGAGTTATTTCCCTTCTGTTTTATGAAAGTAGTGTTTCCTGTCTTATATTATTCATTGTTTGTATTTCTTTTAAAATGTTGATCTGCTTGTATTATTTGCAACAAATTGTACTGAAGGTGTGTAAATATCAAAATATTTGACAGCTGCATTTATCGATTAAAATTCTATTTCTTCACCTGTCTCCACATTCAGATATAACCAGTCTTAGAAATTTATTTTATTTCCCAGTTCCTCCTCGTGCAGAATTCTGACTGTGTAACAGCCTACAAATTACTTAAAAAATTATTTTGTCGGCTCTGAATCAGTATGATCAATCACAAGTCCATCTTCGATCAGTCCGTGAAAACACTCATAAACAAATCTGTGATAAAGACATTTTCCCCCAGCACAGAATATGATAACCATTATTATTGACAAAACTGACTGGTTGTTTAGTTGACAGTTCCTAATTACACCATCACGAGATGCCTCGTAATTTTCAATGATAGGATGTGTAACAAATTCTCCTTGCTCCATTTATATAGTAAATTTGTCTAAATTGTTATTTTATTAATGTGGGATGCTAGACCAAACATCTAATGAGGTAGCCTTCAGCATTTTTTATGGATGATTCATCAGCGCTATTTTTTTAATCATAATACCATTTTAAAGCTGTATTTTCTACCTCCACAGTCTGCACATAATTGCAATTTTCCCCAGACTCCTTTGTTACATTTCAAACATGGTTTTGGTCCTTGAATCGCTCATTGCAAGCTTTGTAAGTGTTATCCACAAAATTCATTTACACAAGCCCGGTTACAAGGACTTGCAGAGCCAATCATCTGTTGTTCTTTGCTGGAATCATTATATATTTAAATTAAATTGTAATTTGATTATATATTTTCCTTAATTATAACATGGAGGAATTTACAAGATTATTTGGATGAAGCCTTCTCAAGGGAGATTTGATCTTGACAGAAAAACCTCAGATTTGCCACGATGAGCTCTGGTTGATCCAATGAATAAGACACTGATCAGTAGTATTTGTGGTGCCAAGAGAGTTTCACAATGATGGTGTAACTCATGTGTGGTCAACATTCTGAATTACGTACAACGTTGATGCTACAATGAATGACCAACGAGTAAAGACAAACATTGATGATCTCAACAAACAAAGATACATTTTTAGAATAGAGTTTATTGCAGAAGTAGACGATTCCTAGATTATTCATGACAAACGTTGTCCTGTTCGAGAATCACATCATGCTGGAGATATTGTTAAGTAAAGATTGGGATGTTGACTGGTATTGACAAACCATATTACGAACAAGCATATCCTGTGATGGCAGTTGTTTATGCAATATATACGCTGAATAATAACCTATCATTGATGATCTCAGACTGATGAAAGTTTCAACTCTGCACTGTGTTGTTGACTAAGTTACAGAGCATTTCTCAAATGCAAAACATGGAAATGGTTTAACTGATTTATGACGTAGAAAAATAAATGAGTGGGCTGAGCGTGTCAAGGAACATGGATCTATGATCAACGACATTGCATTGCTGGAAAAGAAATTAAAATTTCCAATAAGGGTGAAGACAATAACTGGCAAGATTTTGTATGAATCAAAATATAAATCAAAGGGAGCTTCAGTAGAGATTGTTGATCATAACATGCATGCGTGGACGATGGATGTAACAGTATTTCCATGAGATAGAACTGTTAAAGTTTATAGCAGTTATTTCAAAGTTCCAAATGTGAAAATTATGATTAGTTTATATGATCTAGCAGAGACATTTATTGATTGAGTCCCTCCATGAGAAAATGAAAAATGTTGTGCTGAAATAGACCAATGATATTGAACAATTACTCGGTAATTGTTTTACCATTCCATCAGCTGCTGCTCACTTTTCTCAGGGGAAAAATTCATGGTCACCAACAAGATTGGAATTTCTTGTTGATGTCCAACACAGTTGTGTTGAATACAGACATGGCGAGTTGTTGAATACTAAAAACGATTGTGAAGATATTATCTCAGTTGATATCGTTGCATGCTATCCTGGAAGTTTTCTTGAAATGGGAGAGTGTTCTGAGTATTTTAAGAGGTTTGGACATCCAACACATGAGATGACCAGAGTTGCAATAAATGGACATTTACCAGATTTTGATTTAACTTGATTTGCACAGATTGAATCATTTTCCTTCACGGAAAATCTCCATCTGATTGTTTATATTTTGTTTGGTCATCATTTTTCAGAAAAATCCTGGGTTCCAATAGTGTTATTGCGATATATGCTTGATGCTGAAATTTTAAAACCATTGACTCTCAGTGAAGCAATAATATTGTATTGTCGACAGAAACAAGTCTGGTTACCTGTAGTTGAGATATCTGTTCTCAGCAAAATCTTTAATCATAATCATGATGAAATTGAATATGAAAATAAACTTGTAAAGGATCTTGGAAGAAAAATAATCAGAAAATTTACTCAGGGTGGTTCATGTGATCATAAACGACATTGCACAAGATAGATCATCGATGATGCTGAACTCGACTTTATAATTACTGATACAACAGAGAAAGGTACATTTATAAGCCAGAACAATGCTTATTTGTCGGACGGAACTAAATTAGGTACAGTTGTGAGCTATATTAATGGTGATTCACTACAGTTTACTCATTTAAGATCTTTGATGTTCATGTATGTTTTGATAAATTTATTATCAATGATAAACCAATTCCTGATACCAGAGTTTGAGTTGCCACAGATTAATTTTATATAAATAAAAAATAAATAAATAAATAAAAAATATGTAGAATTGTTAAAATTGGTACTGATGCATCATGAGGCGAATGGAGAATAAAGTGAGAAAAAATACTCAGTTAATCCAATTCCACTGAATTTGAATCTAAGGTTATATACTGCAAAAATAATCGAATATCACAATTATCACTAGCACCATTGGTATATGATCCCGTGGCCAGACATAAAACAGTTTGTCTTAATGGATGTGGTAGTTGTGGCAAAACAAGGGGTGTGATTGAATTATTCTTGAACAGTTGTTCAGAAATGGTTGTTTGGACACCTACACATAGACTTGGCAGTGAAATGAGCAAGCGTGGAGTGAATCTTGTACTTATCACAGTTTCTTCAGATGAAAAGGAGATGCATGGACTCCTGAATGAATTTGCCAAAATATTACATCCATAAGATCATTATTTGGGATGAAATATGCAGCGTTGCTAGATATGTTGAAAATATTTCTTGATTGGCTATTGACTCAGAATACTGGTGTTATAGATAGTTCCTGAATGACATCATCAGCCGCCATATTTGTTGTCAGCTGGCAGATTTACCATTGACTATGTGGTGTTTGGAAGTTGAAATAAATTCATTGAATCTCAAGATACTTTTATGAAAATTACATACATAAACAGAACACAAATCAGGCTTTCTGTTAGTATTTATATCTATGATTTATAAGTTGACTTTGCTTCAGTGTGCCTTGGTAACTTTTGGACATGGCATATAGGATAAACTGCCAGGTTGTCTATCGTCCATTTAAAATGGGCAAAATATAGTCTGCTAGTGACCTTATCAGGAAGCATCCATTATGTGCGGAGATCATGGTCAGCTGCCACCTTTTGTTGGATCATCTCTGCATGAATGGCTGAAAACATTAAATGATTATGAGGAAATAAACATTAATCCAATGTTTAGAGAGTTTAAGAAATTAATCAGACCACAACCAGACAAGATTCAGTGTGAAATGCGTGAGATAATTCCGGAAACACATATAAATGATTTTTGGAATTTATGGAGTTCTGCTGATTTGATAGTTGCAAGTCAGAAGATAGTTCGTGATTCACTTAAGCAGTAATTATTTCTGTTACATAAAGAAAATTTTTCAAATCTACCTGTGCCATTATGTTATCACCCAGCAGATATGCGATGGCAGAATATTGATGCTAAAATTCTTGGAATTAATGAGAAACAAAATGTTATGTTAAATGATATTGTTTTGGTTCCTGTGAATGTTGTTGAGAGCATGCTATTTATGGATATGCTATAACGATTCATTCACCACAGGGATTAACTATTTCCGATACAAATATTTGGATTGTTGCTGATCATATTGAGTGGTCAGATTTAGCTTTTCTGACAGTGTCTCGAGTCAGAAGAATATCTCAGCTGCATAGGGTTATCATAGTCTTCACAGTAAATAATTATCAAGCTAATGGCAATGGTGATGATGTAGTAAAGATATTCTGCCCATCAATAACATGATTACTATGTTTATTAGATATCCAATTCTGTAGGTTCTAAATAATGTGTGGATGATAAAACCCATTCATAATTTTTTAAATCATGTTATCCTTTGTATATGTTGATCATGCAATTTCCCTCACCTTTTCAGCAACAGATATTTGATTGTTTACTGCCTCTAATTCAAAGTTTGTGACCAAATAGGTTTCATTAAGTTTTTGATTATCTTTAATATTTATTGTTGTTTCCAAACCTTCTATTGTCTGACACTTTTCTATTTTCAAGTTTCCTCTATGGCTTTTGGAAGTGAGATTTTTTTTATCACTCCTCCATTATTCCCATGTATACTGTAACAGCATTGTATTCCATTAGTCAAATATTTTTTGTAGATGTCATCTGTGATAAATAAACATTTTGTAAAACCTGAAAGTTTTGGAATAACTCTTTAATAAGAAATTAATCTGCTTCAAAGATGAAAGCCTGTGGAGTTTTATGCCCAACATGTTGTGATCTGTATTTGTATCTGAAATAAAAGATGTAAAGTACAAACTTTGAATTTTCTTCAGATGTTTATAGGAAAGAATGTGTTAAAGGTCCACGTTACTTTTGTCATACCCTTTGCACTGTATTTTATTATTGGTCTCATAAACATTCACCCATTTTAACTGTTGATGATAAGGTGCATGAGAATAAAGCATGCTTTATTATACCAGAACTATATAACTTTTTGTGGAAATGTCAAAATGACTAGTCCCTCATAAGGTATAGTAATCAATTTTGCCTCCTGCTGAATTTGAATAGTAAAACTTATATTGATTTAATTCTGGAATTTTTCAAATGTTTAATTCATTAACTCTTGGAGACTTTTATAATTTTTGCCTAAAATATGAGTTGGAAACACATTTTGGGGGCTGCTTCTGAATGTATCCAAAATAAATCTGCATCCAAGTGATTTCCCTTTTGCCTGATGCCTAGTTGTTTTAGAAACATCATTTTCCTTTGGCTATTCCACTTGTGCATGTGCAGAAGGGTAAAAGTTGGGGGGAGGGTGCTTCTTGGACCTATCATTTTTGTGTCTTGGCCACTTTTTACTTGAAATCACCAACTTACCCTACTTTTTGCAAAGGTTCACCTGTCTGTGTGCAGTTCAGACTGGTCTGCCTAAGAACTGAGGCCAAAAAGTCTAAAATTCAGACACAAAATCCAATTCCAATGACGGGTGAATTTTTGGTGTAAAAATTGGGTCTCAAAAATATGTTTTTCCTTCTGTAGTTTGTAATGCGAATAGAAAGTCCAGATTATTTGATATCCTTGTAGAGTTAGGCCTGTCTACTTTTCTGTAATATGTAACAACCCATTTTGGTGTATCTTAAATGATGCTTCAGAGCTTGGAAGTTAGGTACTACCTCCTGATGCAGATACATGGCACCAGGGGTTATTGAGTTAAACTATATGTATGATTTGTCTTTTTGATTAATATTATTATATTTCTGAATTTCATTGATAGTAGTAAAAAACATGGACACTGTTAAATGTGTGCTCAGCAAAGTTATGATTGGTGGCCTAATTTGATACAAGACCAGTATATTCCCAGTGATCTTTCAGAAATGAAATTCTGTATTTAATCCTAATTTGTATAAAATTTAGTTGTACACAAGATTGAAATCTTAAGGTCATTCCTACTGACTGCTCTCTCCATTGCAACAGGCAGTTTTAACCACTGCAGACATTTAAAGTCCATATAGTAACTATTTAATTACCAAATGCAGGACTTAGGATTTGACATGATAATAAGGAAATGCATCTTTATTCATGTGAAGTTTTCAAATCCAGATGTAAACGCAAAACACCTTATGTTGATAATTACCTAGGTACTCACTACTAAATAACTGACATGGTACATTTTAACTATGAACAGAATATTTTCAAGGGTGCATCTTATACAGTACCATTATCTTTAAAAAACAAATATAGGGTAATTATTTTAGTTTTCCATGTGTTTGTAATGTAACTTTAAAGGTATTAAAGGTGGAAAAATATTTGGACAAACTAAAAGACATTGCACACTAACATAATGAAATCTGTATGAAGCAGTCAAACAGCAGAAATTTCCCATATGATCCGAGTCCATTTTTTGAAGGCTGAATATGAAAAATAATGGTAAATGTTGCAGATGAGCAGATATCCTTTGTATGGAAATATAGAAAAATGCATGCTTAAACAGGTATGAAATCAAATCTTCACTCTGAGTCATATTTTTGTGACAAGGTATGTATATATCCATATACTCTGCTTCTCAGAAATCAAGCATCTGCAATACCTTAGTTCCAAATCAAGTACATTGTGTACCTGACCAGTGAGTTATTTTGTAAACAACATAATACTTGGCTATTACTTCTATATGATTGTTGATTAAATATTCAGATCATTATTAGTAGTAAACATGTTTACTTCAGTTTAAGTCAAAGACACAGTCTTGATTCTGACCTTAGAAAACTCCAGAATGCAAATTTTGAAAAGTTTTTAACAACTTTAAATGGTTTAGAAAGCTAGCTTACCTTCATACTGGCTCTAATATATTGTCTTAGCTTTTTATATACTTTGTTTACTTCAGAAATTAACATCATAGGCAGGATCATTCTTACTGATATGTTCAGTTATTATTCACTGGAATTACAAAGTGCTCAATAATATTTTTGGACAGACACTTTAAAGGACTCTGAGTGAACAATGGATTTGTTTATGTAACAATAAATATATTCCATTGCATTTAATATCCAAGTTTGCTGCTTCCTAAATTCATGGTGCCTTTGAATTTCTCCACTGCAAACCAAAGATTGCATATGCAAGTTTAAACAGCCAAAAATGTAAAGAGTAAACAAAATATCAGTAATTGTTGGGTCCAACTTTGAGGAAGCTCAGCATAGCGATCACTTTGATGTCACTGTGTGCATCTGGACAGTCCATATGTCCATCATATTTTAACCGCTATATTAAGTTATTTTTAATTTCTTTCTTTCTTTCTTGCTGTTCTGTTCAGATGTGAAATATACTTATATATTATGTAGATATCTTTTTGTACTTAATAAATGCCAGCATTAACAAAGCTTGTGGGTGGGGTTGACAAGTGGGCCATGACCAGCTTCTTTTAAAAATATCCTAAAATTAACTGACACCAATCTTTTTCTTCTGTCAAAAAGTTATTACTCCATGTAATATTTAATTGGTGGTTATTGATCTTGATATATAATTATGTGAAAACATTTCATGCATTAGTATGGTCTTCAAAGACTCAGCATGTCAAATACAAAAGTAAACTATATTGTAATTGACAGTAGCAGTTATTATGCATGAACTAAAGTAAAATTTAACATGTCACCTCATTCATGTCAAACATGGACATTACATGCATAAAGCTGATATCTTCCTAGCAAAATGAAATACAGAACAGAGCACATGCATTGCATCTATTGCACACAAATAATGACTTGTATAGAAAGGGTAACTGATTTTTGACTTCATTCATATTAAATAGTGACCTTATTCATTCATTGAGGATCTGATATAAATATTCAACATGATTTGTTTATAGTGGAGATAGTTGTTGCGTTTGATATATTAATAAGACATCATCTAAATGCCCGTAACCTCATGCACATGGATTGATGAGCCAAATATTGTGACATTATACATACACATAGGTTAGGGACAGCTAGCATTGCATATTTATATACCATGAATATACCTATGTACAGCTTCATTTATTATGCAAATTATAGTATGGGATACATTTTATAACAGTTTTAAATAAAGATATCCTCAGTTTCTATTGAAACATTCAATAGTGTTTATAATTTATAATGTTAGAACTCTTTAGTCATAAACTGAGTAACAGAAAGAAGCAAAACCAACAAGTTAACAAACAGTTTAATTATCAAAGTAACATACAAAATAATTTTGTCATACAATTGTGTGACCAAGGACGGGTGGCCAGAGACCTGTAGGGTAGCGAATGAGGTAAAGGCCCATTTCCATACTACTACTGTTCATTAATAATGCCAGTATGACTTATGTTTATGTGTCTATCAGCAGCTGATCCTACTATTTCCATACCTGTATTAAGTTACTTCCCCTGCTTTAAGTTGCAGCTGCTGTGCATTTTTCTGGACAAAATTTGCAATAAAACCTGTTGTTGTTGTTGTAGGGTTTAACACCATTTTTCAGCACATGATAGGCTATACATGGCCGACAGTATTAATGGTGGAGGAAGAACCCGGAAAACCCTAGAAAGAACCACCGACCCATGAGAAGGTACTGGCAAGCTTTCTCACATACCCACATTAGTGGAATCTGAGACTTGAACCCACACAGACAGAGGTGAGATGGCAGTGATTCGTAACAGACAATAAAACCTGTTAAGTGGTTCTTGAATCCTTGCTGAAGGATTAATAAGGTCCAAACATTTTGCATATCATAGTATTCTCTCAAAGAAGAATTTTTTTATAGCATGTGATCTCATTTCGTTTGTGATGCTGTATTTGAAACTTTTTGATCTGAGTTAGAATCACATGTTTCACATAACTAAGCATGACATTCCTTGTACGAAACTTATCAAAATTGAAATACAGGAAATAATCTTGAAGACTTACATATGTGCCATTCATCAACAAAACATGCCTTCAAAAAGATGTTGTTTTTATAGCATGAAATCTCCACGTTTCATTTGTCATGGATGCCTTTTTGAAACATTTTGTTCTGAATCATGATTATAACATTGGTGTTTGGCAGTTTCGAACCGTGTGTTTCAGATAACTTGATATGACTTGCCAGGTAAGGAAATTATAGAAGTGTGAACATAAGAAATAATCATAAAGACTAAATTATGTATCTGTTTCTTTTCATTTATTTTCAGATCCTCCTGAAAGTCCCCCAGAGATCGAAGGGAGAGACAACGGATCAAGTTTTACTGTCATAGAACATACATCACAGCCATTGACCTGTAGAATAATTGGAGGAAACCCCTTAGCCAATCTCTCTTGGATTTGTTTGAATAATATTGGCATATTAAACACATCTGGACAAACTGTTGTCTCACAGATAGTTTTAGCTGTGAACGCAAGTGCTCAGAACCAAAAGTGTATCTGTCGGACTTCACATCCTGCAGACACAAGCAAGGATGTCTTTGTTGTACTACAAGTTCACTGTAAGTTTTAGATTTGCTGTGTTCATAAATGTGTATAGAACATTGCCTTGAAGATCAAATTTGCATTTGATGGTTACTCCACTTGGTCAAAAGTGTGATATTGTGCTTCTTTATGCTCAGATTAGGTTATATTGTGAATTGCTACTTATTTGTATAACATAAATAGTTGGCATTTTACTACTCTGGGATAAAGGTTTAGCCAGAATTTTTGATGCAGATTAATTAAAAATGCTATAGATCTTTATACAAACAGAACAATATAAATAGTTGAACAGTTGATAAATATATGGTATGTAATTAAATTGAACTTCACTCAGAAATATTTCAATTTGGGTTGTAAATAAAACATGATATACTTTTAGTGATTACCATTTCTGAAAGTCTCTCAGTCTCAAATAACAAGTAATGTTTATATATTCATATGGAGTATGAACTGCAAATGAAAATCTAGTTGAACCTATATTTTCATTCAGGGCCACATATATATCATTTAATGATCATGGTTTTGGACTGTCTTAGTCTGCTTTTCCTATATTCAGAAAAGGTCATTAACCTTGATATGTCATTGTCTTTGTTTAGATGAATTACCTTATGCATGAGCATGTGCATTTCTAAGACTTTGTCTTTCCACCTCTATATTTGGTATAGTTACAGCCATTTCTGTACAATTTATGATATCCATTGTCACACATAGCACAGAAACAACTCAGCATATTGACATATCTGGAATACAAGTACACATCTGTATAACAGATTTATGTGGAATATTACTGTGTTTAGACCTTCCAGTCATTTATATTGCCAAAGCAGAAATAACAATGTCCACTAATTAGCATAGTATGTTATATACTGTAACAATGAAAGTAGTCTGTTTTGCCAGGTAAAGACTTTTTTAAAAATATTATGCACATGCTGAAAAATACATGGAAAATGATTGAAATATTAAAGGTCACATGATATATTTGTAGTATGCCAAGTGACAAATACATGACCAGAATATCTGACACACTTTCAGTGATACATGTTTAGCAGCAATAGTATTGGTTGCGGGTCTGTAAGGATTGACAGGTGATGAATTAGAATATTATACTCCAATTTGTTAATCTTCTAGAATAAGTAACTGTGTTACTGTAAAGAGAAAACAAGGTTAAAGACAAGTCATTTGTCTTTTGAATATCAGTAATAATACATCAGTATTGTTTTGATTACCTCTTCTGGGATTTAACTCTCAGAAACCAAACAATAGGAATATGTCCCCATATCGCAGATATAACATCTTTATTAATGGTTAATCAGTTGAGATCAACATTACAATCCTGGCAGAAGTGCAGAATTAACATTTCTGCCACGAAATCTTGACCTAACATAGCAAGCCTACTTAGGTAGAAATCCTGCCTCGGCAGAAGCTCAACACAGCAATCCTGCCTTGGTTGAAACATAGCATAGTAATCGTCCCTTGACGAAAGCTTGGCATTGCAGGCCTGCCTTGGCAGAAGCTTGACATAGCATTCGTGCCTTGGCAGAATTTTCACAAAGCAATCACCTTGTCATCTATTTGCATGTCAGTGCATCTCTATATCTATCCACATGATATATTTAATTTCCATTAATATGTCTTTTATAGTGAAATAGAAGGCTGGTTTGACACAGGGAGGGTCTCTTATTTGCTCATTAATTTATACATATTTTGTTTTTCTTTTCCAGATCCCCCAGACATACAACTGCAGACCAGCTCATACAAAGTAATAGAGAACCAAACTCTCAATGTGACATGTCAGGTCAATAGCAATCCACCAGCTGACCAGATCTATTGGTCTCCCAGTGGGGATGGTTCTGTATCACCCACATTGTACTTGAGCTCTGTGTCAAGGAACAACAAAGGGACTTACAATTGTACAGCCAAAAACACCATGACACCAACAATTGGGGGACAACAGATAGGCATGAACACAAGACAGATAGAGGTGGATGTTTTGTGTAAGTATTGATAATGCTTAAATTGTGTGTGATTATGTATGTCTATGTTTGTATTTAGTGTAAATAAAGTACACAAGATTATACATCAATGTACTAATTAATGACACACACCCAACTGAGGAACAGGGGTAAGATCTTGTTTCTCCTGACAATTTTAGGCCAGAATAATGCAAAAACATCATTTTTAGGAAGTTCTCTGTTTAGATGCATGGTGCTTGTTCCCTATTTTGAAGCGTATCTTTCTTCCAGAGCTGGTGATACAGGTGGATGTTCTGTGTAAGTATTAATAATGCCTAAATTGTGTGAGCATGTTTGTAAAACATGCTGAACATGGAACTGAAGTTGCAGACATGACATCACAAAGGGGACATCACATAAACTGGAATGTTCCATGTTATAATATCATTAGTACATACCTGTTTATGTTGCATTGCTGGCTCTTTTCTGTACAGGAAATACAATGACCATAGAATGAAAATTTGTTCTCCATAGAGTGAACCAGAAGATTCTAGAATACTTGGACTTCCCTGCTCCAAACCTTAGATACCATGCCCATGCACATTGTCCTTCATACACAAAACTACATATCTGATTCGTTTCTTCTGATTGGACAGAAAGAATGAGTTTGGTATGGCATAGGTTGAGGCAGTCAAGCTGAGACTATGTTGCTATGCTGTATCAAACTAGCTCTTTCACTCAGCTTGGAACAAAGCACCTATGTGGCTTTGTATTTATTACATATCCTCTTTTTATTTACACATTCTTTTACACCAGTTGTAATGTATACTTTAAAAACAAAATGAATTGGGCTTTTGGCATTTCATGAAGGATTGTGTACAACCTTAGTTTTGGACCAGTAAATGGCTGCTTTTTATACACTTGACTTACTGAATAGATACTCTACTTCCAGGCAAATTTCAGGGCATATGTTACAGACTAACGGTAATTAAATACATTCAGGTTTATACAGAAATGCTCATTTGGTAACAATACAAACTCTTTTTATGTTTTCAATTAAAATAAGAAATTATTAATGCAATTAACTTAATGTAATAATTTAAGCATACAGATATTAAGAAATCAAAAGTTTGGTGTCTTTTAAATTAAAATTCTAAACAGTATTGTATTATTAATCTGTTTTCTTCTCTTTATTTTCAACTTTAACAGTCACAGCAATTTAAAGACATACATTTCCGTTAGTGTGCCCCAGTGATCTTGGCAGACATTATAACGGGATGTAATGCTTCTTATTTCAGACATAATAAAAACAACTACTTGCTCTCCGATGTGTCTACTTTTATGTTGTAAATGTTTACATGTTTTATCGTTAGATTTATTAAACAAATTTATTCCTCTGTAATTTTAATAGACAAATTGTAAGTCCCTCCACTTAAACTTTCTCTTTAAAAATAGAACTTGGCAGACCATATGTTTGAAACTCTGAAGCTGAACTGGTTTTTAGCTACGTTTGGTATTTTAGCTGATTTACATAGTGCAGTATCTCTTGGAAATTTAGTATGGGGTAAAGTTTTCTCCAAACATGGGTCATTTCTAACCATGCCTTGAATGTTGACATGACTCCCTTAGTCAGTCTTTCTTCGTCTGGATTTTTAAAAATTTCTGTGCAAGATTTCAGTGGCAAAGTACTTGTTCTCTCTCTCATCTGTTTGTTGTTTGAAGTCACTCTGTACACCAGGTTCATCTGAAAACTCATTCTCTTACATTCTGTCCAAAATATTGTTGTCCAACTCACATGACTCTTTCTTGGCCTTGATACCATGAAATGCACATAAACTGCATATTGCTATTTATGGTACTCAAACATTATCCCCATTGACTAATTATCCCCAGTGGCTAAAAGGGGCCTTTTCACCAGATATAATCACAAAGACAATTGTGTATCTGCTTTGCTTAAAATTAGATATGTGTTGGCAATTTTGAAGAATTTAAACATATAACAAGAAATTATTTTGTAAATTTATAAGTAGCCTATTATTCAATATTTCAAGCTTGAAACACAGTTCCAAGCTGAGTGTGCAATACGGAAATTTTAGGTATATGATATGGAATGTGTGATCATATGGAATTACAGATTGAACATCTATATCGAACACCTGGCCATCCATGCCACATTCACTAAATGTATTAACACAGTGTTTTTACTTACTCTTCGTGTGAATCATTTTTGTCATGTGAATTGATAAAAATGTTTCAGTTTAGTTTAAGCTCTATCTTGCGTTAATTGCAATTTCTTCTGTTGCATATTTTTAAGCTACCTTGTGTTTATATATCCCACCTGTTTTGTGTAGTTTTGCTGATACTTATTCATAGTTCTGGTAAGTATTTAGTTAAATAACTCTATCCTTGCCTAATTGGGTCAAACAGACTCATTTTGATTAGCATTACTGGTTATGGGAAGGTCTGTTGTCTCTCAGCCAGTATTTGTCACTGGTCATCTATAATTCATCCATTATTACAAGTTTGCTATTGGTACTTATCCTAAGCTACTTGGCCTGGGGGGTAGAGCGCCTGCCTCCGATGCTGCCTTGAATCTTTGCACACATTAATTGCATGGTCTTGATGAAAATTATTCTTACACGTCCAATATGGCCACCACAGTGGCCATCTTGAAATTTTTGATTGCTACTCCTACTGAACTGATCACTAGAAACCTTTGATGTCAAGTTGGTCTTAAATGAACATGGTGCTGATCTGATGTTCGACATGTCTGCAATACTGGATATCTTGAAAATGTTTTTATTGCTACTCCTAAACAGATGGTCATATCAGCATGAGGTATTTATTCACTAACAACTTCTTATGATGTCTACTTGGTCAAAGTAAAAATGGTGCAGACCTTACCGCCAATATGGCTGCCACATCAGCTATCTTGAAAATCTTCTTATTGCTACTTCCCCTGAATGGAAATTCATATTGACAAGGGGTTTTCACTCTTGATCCTAAATTAAATGGCGTTGATCTGAAGTCTAATATAGCTACCACAGTAGCTATGTTTAACACATTGTTATCATTACTTCTTCTGAATGGCCAATCATATCATCATAGAGTTTTTGGTAAAAGAAGTCTTATTCTGTTTTGTTGATCTTAAAATAAAATGGCACCGATCTTACTTCCAATATGTGGCCATCTTGAAAATCTTGGATTCGCTACTCCTCTTAAAGGGAAAGTTATTTTGACATCATTAGAGTACTCATGGTGTCTTCTTGGTCCTGAATGAATACAACCAACTATGAATATGGCCACCATCATGGCTATCTTGAAAATGTTGTCATCTCCCATATGGACGATTATAATGACATGGAATTTTCACCAATAGACTTCTTATGATATTTAGTTTGTCCCAATGAAAATGGTCATATATCCAATATGGCTGCCATTATAGGTGTCATGAACATTTTGTTGTCACTACTCTCTCTGAGTGGATGATCATTATAAAATAGTTGATAGATTATGTGTTATAATTGTATTATGCTGGAAAATTAAAACTATTTACCAAAAGGTTATAACTTAAAGAAATATTAGCATTAAAAACATCCTAAAGCCAATAGATTCAACCTAAATCCACATGTACTTTACTGTTGCTAGGAAGCAAGGCTAGCCTGATCTATATGGGTCTACACTGTAGCAGTATTAGCCTACTACTTGTGGAAGTATTTTTTGTATGTTACATTAAATTAAAAACAGGACTGTTTTACATTATCACAATAATTATGTCTTTTATATCAAATCAAGTAAAGGGCAACAGGAAAATTTTATAATGTTTGCTAATCCTAATTGTTTAAGAGCTAGTAGCAACGGTCATGTGTTAAGCCAACTCATTTCAACACTGTTGTAAATATTATATGTAGGTAATATCCATCAACTACTTAAGAGCTTTGTTTCACATGTATGTTTCATTATGGAAAAGTAAGTTGCAGAGTTTATAGTGAATTTATAATTCCTGAATTGGCACTATGAGTTTTCCTTCAGGATTAGAAGTTGCACCATTACTTGCAAAGAAATTATGGGATATTTTACTAACAGAACAATAGCTTCAATACCTTGAAAATGACTAAAAAGAGTGACTGACAATTGTTCTCAATTGTAAAGCGAGCATTTAGCCACTAAATAGTCCAATTATGCCTTCTTTATCCAGTACCGTCACAGGTTTTCCCAATGTTTAGTGGATGGCATCCACCTTTTAATTTTTATGAAGTCCCTTTTTAACTCATTCCCTTCCTTATAGTGTGGGTTGTTTTTTTTTAACCTCGTGTGCAAGAGGTGAATGTCTGTTTATGTATCCATCTATTGGTCCCACAATCAGTCATTTGGTTGGTCGGTCTATCTATCTGTCTAATCTATAGATATATCTACAGGGTTCCCATGCTAATCGGGAAAAAGTCGGGAGAAATGATAATTTTGTTTCCTGACCATGAAAAGTCCTTGAATTTTGCAAATATTGACGAAAGTTGAGAAAAACCTGGGAATTTTCCTCCACAATTTAATGCCCAAAACAGTTATGTAATAGAGTCATAACTGAACTGATCATGAGTTAAATTTATCGAGTTCTAACCAGAATATTAGGAGGTTGCCGAATGGATCATATGGGTTCTTGACATAAATATATTTGTTGAGACAATGCAAACGCTCAGTGGATTAGATTCATCTAGTAGACTTTCTGTTTCACAGACAGCTCTATATCCATATTTTTTTTAAATGTAAGGTATGAAAACCAGTCTAGCAGCACAGGAGGCCAACACGGTGGTGTTAAAGCATAGCTGCTTAGCAGATTGGCTAGCAAACTTAAACGTTGTTAAATCAAGTTATACCTTCATGAAATCAGTATGAAAATTATTTATTTTCTCATAAATGGCGATAGGTTTAAAATCTTTATGTCTTTAATCTGCTGAAAGACAATGAAACTAATGCGTTAATGCAATTTGAGCTGGTACTAGCAATTTCTATAGCATATTGCACGAGCACACAGAATCTCACAACCGTAATTTTTAAATATTATAGAAATTTTTTAAAATTAAAATTGTACAGTATACTGGTTTTAATAATAGAAAAACGAAAGAGCACAACATTTTCTATATTTATTCCGAGATCAACTTTGGAGGTGTATTGTATCACATGACTACCACGTTGACATGTGCTCTCTCATGTAGGGGGCATACGAAGCAGGGACCCAGACTACTCTGCTTGATGAATCAGACTGGCTTAGTTTCTTGTAGTTGTTCTTGAAATAAATATGTTGAGAATTATATGTTCTTTCTGGTTTTTATGAAAGGTATCAGATTTTCTTTTAATATAATTGAAATTTTGTACAACAACATTAAAAAGGAGTTTGTTGTTGATATCACATGACTATTGGACTTCCAATGTTGTTGTTTGAGATTTGTGAAGAAATGTGACTATTAACGCAAATGGCAAGTACTGGGTCAGGTTTCATATTTGCTGAGTTTCATCTTGTCTGTCAGCAGAACATTTATAATACTTGCCATTTTTGAGAAAATAAATAATTTTCCTATTGATTTCATGCAGGTATAAGTCGATATAACCTAGTTTAAATTTGCTAGGACCACTTGTAAGCTATCTTACAGTGGAGCAGATTCCAAATTTTATATATGTAATTGCTCTGAACCAACACTCCATCCAAAATGTCCAAATGTGAAAAATGGGGTTGGAATATTTGCCGGAAACCCGGATTAGAAAAATTTTGAATCTCTGAGCTGAATTTTGGTGCGAAACTATTTCACAGGTACATGTAGCTGAAATTGTCATCCCTTTTATTATATATTAATAACCAAGAAAGGATATTATGTATCAACATAATATTTTGGGGACTGGTTTATTGAACTACAAGAAGACAGGTTGATTTTACAGAAAATTCAGTCCTTGTTAATACAAGATTATATAAGTTTGAAGGTCTTTTGTCAAATTTAAATCAACCCTTTTGTAAATGTCTTTAAATGATGGAATTTTTAACAAAATCGTCTTAAGGGGTTTAGGTTATTGAAAAATCTTGTTTGAGATTTTATTGGCACACATAATTTCAGGGTTAAACTTTTTTCGTAACAAGATAAGATTTTAAAACTTTGCATTTATTGGGGTTTTTCATACTGTAATAGGAAATGTTTACTTTATATAACATGCACACATATTGCTCGAGAATTCTTTGGAATTGAAAGGTTTGAAAGGAAACTAAATAATTTATGCTCATTATGTTGTTTCCATGGAGCAACATAATGCAGGTCAGCAAAGTAAAGTTAGAATTTGTATTCTGTACATGGAAATGGCTTTAAATGCCAACTTATGGGAATATAGTCAAGTTTGTTTTGTGTGACTCATCTTGTGGTTTTGAAGATGATCATCTTTTCTGACATATATGTTTTGGAGTCTTGAAAGACAAACATCTTGTGATTTGGAAAATGCATGTTTTATAATCCAAAATGTTCTTTAATTCAATTCATTAATGGTCATATGTTAACCTTGAAAAAAATTTATTTCATCCAGGAAAAGACCTGGAAATTTATATTTAGAAAAGCGTGGGAACCATGTATCTATGCCAGATGACATAACAAATATCTTAGAATTATCTTTCCAGATCCCCCATCCATACAGGGTCTGACTAGCCTATACAAAGTGACAGAGAACCAGTCACTCAGTGTCACCTGTCAGGCCTATGGTAACCCACCACCTGACCAGATATCTTGGACTCCTAGTGGGGAAGGTTCAGTGCCCTCCATATTGTACTTCAGCTCTGTGTCAAGGAACAACAATGGGACCTATACATGTACAGCCCAAAACACCATGATTCCAACAGCTGGGACACAACAGACTGGCATGAGCATGAGTCAGATACAGGTTGATGTTCTATGTAAGTAATAGGGTCATGGTGACAAAATATATTCTTCATTCAATCCTGTGGGACATATAACTTCAAAAGCTTGATTTTCATATTAACTTTGTCATTGATCTGTGATCTAGTATCTCCAAAATAACAGTTGGAAAATAACTGTCAGGTTTCTTTTAGAATATTAGTTGTTAAATCCTCACAGTCAAGTACATAACTCACATAACAACACAAACAAATTCAGTTTTCAACAGATGGTTTCTTTTACCATTTGAAAAATAATAAATGCATAATTAATATCAGTTGCATCACCAGTTACATCAATGTGGTTTCGATGATTATAAAATGGGTCCATATAATCCAGCAGATTCCATGTTCTGTTTTTTTTCCGGTATTCTCATATGAAACATTTTCTTAATATATTAAAAAAGAGCAATCAGCAAAAATATAGTGTTAGTGTTAGCGATATCTATATTATGTATATTATTTTCATAATAATAGCTGTTTGAAGGGTCATTTAATTAATTAATGACAAAATCCTGATAGTGGTTTGTACTTTAAGATGAGTCATATATCAAATGCATAGATCCATTCATTCCAAGATTAAATTGCACTGTAAGTAAACCTTAAGTGATCCAACAAAAACAGGAGATTTTGGGAATAGAGGTTGTGGGTTTTCTGAAAAGGCTCCTGAACTATTTCCTGATTAGCCGGCGTAAATCAGCTGTCTTATTTACTGTGAAAGATTATTTCAAAATACATGTACATCAATGATTCATTTAAAGCCTGGAATTGCATTCTCACAATTGCATGTTAGCTTTGCATATAATAGAGTTATTACATGGAATTAGGCATTCTTAGTAGTCCTATCAGTCTTATTCATTGAGAGGAATTTATTTAATAGAATCATTAATTGGCATGGCACTGTTCTAACATTCATTCAAAGACACTTGGATTAATATCTGTACTGGAATTACCGTGAGTTGATGTAAAGATATTATTCCAGTGATTTCTTCTGTGTTATTGACACATCGGTACAGTAGTGACATCATTTGGGGCTTAATTGGATTACACAAAACTACTGGAATAGATAGAATGTTTAGGATTTTATTAATTCATTCGCTATACTGAAAGTTACTCATAATTATTTTACTTTGTATTTTAGGGAAATAAATTATATTTTTCAATTATACAAAACTTGTTTGTTTTGCTCTTTCTTGTTACATAGTTTAAGACCTTAGAGTCATAACAAAAGGTACATCTTTATTTCATCCTTTATTAAAACTTATTTATATATAGAAAATGTAGCAAGGACAGATGAACTAATTTCTGTTTGACTTTTTCAAATGCATAGAAGAATTTATAACCAATGCAAACCATTTTGGTTAAGTGAGCATCCTCACCACATCAAATGAGAATGTTTCATATCTTAATTTCTTCGATGGCCAATTCTTTCCAAGGTATTCCTCCTTTTGCTACTTTGTTCAGTTAGTTTTATTTTGGAAGTCAACTACACACAAAAAACCATAGATAGCAAAGCAGATACACATATCGTCTTTGTGATCTTTGGTTGGGTGTCTAAGAAGTTAGGGGGCTTAAGAGGAAATAGTATGTAGGGTCTGTTCAGTAAAACATATACTCCTCAGGAAGAAGACGTTGTCAAGTTCAACCAACGCACAACAGAAGCAATTTAAAAAAAACATGATCCACCATCTGTGTTTTCATTGAAAGATGTTGCGGACTACAAAAACATATTGTGTTACATAATTTCTGCCTTGGGATTCATGGGTGGTAGAAGTGATTTTAATATTGAGTTTTAGATAAGTGATTTAAATAATAGCCAACTGGAAGGAATTCTTATAGATCATATAATCCACTGCATAGTTTTATGTGTATTCATTCATTATATTCAGTCATCTTTTCTTTGTTTGTCTTGTCCGTCGCTTTCTAATTTAATTTTCATGAATCTAGATTGTATAATAAGGGTTTCAGTTATAATACAGAAATCATGAATTTTTAACCTTACTAAGCTGTCATTACTTATGACTATGTATGTGTGCTTATTTCAGTGATCACTATGTTTTGCTAAATTTTCTTTGTTCTCAGGTATGCTGCTTTTAATTTGAATCATAGTTAAATCCCATATTGCTTTAAATGTGCAGTCAGATGCAGTGATTTCTTGTTATTCTTTTTCTCTAAATGTTTTTGTAAATATTTCATGATTTCCAGAAGCAAAAAATATCTTAATGCCTTTGGATGTGATAACACATTATTTCTCCCTACTTTTACACTAACCACTCCAGTGGCCTAGTGTTTAGAGCGTCCGCCTTGGATGCGGGAGGTTGTGGGTTCGATCCCCCATTTCAGTCGTACCAAAGAGATATAAAAATGGTACAGTATTAACAGTTGCCTCGCTTGAAGGTTAGTGTTAGAACTGGTCAGCCTGGCATCATGATAATGTGACTGGGTGGGACATCGTGCTACATGTTTGCGGCATGTTGCCCCAGTGCTAGACATCACTATAAACTGCCACACTGCAGACATCGTAGCGATATGACTGAACAGTTGTTAAAGCTACATTAAAAATCCAAATCACACTCATGACACACTTTTACACTGTATAATTTCTTGTAAGAAAAATATGTTTTCAGTGACTGATCTGTTCTATTTTTATGCCTTGATGTATCTGCTATAAAATAACAAATATACCATGCCAAACATTGTTTTATCATCAATTATACTTCAAAAATGAATGAAAATCTAGAAATATTTTCCTCAGTGTACTCTTAAAATCAAAGCCATTGCAGTTAACTGTCTGTTGTCAACAACAGAATCATCATCACTGATAGCTGAGAAGAACGATTCTGGACTTTGAATCCAGGTTCCATCTCTCTCTTATTGTCTTCTTACAAGACTTATACCCAAGGTCTGAGGGGTTTTCATGACAGAGTGGTGTAAGATGCTTGTCTTGTTATCACTTGTCTCTCAACACACGTATTCAAATCTCACTGATACATTCTTTTTTAATTAAGAACCCACAGTCACATATTTATCACTTCTACATTCATTTTGCAATTAAATAAATTAACATTTATCTGTAACAAGTACAATGAAATAATGTCAAATCAGTTTTAATAAAATATCTCTTTGTCTGTTCATAACATCAGCTACATCTGATGATTAGCACCCGAGTGACGTCACATGCAGCATTCTTTTAACAAATCCAGAATATGGAATAAAACAGAAAAAAATGAGAAACGAACATACACAGATGTAATCCATTTAAAATCTAATGATTTCCAAACCAAACACACTTGTTTGACAAATTGTACTAATCCGAATAAAATAAAAGCTATTCACTTGCATGATGTGCATTTCCTACTGGAAATATTTCATGATTTTAGGTTACTTAAGATTGGATCATTCTTGTTTACTTTTGGGTTTTTGGTTTTGTTTTGATTTTATTTTTATAGGAAAGTTTATGATATTTCTCAACTGAATAATGTTCAAGAACTCAGTGTCCTGGCTTTCTAGCCACATCTTTCCTTACTCCTTCTTTTTTTTTTTTTTTAATTTACAAATAATGTATTTCTTTAAATTACAAAGTCAAAGTTTCAGTACTGTGTATTTAAGTACAATCAAACATTTCTGGTTATCAAATAATAAATATAATCTACAGAGAAAGTAGAAAAGAAAAAACACACACACACGCATATACACATGCATATGGCACACAATCTAGGTGATATGGCCTTTGTGATATTACAGTATTTTGTTCCTGTTTACCCTCAAGTGAGAGACAAGTTAAATGTTCATTGTTGAGGTCCATTTTTGAAGAAATTGGTCCTCTTTTTTAGTTACCTTAGCAGTGTATTTTTCAATGTTCTTATGCATTGCAACTATTTGCTTAAAAGCAAAAATAGAAGGATTTTTCATATTGAATCTGCAAGTATAAATATAATATTTTGCCAAAATAAGCAGAAAATTACCCAAACTGTCCAGTTGTTCACTTCCTAAAAATGTATCTTTTTTGAACAGATGTACAGTGTTTGGACAAAAAGGTGCAAAAACTTCAATAAAACGGTACCAAAACTGTGAAGTAATACTGCAGTCATAAAAGAGATGCTCAATACTTTCAGTTTCACTCTTACAGAAAGTACATTTGTTGTCATCAAATATGTTAATTCTTTTAAGAAAATCATTAGTAGCGGTTATTCTATGGATTAATTTAAAGTTAAAAGAGATCAACTTGGTATCCTTGGTACAGCATTTTGCCCGGCTATATATATCAGACCACTCCTCACTACTTATATTTTTATTAAATACTTGCATCCAAGTTTCTTGCTTCGCAGTGTGTTGCCTTTTAGCTTCCTGTAAAAGATCTTTGTAAACAAACTTGAGTGAATCTTGTTTTCGCAAGTTCGTTATTTTATCCTCCTGCTTATCAAAATTATTATGTACTAGGTGGTTTTTTATGGCATCTTTCCATGCTTTAGGAATTCTGGATATTAAGGAGAAGTATTTCAAGAAATCATCGCTTCCAGTTTTTTGTTTTATTATCTCAAAAGGTATTAAATTACCGTGATCATCTACTAGATCGTTCAGAATTTCAAAACCAGCTTCTGTCCAGGATTTGTATTGATAAATCATTTTAGGGGGGACAAAATTTAAAATACTCATGGATAGATACTTGTTAGGATTTTGCGGTTTTTCTTTCCATTTAGATACTGCCAAAATTACATCTCTCCAAAAACTGTTTTTAATGAACTTACTAAATTCTTCTAATTTCCTTCTTCCTAAATTCCATCTTTCCTTACTCGAATGCAAATATATCTTTGGAAACAGCACATGTTTTGGCATTTCTAGTGGGTCCCCATGGTCACTGTCAATAGTAGATCCTACTTCTGTTGATTGGGATCTAAATTTTCTCTAGGAAGAACTGAATGATGTCTGCATCCGTCTTACATTCAACAGTGGGACAGTCCTTATAAATTTTGATCCAGTGCTGAACATTGTCAAATGAGTTAAAATGTCCCTGTAGCACAGCTTTAGCCTCTTCAACAACCTCCTCCATCAAACCCTTAAAACCTTAATCTTTTATGTATCGCTGATGTGGACCAAAATGAAGTTGTTGTTCTTCAGGATAAGCAAGGACAGTTAAAGACGAGCAATATCCTGTTGACATATATTATTCTGTGGGTTCCAGGGGTGACCTAAGACAACTTAGTGGTGTTTGCTAAAAATGGTAAAATTAAAATCTCAGAGGAATCAGTTCTAACACTGACGGAAGAGATTACTGGATGCATCAGAAGAATTGGAGATATAATGTATGGTGATCTCAACATGAGCAGAAATATAATTATCAATGTGAGAGAACCAAAATCAGATGATGATGTGGTAGCAAAAAATATGTGGACAACAGCAATGATGCCACAATCAGTAAATGCATTGCTAAAACTGGTGATGCAATGACTGGTTCTCTCAATACGGCTAATAATAAAATGATTGGTCTTGGAGAATCAGACTTAAACGATTACACAGCAACAAAGAAATACATCGACAATAGCAACATTATGATGACCTCGTTAATGACAATTAATGGTGGAATGACCACATTTAGATCTGAATATGTTAATCATATAACCATGTTTACAAATTTTCGTTGAAACACAAATAGAGCCATTAATTAATTTTTGGGGAGTCCAGCAGTCATTGACATTAAACTCTCTGATATATTAAAAAATATTATCGGTGGTGTAGTACATACAGTAGAGTCTGGATCAGCATTATGGACACCACTCTATAAAACCATCAAACATACCACTGAGGTTATTGGTGTGTACAGGTTTTCAGTACACAGCATTAACAGCTACAATTTCTATCACAATTTCACATTGGTATCCAGTTAGGTGATCTGGATCTGTGTTAGTGATATTGGAGAAAAAGGATGAAGGAATATTTGTGGTTGAACCCGAAGAAAAAGGCCTCAGCGTATTGTACTATTGTTATATTGAATTCATTGCTAATATACTTAGAATGTTAGTAATCTGCATAATGAACCAATTGCTGGTAACTCCAATTGATGTTCAACATTTCAGATACAAACAAGTATGTTTGTCGCATACCCAACTGAAAAATATAGCATCGATGCATATACAGTACAACAAAAAGTATACCGTAGACATATCATTGTTATTGACACAATTGTATACTCAGTATCCACCGTAGTTGCTGGAACAGCAGCTATAATCGTAGCATTATTAGCCACATACATAATAGCAACAGTAATAGGAATTGGTGCTGTAGTTATAACCGGTGTTGCTGATATTCATAATATCATCGCAGAAAAGATATCCACATGCATGGCTGATAAATTACATGAATATATAACGTTGCTATCAGCGGCAACACAAGCATACACCAAGTTATCATTGCTGATATCATCACATCACAACGATGGAATAATATCAGATCAGGAGTTTGCAGAAATGATTAAAGCTTACTATGAAGCAACTGGAAACCAACCCCTTGACTCTGTCAAGGTAGATTCGCCCCCCCCCCCCCCCCGGACAAAGTCAGAGTCTAAGGCAAAGACAGAAATTTAGATCCCTGATTTAAATAACAATGTCCCAAGATCAATCACTGCAGTTGCTAAAGCAAATTGTTGCTAATACATCACCACCAACTACCAGCGAACTCAATCAAGCCTGAGTTTGATATTAACTTTCCAACGGCAATTCCAGCCAAGTAAATAGCTCTAGCGCAATTGCAGTTATATTACAGCTGGCTAAATATTAGAGCAAAATCAATCGGTGGGTTGCAAACAAATAATTCATTGGTATTTGCATACAAAAATAAACCCGATGGAACACCAGACTGGAATGTTATGGGTATACTTACAGTCAGTTATCAGATCAAACAGATCAACAAATAGTTCCAGCGCAGAATCAGATCTATCATGGGAAAAGAATCCAAGATTGCTATCACGGTTCATGAGCCACCATTATCAGCTGCATTAGAAATATCGACACCAAATTATGCTGTCGATATATATCAGTCATCGATCTGAACTGTGTTAGGATGGCCAAGATAGTACCACCAAACCCTCAACAATCTGATTATTCATCAGGTAAGCAAATATTTTTAAACCTTCCAGAGTATTGAAAAACTTCTCCATGGTTATATTTGAAGTGAGCTAGCTTTATTATTGACAAGGTGACTGCTGCGCCAGTGAATGTTTGTGCATATTTTATTGCGACAGATGGTACAAGACTTCCAAAGCAGCTAAAACTTTCTATCATTATCATGATAATAATAAGCCACAAGTTGACAAAAAATATATTAACTCATTCCATAATGCTATTAAGCCTGAACACCATCATGTAAGCAGCAAACTGCGGCAGTTGTTTCAAAGTTACATATGATAATATCCCAACGACAATCTAAAGCAGCAAATCATTGAAATGGTACAGCTTCAAAACCAGGTTGTATTCGACCATGGATTTGTCAATCAGATTATTATAGAAACAGTGATTGCTAATGGCAATGAGTTCACTGAGATTTCCCCTCTTTATTTGATGACAGTTAAGCAGCTGTTTCTCAGACACTATGCAATCACAGAAGCAGAATTACGAACATTTTTAATACCAGGATTCAACCCAGATGAGTTGACAAAAACCATCAGTGATATGATTGATGCATATTTTCCAGCGATACTAGAATCATGGAGAAAATTATCCCCTCCTGAGTATTCTCAAACATAACAATGATCCAGATGGCAGCGGTCATCAGATATTGCCTGGTATTGTCAATATATCGAATGTGATTGCAGTTAAAATTGTATGTGATGCAGTCGATAGCAGCTACCAGACCCAGTCTAGGTCTGGAATAGATCTTGAAAGATCCATGCAAGCACAGCAGGGATATGTCCTATACTCATTTACTCCTGAAGTTCCACCTGGATATTTAATTGTGTCAATACCTGTTAATCCAGTTTATCTGAGATGTAATAATCCACTGTTATCACGGATACATTTCAGACTTACTGACCAGCATGTATACCTTGATTTGAGAGATGAATCTTTGATGATAAGTTTATGTAAAATCCTATCACTGTCAAGGGGAGTAAAAGAAAATCCCACCTTGGTATATCCCAAAATACTAAGGTTTCATTGGGCCCATGGAACCTTATAACGATAATGAAAAAATAAATTATTTTGTGTGGTATTATATAATGAATCAACACACTAGAGTTTTTGTATACAACAAAGCGGTACTCGAAAATGCTGTCAAAACGATCTGGACACTTCCCCAAACAGAAAAGTTTAGTGTTAATATACTTATTGATGATTATAGTGATGAAATTTTTTTGTTAACACAGGAGCAATTAAATGAGTTGCAATGAGAACATGTTATTAAAGCTGTATGAGATAGGGATCAAATTCTGAATTATGCACATTCTTGCCTTAAACGGTCCAAGTTACAGGAAATACTTTATGGGTTGTCTGAAACTGAGTAACTACCCAACCCCAAAACAAGATTTTCTGACCAAAAACAAAAATACTATAAACGCTGCTTCAGTAGTCAAAATACATTATTATTTGATTGTTTACATTCCATTACAACTTTCATTTTCACAACTTTCATTTCAAAACTTTCACTTTCACAATTTGATTATTTACAATTCGATTGTTTATAATCGTATATAATTTTTTAAAACTGCCTTACACATGCACTAATAGCCTTTTTTGTTTCATATTCTTGAGGTAACTCTGATCTGATTTTTTCAATCGCCTGTGCGAGTGGAACAAATTGCGGATACATAAGCTAGCAATCGTTTCATTGCATGTTGGAGTAGCTTAATAAAACTGTATTCCTTCAGATTTTCATTCTTGTAATATTTCAAAATCATTTTTTTTTTCAGGATCAAGTTGATCAGAAAGTTCTGTATCATCTTCATATAATTTTTTAATCACAGAAATAATCGCATTAATATTTTTGTAACTCATTTAATAAATATCTGTTTAAAATAAAAGCAAAAAATAGTAAGAGAATTGTGTGGCTATTTCTCACTTACAGTGCTACCGTTTTCATATATTTATATTTACCAATGCTACTGTTTAATGGTCATTGTTCATAGTGTTTTACTCCATTGACTCTCACTTACAGTGCTGTCATTCTCATATATTTACAGATGCCGCTGCTTCATGAATTTGGGTATTGTACCCCTTGAATTTGATGAGAAGATTTTGGTTTTTTTTGTCATTGTGGTACTTCTTGGTATTACCCCCCCCCCCCCGACTATGTCAGGGAACTCTCACTTATGGTACTATCATTCTCATATATTTACCTGTGCTACTGCTTCATGGTCATCATCCATGTGTTACACCAGAACTCACACTTACAGTGCTATCATTCTCATATATTTATATTTACCGGTGCTACTGCTTCATGGTCATCATCCCTGTGTTACACTAGAACTCACACTTACAGTGCTATCATTCTCATATATATATATATATATATATATATATATATATATATATATATATATATATATATATATTATATATATATATATATATATATATATATATATATATATATATATATATATATACTAGTGCTACTGCTTCATGAGTTAACAGCCACTGTCTGGTTTACTCTTACTGTCTATTTTTACTGTGAGGTGGGGAGCTCCTGTTGCCACCTCATGGGCATGCCAAGTCATTTTTATATTTGACAGATTTATATTGATCACTTTAATTTGTGTGCACCTCCCCCAAAACAATCAAACCCCGGGGAGTGCAGAATCAGTACCCACCATGGGTGGGAGGTGTACACAGATATTTTTAGTTATCATTACTTTTCTTTTGGGCTTGGAACCCCAATTATTAAATGTGATTTATTGCAACCGCCGGCAAATTTGCCAGTCATGGAATTGGAATGCTAATTTCCACTCGTTGAGAATGAAAATCCGCAGCGCTACTGCTCTGCCACAGATCCTTATTACTTCGTGTTTTAAAAATTATTATTGAAGTCACCAATAGCTGGAAATCTAAAAATAGCTCACCTGGATTACATCAAAACGGGTGGAGCTTATTAGTTTATATCTTTGTCTGTTCCTCTTGTTTATTGTCTTTGTGACATAGTCAAGGCAAGAGTCGTTGTTTAAAGACACCAAGGGGGACAAGGATGACATTTTTTAAGAAACACAGGAATCCCAACAAAAAATAATTGCAACTGTCATAGAATATTATGTAGTTACAAGCGAGGCTACTGTTTAATCCCTCTACAAGTGGAGGAAGCTTTATTTGAGAGAGTTATTTACCTTCACTGAGTTTCACTCTCGAGTTTACTCAGGACTGAGATACAGAAATATTAGATTTTGTTTGTTTTTCCTTGAAAATGTTGAGTTGATTATATTATTTATGACATGTTGTACCAAAGCTGGGAAAAGACAGAAATATTTGGAAGCTGCATATATCAATTGAAATTATATTTTTCCACCTGTCTCTTTGTTTACAGATTTAGCTGATCTTGGATATTTATCATTTTTTCCAGTAAACCCCCCCCCCCTTCTCAATTCAGACTCTGTGTAATAGCCTGAAGATTATTCAAAGAATTATCAAGTTTTTTGGCCATTAATATGATCAATCACAAGACCTTTTTCGATCAGACCATTAAAACATCCATAAATAAATTTGTGACAGAGTTATTCTTTCCCACAACATTGAACATGAGATAACCAGCATTTTTAACAGAACTGATTGTTTTATTTAGTCAATAGTTCCTAATCACACCAGCATGTGATGCCTCATAATTCTTGATGATGGGATGCATTACAAATTCATCTGTATTATTTCCTTGCTCCATTTATATAGTATATATCACTTGTCTAAATTAATTTTGTATTACTAGAAAAAAATATGTAGGATGCTGTTAGCATGAAAATCTAGTGAGATAGTCTCCAGGAGATTCAACACCATCATTTTTTTTTCTTCTTCATAATACTGTTGCAAAGCTCTGTATTTTCTGCCTTCATCATCTAAACAGTCAATTGCTTTTCCCCCTGACTCCCTTGTTACATTTCAAACACAGTTTTGGTCTTTGACTTGCTTGTTGCACACTATGCAGGTGGTATCCACAGAAATCCATTACACAAGCCTTATTACAAGGAGTGGTGATTGTGTGTCTTCAGGAATTACTTGTAATTGTTCAAGGACAAATCCATGTTGAGGAGCAGTTGAATCTAGTTTGTAGATTGCAGGTCTGCCTGTGGAGCGCGGAAATTGTATGTGTGGTTACACTCCAGACTGGGTCATTCACTCATTTTTTTACGCCCTTCAAGTTCACCAGGTTCCTATAAATATCTGACAGTCACATAACCTAGTACTGGTTGTTTTTAGAAAGAGACATGTTGCTGCCACTCATTGGTATGTGTTTCTTCACGATTGCATTGATGGGCTTCGTAGAAATTCTACGAGTAATTTCATTTTTTTAATGCAGCTATCACACTTGGTAGTCTTGCAACCCATTCATGAGATCTCTTGTCCACCTGAACTTTGTACAAGGATATTTCCTGTGCATACTGATCACCTAGCAGGTATTCGGTTATATCGCTCAATGATTGCTTGATCGCAATGAATTGTGGTATGGCCTCGTCTGATTTTGACGCTATGTTGTTTCATCAGAGATGTTACTGCACCATGAAATTCTTTGCCAGGATCAACCTATAGCAACTGTGGCCATCGCAGGTTGGCACTTTGATAAATTTGTTTAAACGCAGATGCAACTTCAGCTGCTGTCTTTGTTGATATTGTTTCAGCTTCTTTATATCTTCTTGCAACATCAAAAACAGTCAATGCATATTTGTATGTGTGCGGTTGATGTCTACCAGTTTTAATAGTATCATGTGGTAAAAACAAAATATCTGCCTGATGAAACTCATTGGTAGTGCTGACATCAGAATGTGCATACTGAATTTTTTTAGGTGGTGGTTGATAAATTTGCCACATTGCCTGTCATGCTAATCAATCTGCAGCAACAGAACATGTGACGCCTGCTGTATCAGCAAGTTTACTAATTGCTGCTCTACCCCTCCAGTATCCTCTTGGGCTATGATAAATTGACTCCTTATAATCGTTATCTATAATTAATTACCAGCCCCTAGCACAAGTTCACCTTTCATCACAGATCTTTAAAAAAAAATTAGCAAGCTATTCTCTTAGAGATTTATTTTTTACAGACTTTAGAGTGTGAATCAACTTCAACTTCACGTCTGCAATATGTCGTTGTTGAAGATATGGATTTTTATGTGACATCATGAACATGGCATGCTTGATCAATCGCATGTATTGGATACTGTCCAGATCTTGGGTGATCATTCTCATCAAGTCGGATATCAAGTCAGGTTCCAGGACCACAATAATTATATCCAGGAAGATGCTTATCACCAGGATGCTAAGCCCTGGTAATTTTCCCAGTGAAGCAGCGATATCTCCAGCTGTTGCATGAGAAGTAAATTTATTTTTTTTGTACCACATTTCAAACACTTGCCTTCATCTTTGTTGTTTTTAATCCAATGGTGGGGGTGGGTGCTCTGCATCAAACACAATATAAATTCATATACTTATTATGTATTTCTTAAACATGCAAGGCATTGATTTCTCATTAGCATGAAAGCAAGGGCCAATCAAGTATCATCCAGCGCTACCAAATTTTATCAGACCAATTATCATAGGTCCATCCGGGTCTGGTAAGACACAATTGTTGCTTAACTTGATAATGAGATGGTTCAAGTGGGATAAGTTGTATTTAGTGGCACCATCTGCAGATGATCAGTGATGCTTCAATGTGCTTAAAGATTTTAATGAAAATGCAAAGTTGTTGGACAAAGATGGCAATGATATTATTGATTTTATCACCGATATTGATGATACTCCATCTGTGGATGATCTTGATGGATGTATTAATAATCTTGTAGTGTATGACGATGTGATGCTAGACAATCAAATCCAGCTTGGATATTTTCCTGAGGCAGACACAAAAACACAGATATTACATATGTTATTCAGCACTGTGTGCAAATACCTAAAGTGATCAGAGATAACAGCAATATTCTAGTTGTCTTTAATGGTGTTGATACCCACACACTAAGAAACATCCACCAGACTTTGTGTTCAGGGGACATGGATATGATTAAGTTTAAAACCTTCATCTCAAAAGCGCAAGTGATTCCTTGTGAATTTATCATGATAAATTTACATGATCATCGGTCGCGATATCACATTGGTCTTGATACAGTTTTTGGTTGAGAGACCCATTACTTATTTTTACACCCTTTGTCAAGTGACACAGCAGCAGAGAGACTATGATGACCAACAGGTGTTTTACACCAGGGTCAGTAAATGAATTTGAAAATACAAGAAAATAACCTGGTTAGAGGTCTCGGTTTAACGTTATTGACACTTGTATTTTCATTTTTGTATAAAGCTTTATTTTTAAAGATAAACCCTCTGAAAATACAGTCTATTCACCCTCTATGCTGCTATCCTAAAAAGTTATATCATATGTAAACAAGTATATGGTATTTTGATTGATTTCCAGTGGTGTTGTGAATGAATTCCAGTCTTGAATGTTCTGATGTACCAATAGCCTGGAATAGTATTGATGTGCTAAGTCTTGATGTGTCACAATAATGTCTCTATGAATTTACAATAATCCCCACAAAGTGGTTTAGCCTGAAAGTATTAATGAACACTTTGTAATTCTAATGAATAATTGAAACAAATAGATCCTCTCAAATTAAAATTCAGCACAACTAAAAGACTGATTCTATTTCATATATTATGATAGGAATGAGTAATTCTGATGCACACAACCTTAATATAAAATCACAATAAGAGTACCTTGATGAGGTTCAAAAGTTCATTTCCACAACATTCAAAGTTGCAAACAAGATCAAGTTTTTCACTTAACTTTTAGTAAAGGTTATGGCACACATCAGGTAGATTTGGAATTTCCTCTAAATCACTAAAATAGCTGAACTAAAATCTAAGTAAACTGGTTTAATTACAAGTAATACTTATTTAAAAAAATACAAAACATTTATAAAACAAAATTTCCAAGCAGCAAGATATTTTGTAAAGGTTTGAAAAGTTTTTAAGAAACATTCAGTGTTTTATCTATCTGGAGTGTAATATTTTTAGAAATTAAAATGGAAGTAATGCAAGTAATGATTAACAAATACTCATTTTGATGTGAGAACTTTTTTTAATTATAACAGTAGCACATCAGATGCTTTCCACAGATTCATTTTAACAAAGAACTAGAATGAATTGGTTGCAGTTGTAAATAAAAGTGTTGTTTTTCGCAGAAGCTCCAGCCTGATTTAATTAGACCAGTGTGATTAATAGTTCAAAGCGAGTTTGTTTCAGAGAGAGAGAGGGAGAGAATAACTAGAAATAGATGACATCAACAGGCTGGTTCTGACGTATTCCATACGAAGGTTGACATTCTGCATGCTATTGTAATTTATGAGGTTAATACAGTTGCCTTAAAACACAGATAAACACAGTTCTAGACATATTTATGTCAGAAAAATGTGAACTGACCAAGAAAAAAGAGATTGGCATAAATGCTGGCACTGCATGATATAACAGTTGACAGTAGCATGAGTATAAATTGCTAAGATTAATTGAGTTTCTTCCAGGTGCTTAAATAAATAATAATTACAGTACATTGAAATTATTTCCATGAAACTCATTATTACATACTCCCCATGCTACCATAAATATAATATTACATGGATGTTTCTTTGTCACAAGAGAATATGTTCTGGTTATTTCAACTTGTACTTTACCTGATAATTTGTTACTAAAAAATGATTGAGTTTATTTTATTACCCAACTCAAGACAAAGTTGAGAAAGGGAATACATATAATTTGTTAACATCTTGACTTTCCACTGTCTACAGTTAACAAACACTGTGGATGCCTTGCACCTGGTGTAAGGAAGTAACCTAGCAGTTTTAAGCTAAAAGCACTTAAGGTCACTGAATGAAGGAAAATCACTTCTACATGTTATAGTTCTATTCTACACCACAGACCTGGACCAAGCTTTGTAGATGACTTGAAATTTTGGAGTAAAAAATTCAAGGATCAAGTTCACTTACTGAAATAAGTAGCTTGATTTAGCCACAACAAAATTCAGCTATCTACATATGGGACTATTACACATGTGGTCAGAATTGTATGTGCTGTTCATAGCACATTTGTTTTTAGTCTTATAGGACCATATGACCCAATGACATCAGTGCAACCAGTTCTGTATCTTTTCATGTATTGCAGTGAAACTGGTAAATAAATTAGCTGACAGGCCTGGCACACTATTGCAAATCAGTAGAGATGTTTTAAAAAAAAATGACAAAATAAAAATAAGATGCAATGAAATAATTTCCATAAGACAGGTTAGACTTGTTATTAGATATATTATATACTAAATATATTACTTGAAAGTTTCTGTTTCATTAAGAGAATATAAATATTATTCTGCTTCCATCAACTCTACTTTACCTGAAAATTAAACGGTAATTAAAGCTTCTATGAGGTGGGTGTTCATAGTTACTCCTTATGTACATCTTCTTAGCAACACAATTAGTCCTGCACTTTGCTTTCATGATGCTTAGAACTGTTGACTGTTTTTGTCTTCTTGAAGTGCACGAGTAACTCTCTTTAGCACATTTCCTGCAGTTTTTTTATGGATTGTGAAAATTGGTAATAGTTTGAAGATCACTTAAGCTATGCATATTGAAAATTCACTCTATTCCTGCAATTATTATTAGAGTTATTGAGTTATGAAAACAGCGTTCTTTTGCATACCAGGGCCCAGCAACGTGGAATGAATTGCCCACAGAACTTAGACACAAAGACACAGTGATCACATTCAAGAGGGCTCTCAAAATTCACTTATTTCGACAGCAAGAGCAAACTTAAAGACCTACTAATATTTCCTACCTGAAATATTCTCAGCATGTTTTTTTTTTTAAATGTTTTTCTAATTTAATGTTGTTTGTTTTTGTAATAATATTATTATGTTTCTTATCTTATAGGTGTTGTCTAAAGTTGTAAGGCGCTTAGAGCTTCTAAAGATTAGGTGCTATACAAAGTCCTCATTATTATTATTATTATTGCCCTTTATGCAATGTAGCTTACATCATGCATGCTCTTGTGACTAGCTTATTTTAGTTATCAGTGAATACTTGGTGCAAGTTATGCATGTCAATTAATTACTTAACATTAAAATTCTATGGTACATGAAGTCTGCTACATGCTTTATTTACTTGTTTTACCTTTCAGATGCTGCTAAAATTATAGAATTTGTTACCACGGGTAACATTTCTGAGATGTTCGAGAACAGCACTTTAGAATTTTACTGCCGTGTAGAAAGTAATCCATACTCAGTAATCTCACTTTCCTTCGGTGATGTTTTGATATCAACAGTTAAAGATGCACATGAATTGATTCACAACACTACTGTAGGATGCCTGAAAGGTGGGAAGTATATGTGCAATGCCACCAACTCAGTCATGAATGGATTCACAGTGTCAGCAGAAATTAATGTTGAAGTCAAATGTAAGTTAAGAAAAATGTGTTTTTATCTGTTCCTTTTTTAAGTTTGTCAGGGTTGCATATGATCAAGACCTCTACAATAATATGGTCTATTGCTTTGTCTTGAATCAAAAGTTCCTTCATTTTTGCGTACAATAAACAGTCTGTGAAAAATAATAGCATTAAATAATCATGCAAATAACATTTATAGAAAATAGTTACAGCAAATGTGAACATAGAACATCCAAGAGTTGAGGATAAAATTGAACAATAAACTGGAACAGAAATTTATAGACATAAAGTACATGCATATTTGAAGGAAACGTTAAAAAGTGTTTTGCATGCATGGATGTATCAGAACAAAGTTACAGTTATAATGAAAAGTGCAGGCACATTGGAACCAAGAGTTGAAGGCATAATGGTACATGCACACAGTTTGGAAGAAAAAGCGCAGATATAAACTAAATGGATGAATGAGTGCAGATATAATTTAACATGCAGACATAACAGGAGATAACAAACCCATAGACCTAAGGGACTGACAATTTTCAGGATTGGGAAGCCTGTGATTCTAGGATTTTCTTTTGAGCCTAACAGTTTTTTTCTCTGTTACTTTTTCAACTAATATAATGGACGTAAGTTCTTTTTCTGCGAATTAGAGCAAGAATAGAAGTCCTTTTTACAAACTGTTGGGGGACCAGAAATTTAAAACAAAAATATCCCAATTCAACCCAGTAAATGATTAGTCCCTAAACAATATGAAAAACACCTTATGGAGTTGGAAAGATCAACATTTCCACAGTGGGAATTAATCTGTCAATGATTTTGTTCATCAAAGAGCAGATACAGTATTTGTTATGGATGTCCAGATTGTGGCTTTTATTGGCTGGATTAAGTTCTGTTATTCCAATTGGAAAATCACTGTAAAAGTAAATTTCAAATACATTTGAAATTGCCATTTTGACTGAGCTACATTTTTTAAGTCATACACAATGCCATTTCATTTTCATGTGTGATATACTGTGATCTGGCAGCTGTTTTTTTTAATAAACTGATTTATAGAACTTAAAGTAAATTCAACTAAAACTGATTAAGAACCCAAATTTCTCTGCCAAGCAATCTTAGATTTTGCTTTTAGGCACATTTTAGCAAGGTTAAAAACATAAAGCCAAGTTTGGCCTCCTGTTTTGTGAAGGGTGATCGTTTATTACAGCAGAATACCTTGGTAGAGAACTTAGGTGCTATTTCATGAGAACTGACTAAATTGTTTTATTTCTTATTAAAAAAATAATACAACTGGTAAATGTTTGAAATCAAGTAGAATTTATGACACCTTATACATTAAAAAATAATATAACTGGCAAAATATTGAAACCAGATATAATTCATCACAGACGTAAGAATTGCGCTGGTGACTCTGAGAATAGTGGACTGTAATTTTGTACTTGTACACTGAGAGGTTTGTTACCATTTTTATGAATGTGCTTCTCATTTAAGTAAATAATAACGACAATATAAAATTATTGAACTTTGTAATTATTGTTCTCAAATAGAAATATGCGTCAGTGGATAGTTTAGAAAAATTATGAAAATCATGACAAATTTTTGGATTAAGATTTTTTAATTGGGTAGCCTAAATATGAACCTGAAGTAGTTCAATTTTAAAAATAGATATGATGAAGAAACTGATAGTGGTCTTATAAATTTGTGTTCCTCTTTTCGCTTTGCACAGGCATACCTGGAGCTGATAATTGAATGAGTATTGTTCTTTATCTTGTCATCATAGAGCAAATGGTGAGTGCAACTTGACACATTAGATACAGACTAACTCTCTACAAAATACTAATCATGAGAACTGAGAAGAGGTTTAATCTCAGTCAAGAACAATTGGATCTGCCTTTGCTAATACAATGTTTGTTATTATCTTTTTCTATGTAGGTAGTCCAAGGCTTGACTTTCGAAATGACATTATAACTGAATACTATGGAGTGCTGAATGACAGTGTGACATTGGAAGTCTATATAATAGCCTACCCAGTGCCAGCAGACATCATGTGGTACCATAGGGGAGAAAAAACAGACATGTGGCAGCTGGTCCCAAATCAGTCAAATTCTTCTAGCGGATTATTTTCTAGCATCACAGTCCATCTTGACAGTCAGGCAGATTTTGGAGACTATCTCGTGAATATGAGTAACAGTCTTGGAATCTATGATCTTATCTTCCATATCATACCAGAAGGTAAGTCTACAGTTATGATTTTAATAAACCGCTCCCTCGATAACTCATTAACCCACTTGTAATGTGATGTCCAGCATAGATCCTGTTTTTTAAAAAAGATCCTATGTATTGAATGTGAAGAACATTGTAGTCATATTTCATAAATGAAACCTTAATATATCACTCATTTGGCAAAAGTTTGAACAAACATGACAAAAGTTGCAAGTTTTAATAAGAAATCACATATTTTGTTACATTTAATTGGCAATATATTTTTCAATACACCTTAAATAATAATATATGATGATCAATATAATATTCTGGTAAATGCTAACAGAAGGCAGCACTAAAAAAATAAATAGCACTTAATTTTGTTTTGTCATGGGAAATTAATGTATAATTTTTTAAATTCTGTTTCAATGGAAACTTTATAATTTTGGCATGTTTTCTATTAAAATATGAAAAGAGTTGATCGATTGTCACATTGATACCCACAAGTACTTCTGTGAGAACCTAATTTAGTTTTGGCTGTGTTTAGTCTACAACATGGATAGGTGTTTGTTCCATTGTCAAAAAAATTGATTAAAACAAACCTGTTTTTTTATATACTTTAAAAATGTCTTTTGTATCAAATCAGTTAAGGGAGCTACAAAAAAATAGTTCAAAGGCAGGCATAGGCCCTTGTGATTAATCTCATGTGTCAAAATCAGACATTTTTATTTGACTTGTAAAATATGGTTTCATATTGTATGTGCTTAACATCATTAAATTATATATATTAATCAGCATTTGAAATGTGATCATGGAGAGTAAAGTATCCCAGAGGAAGGTGTACTTGGTGAATGAAAAGCTTCATGTCTAAAATAGGGTTCATAATGATGAAATGAGAGAAAAAAATTGTAGTTAACTAAAAATTGCTATTTGGCACTCAGAGATTGGCATAAGGGCAAGCGGAAATTTAGGGATTACTTGCATAATGTTGATTCAGATGATAGGTTCAAGTGAAAATGAAAGTCCTGCAACTGACATGGATTTAGATGATGCTGTGTGCACCTGTTCCTGTCACTGGAACAATTCTCAGAGAAATAAATACCAAAAGTTTAAATAATGACAAATTTCAGAGCAAGCCATGAATGGCTCTGGAGATTCCAATGCTTACATGAGATAAAACAAAATTAATTCTTGGGAGAGATATGCTTGAAAAATTAAGGCATGAAATGTGGTTTCATATTTGTTAAGTGTGTCATAAATTGCAAATACTATCTTGTTCTCATTCGCATTTTTTCTTTAATAAATTTTTAGACCCATTAAATTTATCTCTGGTAACAATTATCCTCTGTGAATTTATATATTTAAAATTCTACTGTGTGTACAGTAGCTAAATCTATCAGTAAATTGATTCATCTCATAACTGCAGATTTGTTTTTTCTCATTTATTGAAGTTAATGAATTCAAACCAAATTTGCTATGACACCTGACATACACAAGACCTTAATTTCAGTTTTTACCATTTTTAAGCAACATTTAATGCAGTTTCAGAGAATTATTTTACTGACACTTAGATATATCCTCAAGGATGATAAGAAGTTTCATTATTACTTCCATTGAAATCAGGACATCAGTGTTGTACTAATTGAACAATACAATTGAGATTTAATGCAGAAGATTGTTATACGAAATAAATGTTTCATGAAAAAAGGAATCTTGTTTGCCACCGTATCAACGGTTAGTCTAGTTCCCTGCGCTTGGGACTCCCAATTTGGCAGGATGATATTAAACACCACTATGGGAACCAGACTCATCAAGAAAACAAAAAGCAGTGACGTAATGCACAGATTTTTTTGCATACATGTGATGGTTGTTGAAACCAGTTGGAACGATCTTTCATATGTTGGACATTTTGAAAATAAATGTTATGTAAACAGAATAACAAACAACTTCATTAGAAAAGCATGTTATTAAAAAAAATTATCTATGTGATTGCAAAATGAGGATTCAGTCAATAAATAGCCCAGTTCCTTAATGCTGCTTCTCCCACCCATGGTTTTCTTGATGTCAAAGCGATTTTTTCCTATTTTAGAAGGTCCTTCGGTAACTCGCACCTTGCTTATAGTGCAGTCTATATTTGTGGACCCTGTTGGGTGTGAGTTATCGAGGGAGAGGTGTATAATGATATGATTACAAAAAACAAACACCATGAAATTAGAAAACAGAAAACATGCTGAAAATATTTAAGGTAAAGAAACATTATTAAGTCTGTTCTTGCAGTCGAAATAGATGAGTTTTAAGAGCACTCTTGAATGAGATCACTGTTTTTGTCTAAGTTCAGTGGGCAATTTGTTCCACATTGCTGTGCCCTGATATGCAAAAGAATGTTTATATGACTTCACTTTCATAGTGGGAATAATGAGGATACAAGTATCAGAAGAGGAGCGTAAGTATCTTGCTGGTGTATACACATGGTTGAGGTCGGATAGGTGTGTTGGACTGGAACCCGTCAGTGAAACATAGCACAGGGAACAAATTTTGTGTTTGATTCTGGATCAAATGGATAGCCAGTATAGGGTACAGAGCAAGGGGGAGGTGTGCTCTGATCATGGTACTCCAAGGATGATCCGAGCAGCTGTGTTTTGAACTTTTTGAAGTTTCTGGAGTTAATATGAGATGAACCAGACAGAATTGAGTTAAAATAGTCCAGTCTTGAAAGTACTAAGGAAAAAACAAGTGGTTTAGTGGTATCAGCTGAAAGATAATTGTGAATGGAGCTGTCATGCATCTCAGCTCAAGATAGCTGCTACATATATCTATAGTACGTTTCTCTCTGACTTAAAAAAGTGGCATCTTTGCAACAAAAGATTATTTTATCCCCCCACATTCTTTTTGTTCATCTGGCCCTACAGTCCACTTCCACTAAGTATAAATTAATAAAACTGACCAGACCCACTAATCTGCATCAACATTATAACAGAATTCAGTTTGCCTAAATGAGAGATAGAATCACTGAACTGGACCACATGAAGGCTATCACATTTCAGCACTATTATGATCAATTTGTTGGAATCCAAATGGTTATAATTGCTACAAAAAGAACCATGTTGTGATGCAGGCTTGAGGTTAATGTGTAGATGTTTTGAACTTTGAAAACATTTTTTAGTAAAACTGATGAAAAACAAAAGAGGTAGGCAAAATAGCAGGTACTTTTGTATTTTTATGTACATGACCTGTTAAACATGGGGCAGATAAATAAAATTAGTACCAATTTTAAACTTTTTGATATAATCTTATTCTGAACAATTTAGTAAATTAGGCCATTACATAGTTCGTAACATTTTGTCTTTTTGTGTAAGCCTTGTTAGTACATTAAAGCAAATATACATAAAGATGGAAATTTGGTTTTGCCATTAGATGTCTATTTCAAATGTTTAATTTTATTTGTTTTACAATTTTGGAAACAGACAAAATTTTGGTTATCAGTTAGGGAACATGATTCACAAACACCATCATGGTTCTGGTGTACGCAAATGATTTTTCATGAATTGTACCTATAAGAGCCACACAGTTGTTCAGGGCATTCATCTTCCTTTGTGATCCACCTATAGAGCATCTAATGTTATGGTAGCAATCCGTTGTTACTTGTTTTGTTCCACATAATAACTTTATTTGTACAAGATGTATCTTTATCCAAACTGTGGTGGTAGCATGCACTTGATGTATGAAAAAGGCTAATGAGTTTGTTTTAAGGCCCTAGGTGACTGAGTGGTCACCTTTACTAATAATTGACATATCACCTCTACATATGAGTTTGAGTCTCATTCATGTTAGTATGTGAGAAAGTGGTTCTTCCCTCCACCCGATCTACTGGCCAGCATGTATAGCCTATCATGTGCTGAAAAATGACATTACACTGATGTGAACAACATGATTTTGCAATCAAAAAGTGTCAAGTCAAGGTAATTGTGATTCATTGAAGAAAATTGGTCAGAAATTCACGGTTATAAGTAGAAATTGAAAAGAAGGGAGAAAAATGCATACTATGATTCTTTTTTAATACATTGGCCAGTTGAATTTTGGGTCAAATCAAAAGCCATTGTTGCCTCAAAGAAAATGAATTGTGCACTGTAATATTGTGAAAGTTCATTAACCACACTTTACGAATGAATTGCACTTAGAGTAAAAAGAAACATATTTTATAGATTAGAAAAATAAACATTTAAGTTAAAGAAAGAAAGAAATTATGGTTTCTGCACAGTAAATTCAGTTCAAGACTGCATACCTTGACTTTTGTTATTAGGATCTATTTTTCAATAATCTCCTGAGTCAACCATGCCAGGGGGGCCCTGAGTGGCATAGTGGTCTAAAGCGCTGTCCGTTATGGATCACTGCCATCTCACCTCTCTGCGTGGATTAGAAGTCAAGGATTCGGCCAATGTGGGTATATGAGAAAGCTTGCCAGTAGCTTCTCGTGGGTCGGTTCTTCTTTCCGGGGTTTTCCTGGTTCTTCTTCCACCATTAATACTGGCTGCATTGCATAGCCTATCATGTGCTGAAAAATGGCATTAAACCCCACAACAACAACAACAACAGCAACAATAACAACCATGAACAACAACAACAACCATGCCAGCAGGTTGCTTGTGCAAAGTACTATTCCTCTCTTGTATGCAAGAGAATGCAATTTTAAAGTGAAATTAGTTAAAATCTCTGTATAGTGGTAGGGCTATTTCTTTATCTTTTGCAAATTGATACTCATCCACTTTCTTTTAAAAAAATACAGTCATAGATTATTTTCCTGCTTGGTATTTCCCATCATCCATAATTCAGAAATTGACCATTAGAGTACTTAGTGCACTGGTGAGTATTGATATGAAACGTTTAATTTTTGTTGTTGTCATGTCCCAAATACTTTTTGAGTGCCCTCTTGCATTAGCCAAAAATTGATTACAAAAATAGCAGGTAATTTTGACATTAAACTGTGTTTCAGAAGTTGCACAAGTTTCACCAGGGTTGCAAGTGACCACTACAGGGTTTCAAGTTGGACCACTAGCAGGTGGTGTAGGAGCTGGAGTTGTGGTTGCTTCCATCTGTATAATTTTGGTCATACTTTTCATCCGACGAAGAAACATGAGAAACAAAGAAGGTAAGAAGCTGGTAGGCAACTAATTAATGTAAAAGCAGTATCATTTTTACATGCCCAGCATAAGATAAAGTTTGGTACTAATGGATTTTTCATGGTGAGCATATGAAAAAGACAAAAAGTTTGACCATCTGCAGAACCAGGTTGGTATACGTGCTGTAATTCTGGCATGTAATATATAAATTACACTTTTTTACACCCAAATTACCCTCTTTTGCCACTTATAATAGCAATAAAAAGAGGCTTATATCTCTTGGGGATGGTGGGTTGGCATGTATGCATTTCTGCAGGCAGTCATTATGGCCCATATTTCACACTTTGCTAACTTGGGTAACATTTTGAGATAGAAATTCATTACGTCAGTCATTATATGCATCTCTCTTACAGGAAAAGGAGCTCATTATTACTTGTATTTCTTTTATTAAATTTGGTTACGTTTTAATTTTAATACATGATGTGACTTTCTGGAATGCTATATGCTATCTGTTCTACCTAGAATGACAAAACATGGTGGGCATCTTGAATTTTTTTATCCTTATTGCAAAAATAGATCTATGTGGCCTATATTTTGTAGTTATTTACTTCTATTTGTTAAAATGTGCTGTTTACACTTTGATGACCAATTAAGGTCACTGTGAAATACACTGAAGACTTTACTAATGTGGTTTTAGTATTTGTGTTTATTAACACATAGATCTTTCTACGCTATATATATTATAGTCAGATCATCTTATTACTGACTATTGCAATTGGAAGTAGGACTAAAAATGTTTATTTAATAGTTACTTTCCATGTTGTTGATTATGTATTGAATAAATAATCATCAGTTATAATTTTAAACATGAAAAGCTTGTAGGTGTGTCTGTAGATAATAATTTACAATGGGATGACCATATCAATAAGGTTTGGAAAAGACTGTCCAAAACCGCCTTACTTAGCAGAATCAAGAAGTATTTACTTATGCAAACTCATACATCAGTACTAGATTTCATGTATTCTTCCAACAATGGATTATTGTTCAGATGTATGGGGAAACTGTGCTACATCTGAGCTTACAGGGTTTATAAACTTCAGAAACTGGCAGTATGCATAATTTTAAATGCTACTATTGATCATCCATCAAAAGCATTGTTTACAGAACTCAGTTGGTGCATAATGTACATAACTGCCAACCCTCACGAATTTGGTGTGAATTTCATGACTTTTTCAGCGATTCACGGATTCACGCCGCAAGCCAAAAATTCACGAATTCTCCAACTTTCAATTATTTTAAATCTTTAATAAAATAACCAATTTCCCGTTAAGCGCTAGTGGTGTTATTTGCTGTTGCCACAATGGTCCAGTATTGCAGGTCATGGTATTTGTAGAACTACAGCTGAGTAATACAGTCGGCCCAGTAGCAAGCATTTTAGCCTATTTTAATCTATATGTATAAGAGTAGTTTTACAGATGCTTTTGAGAGAAACTGGGGCCTAACCGGAATTTTGCTCCGCACATGCGTCACCAACACTGATTTGAGTTACCGTTCAGCAACGCATGTAAGATCTTGAAATGTCTTCACCACCAAGGAAAAAAAAACATATTGCTCAAAAAGTGAAGTTTAATTTGGAATATATCAAAAATTGGCAGTGCATTCTGCCATTAAATATTGATATACATCATGCTTTTTGCACTCAGTGTGCCACAAATTGTAGTATTGGGCATGGTTGCAGAGATGATGTGAGGAAGCACATCGGTTGCAAAAAACATGTAGAAGTTGGAAAAATTAAAAATTTGCAGATTTCAGCTATAGAATATTTTAAGCCACCAGCGGAAGACCTGCAAGCTACCAATGATGAAGCATTATTTGTGAGGTTTCTTGTCGAACACATTCTACCTTTACCAGCTGGAGACCATGCTAAACATTTGTTCTGACAAATATTCCCGGACTTGAACATCAATTCCAAATTTTCCTCTCGAAGAACCAAAAGTGCTGCAGCTCCAGTATATTTCTCACAGCAACAGTGACAGTGAAAGACTATTTTCTCTAGTGAGGAAAAATAAGACAGACTTTAGGGCCTCCTTAGCTGCAGAAAATTTGTCAGCAATTTTAGTCGCCAAGATCAACCAGAAGGCAAGTCTGAACTGTTTAGAAAAGAAATTTATGATCAAGCAGTTGAGTACGTTCAAGTCTGCCACAGTATTATGTCTTGATAAATAAATATTTCTTCATATATGTAGTGTTTTAGTTTTATATTGCGATCTTGATATAGTGTAGTATTGACGGTCAGAGTGGATGGAGTTATGGTCATGGTATTTTTCACTAATTCATGTCCAAATTTACGACGTTTTATCCCTATTTTCACTAATTGTGAGCCTGGAAGGTTGGCAGCTATGAATGTATGAAGGATAGATTTTAACAAGGCAGTTCGTGTATCTAAATGTCTACATAGAACTGCACCAGAGTACATTCAGGATTTATTCAGGCTTTTTTTCAACACAGTATCAGTTGAGATCAATGTCACATGGAAACCTTCAAGCACCAAAACCAATACCAGAGCAATTTAAAAAACTTTCCAAAACCCTGGTATAGTTCTATGGAACAAGCTTCCACTTTATGTAACATGTGCTGAAAATATTACAGAATTTAAGAAAATATATCATGTGTATGTGTGTTTCAGACATATAATGGTTGTTGTTGTTGTTGTAGGGTTTAACGCCATTTTTCAGCACACACTAGGCTATACATGGCGGCCAATATTAATGGTGGAGGAAGAACCCTGGAAACCCTCTGGAAAGAACCACCGACCCATGAGAATCTACTGGCAGAGTTTCTCACATACTCACATTCGCCAAATCTGAAACTCGAACCCACGCAGACAGAGGTGAGATGGCAGTGATCCGTAACAGAGAGCGCTTTAGACCATTCGGCCACTCGGGGCCCCCAACATATAATGGAATTTAGTATTTTAATACTAAACACATTAAAATGAACAGTAATTACTGTTATCTTCCATATAAACCTATCCCTCGATAACTCGCGCACATCGGGGTCCAAAAACATAGACCACACTATAAGTGAGGTGCGAGTTATTGAGGGACCTATTAAGAAAAGCCAAAACCAATAAAAGGATCGATGTAAAGGAAAAAGGAGGGTGGGGGTGGGTTGGCAAGTTATAGTGTTGAATACCCAATTTATAATTTTGCTGAGATTAACTGTGAATAAATATCTCTTCATAATGGTCTACACTGTTTATTTTTTCCTCAGAAAGTAACATTAATTTCAGGATAAATTACAGTATATTGAGATCATCAAAAACATTCCAGATGGTTTCCATTCGCTTAACACATGTACCATGTCACTAATTTGTGTGTTGAATTGAATACATTTTAGTTTTATTGTTAGATCCAAATTAGACGGGTTTTTTTAATACAAAAGATTGACACTCTTTTCGAGAAACATGGTCGATCGAATGAATGAACGATAGATAGATAGATAGGTTTGATTGTGGTGGAAGTACAGTGAAAAAGATCACAAAGGTTAATCATTACCAACATGAATCTAATGGGTCTACAAATTTAAAACAACGTAAATTTGAACTTGATAATACTTGCCGTTCATGACACACTTGACACATATACAATGCTGTCTGGCATTTCTGTGCATTTAAGGTTTCTGTCTCCAGTACTGAAGCAAAACACATACCGAATTTGACGGAGTGATGAAAATAAAATACAGCAATGCTTACCATTTGAAAAGAGGCAATTGTCACTTTTAGATTCTGTTCAAAATAATATTAATTTTGGACACAGGGGATACCACCCCCATGTTTTCCTGACTCACGATATGTTGGCCTATTCTGCTCACAGCATTGAAAAGATGTAATGTTTATCCATCAGGCTACAGATATGAAATACATTACTTTGGACTGTTTTTTCAGCAGTTCAGTTGAGTAGTTAGGTAAGGTTTATAACTGGTTTTACAAAATTCAAGGTAAAAATGCCAATAAATGGCAAGTGCTATTTAGCAAACTAAACGTATCTTGTTAAAAAGTTCAACATTTTGTAAAAAAAATAAGCTATTATGTGGAAGAGAAACAATGATGAATAGAATGTAATGTGTTTATAACTTCTTATTGATGGTGAAAAAATTACTAAAGAAATTAGCTGACACGTTGGGTAGCAGACGATTTTGTACGTGTGGGACAACTTCTTGCAAAATTGGGAACTTGGATTAAAATGCAGAATTGTTTTAAGGTATACATTTACCACTTTTATATAATGTATTTATGATTCTAACAGTTACACAGTAAATCTGATTTTCTGGGTTACCGGTTCAAGAAGGTCATGGAGTGGGTCTTCATGTTGACATTTAGAATATGCATTTTCATAAGCATTTCGAGTCGAAATGCGGGATATTTTTGTACACTTTGTGAATATCACTTTCCTTAATTAAAGTATGATCATTCTTTCTCGATACAAAATGGATTTTTGAACAAAAATAACATGTGATTCAGTGTTTACAGAAATGACATATCCTTGCACAGAATTACTCGATGCGCAGAATTAGCCGATTTTGTGGTAACTTCACATTTTGAAAAAAATCAGTTTTTTTTTTGTGTTGCTCCTTGATTTTTCTGCTGCTGAGAAAAATCCAGCAGATTTGTCAACTGTATAATCATTACATAGTCAACATTTTGTCTCCAGCCACCGTATAAAAATGTGAAACCATTTTTGATTGGTCAAATAAAATGAATTTTGATAAAGGTAGTGACCACAAAAACTTATGCTCAGATTTGCATGCCTTTGAATTCTTTCTTTGTACCTCCCTTGCTTGAATTGATACAAAAGACATATTCAAAGTGATAAAACAACACGGGTCTCTTTTAATTGATTTTTTAATGCAACAAACACTTTCCCAAGTTGTTAATCAAAACAAAGCTGGCATGTAATTTGGTACTCACTTCATATTACAGTGTTGTTAGAACAACAGAATAGTTGTACAAGATGTATTTTGCAAAGTTGTAGACCAGCACTCGTATTGTCACCACATACTCCATTGAAATAATAATATCATTATTTCTGCATATTCCTATCAGTATTTTCCCAGTGGTATTAATTTTCTGATCTGATGTTGTTCACTTCTTATGCAATTTTTACACATTGAGAATTCTGACAGTATCATTAAGAATACAAATTACAATGTAATCTGCACCAAATTGAGTTGTTTGAGAAGAAATTCATTTTTTTAAACCCAAAATCACTGAAGCTATGAGTTCTGGCATTAAAGTCTCACATTAAGTAACATTTGAAGTAGCCATGATAGTAATTTAGGATGCAACTGTACTAATTTCACCTTTGGTATATTCAGATCTTGAATGTGGTGGAGGAACATGGCTCCAAAATTTACAAATCAACTTTAGAGCCTGTTCATTGACTATGAATCAAGTATATAATCAGAGTCCAACTGAATTGTTAGACAACTTTTAATTCTTTTGACATCGTATTTAGCTGTCAAATATGGAGTAATCCTTTGGTCTTTCTGCCATCCCAACCAATACCCAACCACAACCATGTGACCATGCCCAATGACATCACAGTAATAATCGCTATACGACTAGAGATGACATCTGTTTGAGTATTTTGATTTTAGAAGAGCAATAACAGAGTGGAACAGTAAGAAAAAGTGACAGATATTTAAGTGTTTGGGAGATATTTGACAATGGCTATTCCTCCTGCCACCACTTCCTCATTGGAGATCACACACACACAAAACTAAGAGTAAATCCTGAAATCCTGGCAGCATCCCTGCAGGGGAGATAAATTGACTATTTCATTTGATTTTATTGGTCTCTGGTTATCCCATTGTATTTCTTTTACTTGAACATTATCATACAGTGTGTTCAGTCAGCATGATCAGAAAAGGCTTACAATCATTGAGAATTGTTGAAGGATTCACATGTGAAAGAACGAAAACCATACTATAAATCAGTGAAGATAAAAATAGAGTATATATGGGTTTAACTATCTGTGATTGGTTGATAAAGAAAGTAAGATTTTAGTAAAAAGAATCTTTTGAGACCTTGTCCTACTTGTAACTGAAAAAAGTGAGGAATGTTGTTGATGAACATAATTGTCATCCCTTTACAGACCTGAGTTTGGAAGATTTACATTTCAGATTTGTGTAGATCCAGAAAATGGTGCAGATGTTATGGCTTTCTTTTCACAAAAGCTGTCATCATAGATGTGTCTATATGGATACAAATTTGATCATGAACACTTGAAATTTTAAGTTATTGAATTTTAATATCATGGTGTTTGCACAGGTTTACGGTGGGAACTGAATTAGTACAGTGAATCCAGAACTCTTGAGTTTTGTGCAGAAACATGGAATCCAAGCAGAATTCATCCAGAAATGTAGAGGTTTTCAGTCTTGGATTTAGTCATCCCACTGCATTTCACATTGATATGCATATTCACAAACAATTAGTATAGTAGTAGGAAAAGTAAGTTACAGATTTAGATACATATCATAAACAAGACAAACAGTATGTGGGGGGGGGGGCAAGATCATAAGAACAGGCTGGAATGGGGAAATATAATAAAAACAATGAGTAGAAGTGTGCCTCTTTTTTGTGTGTGCAACATTATTTTCTCAGCTTCAGTAAGGAAATACATTAAAGGGAATAGAGGCCCCGAGTGGCTGAGTGGTCTAAAGCACTCATCGTTCCTGATCACTGCCATCTCACCTCTGTCTGCATATGGGCTTGTTTGTGCTCGAGTCCAAGGCTCGGCTAGTGTGGGTATGTGGGAAAAACCCTGCCAGTAGCTTCTCGTAGGTTGGTGGTTGTTCCCTGGGTTTTCCAGGGTTCTTTCTCCACCAGTTATACTGGCTGCCATGCATAGCTTATCATGTGCTGAAAAGTGACATGAAACCCTAGAACAACAACATCAAAGGGAATACAATAAAGGGTGTACAGTTAACTAAACCAATTTGAATTTAGCTACTTTAAAGATGTATCAAATTGATTTTAACATTTTGCTTAGGGGCCCCGAGTGGCCAAGTGGTCTAAAGCACTCTCCGTTACGGACCACTGCCATCTCACCTCTGTCTGAGTGGGTTTGAGTCTTGGATTCAGCCAATGTGGGTATTTGAGAAAGCTTGCCAGTAGCTTCTCATCGGTCAGTGGTTCTTTCTGGGGTTTTCCCTGGTTCTTCCTCCACCATTAATATTGGCTGCCATGTATAGCCTATCTTGTGCTGAAAAATGGCATTAAACCCCATAACAACAACCTTCTGATTACATCTGTTCCAATCTGTTTCTATCCACTTTGGTGATTATGTTCACTGAATCAGTAATGTTTGGAAAAAAATTGGCATATTTTAAGATTGAAAATTCTTATGGCAGATTATGATTATACACTGTAATTCTGCCTGAGAGATATGAATAATTTTATTTCTTGGTTTGTTGGTTCTGGTTGTTGCTCAATTCAAATGCATCTCATACTTTGTTACAAATATGTATTACAGATGCTTATCTTCAGATATCGGTGAATATAGCAATGAATAAGTTGTAACAGTTTTAGTTGGAGCAATGGACATGGTTAGAGAAACTACAAGTGAGCTAAAATGTAAACTTGTTGGCAGCGTGTGATGCAGGAATTGCTTAAGACTTCTCCATCTCATATGCTCACCATGAAAAATCCATTAGTACCAACTGACAATGACTTAGGTAACTGTCAGAAAGGCATAATGGACACTATTCAAAGGTCTACAAAATTTACTAAAGATAAAATTTATAAACTCAGTCAGCTGTGACAAGAATGATGGACTAGTACCTTTGCTGCTGTTGCCACAGTTGATTAGTTGTTTTGGGTTTTGTTTAGGGGAGGGGGTAACAATATATTAGTTGGAGGAAGAACCCCGAAAGACCACCAACCCAAATTGGTTGATCTGTGACAAAAACTCACTCTGAGATGTGCAGGTGATGTAAAAGCAAGCATCTTAGTACACTTGGGCACATGGAGCCTCTGTGGATTTGATGTTTATCTCCATCAGCCAAAGTCATTTAGACATGAGATCTTGGGTTTCAGTAGATCATTATGGCCTTTACACCATTTTCAGATGAAGAGAATCTGTATATGGCAGTTAGTTTTACTGATGAAGAAAATCCAAGTCTTTTTGAGACACCAAACACCACTTACATAAAACCACTGACCTTCCACAAGTAACTGGCAACATTCTCATTTACACATTGGAGGCAAGTAATCACATGACAAGCATCTTGTACCACTGCTATGGAAGCCCCTCAGATCTGTATCACAAGACAATCATCTTATACCACTCTGCCATGAAAGCCCCCCAGGCCATAGGTATAAGTCTCATAAGAAAGACCAGAAGTGGGAGATAGAACCTGACAACTGGATTGAAAGTGCAGAATGTTACTGCTAGGCCAGCAGTGATGATATGATGCTGTTGACAATACAGTTAACTGTAATTAACTGCAATGACATTGATTTTACGAGTACTTGACTTTCATTCATTTTTTAAAATCTAATTTATGATATAAAAATGTTTGATTTGCTATATTACTTCAAAAGAAACTTTATATTAGTCTTGCAACAAGCATAACAATAAGACATAGGTAACTAAAATATATCTTACAAGAAATGATATAGTAAAAGTAGGCAGAAATAATGCAACATCACTTCCACAGGCATCAATGTTTTTTTTCTTCTGACAAATCATGTATTATAAGTTTACCAAAACATTTATTGAAAAATAATAATGACAAGGAATCATAGCATCTGGCCACACTTTAAAGCAATACAAGATTTAACTATTATTCTAATCAAAAGCAGTATGCCTGAGAACAGAGAAAAATAGCAAGACATAGTGATCACTTGAGTAAACACACAGTTTAGTAAGGATACAAATTCATGATTTCTGTATTAGAATAAAAATCCCTATTATAAAATCTGTGTTCATGGATGTTAAATTAGTAGGTATTAAGGGACTGATCAATGACATATACAAATAATAAGCCACCATGAAAATTTGTGATTTCACACTATCTGAGACATACATGGCTGACAGACAAACAAACAAAATGACATAAGATTGATTATAATAAATGAACACAAATAAAAATATGCAGTAGATTATATGATCTATAAGAATTCAGTAGATTACCTCCAGCCAGCTGTCATTTAAATCACTTCTGTCCCCATCCCAATATTAAAATAGCTTCTACTGCCCACTAACCCATAGCCAGAAATTATGTTAAAAAATATGCTTCTGTAGGGGCAGTGTTTTTTTAATTAAAACATATCTGACAGTGGATTGTAATTTTATCTGACGGTGGATCGTAATTTTTTTATAATGCTTTTGTTGTGGGTTGGTTGAATTTGAAATGCCTTCCCCCATGTTTTGTCCATTCAGAAGTAGAGATGATAATGTTAATGATGTGGATGAGTTCACTGAGTAACAAATGCAGTTTTCAAAAAGCAAACAAATGTGAACTTATTGTTTTCAATGTCCACAATAAATGTGAGAGATGCAGTTTTGAATATACCATTATGATCTTTTGAAGAGTTATTTAGGAGAAATATTCATAACTTTTTGTGAATAGAATGGTTCAGACTTATGAGCAGTGCTCTCTAGCATCTCTAGCAATATCATAGAAAAGCATATTGAGTTCAGAGGCCACTAATAGGGCCAACATTTTATCAAACAATTTAAACAGGGAAATTTTCAAAGCAGCTACTGTGTGATAGCTAGCAGAAATATAACATCTTCATCATCTTAGCTTCTTGGCTTTCTGGCTTTTAGTTTCCTACCAAAACATTTTACGTTTGACTGACTTGTAAAATGATGTGTCTCTGATAGATATGCAATAGCCCTTGGCTTCAATATGTTTTTCTATTCCATTATGTTCTTTGCTTTTTTTTATGCTAGAGAGCATTTATCATCGTCTTTCATTTCACTGAATTGACCCAATAATCCAGCCCCTCATAATCAGAAAAGTAGAATTGAGTTGGATCAGCATAGAGACAAATTCCATGCACAATCATTCACAATATGACTCTAAATTCCAATTTTAGTAGATAAAAATGACAATTCATTTTTAAACCGATTTAGAGTGTGCGACTAAGTTAAAAGGTTGCTGGGTGTGGAGCTGTGTGTGCATGAATACTGTTAATGTGTATTGATGAATATATGGTTGTGAATTTATTTTGGAATAAAGCTTAAATTCAATTACATTGCTTTTGTAATATCTTTTATTGTTAAACTTTAGGTAGTTAAATAAAATGAGCATATAATAAAAATGTTACTGCATTTGTGGGGGAAAACATGAACTTGTTTTTTCTGCTAAATACAGTACTCTGTATGGTCATGCAGTATTTTGCATAAAAACTCATTCATAATTCCTCACAAATGCAGTAACCTGTAATTGCCATGCATAGAACTAATTTCCCATATTCCAGCTTTATTAAATAAAGTATTGCTGTTGTATAGCTTGCTGATGTAATCCAACAATCCCAATATATTTAATTCCAGGTATACCTTTAGAGCTAAATGGAAGGTAAGTTGAAATATTTAACCATTGTGTAATAGTGCACAATAATATGTCCAGCAATTACAATTAGAAATAAACAAGATCTCAGAAAGTGAAATTGTCAGGAGTGTCAAAATGCAGTCATGAGATGACAGATTTAGCATGCATGAGTTACTGCATCAATCTGGCAGCAGTTTTGGTACTATTAACATACTATGGACCTTGATAATGTCTGTTCAGAGTCTATTCATGATAGTGACTATGTCAATAAATCTATCATGTATAATATACATAGTCATCTCTGACATGCAAATGCTACTTGATAATAGTAACAACTTTAACAAACAGTAAACTGTTCCATTTTCCACTGGCCTAGTTATATTAGCACTTTTGCAGAAAAAATATTGCAGTGTGTCATATCCATCTTTTCATGTGTCCATCATCTGTTCATCTGTCTGCTAATAGTTCCCATGTATGCTGAATGCTGTCTAAAATGACTGATTTTTTTTTAAAATTATATTGTATATGATGTTTCACAATGATGAAGAAATAACATTAAACATTTTTAACCTTGATACAGACACCAAGAGGAGAGAGTTAATGTCAGAATTCATTTTATTGGTAAAATGTACTTTTCTTGTAATATTAACTCCATTTATACTAATTGAGAAGAAATGTTCATATTTGGTATTGTGTTTTGAATTGGGTGGGGTTACATAGCAGTGACATGTGGATATTTATGATGGCTTTTCTCTGAAGTTCACAGTTTAGCTACTTTTCATTTTTTATTATGTTATAACACATTTGGGATCCAGTGAAATGTGTACTTCCCATGTGCTGAATAGTGTTCTCTTTTGTGCAGAGTGAAAAGATGTGGTCAGCTTTCTGACTTGACTGTAGTCAAATGCTATAAGAAATATCCATATCTACTAGTTATTTTTGGAAAGGAGTTGTTCTTTACCTGTACTGTGGAATTATTTTAGTATGATACACAGTATCATAGATTGTGGATTTGTCAGAAGACTAAAAGCATGTACCTTCATACACTGAATTTATTTCAGGTCCAGTTTTGGGTAGCCATTTACAAGGTATCAATCAAAAGTGTAACAGTCATATTAAAAACATTTTCCAAAATTCAGTTCAAATTTATCTTCTTTGGTAGAGACAATAACTCTGGATTAATAGGCTAATAAATCAAAGCCTGCTAAAAAAACTGCTATGTTAACCTGATGAGTAGAAGGAAAGAATTTTCCCCATTAGAAAGTTTGATGCACTCCAACGACTTGATATTTAGTAACCCTTAAAAAATGTCATGTTTGTAACACACAAGCATGATTTGTCCTCAGTGATCTCATGTCAGTTTTAACTGGAATCAAAAGGATTCAAGCAACACATGGGACTGAATTTGAATGAAAATGAGTGCAAGTTGTAAGATGAGAAGAATGCATTCAGATAGAATGAGGATTTCCCTGAAAGTAATTATCAGGATTAAGTCAGTGACAGTGGCAGAAGCCAAGGTGATCTACACACATACATTTGATAAAACCAGGATCTCAAACATGTAGATTTTCAAATTTTGATCAGTAGATTTGCTTCTAAACCTTCATTACATTTTTTTATCGACATACATTTTACATTCTTCAAATGGATTACAAATGGAAATGGAAGAGTTGTTTATCTTATAGTTCGATGCAAAGATTTTATAATAGCATTCAATAGCATTTTTGGTTTCCTTCACAAGATCACTCTCTGGTGAACATTGATGACATTATATGTGATTATTAAGCTTCACACTTAACTTCGCTCTTAATAGTTCTTTGGTCCAGATTTCCCCTTGAATATACTGTATTTACCATATATGTTGTGATACCATACATGTTGGGACACCATAAATTAATTTTGAAAGTATTCTTTTGTGCACTATTTGTTCTGGGACACACCGTTTTGTTTAGTGTAAAGTTCTGGGACACAGTTAAATTGTATGAAAATTACACTACAACTGAAATATTATTTTAAAAAATATAAAACAGTGCATTTGAGATAAAACTCTTTAATCCACTGCAGCATCATCTCATCAACACAACCCTTCTCCTGCACATATATAATCCATTCTTTTCGTACATTAATTTTTTTTTGTTGCTCTCTCATGCTGTAACAAATTATCATTAGAGGCAACACATCATCCGAAGTGGAAACTGCAAAGACTAAAGTCAGACTTTTTAATCTGCACCAGTCTTGCTAATTCTCACACTTTTGACCCCCATCTTATCATCAGTCCATTCAGGAATGAGATCAAAGTACACTAGAATTTCATATGTATTAATGATCATGTTGATGGTGAAATCATCATCTTCTCTTTAGACCTTCACGAGTTCATCAAATGATTTTATTTTCTCCATATCTTCTGGGCAGCACTTAGTCATCTTTGTCCATGCACAAAGCACCATATTGTGTCACTTTAAAAATTGTTCCATTGTTTCAGTTTATTTCAAAAGTTCCCTGAATACCGGTGGAAAGGAACTACAGATAGCTTCAATGTCTTGGCCATCTTGGCCATATTAAAAAAAAAAATCAGCACATTTAAAAGAATCCAAAGTTGTTGTCCAAGGTCAGCTTGCTTTGTAATAATATAACAATTGCATTGATATCCTTTGAAGAAAAAAAACCCGGCTTCAATGTATCCAAAGTCAGCTTTTGAGGTGGGCTTGCTTTGTAATAAAAATAAACTTTGTCTTTGATGTCCTGTCAGTAAGTTCAAACAATGAGTTTACTGCTCGCTGTCAGTTGTGTTTGTTCACCACCCATGCTTCTATTTGTTTGGCATGTTTGGGCAGAATTTTTATTTTCTTCAAATTATTGAATTCAAGTGATTATTTTCTCTGGAAATACAAAAGTACTCTGATACAATTCTTGGACAAAGACATTCATTGCAATTTATATGGATTTCAAAACTGGAATAATATTTTATGTGATTCAACAAGGGACTGTTGACACATCAGTACAATGCTGACTATTACACATTATTGCCTTCCAGCTTGAATTTTATTGGGATTTGAACTGAGATTCACTTACAACTTTTCATTGATAGGACTTGTGTTTTTTAATTCTTGATTATTTTTGGATTTAATTCGTAAAACCATAGGTTTATTTTTCTCATTTCTCACTTTGTATTCTAGGGAAATAAATTATTTGTTAAATTTTACAATGCTTGTTGTCTTCACTCTTTTCTGTTACTTATTTTTAAAGCATAGACTCATAACAGGTGAAACAGACAAGGACATTTTTGGGACTTAGTATTCTTTGGATTTACCTTGAATTCGAGTAAAGACTTCTGGATTTTAAAACAGTGATTTTTCTGTGGTGGTAGCACATGAGCATTATATTTTTTATTCAGAATAAATTTGAAGCATATACAGATTGCCTGAAATTGATAGAGAAGATTGTGAATTCATACATACTGCAAGTTAGTTATTATTCTTCCACTTTGTATTTTGGGAACTAAATTTATAATGAAAATTATGCAAGACTTATTGAGTTTGTTCTTTCTTGTTATAAAGTCTAAGCACCTAGGATGTAATAGTGCTAAATTTGATTTTTTTTTTTTGCATCAGCAAGTTACATTTATACTGTATTCTAATGGCATCATTTTATTAAGTGAAAAACATAACACTAGATCAGCATTTACTCAGACTCACCTTGTAAATTTGTGACTTATACAAGGTTTGTATGGATTTATATCTTTAGAGTTTTATATATGTATGAGGTTGATAGATGTAAATGAGTGCATTAACTGTTAATAAAATGATATGCATACATTAGTAAAATTATGTGATATTCACTTCCAGGTCTGACAAAATAAATGACAGTGAAAGTGGTAAGTATATTTTTTGTCTTTCTAAATTGCCTTAGTAGATAATGAGACACATTTTTTCTAAGATAAATCCCTGAGTAGGATGCTGCATGGTCATTAAAAGTGTACCAGCTGTACATGAGTGGTAATTAGTCTGTTTTCTGATGAATATGTCTGACATTAATTTCATATACAAACATAAAAGCTATCCATCAGGCTTGTCTAATACAGCCTTGCAATAAATTCATTTCCATTACAAATATCTCTCAGTCTTTATGTATGTATGTATGTATGTATGTACATGTACATATGTATGTATGTATGAGTCTGTGATCCTAAACTAAGTAATAGAAAGAATGTATGTGTGTTTTGTGTATTTTAAATGTAGCTTTAACAATTTGAGACAAATCAATACATTGTCTGTAGTGTGTGGCAGCTTATAGTGATGTCTAGAACTGGGGCAACAAGTAGCAGACATGTAACATCATGTTCCACCCAGACATACTATCCTGACACCAGACCAACCAGTCTTAACACTAGCCTCTTAATGCTGAGCGCCAAGCAAGGAAGCTGTTAGTACTATGTTTATGTCTTTGGTATGAATTGGTGGGGGTTCAAACCTGCAACCTCCTGCATTAGAGGCAGACACTCTAACCACTAAGGCCACTGGAGTGGTGTAACAGGATTTAGCAAAACCAACAAGTTTAGTAAACTTTGATAATAATATAATTATTCTAGTTACAATATATACATGAAATTAAGACAGTACCTTGTTTTGCTTCAAGGGTTTCTTTTTTTTCTCTCTTTATCAGAACTGTCTTCTTACACCCATGGTTATGTGTATGTCATAAAGCAGGTCGGCAACCTATGGCATGCATAATGCAAGGTTGCATGTCAAGAGGTTTTGTGTGGCATACAAAGAGCATTCAAAAATCTCGATGTTAACAATGTTACTCTGTTACTGGTGGCAAACGTTCATTCATTTTGCAATTAATCTGGAAAAAATGGCACACTATGTAAACTAGGCTGCTGACCCCTGTGATAGAATCTCAACAATACATCCCTACGATAATCTTTATGAGGGCTTTGCTCACTCCAGAAGTCATGACCTTTTTGCCTCACACAGAAAAATGGACTGCCAGATTTTGCAGTGTAAAAGCATGAGACTTCTCTTGTGAAACACACCTGAAACGATTAACTACAGGCAGTACTCAGGTTTACCTAACCACCAGGGTCTGGACAATTCTACATTATTCCTGCTTCCCCTAATATACCAATCTCTGCAAAGTTTAAATTTGTGAAGGATATTTCAACAAGTACAAATGCTGTTTCTGCAGCTTTTCAATAAACAAAACCCAATCTTCACCCTTTGTCCAGTTTTGTCTGACATAGTTATCAAACAGAGCCTCATTGATAAAAATATAATTGATCAAGTCCCAACCAAATGCACTTAAAAACTAGCATCCTTAAACATGTCACAGATCTAACATGTTACCAATTTGCATGCATAATACCTTCTCACTTGAGTAATAATTAGTCTGAAAATATATATAATCTACAAATCATTCACGTGTTCAGGATGATGATTTCCCAGAAATCAATAGGACTCACAACAATTTATATGTACCAGGACAATAGCAACTGATAAATAGACTTACCAAGTTGAAGTTTAACTGTAATTTCATGAACACTATAAGTGCCTTAGTGATCACATGAGATGACATTGGTCACGTGGTTGATCATTTTTGAGAAGAAAAAGAAATGGAAGTCCCAGTATTTTATTGGGTGGGCATGTGATTACTAACGCTGAGACAATTAAACTGATGCCAGTACTTAATTATTTTGCATTGAAAAAAAACAAAATAATGAAAACTTGAAGAATTTAATTTGTAGGGCTATTAAAGCTTATTAAATGTTTATTATGTGTTGTCTTTTAGAACAAGTTTGTTTATCACTTCTTCTCCTAACTATCCAGACAAATGCCATCAAACTTTCATCCATAATAAAGCTGGTCCTAATTAAAAAAATGGTGCGTCATGGACAGCCATCTTCAAAATTTGATTGATCTTTTTCTGAATGGATGGTATATCATCATGGAGATTTCTCTGAAAGACTTCTTATGATGCCTAGTTGTTCCTACCTCGAAAATCCTAGTGTTAATACTTTTTCTGAAGGGATGACTAGATCAGTTATATGATCACAAGTTTTTCAACAGTTGAATTTTTAAGGTACTAACTAGTTGTTCTCAATGACAATGGTGCCAATAGTATATAAAATTTTGCATTACAGTAGATTGACAAGGAGTTCTCACCAAAAGACTTAAATGATGTCTACTTAATCATATATGAAAATAGTGCCAATATGACATCCATTATGTCCGCGAAAGCAGCTAATTTAATAGTCTTATAGCTGAAGAATATCAGAGATGGTTTCAACAATCAGCAGTTAAAACTAAGAAATGGCCTTTATCTTGAATTGCTGGGTATTAATCTCTGCCCAGCATCAGTCCTTTTGAAGAACTTCTACTTGCCATATTCCCAGACAGTGTTGGGGCCTTTTTGGACTCAAAATTGGTTTTGTGACATCCCAGGTGGGATCAGTGCATGTGACTTAGAAAATGTTGTTGTCTAATGGAGATTAAGTTATATTTTCATATAAAACTGTATATAATTTTTGGAAATTCGAATGAGATAAAAAGAAAATGCCATGTTTCAATTTAAGCATTTAATATACTTCAACACCAAAAGACCAGGTAGACATTGTTCATTATCAACACACACATGTACACACATTTGCACACTCACATAAACACTACCACAAAGACATTTAAAAAATACACCAAGTTTCTGTCTTTAAAAGCATTATATTGTTGAATATTTTCCTGATTAGGTGGAGTCTCTGCTGCTCTCAATAGTTTGGGGTGTGTGGGGTGAAGGTACTACAAATGTAAATTGTGTTGACCTTGGCACTGATTTGAGACTGGATGGTATTGCTGGGCATCTTTCCCAAAGATCTTGTTTATTTTTTTTAGCATAGAAAATGTTATTTGTAAATCATTATTGCTTTGAGGGTGTGGCAGTGTCATATTCTAGGTGGTGTTGCTGTGTTGTACACTCTAAAATGCTTAATGTCAATATAGTGTTTGCAGTGTATGTGAAAGAAAACTAAAATTCTTGTCTTTTCTAATGCACTTCATAAAGTCAGACTCCTTGCAGGAGTTCTGAAATTTCATTTGGCTCAGCTGTGCTTATCTTGCAGATAAGCTTAGATTTATGTGAAACAGCTGCATTTTGACATTTGCCTTAGAATATTATCCACACTGCATGGTACATTATTCTAACTACCGAAATAATCATTTTTACATTTTATATACAGTAAAATCCAGCTTCAAAGAAATATTGTAGCCAATCACAAACTTGCCAATAATCTATATTAATTATGGCTTAAACATTATCATTAAAGGCACTGATGTGTAAAAACGTTTGTTTTTAACGTCAATCACAGTGATTGTACCTTACTCAAACCCGTTGGGTTGTTCCACTTAATGGACATGACCTGTTCAAATTAGTCTAATAGGCTCTCCCACAGCACCGCTCCGGTGGCCTAGTGGTTAGAGCGTCCACCTCGGATGCAAAAGGTCGTGGGTTCGATCCCCGGCCGAGTCATACCAAAGACTTACAAAACGGTACTAACAGCTGCCTCGCTTGGCACTCAGCATTAAGAGGTTAGTGATAGGACTGGTCGGCCCGGTATCAGGATAATGTGACTGGGTGGGACATCATGCTACATGTCAGCGGCATGATGCCCCAGTGCTAGACATCACTATAAACTGCCACATTGCAGACATTGTAGCGATATGACTGAAAAATTGTTAAAGCTACGTTAAAAATCCAAATCACATCACATCACAACACAGCTCCCACAGCATTGTTGAAAGGACTTTACATGGCATTATCGAAGAGCTATTTTCAGCCAATTCAGTAATCTGTGAAATTTTGGTTGCATATCTCTGATGGCCTTACTTTTTAATTGATTCTAAGATTCTCAATTGTATAAAATACACTGAGGACAGTTTTACTTCACAGAATACTGTTTATACAGACTGCATGTTTCAGACGTACTGTGATGGTCAAAAATCTCTCCCTTTTTTCTCCCATGATTATTGAAAATCATGCTTTTGGAAACAAATCCATATCATAGGGATTTTGAGTCAGATATTGGGTTTCTCATGTGACACATTGTGTTATTGCAGATATGGGAATTCTATTTTCAAAACAAAAAATAATTTTAACAATTATATATGCAGAGTTTAAGAATTTTCGTGTGTGTGGCTTCTGTAGAATTCTGATGGATGATTTAAGAGCCATGCATCCTTCTTTAAGAATCCCAATATACAGCACTAGACAACACTTTTTTCTTATCATATATTGTTATGTATATTTATACTTTTCATAACTCCAGGTACATGTTTTTTTCTAATTATTGTACTTTTTATTCATGATTCTAGATTGTATCTATAGCTGGATTTGGTATACATGCATAGAGTCTGGTTCATCTCAATATCTGCTCCAGAAACTTCAAAAAGTTCAAAACACAGCTGCTTGAATCATACTTAGAGTACCATGATCAGAGCACACCTCCCCGCTGCTCTGTACCCTACGCTGGCAATCCAATCGATCCAGAATCAAACACAAAATTTGTTCTCTGTGCTACGTTTCACTGTTGGACTCTAGTCCAACATACCTATCTGACCTCTCCCATGTGTACACACCAGCAAGATACTTACGCTTCTCTTCTGACAATCTTATACTCATTATTCCCACTATGAAAACAAAGTCATATGGACAGCATTCTTTTGCATACCAGGGCCCAGCAACATGGAATGAATTGCCCACTGAACTTAGACACAAAGACACAGTGATCACATTCAAGACTGCTCTCAAAACTCACTTATTTCGACTGCAAGAACAAACTTAAAGACCTAATAATGTTTCCTACCTTAAATATTCTCAGCATGCTTTTTAATGTTTTCTAGTTTCATGGTGTTTTGTTTTTGTAATAATATTATTATATGTTTTTTATCTTATAGGTTTTGTCTAATTTTGTAAAGCACTTAGAGCTTCTAAAGATTAGGCACTATACAAAGTCCTCATTATTATTATTATTATTATTATACATGTTGACAGTTAGCAATAATAATCATAATAATAAAACTTAAAATCGCACCTTTAGGGATAGTTTCTCACTGACAGCTGGGATATGGAAGTTTCAACAAGAATTCTGTGGATTCCCATTGGTTGTGTGAGGTCATGTGAATATACTGGTTGTAAATCAATAGTGTATGCTGTCACATGTAGTCTATTGTGAACTAGTCACAATATATAGTGTGTTTAAGGAGAGAATGAAGCATTCAGTTTCATTCCAATTGTGGAGTCCTTCACACTGTTTATGTTCCTGTTATGATTCTGCAGATGTATTTTGCATGATGTACTTAGATAAATTTTTTTAAAGAAAAGCATTTGTCTGGCCTGTTCAGTGGTGATAGAAAGTGTCCATTATTTGGACAGTAATATTATTCTGGAACTGTTATAATTATTCAGAAGAATTCCGGATAATGCCATCTTGACAGTCCACAATTTTTGGAGGACCAGTACATTTCCAGTATTGAAATCATAAGGGTTTTTTCCTTCATTTAGGAGTTTCATCAACCTTTTAAGGGCTAATTTGGATTTCACTTCATTATACTGTAAGTTCCTCTCACTCTTTTAATTGTATTACTTGAATAATTAAATTATTTAAGTTTTACAAATCTTGTTGGGTTTGCTTCTTTTTTGTTAAGTTTGTGACCATAGAGTCATAACCATATGTATGTATGTATGTATGTATGTATGTATGTATAACCATTCATTATTGTACATTTGTTACTATAACTGATAAGTCTTGTAATTTAAACCAAACTAAGTGAAAGAATTGAGAATAACTTAAGTGTATAAATACCTAAAATGTTAATCTAAATTATACTATCAGTTTCTCACTAATCCGGAAACTGTTCCTAGGTATTCCAAATGAAGGTTCTAAAGTATTTATATATCCCTGTGATTGCACCATTGAATTATTATAATTATTAATAAAAATGTTTTTACTTAAGTGTAATCCAGTGAACATAAATCCTTGAATAAATTCATATAATCGTCAAAGTACTGACACATTAAATTAAATGCAACAAACAAGCTAAATCATCTTCAATGACTCTTACAAAATCTGCATCTATCTTCAAGAATGAATATGTGGTGTGTGTATTCTCATTACAGTATATTGTCTCATTATATACTTCAAATAAATAAAATCTGGTTCACTAGAATATCCTGGAACAATTAAATTGTATTATTGTTTTTCAAACTATCTTGGTCGTCAGGGTACTTTTTTATTTATTATCCTATCAATGACTTGGTGTTCATGATATTTTCCACAGTACATGTACAATCTAGAATCATGTTATATTGACATGATCTTAATTCAGATAAATCGTGACATACTTGACTGACATAGTTGTTGATTTGACCTTAGCAATCGGCCTTGACTTCTGAATGAGACTCTTACAGTGAAGTGTGCATATACTTTACTATAGTGCTAGCAAGCCACTATTTTAAAAAAATTAAAATATTAGTGTCATAGAACCAAATGACTTAAATAAAAACTATTTTATAATTTGAAAGATGATAAAGAGATCTGTAACACCTTCCTCGTTAAAGAGAAGAAAGATTTATACCATTAAACTGTCTTCAATCAAAATCTCATATATATATAATTAATATTGCACAAGAATATTAATGATATAACCGTGTGTGCAAAACAGTGATACCATACTTCTTTGCATGTGAAAATGAACCTGCAATCAAATTTTGTTTCACTTGATGTGCCTGACTTCCATTTTATATGATTGTAACACCAGACTCCATCTTTGATTCTTATTCTTTTATTTATTAATGAAATTGAGAGGGTTGTGATTGCAGAAGACAACAGTTGGAGAAAGAGCTGCCGTAACATACACCTCAAATTTTTTCAAAGCCATCATCAAACCCAAACACTCATTCTCTATTGTGGGATAATTTCTTTGGTTCATATTCAGTTTTCTTAAACACTGGGTGAACTACATCATTAATGTCTTCCTGTAATAGTACTCCACCAATCCTATGTCACTTGAATCTAGAAACATTTTGTTGTTGTTGTTGTTGTGAGGTTTAATGCCATTTTTCAGCACACAATAGGCTATACATGGAGGCCAGTATTAATGATGGAAAAAGAACCCTGGAAAACCCCGGTAAGAACCACCGACCCATGAGAAGCTACTGGCAAGCTTTCTCACATACCTACATTGGCTGAATCAGACAGAGGTGAGATGGCAGTGAACCATAATGGAGAGCGCTTTAGGCCACTCAGCCACTTTTTTGTTAGTGTTGGGATATTTGGAAATAAGTATTGATATTCTTTTAGTAGTTGTTTCAGTTTGTTTATCTCTTGTGGCAGCAGAAGCAAAAGTGTCTGGTCCAGATTATCCAAATTTCAAAATTGCGAAAATTAGTCACTTCAGGTTACCACTATCTGATTTTTCATCTTTGTTCAAATGTTGTGTGTATGGAATAAGTACTACTAAATTAAGTGGATAATGTATGTGGCTATCTGTCAGCATTCTCTTAACCGATTACTATAACAAAATTATTTCTATCTTGCCACCCAGGAGCATGAATTTTGTATATTAAGTCACTCACTTTCTTCCTAACTTTATACAGGTCAAAATACAAACACTAGAGAATCTCAGATAGATTCTTTGAACAAGAAACAACAACTGAACAAATTTATCTGCTTCTTTTCCTATTTCTCTGTAAAGCCAAAATGTGTAAATCAGTTTTTAGCAAAGCTACAACTAAGGTCTGTTTTAATATTCCTCAAAGGAATAGCTTTAAGGAAATTTGTGGACACACATAATCATCAACAAATATTCTTTGCCTAACTTTGTCTTAGGTAAAGGGCCGACAGAATATATCATTATTCTACTAAATAGTTTGTCAAATGCAGGAATAGGTGACAAATGATGTTTGTTTATCTTCTGATTGCATTTTCCAACCATTTCACAAATATGATAAGATTACAAATTTCTCACTAATATGGAAACTTTCCCAAATTATTCTGAGTGAAGGTTCTAAAGTGCTTATGTGCTACAGTGCTTGCAACAATGAATTATCAGTTATTAATCCAAATGTTTTTATTTTAATGTAATACAGTGAACATAGAATGTCAATGAAGACCTTGAATAAATTCACATAATCCTCAAAGTACTGACTGTTTAAATTAAAGATTTTCCACTCATTTAAATTCAACAATCGAATCAGTTCTTTTCAATGACTTACAAAAGCTGCGTATAGCTTCAAGAATGAATATATGGTACATGTAGTATCATTATATAGTCTCAACTATACTCTTCAAGTAAAAAAATCTGATTTGCTAGAAAATCAGTGAACAATTAAATCATATTATTCCCTTTCAAAATACCTTGGTCATCATTGTACTGTTTTATTTATTATCTAATGAATATTTATGGCACTCGTGATAATTCCACAGAACAAATATACAGGATAGGTAATTATTAGTATTTGTTTGATCCATCTCTCATATATTATGAAAGACTCAAAACCCAACTGCATTGTATGATCATCAGCATTGGCCTCAAGTATTGTATTGTGATACATAGAATTGAAACAAATATGAACATTTACTTGTAGCATGTAAATATTTTCAAAAGGTACATTTTTATTCTTCAATTGAGAGACTAAAGAATATTTTGTTTTTGGTACATGGAATTTTCTGTACTTCTTAACCGTTCTTTTCCAATCAGTATATTAGCTAAAGTTTCAATGTCAATGTAAAAATTATATTTGTTATTGCTTTAAGAGATGTATAATAAATACATTTATTGATCTATGACCCAAAACAAGTTTTGAAACAACATTTCTTACAGGTCTTTGATCACTCTGATGACCATGTTAGTGAGATGGGATTTTGCTTCTTAGATAATTGTTCTTCTCACTAATAATTTGAAGAAAATAATATATCATTAGTACTTTATCTGTAGATATTAACATGTTTATTTCAGTAAAATAAAAAGCAGACATTGAACCTGTTTATAATTTGACTGAAGATGATTACATTGTTTCTACTCTGTAAAACTTCATCACCATCTTCTTATTATGCTTTTCTCAGTCAAAGTAGTTTAAAAATTAGTTGCTGCTTCAGTCCAAACTGTGCATCATGGAAAGTAACAGGCACTGTTTCAGATTATTTTGTTACTTAAGCTTGATGTACTTGCATCTCGGATAAAACTATCCTTTACATTTTGCTTAGGAAGACAACTATTGGTGCTGAACGTTACCTGACCGGAAATGTCAATTGGTGGTATATAAAACGAGAAATTTCACAGTAAAGAAGAATAATTATTAATAAAGCTACAGAAGTTTTGAATGCATGTTGGTGTCTTCAGAATTTACCTGGTCAAGGTTGATATCTACAGTTTTGTACATATTAAGGTGCCCTATAATATATGTATTATTATTATTATTAAATCATATGTAAAAACAAAATCTCCTTTGCAAAACTGATGACTTAAAGCATGTTTTATGAGTATCAATTTTGCTAGACTGCACATAAATGTAATTGTTTATTTCAATAGGGTTGGTGGACAATCCTGTGTATGAATCCTCAGGCCCAAGATTTGGTCCATCAACTGGTAAAGATAATGCAGTGGTCAAGTCCAAGAAAAAGGGCACATTAGAAGAAGACCCTAGTAAATTGTATGCTCAGGTGGACAAGACAATTAAAAGTAAGAAGAAAGGTAAGTGGTCTTTCATAAAAGCATATGGATCATTCTAAAATGGAACCAAAATGACAATTTCTTGTTGATTAAGCCAACAGCATTACTTTTCATCCCTAAGAAAATATCAAAAATGGCCCATGTGTTTTTAATGCAAAGAAAATTTAGATCAGAAATGCTTATTGAAACCTTGAAATAACACTCATTTTATCACTGAAAATGGTTGTTGCTACCCAATATTTTTTTAATCAACATCAAAATTTGCAGGCTTTAATAAGAAATCACTGTTAGATTATTAGATTTTATTGAAAGAATATTCCTTAATGCACTCTAAGTAATAATATTTAGCAAAATAGGAATCAATGAAAAGTTCTGGTAAATGCTAGTAGGTGGAAACAAATAAAGAAATAAACGCCAATTAAATATATCTTGGCAGGTAAAATTTGGGTTTTAATATTTAATTCTGTTTCAGTGTAAACTGTAAAATTATGGCATGTTATCTTCAGTTAAAATATGAAACGAGTTAGTTGAAAATAACAATAATATCTCTGAGCAGTTCAGTGAGATCCTATTTAAATAAGTGCCAATTGTATTTTGATCTATTGGGGAAGGTTCATTGCATTAAAAATTTAGAATAAAATATACCTGCGTTATTTTATCACAATAACATATCTTATATATGAAATAAATTAAGAGAGATACATCATCATTAAAGTATACATTTATAAATCAGTAATGCACCGTACAGTTTGTAAATTCGATCATGGAGTGTATTAAGGAGTCCAGGAAAAAGCTTATTCTGTGAATTAAATCCTTGTATCATAGATAGGATTCATAATGGTGAAGTGAAATCAAAAGTTTGTAGCAAACTCAGGATTGCCAAGTCAACACTCAAAGGTTGGCTAAAGGGTCAACATAAGTTACCTGAGTACTTGAATGATGTTGATTCTGATAATGGGTTCAAATGAAAATGGGCCCAGGCAGAGAAAATGGCAAAATGTTAGGATAATAATGTTTGATAGCTAGCCATGGATGACTTAAGAGATTCAGGTGCTGACATGCAATAAACAAAATTTGTTGCTGGGTGACATTCTTATTAAATCAGATTGTGAAACAGTATTTGCAAAGTTTGTCATAGACTGCAAATACTATTATGTTCCCATTTGAATTTTTTTCTTTCATAAATTTCTTTTAGATGCATTAGATTCAGCCTTTGTGAATTTTTTGTGTTCCACTGATACTAGATCAAGTTATCAATCGCTTGGCCTATCTAGTGAAAGAACAGTTAAAAAACATGAAAACAACATAAGTTTTAACATTGTTGTTTCTTGAAATGAATGTTGATCTTTTCACAAAAAGAAGTCACGTTTAATTTTGAATGAACTTTAAAAATAGAATGTATCCATTTAAATACAACAGGCAGTGATATAATGCTCAGTGAGTTTTATTGGTACAAATGTTAAGTTTATGAAAACCATGTGGAATAATGCTTTTAACAACTGATTCAATATACCGTTTGTTCATCCTGAGATAAAAGGAAATTTATGAAGAACAGCAAACAACCCCATTATTTAGAGATATTTATTCATAGTTAATTTCAACATGATTATAAAATGAGCATTCAACAATGTAACCTGCTACGTACCCCCCCCACTACCTTCATTAGCAATATTTTTTCAGAATTTTAGAATGAAAATATAATGTTTTCTGCATAATTCAAGTTTGCGAAATAAAAATGAACCATCTTCACAATATCTTTTTAGATAAATTCACAGTAACCATTCCAATACAGGCACCATCCACAATTTTTAATATAAGTCTTTGTGATCCTTTTTTTTTTCCTGCAAGATTTTGATCTCATTTTATTTCAAGCTGAAATTTTGATATTTCTTACCTATGGTGATATACAAATTTGTGTGAACATTAAGCTATTAGAATAAATATACATTTTCCAATGTTCCATGTACATCTGATGCCTTTTTCTTTCCTTTTATCATGTGCACTCCTAACATGTTGGCATGAATTGTTATGTTCTTGTGTCATATGCATGTTTAAATTACATGTTGCTCTTACAGGATAATGTTATAATAATTTATGTGTAAAGGATTCAAAAATGAGCTCATCCATATTACATCTTTTCAAATAAATTCACAGGAAGCATTATCGACAATTTTTAATATTTACTTTTTGCATATTCTTGACCTTACCTTATTTCATGCTAAAATTTGCATATTTCTTGCATGTGGTTATATAGAAACATTTGTGAACATTCAGATATAAGTGTAAATTCACATTTTATTTTGTTTCAGGTACTTCGATTGCTTTTTGATGCCTTTTTTCAAAGCCCACCTCCCCATTCCGACATTTTTGCATGAAATACCATAATGATCAGTCACACACACATTGAAATTATTTGTTACTATGTTTACTACCATTTTTGCATTGCAGCAAATCATAGTTCTGTATTGTAAATTGTGGATGTTACAACTTTAAATTATAGATATCTTAAGTCTGAGATACTTTCCTAATAATTCTCACGAATTTTGAGCAGTATTATGCAGTTCATGAAATAGTGTTAACTGAAATGAAAGAGAGAGAAGGAACTTGCAGTGAGTTCTCAAGAAAATTTAGGATTATATATTTTTATTATAGAATAGCTACATATTGATTTTCTATAGCAGCAGAGGGGGCAAACAGACCATTTGTCTGAAGCGTCATTTGCTTAAAATATAAGCTTCTTCCAGAATAAAAAATAAGGTCACTGAACCAAAGCGTCTAACCTGACCGAAAGTTTTTATCGAAATTTGTTTACCCACCGGACATCTCATTGAGGTCCCGCCCCCTCTGCTGCTATAATTAAATCATCATCATATTAATAAATGCCACCGGCTAGTAAATCTCACACCGCTAGATTAGCTTGAGAGACACTAGAAGCAATAAAGAAATTTCTTCCCGTTAGAGATTCATTTAGAGAAAACCTACAAGCGCAGCAGGAAGCACAAGTTGAGTACGAATAAGACACTAAAAAGTTATTTAAACCCATCACTACAGCTGCTGAAAAAGCTGCAGTGGCTGCTGAAAAAGCTATATGGGGAGATATTAAGGAGGAGGATGAGAAGAGGAAAAAGGGTATTTTTGCAGTATTAGAACAAACCGCAGAACAAACTGAAAAAATAGCAGGAAGAACTAAAAAAATAAAAGGGATTTTACGAAAACTTCTAACTGATATAGTTGCTGCTCATCCTTTACCCGCCGGCGAAGAAATACTTGAAGGTATTAACAAAATTCGTACTGAAATAGGTGATATGAAAGATCGTGTACCAAAAACAGAAACAGAGCAAGCCAGGGCTAAAGTTTATATAAAAGATAAATTTACCAGAAAAAATATTAACGCCATAAAGGAAATTAAAGACGTAAATGAATTAGCTAAGTTTGCCGTGGAAAATTATGATCAGTGAGTCAGAGATTTAAAACCCGAGTTTGCCAATTATGCTATAAGTCGTGAAAACTGGTTCAAATGGATATATTGCATACACTATGGAGTTGATCAAGCTAGAGGTGTTGATACTAAATATGTTGCATTTACTAATGCAGTAGATAATTATTTTACAGGAATACAACAACAAGTGCAATTTTTCTCACCACAACAATCTTCGTCATCAGGAAAGTCAAAAATCCCTCGACCAGCGCAACAATCTCCTGAAGAAGAATTTCATGATGAAGTACCTGGAGTAACTGGAAGTGGTTTTCCTTTGGTCACTCAAGGAAGTGGTCTTATTACTTGTCCTAACAATATTCTTTCTGACGTAGAATAACTAGAAAAATACTGATTGGAGGAAAACGAGTTGGAAATAATTCTTCAGAAATAGTTAATGAAATATCTGATATTTGTCGAAGATTATTTACTGGCGGTATTATGGATCACAGCATTTATCGTTTCCTTATTGATGAAACTGATGATGATTATCACAGCGACTAAACAATTAATTAATCAGTATATAAAAATGATTATACACACTGCTCAACATGGACCAATAATGGTCAGGGTAGTAAACTCATGACTGCCAAAGTACAAAACAATTTACGGAGATGGACTTGGTGATGTTGTTCAGGGTCTATTTAGAAAGATGGCTCCAAAAGCAATACCGATTGCAAAACAATTAGGGATAAAGGCTATTGAGGCTGTTCATGATAAATTTCCTGTTTCTATTGGTAATCTTGCCAGTAAATCGTTTTTGACAGTCAAGGACAGATTATCTCAATTAGTATGAAAAAAGCCGCAACAACCAATAAAACTGGCCAGCACTGAAGTTATGCCTGCAAATGTCAGTAAAATAATAAATCAAGCAACAAATCAAAAACTAGTGGAATTATCTGAAGAAGCAGAAAAAATATAACTGCAAATTTAATAGCAGGAAGTGGTCTTCGTGTCAAACGACGATAAGTTAGATCACCATTTAAAAAAATGGGTAATTATAATAAAATGTTCAAGCGTATATCCAACCCAGCATTTGACATGGATGCACCGGTCCTCAAATATGAATCAGTATGTGATTATCAACTTTATTCCTATGACATAAGACAACCAAATCAGCGGGGGAGAATCAAATTACAGATTCAGGATACAAGTATATATTTCTTGCCAGCTGAGGCGTTTATTGAAGTAGAGGGTGAACATGTAACGAATGTTGCGGCTAATACTCCATATGATGCCAGTTTGCGAGTTGGTTTTGTCAACAACGGGATTATGGCACTGTTTGATAATGCCACTTTCATGATTGATGGAAAAAATATTGAATCAGTTCAGAAGGATGTCGATATTGCTACAACAGTAATTGGTCTAGTGAGATATTCTGATGATTACACAAAATCAGCCGGTCCAACAATGATGTTTGCTAAGGATATTACTGAGAACGCTGATCATGTTCAATATACTAAAATACGGACAGCACAGGGTACTGAAGCCGATCCACAACCAGTTGATTTTGAACATGAACCTAGACCAGCTGCAGCTTTTGATATCATGGGAAAAGTTAATACAACTTACAACTTAAAATTTGCAACATGCCGAGCAGCATTGTCGGGAAATAATAGAAATTTTTCATGTGCAATTCCACTGTCTCACATCTTTGGATTTTGCAGAAATGTTAGAAAGGTCATCTTTGGAGCTAAACACACAGTTGTGCTCGTAAGAAAAGGTGATGATAATGATGCAACCTGGTGAGGGAATGGTGTTGCTGATGCTGGTAAAGTAAATATAACGAAACTTTCATTGTGGATGCCAGTAATGATTCTATCTATTGCTGAAGAACAAAAATTACTCTCCTTTACGGATCAAGGCAGTAAATCATTGCTATCACGGTTAACAGTAACCACAGATTCTGATCAAAGTACTGTTCGAGATGTATTTAATTGGCATATAGCATCACAACAGGGTGTTTCTGCGCCACGACATAGTTTTATTGCGCTGCAGCATACTAATCGGATGGGTAGTCAGGAACGTTCACATATGATATTTGACAAATTTCAGGTTAATGAAGTTTCTTTGCGGATAAATGGACATAAGAACCAGCTGAAGATATATTGTTAAATTTTGATCAAAATCATGTAGCGTGTGCATATCATCGTTTGATGTCATTTATGGGACGTGATCAAAACGTGGATACTGGGCTGCAAATATCACAGTTAGATTTTACAAATCTGTATCCGATTTATTACTTTTTGATGGAGCATCTTGATTTACCCAAGCAACCTGTCGTTGATATACACTTTCGAGCTCGTGTTAATGACCTGCCAGGTGGTGGTGCCACCTCCAGAGAAATCGCGGCTATACTCGGCGACAAAGCAATGTTACTTGAAGGTGGTAGTGGTCGAATGAGAGTCGTTGATGCACCAGTGGAAAATCTTTAATCACCATTTGATAAAAAAAACCTTCAGTCAAATTCAGCAAAAAAACTGTGGAATGAAAATATCACTAAAGCGAGATCAGATCACGGGTGGTCAAAATAAATGTCATTATCAGAACGTCAACTTAAAAATTTCAACAATGCTAAACAATCAAAGACAGGCATCAAACCTAATCTCTCTGCGGGGGCGATTAAAGACTCAATTAAAACAGGTGGTATTTTTCCACTTCTCACAGCTATTCCAGCATTAATTGTAACAGCCGCACCTGCCGTAGCAAAAGCAGCTGCATTAGGTTCTGTTGGAACCACTGCTGGAATGGCATTAAGGAAAGCAACAGGGCGAGGATTATTGAAAAGAGGGACCGGATTAAGATTACCAGGATATCGTTGGGGAAGAGGTCTGAGACTTCCAGGAACACTTCGTTAATTATTCCATCGTCAAATTTTGATTTACTTGATGCTCCTAAACAACTAAAAATTAAAAACTTCAGAGGTGTTTTTATGCGAGATCAATTGCCGGACCGACCAAGCAGCGGTGAAACGGGTATCATTAATCTCGATGATAATTCAGGACCCGATAGTCATTGGGTATCATACGCGGTTGATTCACGTGGAATCGTTTATTTTGATTCGTACGGGTTAGCTGCACCTCGTGAGTTTATCAAGTATGTCGTGCCACTTCACACAGCGGTTTGGTATTCAACGCTACCAACACAAACAATGACGGATCCACCAATACGCGTTAGTAAAGCAATTAATGTACTCGACGCTATATCAAAGTCTTCCACGGCACCTCATAGTCGTGCATGATTTTGCAAGTAACCGCTTCGTTTTGAACGGATCTTAAATTATAGTGGTTGATATTTACGGAAGATCTTCTTCTACCGGTAAGAAAAAAAGAGATGATATTCATTTGTCGAAGTACGCGACTAAAGATGAACTCGCTGATATTATGAACCTGGCTGGAGCTGACCGAGATGAAGTTGTTGTTTTTCAGGACCTATACAGAAAACTAAAAACTAGCAACATCAAATGGAATGATATAGTTCGACGAGTACTCGGTGCGGTCACGGATAACATCCCTGTGTTTATTGACGGTGGTAGAATCAGGAATTCAAGAATATTGTTTACAACCATCAGAGATGAAATTGCAAAAAGTGTTGTTAATCGCTTAAAAAATACTTGTGACATAATGACAGGTGAACTCAGCATAAACGGAAACAAGATAACAGTGTTAAGAGATCCAACATCCGACGAAGATGCCGCGATGAAAAAATATGTTGACATTAACTACAATACAATAGATGGTAAATTATCCACGTTGTGGGCCGAGTTTGATGTGCACATAAGCGCTTTTGGAAGATTTCGAAGAAATTTTCAAAAAAACGATGAATCCATAGATAAATTCTATGGCACTCTGCACACCGTTGACATAAAACTTTCTGATATAAAAACTAACCTAGAGCAACTAAAAAAAAACCACTAAAAGATGTCATAAGTGGAATTCCTGATATCGTTAACAAAATTAGTCTGATTAAAATTTCAGCCGGAATAACTCCCGGGCATATTACCAACATCGTATGCACAGTATCATCGGGATTCGTAACATGGTCACAGCAAAACTTTCTGATATAAAAACTAACCTAGAGCAACTAAAAAACCCACTAAAAGATGTCATAAGTGGAATTCCTGATATCGTTAACAAAATTAGTCTGATTAAAATTTCAGCCGGAATAACTCCCGGGCATATTACCAACATCGTATGCACAGTATCATCGGGATTCGCAACATGGTCACAGCAAAATAAAACTAGTAAATATACCGCAACAGTCACTGGCGTATACAGGCTGTCTGTGTTCAGTGCTGTGAAATTCGAGATTTTCACAACGTATCCATGGCGTCTTTCCACCGACAAGTTTTCTGGAGTTATGTCTATCATATTAAATAAAGGAAGCGAAGAAATGTTTATTCTGGAAGCAGCTGATAAGAAATTAACCACAACATCTTTCTGGTGGTGTTTTGTAGACTTTGTAGCTGAAACACCTCAATTGGTTACTGTATAAAATATAATGAGTACCTCAATCAACGTTGCATACCAGGCACAATCAAGCACGTGAATGGCAAACGAACTTAAAAAATCGAGTCGAACAATACACGGTCAAAATAAAGAAATATCGACGACGGCTAGTTTTCGTCGACGTAATCGTTTATTCAGTATCCGCTGTTGTTGTGTTCACCGATGTATTATTATCAACGATAACAATGATGGCGCCAGTAGCAGTAACAATTTGAATTTCAGCTACAACATCAATTGCAGGTGTGCTCAATATCATTGCAACAAAAAAAAAAAAAGAAATATGCACGTGCATAATGAAAAATTATCTGATTACATATTAAAGTTGCACACGGCGACGGTAGCATACTCGAAGTTATCTTCGTTGTTATCAACAGGTCTTACCGATGGAATTATATCTGATTTTGAGTTTACAGAAATGATTAAAATATACAACTGTGCTGGTATTAAAGGCACAAATATATTAAATAATGACAACTTCAGTAGAGCTACTTCAACAGATCATGACAAACACAACTCCACCAAAAACAGCGATGATCTCATTAAGTTGGACTAATCTTGAATTTAATGTCGGTTTTCCAACTGCGATTCCAGCAAAAGAAATCACACTGGCAGAATTACGAGTATATTACAGTTGGCCAAATATCAGATCGAAATCATTTAATGGTACACCAGCAAATAATTTGCTTTTATTTGCTAATAAAAATAAAGATGATGGAACACCTGACTGGAACGTTATTGGGATACCCAATGGCAGTTATGAGATTGAAGAGATCGATGAAGAATTTGCACATAGAATAAAATCAATAACCAGAAAAGAAGCAAAAATATCAATTAAAGTTCATGAGCTGTCTTCTGCGGTTGAGATACATTCTCCTTATTACGCCGTTGGTATTTATCAATCATCGATAAGATCTGTACTAGGTTGGCCTGATATTGCGCCAGAATATCATAGACCACCAGAACCACGTCGGGATGATTTTATCACAGATGAAAAGAAATTTATAACGACTCCTAAATACCGAAATTTATCTCCATGGAATGGAACCCGTGAATATAAGGTTTATACTTTTAGTGGTGAAATAAGATATTTGAAGGTTTATGAAATGTATTCCGGCCCTATTAATTCTGAGGTCAAACAATCAAGCTACAATATACAAAATTTGTTTTTGTTGTTATCGCAACATTATAATGATGATATAAAACAACAGATCATTGAGTCAATAAAACATTTAAATCAATTGGAATCAGATTATAATTATGTTAATGAAACTTTCATTAAGGAAGTATGTAATCGTGCAGAAGTAGAGCTTGCTGCTCGTACTCTTTCTTTTCCCCGCTCTAGAAAGCTATTTAGCAGTTATTATAGAATAACAGAAAAGGAATATGATGGGGAAGGCGATTTTATATTTAAAGTACCAACATTTAAAAAAGATGAGCTAAAAAAAGTTATTGATATAAATTTTCCTAAAATGATTGAATAATGTAGAAAAATAGCCCTACCTCCGCTTGTTCTCAAACATGACAATGCTCCATACGGCGGCGGCAGACATATTTCACCACAAATCGTCATTATAACATCAACGATCGCATTTAATCTCGTTTGTGATGTGATCGATGGCAGCTATCAAATAGATCTTGGAAAGTCAAATCAGGCTCAACAAAGATATATTTTATACATGTTCACACTACAAGTTTCCTCTGGGTATTTGCTCGTGCAAGTACCAACCAATCCTGTATATCTGCACTGTCATAATAATATGTTATCGTGAATAAATTTTAAGTTCACAGACCACCTCGGAGGCTTAATTGACCTGCGGGGAGAGGAATTAATTGTGAATCTGTATGTTAAATCGTAGATTTTTCAGAAATATTTTAGTCTGAAATATTTTATTATTGTTTGGGTAATGGTACTCAAAATCGTGTAAATCAATCAGTTTGTTAATTTTGACGGGGTAAATGGTACTCAAAATCTTGTAAATCAATCAGATTGTTTGTTTTGATGGGGTAAATGGTACTCAGAGTCGTGTAAATCAATTAGATTGTTGATTTTGATGGGGTAAATGATACTCTAAATCGTAAATCAATCAGATTTGCAATAATTAGTATAATCTGAAATATTTTATTCTTAAATAGTTATTATAATCTGAAATATTTTATTCAGAAATATTTTATTTATTCAGAAATTGATGGGGTAAATGGTACTCAAAATCATGAAAATCAATGAGTTTGTTAATTTTGACGGGGTAAATGTTACTCAAAATCGTGTAAATCAATCAGTTTGTTGATTTTGATGGGGTGGTTGGTACTTAAAATTGTGCACATTAATCAGTTTACAATAATTATTATAATCTGAAATATTTTATTGTGAAATAATTATTATAATCTGAAATATTTTATTCAGAAATATTTTATTTATTAAGAAATTGACGGGGTAAATGATACTCAAAATTAACAAAATCAGTTTGTTAATTTTGACGGGGTAAATGGTACTCAAAATTAACAAAATCAATCAGTTATTTAATTTTGACGGGTAAATGGTACTCAAAATCATGTAAATCAATCAGTTTGTTGATTTTGATGGGGTGGATGGTACTCAAAATCATGCAAATCAATCAGTTTGTTAATTCTGATGGGGTAGTTGGTACTCAAATCGATCAGATTTTATGATAAATAAAAAATGCTTCAGAATATAAAAAAATACTTCAGAATAAATAAAAAATATATATTTCAGAATAAATATATCTTAAAATAAATTTTACCAAAAATAAACAGTAGCATGATGAGCGGTTATCAATTTCATGGGTTCCTGCACTGGCCTGTGTGTCTCCATGGGATCCTTTGTTTGAGACTTTTGTCTTCATTTGACACCTTTCTTATGGCATTTTCTCGGCATCCCATCATCGTTTCTTTTAGCCAAACTTTCTTTCTGAGTGGTTTTCTTTTATGGGTACCTATGCGACTTAGAGCTTATACATCCACGCTGCTGTTTATTTTGGGCGCGTCATAGACATATCTCCGACGAATTTCCTAACCGGAACGAAATGTTAGAATATTAAGAAGACTGCCCATGCGCCAATTTCATGTACACCCCCAGGAGAAAACCCGGGGTTGCAAAAACGCACTCACACCACTCACGCTTCGTGGTTTTCGTAGTGTGAGATGTACACGGGCTGTACCCTACCATCGGTACCGTCGACAATATGCCCGTTACGACATTCGAACCGCTGACCACTTGACTGAGAATCAGCTGCGCTACTAACTTCACTATTGCTCTAATCTGCTTGTATATGTTTCAGAAGATATTATATAGTTAGCCATTCGCTGAAGAAATGAGTATTGGGTATTTTTCCCCGAATACAACTGATTTTTAGTTCTGAACACAGAGATACGCAATATAAAACACATTTCTGCTTAACAAGTCAGATTTAAAAATTTAGTTATTTTTCGGGATAATATATGTACCTGAAAACGATTCGAAAAACGTTCTGGCTACTTGCTGTTTGTTTTATTAATTACTATTGCAGAAGACAATACAGATGAAACAGGAAAACCGAACGAATTTAATAAAATAAGAATACTGTTTCTTAAAGTATATTGTTTGTGCTAAATAAAACGATTACATACCATAATGACAGTCATTGATATAAAATAAGGGAGATAACTGATACTCTTCCTGTAAGACAACGGAAGATAACTGGTATTCTTCCCTTTCGCCAGCTCTAGACAAATCGAAATTAAATAAGTACGGTTTGTCGAACTCAACTGACTTTAGAAATACACAGAAAAAATATTATTTAATAGTTTATATTTATGTACAACAATTTTCCGCTTACGTAGAGTGCTTATCGCAAACATGTCTGCAGATCCGTGACATGGTCAAAGGGAAGTAACTCAATTACATAAGTATGCTCAACTGAGTTATCTCCCTTCTTCAGGCAAGTAGTATACAAGTACAATACAGACCCCCCAAAAATTAAATATTAAATAAATAGTAAATATAATTCGAGGTAATTACTTACTGGCTTGACGATTTATCTCCATTATTCATGTTGGAAGATGATTCTTTGCCCATATTTTTTAGAGAAAGCGGATTTGATTATATTTTCCGCGACAGAATATATTGAAAACCTTTCAATATCAAAATATTTGCCAGCTGCATACATAAATTAAATATTCTCTCTTCACCTGTCTCAAAATTTATAGATAAAACTGCTTTGGCACTCTTATTATTAAGGCAGTGTTTCCAAATCTACAATTCTGACTTTGCATGACAACCCTCAGATTAGATAAATAATTATGGATTTTTATACCATCGATATGATCAATCACAAAACCATGGTTGATCACTCTGAAGAATCACTCGTATGCGAATCGGTGACAGTAATATCTTTTCTTCTCAGCAGTAAACATTAGATAACCATGATTATTAACAGTACCAACTGGTCTCTTCAACCAACAGTGTCTTATCACACCATCACGATTTGATTCGTAGTTTGTCATTGTAGGATGCTTTATAAACTCATTCATATTTTGCTCCATTTATATAATAATAGTATTTGTTTAAATCATAATTTGCCTGAAAACTTATTTAGATAGTCACTGTCATTATTTTTTTATCCTAATATCTTTTAAGCTCACGATATTTTTTCCGCCACAATCTACACACAACTGTGTTTTTCCCCGTACTCGGACACCACATCGCAGACACGGTATTGGGCATAGACTTCCACAGTGAATGCTCTGTAAGTGTTGTCTGCAGAATTCGTTTTTACAGGATTTGTTACAAGGAGTTAATGAACCGATCATCAACCATTTGCATTGATTCATTATGTATAGTATTTTTTATTTAAATACTTGTTTGAAATATAATATGAATGAGTTCGATAGATTATCAAAAATCAAGCCCTGGAAAACATATAAATTTAATCTCAACAGAATATTATTCAGCAGAATATCTTCCGACCTACCGATGCAAGATCTAGTTGATCTGAAAAATAAAGACTTGATTAATAAGATTCACGGCGCCATGAAAGAATTTCACACAAATGGTGCATCTCATGTTTGGGCAACGTTCAAGATTATACGCAACTGTGTCATCAATGCTACGATGAATGACGAATGAGCCGCAACTATCATTAACTACATTGATAATCGCAAATATCTTTTCAGAATAAAATTTGTCATGCTAACAGAAACAGGTAATTGGATTCTCCATGACAGATATGATCCTGTACACAAGGGTGAAAAAACTATCGTACTAAGTAAAAATTCCAAACCAGGTCTATTGACTGGCATCGACAAACTGTATTATGAGCGAGTGTATCCTGTAACAGCAGTTATTTATGGAATCTATCCGATAATGAAAACCCCAGTGTTGATTATCTGAACCCGATGAAAGTTTCAAAAATAAACTGTGTGGCTGAACGAGGAACATAATCTTTTACCGTTTTGATTTGTGGAAACGGTCTAACGGATTAAAGATGTAAAATAATAAATGTGGGGAGAAATGGTTAAAGATACCGGGGAGTCTATCAAAGATGTGGCTGAGTTAGGATAGAAACTAAAATTCCCAATAACCGTAGTGACGATAACTGGAGAAATATTATATGAATCAAAATACAAATCAAAAGGAGCTTCAGTTAAAATTATTGATCATAACACGCATGCATGGACCAGCGCAGTAACAGTAGTTTCCATGAAATCGAACTGTTAAATACTATCGCGGAGACATGTTTGATGTTATCAACGAAATAAGTAAAAACGATCCTGTATCAGTATGGTTATTTCCGAGTTCTAATGACGAATCATGTATGGAAGAAAAAAATAAATTTTATCAGTTTGTATGACCTAATGGCATTATTTATCAAAAAGATCTTCTCCACGAGAAAATGAAAAATCTTGCAGCTCATTTTGCTAGAAAGAAAAATTTGTGGAAACCAACTAGATTTGATTTTCTCAATGATATAGTATCCAGTTGTGTCGAATATGGACATGGTGGATTATGGATTACTAAATACAATCACAGAGATGTTATTTCGGTTGATATGGTTGCATGTTATCCTGGAAGTTAACTCGGGATGGGAGATTGTTCTGTATACTCGATAAGATTCAGTCATCTGATGCACGAAATGACACGAGTATCGATAAATAGACAATTACCGGAGTTTGACCTGACTGGATTCGCTTGTATCGAGTCATTCGAGTTTGCTAAAGGACTTCATCCAATTTGTTATGTTTGGCTTGGAAAACATTTTTCAGAAAAAATGTGGTTACCAATATTACTGTTACGATATATGCTTGATTGTGCGATGTTAATATCGTTGATTGTAAACAAAGCAATTATATCATGTCGGAAACAAACCGAAGTTTGGTTACCGCAACAAAAACAGTATTCTGATCATGAAAACCCGGATAAAACAGATTAAGAGAACAAAATTACAAAAGATCTTGGCAGAAAAATAATTGGCAAGTTCACTCAAGGAGGATCATATGATCATAAACGCCATTGTACAAGATTGATCATGAAAGATACTGAGTTAGATTTTATAATCGCTGATACAATGAAAAGAAATAGTTTATAAATTGAGAAACAGCTTTCTTGCCAAATGGAAATAAATTAAGTATAATTGTGAGCTGTATGGATGGTGAGTCACCGCAGTTTACTCATTTAAGATCATCAATGCTCGCATATGTTTCGATAAATCTATTATCGATGATAAATAAGGTTTCTAAATTTGCTGTCAGAGTTTCTACGGATTCGTTTTATATCAGTAAAAAAATATTTAGGATTGCTAGGGTTCATGGAGAATAAAAAAAGAAAACATACTCGATTATTCCAAATCCTCGTATGTTACAATTAAAGATATTTATTGTAAAAAAATCAAACATTAAAGCTATCTTCTGGACCATCGGTGTACGATCCAATAACTAGAAATAAAACGGTTTATCTGAACAGACCGGGAGTTCTGGTTAGACAACTCGATCTATCAAATTATTTCAGAACTCAGATATGATTGTTTTAATGCCTACACACAGACTCGCGTGAGAGATGAAACAACGAGGAGTGCAGTTGTGTACCTATCACAGCTTCTTCGGATGGAAGGGTCATTCATGGACTTCTTCGAGGATGGGAGAGAAATATATTCCAAGTGGAGAAAGTACCAGTGGTAACGAGGTTGCCATTTTGAGACAATCTTAATAATGATCTCCAGCACCCATTATTGACTATTAGAAACACCCAACTATGTTCAATAACCAAAACAAACAATTATGTACATCTTTGGGGTATTTATATTGGTGTATACAAAGGAAATTATTATTTTGATTGTTATAATAATAATAAGCAAAACAAACTTTACTTTAAGCGATTTTGATCCGAATTACCAATTTTGGGCGCAATCCATGTAATGACATCACTCAGTCATACAGTGAGTTCAAATTGATTTTACTCAATTGGACAGGTATAATAAATCATGAATCGGTCAGAACTTAAAAGAGTGAGATTATGATTATGAGAATCCAGAATGTGTATTTACATATTTTCAGTAGAAATCTATTTTTATGTGTTTAAAAGTAAATAAAAATATAGCAGACATAGAAAACAAGGGAAAAGCTGCCAAATCAAGTATGGCCAATTGACTTCATTACACAAATGGAGCAATAAATATGCAAATAATTCTTATAAAAACCACCAAAATGAAATTTTATGTTGCTTTTCGTAACATTACTCAAGCAGACACGTATCATAGTACCTTTATTTTCAAGAGTTGTTGGATAAATAATATGTGTATTTCAGTGTATTTAAGACTTTTGTGTATTTCTAGTAAACTCTCTCTCTAGTGATGCCCCCAGTTGCTACATTCACCTCCTTCTGCCAATTTCTGTCCTTTTATTAGTTCTTAATAGGTTCATTATAGTGTATTTGATATTTTTGGGCCATGTTTTATGTGAGTTATCAAAGGAGTGGTGTACTGGGATATAGTTTTGTGGGCAACATACTAGGAAGATTAATGTTTGCACACAAATAGTACATTATTGACTGTTGTGTATGTACAATGGTTTTCAACCTCATTGAAATTCTTAATTCATTGTTCCTTACACAAAGAAGATTGAGTTTTATTCCTTAGTATGATAAGAAATACCTCATTAATTTATTTAAGAAGAACAGTGACTTTCTAAACATCTTTCTTTCAGAAATTATTATCAGATATATGCTGTAACATATTCTTGCATGTTTCGTAGTCACTGTTTTTCCAGAATCGGAAAGAAAGTATGGTTGGGTGTGTAATGTTATTGATTATCTCTTATTGCCAATTTGTTGCTAGACATGATTTTTTGGGTTAGATTATTATTACATTGTTGTCATAGTATTTGAGTTGATTTGCCAGAAGGCAGACTTCTTATGATTATTCAGTTGATTCTAAACTGTCATTAAACAACTGGCTACATTGTTGCAAACAGACAAACATCTGAATGGGTTTTTGAAAGCTGCTGAGCAGAATTTGACCAAATTTGGTAGTTGTTTGAATGCATTTTATTATCCTAAAAATTCTTCTGATCTGCCATAAAATATTGCTGAAGATACAAACCTTTATCAAGTTCTTTTATAACCAGTTGACAAAAATTGTTTGTACTTGTGTACAACTAAAAACACCTGTCTCATTCAGAAATGTATACGTCCAGTACTTACAGAATAGTTAATTTTCAGTTCCAAAAGTTGATGTATATGCTCAATTTTTAGAACTAAATTTGGCTATGATTAAATTCAATTTATTTTAATCATATCAATGAGGTATCACAGATTTATTTTAATATCAAGTTGTTGAATTAGTGCCATTTTGTGACAAAATGTGGAACTTTTTCAGGAGATGTATATGAAAACTTCGATATGAAATGGAAAAGCACAAATGCAGACTGTGAATTTGAGAACTCAAGACAAACAAGGACAGAAACCTCAGATGTGAATGTTTATGAAAATCCTGGAGCTGATGCAAAAAACATTCCTCAAGTAGGTAGACAGTGTTTTGACATGGATTTTTTATTAAACAATTTAGTCGTCTGTTAGATAATACAGCCATAAAACTACTGAAAATGACAATTTTTCCACATAGTTAAAATGGGTGAATTGTGTGACTTTACCTATCTTTCCATGTATATCTTAATTTGTGATATATTTTTACTGTTATAACTCCTGCTTATTTGAGGAGAAAAACAAAATCTCAAGTGTTGATGTCTCAACAATGTCTTGAATTATGTCAAACAACTTTTATTCCATTCATAAAATATAATTACTCTGACAACACAATTGCATCAGTAACTCAATGGGGCTAGTATCATTGCTTATAATTTACATATAACTCATACATGTGCTATGTAATAATACAAGGGAGGATACATCTCTTCTCTCATACAATCTATTTGAGAATCAACCTGATATTTCAACCTTTACTTTGCATATGTAATAAATGATACCAGTGTTTACCTTAGGTAGTAAGCTTTTCATGTTTGACATAGTACCAAACCTTCAAGGAATGTCAGACCATATTTCCATGTTACCAGTCAACATAGTTGTGACAGTGCCCACTTAATATGCAAGTAAAGCACGCACAATAGAAAACTGCCCTTGCATTTCTGGACAGAAAATGACATACTGTGCCTTATAACAACCTGATTTTCAGCCAACCAATATAGGTGCTGTATTACTGCTAATATGCTTTAAGCAGGTATGATCATTGCTATGTTGAGTGATGGCATGGGAAATGGTCTGGCATTCCCTAAAGGTTTGATATTGTGTCAAACTTTGTATAGGCAATAAAAATGTTGAATGCCTAAGCTAAGTATTGGTATCAAATTTATTACGCTATGCAAAGTGTAGCTTGAAATATCAGCATTGATTCTGATATAGGTCATGCGAGAACAGAGTGAAGTGTCCTGCCTTATATTACCAACATGCAGGCAGAACTGTGTATAACTCCCTCTCACCATCTCTAAAACTCTCTCTTTCTCTCTCTCTCTCTCTCTCTCTCTCTCTCTCTCAGAAAACTTGATTCAGGAACTGTACATTTAAAATTTGTATTGAAAAGAAGTCAGTAATATAGTTTTAATAAATGGCATAACATGACTGGCAATAAGAAGAAATGTCAGATAGAAAATTAAATTATAATTATTGATATTTTCTCTTTTTTGGAAAGAAATACAGAAAATTTTAATCATTGATAATGTATGAAAATTTCTAAGGAATTACAAACACAGACATTTAATTTCATTGACCTTAAGTTCTACAGATTTAATATGAGTGTTCCACAATATCATTAAAATGTAACACAGCACAAGAATACTTGGTGGACTCCAGTCACTTTTACCTGTTTGTACGAAATCAGTCTCCAGCAGATATTGAATTTAATTTTTTTTAAATATTCCTGTTTTAGAGGACTCATCCTGTAAGGATGCTGTTTCAAAGATTTAGAATCTACAATATCACCATCATGGTAGATTTAATTGTTCGTGCTGGTACTCATATTCACATAATATCTCTTTTCTTGTGGCAGTATAATGTGAAAGTTTCTGGTCCAGATCATTTAATATTTCTGACTTCTGAAGATTGGTGAAACCAAAGTCACTTTCATAGCAGTCAGAATGCATTCCATCAGTTAACATTCTCATTGTGTTGGATAGGTACAACTAAATTGATTGAATGGGCTATCTCTAACAAAATACTCCTTTAACATATTTATTTGTTTTTTTCTGTTTCCTCCTTTATGGAGTGTTAAGGATATAATTAAGGTCACTTATTTTCTTTTCAATCGTATAAGGACTTAGTCTGAAGAGGATGTTAAAGTATGGGCAAGAGAGCCAGAACCAGCTGAAAATTTCTTTCCATTTTAGTTCTGTATGCCTTAATTTCAGTTTTGACTGAGTAGAGTCACAAGCCTTTGAAAGCTTGTATTTGAAATGGGAAACATAGTCAGCAAGATTAATTTCTGAATCTTCAGTTTCTTTTTGTGATTTCAATGGTCCATGGATAATATATTAAAAAAAACTAGTTCAAAAGAACTAAACCCAATGATTCTTAAATTGATTCCTTAATAGCAATGAACATCATCCTCCCAAATTGTTTTGTATCAAAGCAAAAGACTGAATCATGTTCTTTGAAGTTTGATGAAATCTTTTCAAAGCCCCTTGACTTTTCATGGTATTAGGCAGCAGATTTAAACTGTTGGATGCACAGCGTGTTGAAAAATTCCAAACATAAAATTTTACCCTTGATCAGACTGGCCAAAATGTATAATAAAACTATATCAAAGCTTTTACTTTGCTTTTAGTTTTAATATTTCCCAGAGGAATTACCTCTGGAAATCCTGTGGACAAACATCATGGTCAGCAAGTATTGGTTGCCTGACTTGTTAAGTTATAGGGGGTTTCACGGCTAGTATCACCCCTTGAAAACATCAGAGGGCATATCGGTGCAACTCACTTCTGGATAGTTCAATCAATTAAGATGGCAGATGTAGATCAAGAAAATGTGACAGACTGCTCACATTATGCAAGCAGGATCGATATCTCACTATCTTAAAAAGAAATTCTATCAATATTTGATTGATTTTTTTACATCTTTTATTTTTTTCCACTAACTTGCGCTGCTCCCAGCTTTCAAATAAATATTATCTACTCATTTCAGAACTTCATTATCTTTCCACCACTACCTTATGCTCAAGCTTGTATTATTTGATTGTGCGAAAGTGTATCGCTGTGTAAAAAGTTCTTGCAATTTATCTCACTTGAAGAATAATGAAAATATGTTTATTTTGTACAGATTCAGTCATAGCAGTTAATGGAGGTTGAACGACAACAAGAAAAAAATTCTAACTTCTTAAGGTTTTTTTATTATTGATTTAGACTGTTGCTTTTCTATTAATGTTCATTATATTTTTCATGAAAAAACATGAGTTTTTTTTCAAAATGCACAAATGTCAACCAAGCTTGAACAGACAGGCGCACGTACGAGTCACCCTGAAGATTATTTTAAATTTATTTCCTTGGCTTTTCAATTAATGTTCATTATATTTTTCATGAAATAATTTTATTTTTTTTTCTTTAAAATGCACAAATTTCAACTGTGCTTGATGATTATTTTAATTTTATTGCCTTGAACGATTGGAAATTTTAGAGTATACAGTTTGGAGAAATATCTATGTTAGACACACTATGCATGTATAGGACATTTGTGGCTCTCACCTGTCTGTCTGTCTGTCTGTATGTCTGTCTTATTTCATCTTGTGCATGTGTATGTATATCCTCAAATGAATGTGTGTTCGCATATGTATATTACATAAACATACTTCAGGTTAAAAATGAGTATAAAATGATGCAAAGTTAGAAAGAGTGACTGATAGATAAAGACAACAAATATGAATATTTGTGAGTATCCATTTATTATTGACTTGTAATGTATGTTTTTACAAGCAGTCTCTTTTTTTAATCATACTGTTTGCAATTTTACAGCCGGTCACGTGGATCAATATTGATTTAAAAGGCGAACCAAAGTAATATGACGGAATCAGTGAAACAATTGGATCTTTAAAACTTACATATTTGATGCAAGGAAAGTTAAACAGAATTAAACTAAGTTTAAAAAGGCTGGATACATTTGCTGGTTGCAATCAGAATTGTTGTCTAAAGACCCCAGCAAATTTGAGAGTTATTACGTGTCATCATAAGCAAAGAAAAATCATGCTGAAAGTTATTGCATGTACTGTCTGATATTTGATGTTTCAAAAGTCAAAATGAAAATGGGACAACAAAACATTGCGCATGTTATTTAATCTGAATATTGTACGATATTTACACCCAAATATGAATAAATATTCCGTCTGCATTGATTACTCATTTATCGTTATGATAGCTAATGTAATTATTGCTTTGTTAAGTTCCTCTGAATACATTAAAATACTGAGTTCCATTTAAAATAAAAGATAAACATATACCGATTTAAAATATTCAGCATTACAAATCAGCTGACGTATCAAATGTGTGTTATAATTTTCTTATCGAACTTGTGGTATTACTTTCTTAACACATGTTATAAACGAACTATTAGCATTGCGAAAATAACTGAGAAAGAAGGATATATCAACATATGAAAAATGCAAATTGTTGAGATTGTTTTCGTTAAAGTTATATAACCAAAAATGTGCAATAAATGTTTAAAATTGGAGAGCAGAATGAAATGTTCCTACAAATGTATCTGAAATTATGGATAATGAATTTATATTATCAGGTATGGACAGTGTATTTAATTTAATTATTTGATATCATTTAAGTATGGAAAATAAATAATAGTTAATTATCTGATATAATGTAAGTATGGACACTGAATCTAATTATCTGATTTAATGTCTTTAATTATTCTCCTAGTGTGAACAAAAGATGTTTGGCATATATAATTGATTCATTGGTTTAACCATAATGATCTGTAGTACAGCTAAGATACCTTCCTTTGTTGACTTTATGTTTTGCTAACCAAGTCTAGAACGGTGAACTATCCGGAACTGGAAATTTTTTGTGGGCATTGCATATTGGAGCTAAGGGAGGTAATTTTAGGTGCTACGATCAGTAACTCCGTTGTAACCATGAAACCCCCTATTAGACTGACATTGTTTCCTAATATTCTGCTAAATGGTTTGTCAAATGCAGAAATATATATATAATTTCATACAGGTATTCAGAATATGAACTACACACAAATTTAGTGATATATAAATACCAAACTCAGTTTCTTCTGTGTTCTGGTTAGCCTACATGTACTCATGTTGTATTTAAGGTTTAGATTAAGCAGTATAGTTATATATTGTTTATGTTTACACTTTCTGTAATAAATTGAAAAAAATTATATGTTATGCCAAAAATATTGTTGGTGAGCTTTATTTGTTTTCTTTTTGTGTTAATGCAAAATTGAATTTGACTTTTAAATGCTGATAAGGTTTATTGTTCTGGACCTACCTGTATATTGTATATTTTATGATGAAATAATTTTAATTCTATAGCTGCAGCAGTGCAGTGGGAACCAAACTTTTTCAGTCTGTTCCAACAATATGGTCTTAAACTAAGTAACAGATAAAAAGAAAAACCAACAGGTATTGTAAAATTCAACAAATAATTTATTTCCCTAGAATACAGTGTGAAAATTTAAAAGGAACTTAACAATATTGCAAATTAAATCCTAAATCATCATCATCATTCATTATCATTGGTATCTCAGTCTCGAGAGACCATGCGAATAGCGTCCTTGGAGTGTTTTCTTTCTCTGGGGTGTTGGCATTGTCTGCTATGGCTGTGCAGGCCTATGCGTGAGTGACAGTCCCTATTGCAGTTGGTGCAGACACATTGGGAAGTCTAAGTTATTGGGGTTGCTGCTGCACTCTTCTTTCTCTCACATTTTTTGGCCACCAACTGGCCTCTCCTCGCATCAGTGACTGATATGTCCTTGCTTAACATCACTCTCCAGGTGCTTCAGTCCTTGACCAACACTTCCCAGCAATCGGGTGAATTGTCGCATGCCTTCATGTCCCTCTTTGCACATATCCTTGAAATGGAGTGAGGGGCAGCCTACTCTTCTGGTGCCATTGGCCAGCTGTCCATATAGGATGTCCTTTGGCACTGGAGAGACCTACAAAAACGGTCAGAGACTGCTGGAGTTGTGCACCTACCATGACCTGTGCATCACAAACAACTTCTTCAAGTATAAGCCACAACACAAAGTGTCATGGAAACACCCCAGGTTTCATCGCTAGCACCAGCTCGACTTGGTCATCACTAGGTGCTCTGCCCTTAACAGCGATCTCTCCACCAGAACCTACCACAGTGCAGACTGCGACTCCAACCATGCCCTCATGAGTAGCATGGTGCACCTACAGCCATACACACTACACCACTCAAAACCAAAAGGACACCCTCGCATAAAACTGCGCAGAATATTAGCCCCCTCCAAGGTGGAGGAGTATGTGTCTGCCCTGGACCAGGCTGTCCCGGACCTGCCAGAGCACAATGCCACAGCAAAGTGGAACACCATGAAGGGTGCCATCTACAGTACAGCCATGTCCATGTTTGACAAGAAGAAAAGGTCCAGCCAGGAGTGGTTCAATGCACACTTATCAAGGATGGAACCAATAATCGAGGAAAAACGAAAAGCCTTCATAGCTTATCAAAAAATGCCCTAATGAATGGACGCTTGCTGCTCTCAGAAATGCCCGAAGGAACACCCAATGCATTGCTAGATAGTGTGTGAACGAGTACTGGCAACAACTGTGTGAAGGAATCCAGCACAGTGCCGAGTCCGGAAACATCCAAGGTATGTACAGTGGCAAGAAGTCTCTAGGCCCTACAGTGAAAGGGGCCACCCCCTGAAATCTCTGACGGGAGAGAAGATCACTGACCATGAGCAGCAGATGGGCGGATGGGTGGAGCACTACTCAGAGCTATACTCCCAAGAAATGTCAGTCATCGATGCGGCCCTTAGCAGCATAAAGAAACTGCCCACCATGGAGGAGCTCAACAAAGTGCCCACCTTAGAGGAGCTCAGCAAAGCAATCGACTCCCTCCCAGACGACAAAGCACCAGGTAGTGACAGTGTCCCGCCTGAAGCTATCAAATGTAGGAAACCAACATTGCTTCAGCCACTGCATGAGCTTCAGTGAATCTGCTGGGAGGAAGGAGCAGTCCCCCAAGACATACGTGACACCACGATTGTGACCCTTTACAAAAACAATGGCGACCACAGTGACTGTAATAATTACAGAGAGATCTCGCTTCTGAGCATCATTGGCAAAGTATATGCCTGCCTCATACTCAACAGGCTGCAGCTGATGGCAGACCATGTGTACCCAGAATCCTAGTGTGGCTCAGACCAGGCAGGTCGACGACAGCAGGAAGAGTCTTTTTGAACTTCTCAGTAAGATCGGTTGCCCCCCAGAACTCCGCAGTGTGATAATCTCTTTCCATGTTGATATGAAAGGAACAATTCCTGTATGATGGATCCTCCTCAGCCTCCTTCCCAATCAACAGCGGCGTGAAGCTGTTTATTTATTTCCCTAGAATACAATGTGAAAATTTGAAAGGAATTTAACAATATTGTGAATTAAATCCTAAGTAATCCTTAAAAATCTATCACAAGTCCTAAAGTATAGTGTTCAGAATGAATTCTAACGATGTTCCCAATGAATTCCAATATTGAATATGCTGATGTACCAATAGTCTTGATGTATCACATTGATATAATCCCACATGTCATGAATTCATAATAGGCCCAAAACTTTTTATTTTGCCCATCATGCCAGTGAGCACTTTGTTGGGTTTAGTTCAGTTTCTCAACACAAGGTAAGCTATACATGGCAGCCAGTATAACTAATAAAAACCACTGACTCATGGTAATATAATTGCAGATTTTATCACATACCCACATTGGCCAAGCCCAAGATTTGAACCCACATGGACAGAGGTTAGATTGCAGTGATTGGGAAAGAAATGCACTTGATAGTCTACAATAATGAACAAAAATTGAACACAATATAGGCATATGTAACAAGTCAAAACTACATTGCTTTAAACAGATCCAAGTTAATTAATCCACCACAAACTTTTTGATTTCTTTTTGGATGTACTCTGGTTTCATTTGGTGCTTTATGGAACAGCAACACAATCAGAAAACGTAGTGCTGAGGCAATTGAAGTAAGTTGCCTTGCCCAAGGATACACCACAATAGCTGCCCCAGGCTGTTCTGATGGTAGGATTCAAACCCATACTCATTTGGTCATGAGTCTGGCATGTCATTCAGTTAGGTGCATTGTTGCAAATATTTGTCAACACTTCATTCAACTTGTTTCACCCTTTCTGGCATGTATTTCTTAATATCATTAGAACAGTATATGTCCATGGAGGAGAAAGCTATTGTGGTAATTACATTTAATTATACAGTCTGTTCAAAACAACTAGTAGCTTTTCTTATTAAATGACTTACCAACAAATCGTTGCAGTAACTAAATAATTGATGATTTAATGCCTGTCTCATTGTGATTGAAGAACAGAAGGGAGTATATGATGTTGTCTGACATCCAGGCCCAGGCAGCACAAGTTTGCCATTGTTACTCCCCTTATACTACATGGATGGTTATCATGAAACTTGACACAAACATACATCCCATAGTCTAGTTGGTCCTACTTAAAAATGGTGCAGCTCCAATATCCAGTATCTTAAAATAGTTTTACTACTTAAACTCATTTTGAATAAATTATTTATGAACGTGGGGCTTCACTACAAGGCATCTTTTAACATCTCATTGGTCCTAAATGGAAATTGTGCAAATCTGATTTCCATTCTCTGTGCTATAGCAGCCATGTTGAGAATCTACTGCATAAAAAGTTTTATTGATATCCTGTTTTCACCAGAAGACTTCTAATGATTCTAGTTGGTCCAACATTGAAAATGGCACCACTCACATATCCAGTATGACATAATTTATATCAATCAAATCTTGCTATGGCTACTTCTCCTGAATAGATCATCATATATTTTTTCACTAAAATATTTCTTGTGATGTCCAGTTGGGTTAAATGAAAATGATGCCACTCAGATATCCAATATGACTGCAACAGAGACCATTTTGAAAATCTTGTTATTACTGCTTCTGAACAAAAGGTCATATCAGCATGGGGTTTGCACTGAAAGACCTCCTATAATATCTAGTTCATAAAAGATGAAGATGTGTTTATCTGACCTCCTATATGACTGCCACAAAAGCTATCTTGAAAATCTTGTTATTGCTACATCCCTTAGACGGCTGCTGAGATCAACATTGTGTTTTCACCAAATGACTTATGTCTAGTTGTTCCTAAGTGGCAGTGGTGCCAATCTGATATTCAGTATGGCCACAATGATAGCCATCTTGAAAATCATATTGTTACTCTTCCAAAACAGAAAGTCATATTAACATGAGATTTTTCATGGGAAGACATATCTTAATGTCTTGTTGAGTCTAACTTAAAATGGTGCTAATTTGAAATCCAATATGGTGGCCTTCCTGAAAATCTCACTATTTTGCTTTCACTACTTCTCTTTAAAGTAATTTTGACATGGGGATTTCATCAAAGAATGTATTGGTGTCTAGTTGGTTCTAAATCAGAGTGGTACAAAGTGACCCTTATATGATTACCGTGGCAAATATATTGTATCTCTACTCATCTCAAATGCTATATTAGAAAGGGGAGTTCATCAGAAGACTTGTTACAATACTTAGAGGAAGGTACTGCCAGAAGGAATGTGGAGGTATTCCCTCCCATCTGCTTGGATGTTAAGGTATTTTTATTTTTGTTATGGTACTTCAGGTTCTTCCGAAATGAAAATAGTGCAAATTATACATCCAATATCACTGTTATGTTGTCCTCCTCCTGAAGGGACGTTCATATTGACAAGAGGTTTCAGCCTGAAGACTTCTAATGATGTCTACTTGGTCCTAAATGAAAATGGTGTCAGTCTGATTTCGAATATGTCCACCACAGCAACTAATTTAAAAATCCTGTCAGTGAAGAAATTCAGTAATGGTTTCAGCATTCATCAGTTAAAAGGAAGAAAAAGTAACTTTGAATTCATGGAAATATTTTGGGTCAGTAGAGCATTAGTCCTTTTGAGAGACTCTTATTTTGTCTGTTCAGAAGCTTTCACACAGAAAATTGTGTTCAATATTTTGTACAAAGATCATCAATAATTCAGAGACCATAGTATCACATAATCCAGGTACCAATGTGTTTTGTTTTTTTTAAAATTTGCAACAAAGTGTAAGGATGATTTAGGTAATGAGAATAGAATCCATAACAAGTATGACAGTGAGGCACACTTGCAACATTTGATTAAGTGAGGTAAACTTTTCATATCTAAAACCTACTCACACAGTTGGTTCACATATTAAGTAATTTGATTAAATTATTGTGCCATATATTTTATAGATCTGGTATTCAGTCTACTGACTCGAGGTCTCTTGGTTTACACTGGTTTATTTTCATCATTGTTTCTCTTGAGTGACTATGGTGTGTTGTTCCTATCATTCACCATTAATGCAAATTATTGAGCACAAGTGGGATGAGTTCTCTTTAATACTTTTTGCACTGCACGTAATCTTGAGCTGCGATGCAACAATCACCATTGTCCACTGAGGCAAAATTACCATTATAGAACATAAACAAAATATTCAGAAGTTATTCCTATTTTTGCCTTGGTCATGGATAAGATGCAATTCTGAAAGATTTGTATGAATTTTTTATGGAAAACCAACATACATGTACGTGGATGGAAATAATCTACTCACTGATGATTTACACAGATGTTTCAGTCAAAGTTCAGTTCCCTACCATTGATGGAGTTTATCTTATACTGATACTTTCCCAGTCCTCGTTAAAAATGCATGTTTTGAGTCATCTACCAATCAGACGATCAGCCAGATATCATAGAAACTCAATCAATGTATGGTTGATTATGATAGAGTACTTCCTCACATTTATGCCCTTTATTATATTCCTGTTATTAAGTGAGTATAGATTATATGGACAGTTATACTGAGGGAATTCTAAAGACTTGAGCTTTGACATAGCTAAGGGTATATTGTCTGGCCAGGTTTAGTTGACATCAGAACATTAGTTTTATTGATGGCCGTGTCGACATTGAAAAATGTCTTGATGAAGAGATTTATGTTTTTGACATCTGTAATGAAATCATTTTCGAAGACAAGGATGGTGACAAGTCATTCCAGGACATTCTAAGAGAGTAGTATCATTATTTGTTTTACTGTTGAAATTGTTTCAAATGGGATGCTTATTATCTTCAGTATTTATTTTGATAAACATGATAAAGGAAAACTAATTAGCTTTAAGTCCTAATTCAGTTCATTTGATAAGTCTTTCAAGAATTTTTAGTTATTTTTTTGTACATTTTAGTTTCAAATGGAATGAGGAACTTATATAGTAATCTGTTTGAAACAGAAATATTATTTTTATTTTCAGTTGGTAAGGTGTGATTGCTATGTTTCATCATTGTTGAGTATATTTGGATCTTTAGAACTTTTCTAATGGCTGTATCATAAAATATTAGAGCAAGGATTGTATTTCTTTACAAACAAAAAAGTATATACATGTATAACCTAACTCTAGCTGCATATATTTTTGTTCTTTTCATATGATGCAATTAATGCAGTCTGACTTATAGGTTAAATGAAAATATGACAGAAAGTGGTAAGTGCCTAGAGTTTTGGAAAGAGAGTTGTTAAGTATTGATCTGGCAGGATAAATAGACAATTCTGCTTTATGATTTCAGTTATATGTGAGTTAATAGAGACTAAATATTCCTTTTTATATATTGATATAGAATAAGAAGTCTAACTGTCAGATGATGTTTTGTGCATTGTCTCACCCCGGGTGGTTGTGTGTCCTGTTTTAAAGGTTTCATATACAATCCAACATTTGATGTTGTGAGCTACCTTCCAACAAGTGGATTTGAATAACTTGTATGACTGACTAACAGAAAATCTATGACTTCAGTTCCCTCTGGGGCCAAAAGTATATTTATCTCTCAGTGGACTGTAAGTAAAAAGTAAAATATTGAAGGTAGCATGTCTCCCAAAAATTGTCAGTAGGTGTCAGCTTCATTTTCTCAAGTACTTTAGTCCTATTTATACTCCTGTTGAACATTTACCCAATCTTGTACTCGGTTACTCACAGGAATGATTGCTAGATGGCATCATTCTTCCACCCATACTAGTATTGCTTACATACTCACATATAACCTGTTACAACAAGTTAATAATTTGATAATCATATGTCAGATCTAGGCCTTCTTTAGAATTTATTAAATAGCAAGCCACACTAGTGTATTGCAATTATGGTTAAGTTGGTTAATTGGAAATACAATGCTTCAAATAGAAATATACTTCCGATGTTTTTATCAAATAAACTTAATTGGTTCCAAAAATATGTAATAGCTCCCTTGTCATCATTGCCCATTTTATGCTGAAATTCATGTCTTTCATAAAAACTGTATTGATTACCAATGTTGACACTAGGTGATACCTAATTTAATTTTACTCCACATAACCAAGAAGTTAATTAGCATAGGGTTTCAAATGTTGAGAGGGTGCACAGACTGCTCAGCTAGTCAGCCCTCTAAATCACTTTAGTCTGTTAAGACTCGAAGAGATACAGTTAGGTATACGTAACAGCATTGCATGACAAGGCATATTATAACAGTCTTAAGTTATTTCAAGGTTGAGGTGACTTACAATTCAAATTCTTGACATTCCCTCAGGTCCAAAAATGATGTTTAAAGTACTGAAAAGATTTAAACATAAAATCACCTTTTAATATTTCAGATAAATAAAGATGGCTTATTGTATGCTGACCTGATGCTGGATCCTGCTACAACCAAGAGTGGCAAGATCATCATACGTGGCATAGACAACCGCACAGAGTATGCCGAGATAGCTTATGGCAAGAGGGGAAAGCCTCTTCCTGACAGTGATGAAGAAGAGGTTGATAAGGGCGAGAATAAGAAAAATGATTTGTGATTAAAATTTGTAAATATACACATTGGGTCATTATATATGATAATTTTGTTTGGTCATGTTTTTGTTGCTACCTATCATTGGCAATAACAGATGTCGGACACTTTTGTCCATAAAATTGTTAAATTCTCTTATCTCACATTTCCATTAATTTCCTTCTCTCACCAATTCAGATTGGTTTTTTAAGTTTTGAGAGATTTTTTTATCATCTGTAACTTTAATCCAGCTCTGATCTTTGAGTATAAAGATTGTCACACAAGTGTAATAATATAATAAATAATGTAAAATTTAGCTCATAAATATATCATATGTATTTATGTTTGCTTGCTTTTAATATTATTGGTCACTGTATGCATTTTTATATGAACATGCAAAAATTATTAGTAAAGTATATCTCTCTCTCTCTCTCTCTCTACCATATTTACCGCATATGTTGGAACACCGTATTTGTTGGGACACCATAAATTAATTTTAAAAGTAATTTTTTTGTGCACTGTATGTTCTGGGACACATCGTTTTTTTTCGAGTCGTAAGTTGTGGGACACCTTTTAAATCATTCGAAAATTGCATGTCGGAAATTGCAATCCAACTGAAATTTTATTTTTTAAATATAAAACTGTACTTGAGATAAAACTCTTTAATCCACTGCAGCAGCATTTCATCAACACAACCCTTCTCCTGCACACGTACGGTCTATTATTTTGGTACATGAATACTTTTTTAACTTTCTCATACCATGAAAAATTGTTGGAGGTAACACACCACCTGAAGTGGAAACTGCAAGAACAAAAGGAAGATTTTTTTCAAATCTGCACTAGTCTTGCTAATTCTCATACTTTTGATGCCCATCTTATCGTCAGTCCATCCAGGTGTGTGATCAAGGTACACTAGAGTTTCATCCATGTTAATGATCATATTATCAGCGAAATGATCTGTTTCTCTTCTGGCCATCACGAATTCATCACGTGATTTTATTTTCTCCAAATCTTCTGGATGACGCTGGGTCATCGATGTTCGCGCACAAAGCACTATATTGTGCAACTTTAAAAACTGTTCCATTGTTTTACTTTATTGTCAAACTTTTTGTGAATACTGTTGAAAAGGAACCAAAGTTAGCTTCCATATCTTGGTCGTCTTTGTATATTCAAAGCTAAAAAAAATAAATCGGCACACTTAAAAGAATCCAGTAGTCAGCATCTGAGGTCAGCTTGCTTTGCAATAAAATAACCATTGTATTGATATCCTTTAAAAAAATCGGCTTCCGAGTCCAAAGTCAGCTTCCAACGTCTGCTTGCTTTGTAATAAAAATAACCTTTGTCTTTGATGTCCTGTCGGCAAGTTCAAAGAAGTTTACTGCTGGCTGTCTGTTGTGTTTATTTACCACCAGGGCTTATATGTGCTTGGCATCTTTAGTAATAATTAATACAAAGGTGCACTGATGTCTGCGGGTAAATATTAATGATACTTATGTAACCCACGCTGGCGAAAAGATTGTCATTTGCACTCAAGTGAATGTGTTTTAAAATAATGATTTTTATTTACAAGATACTAGCATACAGTATAGTTCTCTTCTGGCCTTAACGAATTCATCACATGATTTTATTTTCTCCAAATATTCTGGGTGACGCTTGGTCATCGACATCTGTGCATAAAGCACTATATTGTGTCACTTTGAAATTTGTTCCATTGTTTCAATTTATTTTCAAAATTCCCATGAATACAGTTGAAAAGGAGCCCAAGTATGCTTCCATATCTCGGCCGTCTTTGTATATTCAAAAAAAAATAAAAAATCGGCTTACTTCACAGAATCCATAGTCAACTTCCGATGTCGGCTTGCTTTGCAATAAAATAACCTTTGTATTGATATCCTTTACAAAATAAAGTAACCGGGGTCAGCTTCTGAGATCGCCGCTTTGTAATAAAAATAACCTTTTGTCTTTGATGTCCTGTTGGTAGGTTCAAAGAAGGAGTTAACTGCTTGCTGCCAGTCATGTTTATTCACTACCAGGGCTTATGTGTGCTTGTTATAGTAAGGATAATTATGTAACCCTAGCTGGTGAAAAGACTGTCACTTGTACTCAAGTGAATGTGTTTTCAAATGATTTTTTTGGGCAAGATATTGTCATACAGTAGACCTGGATATAATTCAATCTTGATTATTTTGCACCCAACACCGTGTCATGCGTGAATGGCGTCTTCAAGATATCAGTTGACTATTTCCCTCTTGTATGCGATTTTATTGGCCCCAGTTTTCAGTCAGATAACATGTTCAAACCTTTGAGCACAACCACACACAATTGTTGCTCATTGTTCATGTCAATGAACAACATGGTGTGTGGTATCGGACATAATTGATACACGCTACAGTATGGAAGCCTACGCTACTTATACGGATTTCATGGAAATGTTTTATTCTTTAATGCTTATGTTGAAAAAAGGAATAAATGATAAAAACACAAGGTTAGTTTCTTTCTTTTTATAATCAATTATGCGTTTTATTTATCTATTTTATTGTGACGTGCAGTTGGGGGGGGGGGGAGCACAAATGCAATATCAATTTATTTCGTTCTTAAGTCTTGGGACATATGACCAAAGTGAAAAAATGTTTCACCATAAGTTCTGGGACAGGAAAAAAAAATAATTATTTTTTCATGTCCCAACATATGCTGTAAATACGGTATACAGTAGTCCCCCTCTTGAAAGGCCCCCTGATCTGCAGTGGCCACCCACCCTTGGCACTGATGAGTTTGTATTCATAAGTACTCTTCAAGAACGGCCACCACTATAATGTGAACAGTGGCCAGCATATTAAAACAAAAATGTAAGATGTTATCCTCACAAGTGGCCACTTTTTTCTCTCAAATGTATTCAGAACCAATAATTAATTAATATCGTAATGTATTATCAGATTATCTCTATCATCGATACATGTCTCCCAATGTCAAGATTCCGTTCCTGAAAGAAGTGTTGATTAAATTACATGTAACACTAAGATTAATATTATATCATTGTCTATAAATGCCAACGTTTACAGGAAATGGGCTCAACAATGTTATAATAGAGTTTTTGGCTTCACACATCTGTCTAGTTCTTCTCTTTGATGATTACAACCAGACTAATTGTCAGGATCATTACATGGTCAGCATAGGTTAAAAATAGATTTTGTGCATTAACACACACACACAGAAATTAACCTTGACCATGAACAAAACAGAGTATCAGACAAAGACCGAACAATCTTGACAACACATTTATCGCTTCCTTTACAAAGAAGTCATTTTGTCCACTTGATAAAAGTTTCATCTACATAATTAAATCTCATACAGTTAGCAACATCCGAATAAATCTTTACCAAACATTAACATGTCATCATGTAAATGGAGATATATTATTTTAGAAGAAAATCAGTTATTCTACTCAACATCGGGTGAGGTGGGGAGGGGGACTTGCCAAACAATTTTATGTTGAAAAGCCTCAAATAAAACAATGTTGTAAATGATAATGAGGTTATTCAGCAGCAGTGGTAAAATGGAGCAAATGGAAAGAGAATTATGTACGTACCAAGATTTAAATGACATTTTTGAATGGTTTTGCAATGTGCATGACAACAATACCCACTTGCGTATCACGCTTATGCCAAGAATAAAAACTATTAATGTTTATTAAGTTGAAAAAAGTCTATTTTTATAACAAGATGAACGTTTTAATAATTAATGTTAATTTTAAATGAAGATATTAAATTAAAATATTAATTGCTTTGAAGTTTGTAGCTTTCTTACTATGTCCATTACATATACTTCTCACAAAAAATGAAGTCCCCCTCTGAAAAGGCCACCCGTCTTATAAAGCCACTTTCTGGTGCAGAAGGGGTGGCCGTATGAGGTGGGGACCACTGTATATATATATGTATATATATATATATATATATATATATATATATATATATATATATATATAACGTAACGTTGTGCAAGTTCAGATTTGAAACTGTGCAAGCTTACCAATTACAGACTGCTCCGGTCGCGGGAGGTCATGGGTTCAATCCTAGGCTGAATCATACCAAGACTTACACAAAATATGGTACTAACAGCTGTCTCATTAGGCGCTCTGCATTATGAGGTTAGTGTTGGGACTGGTTGGCCTGGTGTCAGGATAATATGACTGGGTGGGACATCATGCTACATGTCTGCAGCATGGTGCCCCAGTGCTAGACATCACTATGAACTGGTACACTGCAGACATTATAGCGATATGACTGAAAAATTGTTAAAGCTGCATTAAAAATCCTAATCACACACACACACACCAATTACAAGCTTACCCATTAAAGCTTGTGCAAGCTTGCTAACAAAGCTGACCTAACTAGCTAAATCAGAAGAACAGATATGGCATCGATTAAATTATTCTATACATGGTCACATACCTCCATTTTTCTAGCCCTTGATGGGCGAAAAGTATGATTAATATCAGATATTAAAATGAAAATGTTAATATATAGTGTACATTAATTAGCATGAGATCTTACTATCAAATTGAAGAAAAGAATGAAGTCATCAAATCATTTAATTATATTTAATCAAATAAAATTAAGAAGAGCATATGAATGGGATCTGTGTGAGGAAACTCTTTATACTTTTGTTCTGTTTGGTTTTGGAAATATTTTACTAATTCAGTTGCATAAAAAAAATCCATTTGGGGTAGGATGGTGTCAAATGGTTAGTTTCTTTCTCTCACATGTCAGAATTATAAACTATTAGGTAGAAAACAAGAATGTTTGCCATTTGAATTAATATGAACCACCTCTTCCAAACAAAATCCACAGAATAAAATTCTGCATCCTCTTCTGCTTCTGGTATGATTTAAGAATCATATACTGAAATAGATTTCAACATATACAATATAACCAGGAAATAAACTGACTAGTTACCTCTTTGGTAAAAGCATTTCATTTTTAGTTGAACATTCAAAATTTACTTATCAAGTCTAAGAAACATCAGTCAGTGTTATTCAGGATCAGCCTTTAATGAGCTCCTAAATTTTACTTGTACTATACATTTTGAAAGGGCTATGACTCATGTCAAACGAATGGCACTTCAGAGCATTAGACAAAAAATCCAATGAAACTGATAAGGTACAGTAAGTCATTTTGAAATATAATAACTTAATAACTACAGTCTTCTTTGAAAATGAAAAGAATTAGATGGAACAACCTTTGAACAGTTGTTGAATTTGATATGCGAGAGGAAAAATAAACCCTAAGAATAACAGAAATGAGATTAACAAACATGCATGTAATTGTATAATCTCGTAACCCTATTGTCAATAACTGACAGCACTGCATCGATTACTGCAGTTTGGCAAGCACAACAATAAATAATAATGATCTGCAGAGTTGTCATCTCAATCATTGGGTGAACAACATTAAAAAGTCATTTTCTGATATATTTAAATCATAAAAGTGAAACAGACTGCTACCAGCAATCTACAGTCCCATAGACTGGCAAAATACACCATTTATTCCAAATTATCTCTCGGTTACTACAAATATATTGTTTATGTGTGCAATGAAATTTTCCAAATGAATGAACTCAGTTGAGATGGTTAATCTTGAAATCTGTGCCTAATTTTGAACATGAGGCTACAATGGTTGTTTTTGTATTCTTTTGACTGGATTATGTTGTGTATATATTTGAAATTCATAAACCAGTCTCCTGCTTGTAAAAAGGGGGAAGTAACTATCTTGAAGGCATCAATACTGAATTAAGTCGCTGTCTTGAAAACCACATTTCGTCTGCATGCTTTTATTATTTGATTTCTTTTTTTAAAAAAACAAGTACACAAAGCTCAATTCTTTATAGAATGTAGGCAGAATTGTATGGATCTCTTTCACTCTCAAAGGAAACAAAATTGTATATAGTTTAATTTTTTTTATTTAGTATGTAAATCACTGACAATTTTTTTCTTCCTGGCAGCAGATTGTCATTAAAATAATATACAACAAAAACTTGATGCCAGAAGTTAATATTACATGATTTACAGAGGCTATATTTGATGATGCATACACAGTCAGTAAATAGCATTTACGAGTACTTGACATCAGATATCTTGCTGCTATTTAAGTGAATCTGTAAATAACTTTGCAATCAGCAATTACTTTCAATTTACAGGATTTTTACTAAATGGAATTCTTTATCCAGTCTTTCATTTACTGACAAAATAAGTGCATATCTAATTGAGTATACAAACACTTAAAGAATTTCCTTTTTGCCAAAAAACTCAATTGTTTCTCTAACGTTGATAATATTTTTCAAAATATTAAAATTGGAAAAGAGACATTTGTAGAAAAAGTAATATTTTATATTTTGCCTAGGACAAGAAATAATTCAGTTTATTTTGAAATATACTAATAACGTTCATAGTTAATTTAAACAGAGAAATATTGGAATAATATATGTAGCAGGTGAGTAAAAGTAATTCAAGTTTTCAGAATTTTTGCAACACTGAAAATGTATTTTATCTAACTCAAGTGCATTATTAGATGATAAGAAAAAAAACCAAATTAGCAACTTTTAATTTGACAGTGTAGTTTCTTATACTGAACATGATCTAGTCACAACGTATATTCTTCAACATTTCAGGAAGTACTGTACTTTTTTCATTTACAAAAGGCTGATTAACAACTTTTACAATAAGTTTATGCTTTATACTTTATTCCACGAAATCTTAACAAACTTATGCACATACTTGATGAGCCATTGTCAATCTTCTCCTGAACAGCGCAAACATATGCTACTGTTTAAACATGAAAAATAGTCCTTTGAGCTATGTACATTTAAATTCCTGATGACAGCCTCTTATGTTTTAAAGAAAATACTGAATTTACACTTAAATACTAACTACATGTTTAGTCCTTGAAAAGTAATGACCCAGTCCTCAGGCTGAGTATACATGTACACAGCTACGAACTTTAGTTCAATTCTGACTGCATTTATATTGTATGGCACTGGTCAATTAATTTATGGTTCTTTCTGACTGAGGTATATTTAAAAATTCTTTCACGCATCACAAGATAAAATTGTTTCAAACGATATAACCCTTTGAAAACTTGAATGATCTCTTACTAATAAAGAATTAGCTAGAGCAGATGTTCTACAGAAATATAGATAGTAAACACTTATAAAACTAACATCAGAAGACGATGTCAATTTCAGAATGGTAAAGACACATTTCTAACATGAAACCATCTGACTTGGATAGTTGTATTTTACAGCTCCAATTAAGGTTCCATCAATAATTTCATAAGTTTGGTAAATGTTTCTAATTAATCTGACCGCAACATATTGTTGATATGAATAATAATGTGAAAAAATGTAAAATCTTAAATGTTCAACAAATTTAAGAAATTCTCCGTGGTTGTATCCACATGCATTTGTATGTGTGTATTTATACCACATACCTTAAGTTTTTTAGATGTACAGAATTACAAGACTTTTCAAATTAATTTCTCTTGTCCATATACATGATCGAAATAAAGATCAATGATTGGTGAAATGGTATTTGATTGTTTATCACTCATGATTCATCAGTCTTTCCTTGAGTTGCCTTCATTGATTGGCTGTTCAGAATGTCAATCAATAATGCCAATCAGCCACTCCACATTGGAGATGTCATTGCCAACAGATGTGAGCTGGTGGTTTGTTATTATGTTATTGCTCTGTCGCATATCTTTATCACAAAGCAAACGTGGAGGGATTAAGTCCCCCACAGCAATGTGTGGGCTTCTGAAAATACATGAGAGCTGTACTGTATACATATATATATATATATATATATATATATATATATATATATATATATATATATATATTAGGGATGGACATGTACCTGGCCCAGCACCAGAACGTGACTGGGTTTTGAACTACCCAAAAATACCAGGGCTTTATGATAAAAATTTGATCTTGTGCTGGTCAAGTTCTCACCTCCCCCCAGCAATTTTAAAATGGAAAAAAAAGGAACCTGTTGTGTTAAGGTCTTAAAAAATGGAGTCAAAGTGGGGTGAGGAACCAGGCAGATGTGAGTGGAGATACTCAACCTGGTAAAAAAACAACCCAGTCAGGTACCCACCTCTCCATCTCTATATATGTGTCTGTGTGTGTGTGTATTTATACCACATACAATAAAACTAACATGGCTTTTAAAAGGTTGGCATAAAGCAATTTGCTATACCAGTACTACTGGTATATTAAATTGTGATCCACCCATGGTGCAATAATATGCATATATAAACATTCAGTATGTATGCTGTATCAATGATATACCACTCATATATTTTCATTAAAAGAAAACTTGGCAAGCCTCATTTCCTTTTAGTGAAAAATTTATATTTATACATAATTTGTTTACCAAAAACGTATTTATGCACATTCCATGTTTGCATCATATTTTTTGATCACTTTCAGTCAAATTCTTTGTCTTTGGTCAAATTCGGTAGTTAGATATTCTTCTTGTGTGGTATCAACAGCAAGTGAAGTTGATTTGAAATGTGTTTGGTTTGCTCTTTGTTCATTTTATTTTATGGATATTTTTTAAATATTAAATGTAATTTGGAAAATGAAAATTTGCTTAAGAAAATGTTAAACTGTAAAGTCCACTGCAGAGAGGAATACACTGAGGAATTTCCATTAATTCAGTCTAGTGGAAAAGACAACACTTATGATATCATTCTCCACCCCCCAAACTGCCCTGTGAAACCCTGTCATGGTTTCAGTTTTCTTTTTTTTTTGGCAGGTCTGATATACGTGTACATATATATATATATATATATATATATATATATATATATATATATATATATATATACAGTATTTATTAGTATATTATTTGACTGGTTGATAATCAGATAAACAGAATATGGAATAAATACACAATAAATCATGAAATATTTATTTAATTTACCAACTTATGAAAAGATAAATCATTGTGCAGAGGACACCATAAATAGCACTTTTCATGATGACTGATGCTTTAAATCACTGCTACAACTCCATGAGGTTTGAAAAAAAAATGGTGACACTGTAAATTGATGAAGAAAACAGTAAATTAACAATTCAAGTTCAGTGAGAGCCAGAGCAGGAAAATAATTAATTTTAAGATCACTAATAATTAATCCTATCAGTTTCAACCTGTGACTGTAAAGATGTAAGTGGTGAAAGCACTGCACAAAGTTGATGGGCTATTATACCTTTGTAAAGCAAGTTGTATCTTTTTCAGTCTTCAGTGCTTGTAAAGTATCAAATATTTTGTAGTCATGTGATTGATATGCTCAATCATTTAGCAGTTTGTAGTGATAAAGTTTGGAATTGTTCTCACAAATTGTTATTTTGATTATGTGCATGTACACAAGAATGTATATATAGAGAGAGAGAGAGCTTATCACTTTTTCAAAATAAATTACTTCTTTCTTGTAAAATGTATATATGCACCTGTATTAATATGGTTCTGTATGTACCACATCCAAAATAGCTGATCCTGATAATCTTTACATGGCTGCATCTGAAATGATGTTTGTATTAACATGTGACTTTCTCTAGATAGTTCTAACAAAAGCCTTCTGCTTTTGACAATTCAGGTTTTGGTAGTTTGCACTTTTTAATATAGATAGCTGAGTACCTAAAGAAAGTCCCCAAGTTTGGATGAATATCTATGCACCATGAATTAAACACTCCTTTGTAAGCTCCAAATAGAACCATAACAAGAATTGTATACGTGTTTCCAAATATATAAATTACACCTGATCACTTTTAAATGTAATTTTGTTTTCATTTTTAGCTTTCAGTTTTGTAAAATAGCAGCTATGTAGTCTTACAGAGAGATGATTTGTATTGTAATTAAGCTTGGAATTGTTAAATTATTATTTTATTGTTATTGTTTTAATGACATGTGTCTACTTCTAGTCATACTGGTAATAGACTGGTCTTACGGTCTGTTATTGGTTGTCAGTCTGTGAGCACAAGTGCATTATTGTTACTCCGCCTAAACTAGTTGGAGGATTACCTTGAAACTGCCATAACAAGAATGCCGCTTAGTGAATACGATTCAGTTGTGTCATAAAAATCATGGCAACCTACTGAGTTAAAGCTCAGCTGTCTGCCCAGACATGATATAGGTTATGAAGATGGGTGTGTGGGAGTGTTTTAGGATTTTGCCAACTGATCCACCCAACATCATTCTTATGGTGAATTATTTACCAACCTATCTGTTGCCTCAGTCATCTGGCCTAGAAGCTGACCACAATAATATATATATTTAGTTCTGGCAGTTGACATGACCATCCAGCTGTCCAGTGGGTTCATTTGTCAAGCATAATTTTTCCAAAACATCAGAAACGATGTCTGTGCTGACTTTGCTGCCAAGACCAGTCAGCTGGGACTTACATGCCAAGCCAGTCAACCACACTGACCCAGACATCGATCCCATCTGAGCCAGCCATGCTGACACAGTTGGCTGTGCTCACCTTGCTATCCATGCCAGGCCATAATATTAGTGTACCAGCAGTCCAGAATGTCCCCAAAACACCTTTTGTATCCTTCAAGTGCAAAAATTGTTTGGCAGACATGCTGATTAGACCGTATCAGTTTTGCCATACAGTATGAGATATCCCAGGAAAATCCAACTTCATTCTGACTTAGAGTATCCTAATTATAGTGGAAGAACTGAATTTAGTTTTGAAGCAGCCATAGAAGAAATCTGTCATATTCTACATCCTATGGAGTGGCCCCCACTATTGATTACAAATACAACTTACAAAAATCAAGGTATTGGTTGACATGGATGAAATTGACACATATCCATCTTTGTTCCTGGTGTTGTGCAAATAATGTCACACCACTGTCAGGCTCCATTTCCCAGCAGGATAATTTCTTTCTTTTTTCATTGAAAGTAATAATCTAATACTGATGACTATTAATGGATATCGTTCCTTGTTTTCTGACACTGAGACATAATGAGTATTTTTGCATTAGACACAAGAAAGATCTATCAGACTTTGATGTATCCCTACCCCGCTTGCTAACCCCTTTCCTCAAGTATTAATTGGATCTTGACATGGCTCTGCTCTGCTAAGTTCAAACCTCTGTCCACTGTTGCTCTGAAGCAGCTATGAAGTAACTATTATCCCTAATGGTCTTGGCTTTTTCATCAAGAGTAAGCAAGGTTCATTCTCTATCTGTGGATTCAGTTTAAGCTACCTACAATTTTGATCAACGGTTCAGTCGTTTTAGTGAACATCCAAGTTCATCACTAAGAACTGGCTTACGCTTATCAGCTGCCAGAAGATAATTTTACGGCCAGTTTCATTGACCGATACTTTGAGAGAGACAAGGCTTCAGGACCAGTTATGTGCTCTCAGAATTTATGTGAAGTTCATCTGTTCCAGATGCTAGAGGCTTTTCTTGCCAGCAGAAAACCAAGGAAACCAGACATAACTCCACAAGCAATATCATCAGGCTATTGGGAGTCATCCAGTAATGATACTCTCATCTCAGATGAAAAGGTACATTTGATGAGGATTTGGGCTCATGAAATGTGAGCTGTTTCCATGAGACTTCCCTTTCAACACTGTCTCAATCAAATATATAAAGAATCAGACGTTGGCATGCCCAGACATCACCACCGTTGACACAAACACATCCTCAGTCCAGATCTGTCAACTTTCGTTGGATTCATCCAAGAAAAAACTTCCTTTGTAATTGCCTATTGAGTGTGGGAGTGCACAGGTTAGTTCCTTGTGTTGATTATCATTATGATAGTTTTTTCCTGAAGGTAGAATCTTTTTAACTTGCAGGTTACTTTTGGGAAAGGGTTGGATGCTCGATATTTCCTTCTCCTCTTTTCTTTTCTCCTAACATTGATATGATTTGGTATTAGGAGGGCTGTATTCAGGTTGTAGCAGAAGTAAATCCCCAGTATTAATGTGATTGGATTGGTATTTAATTTGATATAAATGTTCCATTCTGTATGAACAAAAATGCTGTTACAACATCCAAAATAGCGTTTGTGATGGCCATCATGAAATTCTTTACATGACTACTTCTGAACCAATAGTCATATCAACATCGTCACTAAAACACTACATTATGTAGCTAGTTCTAATGATGCCATTTATCATGACATGATAGCGATCTTTAGAATCTTGTTATCACTATTACTCAATCATGAATAGTGGCACTGACACATTTCATTAAAACACTTATTGTAATATTTATTTGGTCTGAATATAAATGGTACATGTGTTGCCATTAACATACCGCACTTTGTGAAGGAATTTTTTAAAAACCAGATATAATTGACCTTTGGGTGAAGACTAATGTCATTGCTTGCATTGTTATACTTTATTTGTACAAGCTGAGTTCTACTCACTTGTTTGCTTGATAATATCAACAAGTGCTTGTTTTTTTTTTTTGTTTTTTTAACCCAATTTTTGGATATATCTGATAAATACTTTTCATTAACTTTTCTCCAGGATTTAATGTTTATAAACTGAAGCAAATGGCTATATTTTAACATTGTCTTAGGTAAGTTCATTGATGTTCTATCTATGATATCAGATTCATGGTGAAAAGCAATGATAAAGAATGTTATATTGCTCTTTAAGATATCTTGTGAAAATATTTATGAAACAAATAATTTTGTTATAAAGTGTGGTTAGTCTTCATAATATCAGAACTGTTATTTTACAGTTTTAAAAGGTTAAGTCTTTTCTGTTACGCATGCAAATTCTTGTTCGACCAGTGGAGGAGCATTAGGCCCCTTTGAGGGAATATTGCTTTAACATGCATATACACATGAATATATTTTTAATATTTAGGATGCTTCAAAATAAAATTCTGATCATTGTAGTTGTAAATGTTTGTTATTTTTGAAAGTAAATTTTTGTAGAAAGAATTTAGTTTCTATTGTCTTCATTAACATATATAATAAGACATGGATATGACCTTCTTAAGGGTGAACATGGACCAAAATACATATCATGCCGGTGTCTGCAGACAGATGAACACATTTTTGTTGAGTTTTACAACTTTGACTCTGTGAGACATAAGTACTTTTTTGATGTGAACTTAAAGAAGGAAATTTGATGTACAACAAACAGTAGGTGAGGCAGCTCCACATATTTCTGCATCATTAAGAGGTTAGTGTTAAGACTGGTCATTCTGGTGTCAGGATAATGTGACTGGGTGGGACATGATGCCATATGTCTGTGGCATGATGCCCCAATGCTAGACTTGACTATAACCTGTCACAATGTAGACTTCTTAGCAATATGACTGAAATATTTTTAAAGCTATCTTAAAAAGCCAAACTACACCTATTTCTGCTGCTGCTTTTTCCTTGCAGTGGGGTAAACAAAAAATTGAAAATGCACAATGTTAGTGTATATAAAGGCATTGTTGTTGTTTCATGGTGATATTGTCCTTTGCGGAACCACACTGTTATTGATTGCTAAATGTAGTATAAATGGAAATACATTCAGTACTTTTTTTACCCAGTATGATGAATAACCATGAAGTCGAGCTATCAGATCTTATTCAGTATGTAATTTCTCAAGGAGGAATCAAGATTGTTTAGATTAGACTTGTCTTTGATCAAGCTTGAGTCTCCCACCAGTATAAAAATAAATTCATGTCATTAGTTGGCAGATGGGCTAAACAAATAACATAAATTTATTTTATATTGTAATTAATGGAGGATACTATTCTATTCATTTTTAGATAGCGTGATTACCCTTGCTTCAGGCAGTTGAGTATACTGTGGTGTCACGTAGATGATATCTGTGTTTTTATGCCAGTCTCAGGAAAGAATTCCTGTGGGGTTCATTTGTGCAATATAATGTCATAATAAACCACTAGGTCATTGAGATTCCCATCAAGATCATCAACCGATGGGACGACGCTGAAATCTTTGATAAGTTTGACTGACTCTCCATTCATAGCCTGGAGATTAATCACCTGTGAGAGTTCACTAACAGTATTGCTGAAATCCTTAATAATGTCATAACACTGCTGATTGTCTGAGGATGATGCAAGTAAATGAAGCTTATTTCATTTTAGCCATCTTATTATCAGGTTTAGCAACAGCTGGGTTTTACCAGACCCTGACAGCCTAATAATAATTGCTCGTATAGAATTTGATAGCATATGCTGATATTTAGCTATGGATCGTTCTTATGTCACTGAAATGTCAATTACTTCCATGTTGGAGTCATACATAAAGTAACAATATGAGTTTATATTGTCTTTGATGTAAAACTATCAATGAGACTTACAATCCCACCACGGCGATGATGCACAATCACAGGTACTTGTGCACATTATGATGAAAAGAATATTTAAAAAATTCGGCTCGCAGACAGAGGGTCATGGTGGTAATATTGCAGTGGTGCATGGTAAATTGCCAAGAAACCTGCAAAATATCCTAGTGAAAAACATTAGACTAGGATATAGTTATTGCAGTCCATGTACACGAGAAGATATCTTGATCTACAAAGCTGACCACAAGCTGGTGAAGCACCAGTAAATCAAACTGAACACTTGCTGTCATCATGGTGTTGGCTACAAAAATGCTGATTTACCACAATGACACATCACTGATGTAAGGCATATTCATGAACTATAATCGATTAAAAGTGCAAGTTTAAGAGATAAACTTAAACAGTAGTTGATAATGTCGGTGGTGAAATGTAAATTACTAGTAGGGAGTAAGTTATAATGGAATATACTTATCACAGTCTAAACAGGTATTGAAAGGTAATGTTAGCGTTTGACAAATTTGGAAAAGCAGCACACGTTGACAAGCAAGATGTAGCAGACTGACTGGCAGTATGGTAAATTTATCCAAAACAAATTCACCTAGGATGGTTTGTGATTGTGACCTGTGGTTGCTGGGGTTCCAACTGAATACCCGACACTAGACATTTTATATTGTGCCACTGAATCATGAAGTGCCATATTTTCAGTTAGATCTGAAAGTACTCCATTTTAAATTGTTTGCAAAAAGGTCTCAGACACTAGGACAATGTAGTCGAAGCGATTGGGAGGAGGACTGACTAGGTTTATGTGGGTGAGGAACTCCATATCCAAATAATGAAATGTTGGATAGGAACAAGTTTATCAGGCAGATGTCTTATTTTTATGTGTTTGGGAAAAGGTACATACACATACAAATGCAAATTAACAGTCGTTGATGTTGCAAGTAGATACAAAAGAAATGGAACTGCTATCAACTCCTGATATAGTTAAATATGCTAAATTTGACCATTCTATGCAGTTGTCAATAATCCAAACCTGGTTGGATCTGACATAGCAAAACTGAACCAACACAAGTTCAAGTTTGTTATTTTGTGAAAAACGGAGCCCTTATGAGAAAATAGAGTCCACCTGAGGTACCCACTTTTGATGAGATGACTGAGCAATTGAATTGTTCCTCCGAAGTCATATATACAGAACATTCTTTGTCTAACCCAAGAAACTCATTGGCTGGTCATTTAGAAGTCAGTAAGACTTATCACAAGATCTTAAACCATTTTTATTATTTAGTGGATGAAAATTAAAAGTTATGTTTGTAAATACTGTAGATTTTGTCACACTTGACAAATGGCAGAAAACCCCAATCAGAAGTTGCCGAAGGCTCACTTGCAGCCTATTCCTGCATTTAACGAATCATTTAACAGAATAATGGTAGAATATGTCAATTCATTACCTAAGACCAAGTCGGACAAACAATACATTTTTACCTTAATGTGTGCATCAACAATATTTACAGACGTGTTTTTTTTATAGAAATATTAAACTTAAGCCACAGTGAAGGCTTTGATAAAATTTCTATGCACTTGCTAGAATTCCCAAATCTGTAGGGCATGAACAATTGTCAGATTGTATTACTGGAATTGCCAATAGGTTATGCTTGAATTACGTATCTAACAGTTGGAATCTTCTTCCCATTACTCTGAAAGTAAAGGGACTTTTGCAAGATTTCAATAAACTTTGAAGACTATGATTTGTTTATATTGCATTGATATGGAAAATACTGGAATTCATTCAAAACAATACATTTTGGACTTGAGATAGAACTTTTAGGATTATTAAGTATTAATTCACAATTCCATTTAAATTTGAACTTTGTATTCTGGTGAAATAAATTACTTCTTGAATTTTTTAAAACTTTTTTGTTTTGCTGTTTCTGTTTGTCATGTAGATCTGTATTTTTTGCAACTCCTGGTACATGATTGTATCTAATTTTTATAATTCTTATTCATGGCTACATAATATTTTAGGTAAGTCTGGCCTACGTGACTCAAGAAAAATATTGGATAGATCTATAATATATAACAGATGGTAATAAATCTTAATAATAAGACCTAAAATGGTGCCCTTTGGTTTGGTTTCTCAGTGACTGATGGGATATCGATGATTCCTGAATAATTATGTGGCTTTTGATTTTGTTCATTGTTATTCTCTTTTAACCACTCATTCTCTAATCAGCGTTAAAAAAGACACTCGCATGTTGTCGAACATGAAAAACGATCCTGAGATCACCCATTTGTGTCGGAGGGCTTTTAATGAAGCTGACTAAGCAGAGGTAACAAGTTGTTAGTTTTTTATAAATGTGGTATTTAAGAGATAGATATATCTGCTGATGACCAGTGGTCGATTAGCTATTAATTGTTGTTACATATGTCAAGATTACTAACAAGCTGTCAAGGAACAAATCTACACTACTTCCATCTACCTTCTCTCCAGTCGACCTTCCGGACATGTTCATTCTATACACTCATCCACTCTAAAGTGTCATAGATCATCATCCAGTGTCTCACCAGTTGTATGCTGATGACACCAAATATACAAATCTAGCCACCCAACTGAAGTTGATGCTACCATCCAAGGTGTAGAGAGGTGCATTTCTGATGTGAAATCATGGATGACATGTAACAAGCTGCAGATGAATGATGATAAAACTGAAGCCATTCTGATCACAATACAAAGACTTTCTCATTCACATCCTTTACCTCAAACAATAAATATCAGCAACACCAACATTAAATTCACACAATCAGTACAAAACCTAGGTGTTACTCTGGACAGTACTCTCATATTGCACCAACATGTCATGAACATATTCAAGGCTGCATATCTTGAGCTGAGATGCATCAGCTCAATTCACAAATATCTTTCAGTTGATGCCACTAAAACACTTGTGTGTTCATTAGTACTTTCAAGACTGGACTATTGTAACTCAACTCTGGTTGGTTCATTTCAATATCTGCTCCAGAAACTTCAAAAAGTTCGAAACACAGCTGCTCGGATCATACTTAGAGTACCACGATCAGACCACACCTCCCTGCTGCTCTGTACCCTACACTGGCTATCCAATCGATCCAGAATCAAACACAAAATTTGTTCTCAGTGATACGTTTCATTGTCGGACTCTAGTCCAACATACCTTTCCGATCTCACCCATATGTACACACCAGCAAGAAACTTACGCTCCTCTTCTGACAATCGTATACTCATTATTCCCACTATGAAAACAAAGTCATATGGACAGCGTTCTTATGCATACCAGGGCCCAGCGACGTGGAATGAATTGCCCAGTGAACTTAGACACAAAGAGACAGTTATCACATTCAAGAGGGCTCTCAAAACTCACTTATTTTAACTGCAAGAGCAAACTTAAAGACCTAATAATATTTCCTACCTTAAATATTCTCAGCATGTTTTTTTTATGTTTTCTAATTTCATGGTGTTTGTTTTTGTAATAATATCATTATATGTTTTTTATCTTATAGGTGTTGTCTAATGTTATAAATCGCTTAGAGCTTCTACGGATGAGGCGCTTTACAAAGTCATTATTATTATTATTATTATATAGCACGAAATTCTAAGTATAGCCCATGAAACTCTTTGGCTGGTCATTCGGAAAAGTTGTCAAGACTTAACACAAGGTCTTACATCAGTTTATTTGCCGGATATTAAAAGTGATGTTTCCAAATATTGTAGATCTTGTTTTATTTGTAAATTGGCCAGTTTTAGTTCTTTTGAACTACCTTTTGAATATGTTGTCCAGGGACCATTGGAGTTGTTGAACGAAAACTTTGTTTTTTAACAGAAGATTCTGACATTAATCTTTTAGATTATATCTTTTATTGTAAAGTAGTAAGATCTAACACTCTGTCTACTTACTCAGAAATACAGTAAAGGCAGGTCTGTACAATAAAATTTCAGATCTACACTGCCACAGGAAAAGAAAGAATTAAAGCAGCTAATATGTGAATATGAGCACTTTTTTCCCAGATCTTCCAACTCAAACAAACAAAATCTACCATAATGTTGAATTTGTATATTCTAAGCCTGTAAAACAGCACCCTGACAGGACGAATCCTCTTATGCAGGAATGTTTGAGGAATGAAGTTGAATATTTGCTGGAGAATGAACGAAGTAAAAGTATCTGGAGTTCGCCGTGCATTCTAGTGCCGAAACCAGAGAATTTTCTCTGAATGTGCAGAGACTAAAAAGAGGGAACTGTGTCTCTAAAGCAGACTCATTTTCAATACCGAGAATTTGATGCCTGTATTGACAGGATTATAAATGCAAAATATATCACCAAGTTTGACCTGATTCAAAGATTCTGCCAAATTCCACTTACGGATAGAGCAAAATAAATTTTGGCTTTTGTAATTACATATATACTTTTTCAATACAAAGTGATTCCATTTAGTATGAAAATTCTCCATCTACATTCCAGAGCTTAATGAATATGGTAATATCTGGTATATATTGAGCTGATGCATACATTTACGACGTTATTATTTACAGCAATTCCTTGAAGGATCACGTGGAAACTATCCAGAAAATCTTCGTTCACTTGAGCGAGGAAACTCTGACAGTTAATCTAAATAAAAGTGAGTTTTGCCGAGCTTGTGTAAAAATGTTAGATATATTGTGGGACAGGTACAAATTAGGCCTGTAAAAGCTAAGGTCAAAGCTATAGTCATGTAATTGTGTTATGCTTATCACCTGATATACAAAAGTGAAAATGTAGGACAAACAATGACAGCGACTGATAATATAGCATATGTAAGGAAATACAAAACAATGGTATGGAACTGCATTTTTATTGCTGCTTAAATCTTACATCTTACAGCCTTCAGCAATGGAAAATTTATATCCATAGTGTACACACACACACACACACACACACACATATATATATAGAGAGAGAGAGAGAGAGAAATATAATCAAGTAATTGACATGATTCTCTGTTTTGATTTAGTCTACATTGAAGACAGTTTTAATTCATCTTTTTAGAAATTTTTAAGAGTAAATCTACGTGTATCATTTCAAACTAATTCAGTTGTATATTCTTTCTGTGATAGTACACTTGTACACACAAGAAGTTTTAAAACTGATGACAATGTAGAAATGTTTATCATTTAGTAAATAACATGCCATCCTAAAATATTCATGAATCATTTTACTTTTAGATAGAATATCAAAATAAACTCGATTGGTGATGCAACTTTTGTCTTTTTTAAGGAAGTTTCCACCGTTTGGTATCATTGTTAGGTAGTGTGTGTCCCAGCATCACAAACAGGGATTGCCCTATACACAATGAACTCTCCTGGTATCTACAAAACGAATCAGAAGACATACGTAAATATGTTACATATCACAGTTGAATTGTGAATGTGTGAGATTTATGTTTGTTTATTCGTGTTTTTATTTTTACCCTTAATTTTTTTAACTGAATAAAGGTTCCTACATATTAAATAAGCTGCCTTTTGAACATTAATATTGTCTTAATATATAATACGCAAACTGCAAATTTTGGTAATACATAAATTATACCCCATGGGTCCAACATGGTTTGTTCTTTGTACAATTTTGTATATCAATCCTGTAGTAATCTACCATTATTTAGACACCTGCAAGGATAACATTTGAAAATGTATCGTTAAAATATTTTTGTCTTCTGATATCGGAGTTGATGGCGGGACCCTAAGTACCCCTCTCCTTGCACGGAGCAGACCTGTATATAATTCTGACGTATACAAATGAGTAAGGAGTTGCATCACATGTATGTATATATGCATGCATGTATATAACTGGTCTATTCTAAACTATGCAATAAAGTTACTCAGTTCAATAAATTTTAAGTGTGTTTTCTTATTTCTGTTGTGTGCGTGTGTGTGTATATATATATTCTCTTTAAAGTTTGAGCTCTTGTGTACTTTTTTATTTATTTATTTATCTAGACCCCCTCTGTTTAAATACTTGGATCCGCACCGTATCACGGAACTGAAAGGCTTAGCATTACTAGCACATCTATTGATTAAAACCATCCCCCACCCCCGATGTTAATCAAACATGTTCTAGTTTCTAAATAGATGTAAATGACGAACCTGATTTGGTGTAAGTGTTGCTGGGATAGACGGGATGATCCGTCGTCAGTCTATTCTTACCTACGAAATGTTTACTGCAGATATGACCATCTTGTGATTTTGTCAGTATTAAAAGTTCCCCTTCCACAAGCACGCATTTCTCGAGATTTATTTCGGTTTTGGAAATGGAATCCAAAATACACACGCCATATGTTCACGATCTAAATATCTACTATCGCTGTTACAAAGTCCAAAGCAACAATGTCTTGAAGCACCGCGATATTTTCGCTTTTCAGGGATAGATGCATTCTCTTCAGTGTGTTCCGCCATTTATATTGTAGTAAAAAAGCCGGTTTATGTCCTACATTCTGCACCTGAGTCTGCGAGTTATAAATAGGCGTGCTATTTTTAGCAATTAACAGTGTCGGTCGATCTCTGATATATCTGAATTCCATATGCCTATCAGTAGAAAGCAACTGATGCAATTTTGGGTATGGCTGGATATTATGGTAAATTGTACTCAAATGTTTCCATAACTGCTTAGACCCTGACCAATTTGTGAAATATGAAGACCAAATTGTATTGGCCTGAGAAAGAGCAGGAAGCGTTTGATAAATTAAAGGACATACTTAAGAGTGTACAAGTTCTTTTAGTTCCAGATTTAAAGTGCCTGTTGATGCAAATAATATAGGGGTTGGTGGCGTATTAATTCAGGAAGATAAAGATGGCGTGGATAATCCTGTGTGATATTTCTCAAAAGAGTTAAGTAAGCATTAGAAAAATGATTCCACTATCGAGAAGGAGTGTTTCGTTCTAATTGTGGCTTTACAACACACTGAAGTGTATATTAATTCTGCTCCTTCCCCAATTATTGTATTCGTTGATTATAGCCCTCTTACCTTCATCAACAAAATGAACAACAAAAGCCAGAGGTTGTTGAATAGAGTTTGATGTTGCAAGAGTACAACATCTATTTTTTGGCTCATCATCATGCATTTATCGTGTTAATTTAACTGGGATGATCGTTTTAAAATCCATAACAATGTTTGTGGGTCAACTCTGAAATTTTTTTCAGCCATGTGCTTAGCAAGACAGGAGACGAAATATTCTTCTTGTTCTGGCCATCTCGACATTACCATGTCCTCTTCGTCGTTTTGTTTTTCTTTTTGTTCTGGTTCAAAGACACCCTCATCCCCTCATCTCCAAAGAGGCTTCATATTCCAAAGAAGGTAGGTATCCTTCCACAGCTTCCAATAGTCTAGAATCACATCTCTTAAACTGTTTCATTGTAGAGTGTTGTCAAATTTTGCCTGCAAGATGACGTTTACCGTGTTAGGTAGAGCTTCTGCAAACTGAACGACAACGGTGAAGGTTTTCGCCTTCAGTCGTGGTATTGGATACTTGGCCTGCTCACAACAATGCTTGTTTTGGGTTTTATTTGTCGATGATGACATTTTGGAGAGATCATTTTCATTGTGTCAAAGTAAGACACACGCGAGCAATCACCTTGTCACGATCGGTTTTAAAACAGCTGCCACCGAACGAAACGCAGATTTCAGCATATCTCGAAAACAACGTCCTCATTGTCGAGCGACTCCTCTGTACACACGATACATGACTTACAAGTCGGTAGAGAATCGTTTTCGAAAATGTAGTTTCACCGTGACTTTTTCTTTCGAGAATGGAATAATGATTCTCAGATCATCTTTTATACCAGTGTTGACAATGTCCAAGTACGTTTTGATAACAGGTAAATAGTGAGGATGTACAAATTTATGGTGAACGTGATAGGTGTTTCCACCTTCCTTTTAAGCTGCGATGGCAGAATCCACTCTGAAAAGAATTACTCTTACTAATGGCGCAGCTGTGTTCCCCACCAAGTTATACACCAGCACATAGGAGTACAAAAATCAAGTCGATCCTGCGTTCAATTCCACGGGATAACGAAAATACTTTTAAAATCGCTAGTTGTTAATGATGTATTTAAAATTTGGGGATATTTTGAGGTCTCCACTCAAATTATCAACGTGTTCGAAAAGTGATGAAAATCGTTTTGGCATCGGAAAGGTCATAAGCAAGCGACGAGCTATTTTGGTACTTTATCAAGACACTTCTTTTCGTTTTGTCAAGGGCTTGACAAACTGAGAGTCGAAAACAGCTCCAATCATTTCCATCAGATGCTGAGCACGAAAATGATAGCCTTCAGGAATTTTCATGGTATAGATGCTTGGCTGGCTCTTGGCTTTTGGATTCGTTTGCATCCAATTACTGTCGCATTTGTTCCTTCAGGATTACGACATTAAATCGTATTTGAATTTCGATGGTATTTTGGACTTGTTTGGGATGGACTATTTCTACCAAATGGATGTCTCATTTTTCAATTCCTTTTGGAAAATTTGATTCAAACATTCGGTGCCTTTGTTGATTGCCATCGGAGAGGGTGACGATCGCATTGCTTCAACACCAGTTTAAGGCTAACACTTAATCGGAGGTCGAAATGGAAGTCAAAGGCAAGACCCAGGCAAATTCGGAAAAGACGTCGATGACACAAAACAAATATTTGCAACCTCGATTGTAGGTGGTTAAATGAGAGACATCGAGTAAATCGGTTTGCCATTGATGATCGATGCCCTAAACTTTGGTGCGACTTTTGGAAATTTTCGTCGAATCTGTTTGTGCAACGTACACCTGGTTTGTTCTTGTAATCATCGTTGAATGTGGGGGTAAACGTACACTTTTCAGTTGGGTTTTGGTACACGATACAATTGAGTAACTTCTCCGTCACTTGCAGGATGGACAGAATTGTAGTAAATGCTGGCTAAAAGATTCTTCGTCAGGACCCTTTGTCAATAAGTCATCCACTGTTCTCTCTGCTACTTTTGGTTTCATGGGGTTTGGAAACTGCTTGACATGTCCGACATGCCAAAGTAGTAGGAACTGAGGGCGGAGGTGGTGGCAAAGGATCTCTTTTATCTTAGTTTCTTTTCTCGCTTTTGGGTTTCTTTCATTTTGTCTCAGTTCTGCCAAAGAAGCTGTCAACATCAACTTTTTAACCCAAGCGTTGAGGTCTTCTCGTTGGGCATTGGAAGAAGGGGAAAACAAGGACGCTGCAATCATACTGTGTATGGGATCCGACGGTGTTTGAAGACTTCTCGTATATCTTCTTCCTCAAGCATCCGTGTGGCCTCGTCTGTCTATTGACTGGGGGCGGTAGTTGTGGTGGTGATTGTCGTTTCATCATGGCCTTGAACTTCTCAGTGTCAGTTATGCTTTCTCGTCTAAAGCATTCTGGCGAAAGAGTTGAAAACATTGCAAAACGTGGCCGTACCGTTACAATTGTTCCATTCTGACGAATCTGTGCTATCCATCAACGATTACAATTCATGCTGTAACTTTGATATCTCGGTCACATTAGCATTGGGAGGAACATGAGGGGTTCGTTATTCTTGCCAACGATGGAATTCCATCCATCATTTGTAGGACACTAAAGTCAGCTTTCGTCTTTCCACAAAAGGTGTCCTTTTTATCTTCTGCTTCTTTCTCTTTATCTCGGAGCGCTAGCTAATATATTTCCAACAAGTCCTTCAAACATACGAGCAGCCACTCTTTTAAACAAGGATGCTAATAACAAGGAGAAAGAAATTCTTCGTGTTGCACCAACATCGTTTCCTTTGACTGATGGGCATTTTCTTCTGGACCATTTGGCGAATAACGCTTCAATATTTTGCTAAACGTTCTTTCTGATGTTTAGACAAAGGTGTCGTTCCTTGCAAAACATTTAAATAGCATTCATTCACGAACGGTATTGATGATTTCTTTCGGGGCTGTTTAAATGTGTTGTTTTCGCATGGGTGGATGAGATTTATACAGGTTTGACAACAAGTACCAGTGTTTGGCTCAACGAGGAGGCAGTCACTTTCTTTTTTGACAAGAGAGTGACAGTGGTGGTGTGCACATCTTTTGGGTGATAAATTATTTTAGGAGCAAAAAAGCACGGAAGCGAATCGTCTGGCATGCGTCGTTTGATACTGGACTACACTCCGCTGATTGTCGGTACGTCGTATTATATTCATGATGGACATAACACGACTTTCAGGGAATCGCGACGTACTAGATCGTACGGTTCTTGCTTGAATAAATCCAGTAAAACTGAAACGCTCCCGATCTCTCTTGGACTTTGATCTTCGAGGAGTGTATTTTCTTTCTGTGGCTGCCGATGCCGCTGTAGCGAAAAATGAAGAGGTCGTCGCCAGAGTGGAAATTACTTTAGAAACTGGTTGCCATTTTTTTCATCAAATTGGGAAAGACATATGTCAAATCGGGTTCGGCTGGCATCAAGTGGAAGAAGATGCTGCTGGAGACATGGTCCTGGACGGTCGGGGTTTGAGGAAGTAAGGTTGCGTCCAGGAAGCACCGCCTCTCTTGCAGGTAGAAACTGTTTTCTTTTTCTTGGGACGTTACCTAGTCTTCTTGTAACGTCTTTGGGGATAGGCTTTTATCTTGGGGGTGGCTGCTGAGGCATTTGGATTCCATTTTAAGAGAAAACGAAAACCTCCTTGAGACGCTGCCTCCATGTTTTAAAATGATTTGCATTTTGGTTTGAATATCGAATCTGTCATCTGCCAATTGCGGCTAGGATACTTTGTGTTTCTCACAAAAGCGTTTGGGATGATGAGGGATATTAATGATCCTTGAAGTAATTGACATTCTTTCACTGTAAACCATCGTAAGACTTCTTTGAGACTGGCTTCTAATACCCGAGCAAGATATTTTTTTCTCACTCACTGATACCATACAAAACACGAATGAATTTGCCTGGAAGATAAGATTGTAAGGAGAAGTGTCAAAGATTTGAATGTATATTCTTTAAGCTGATGGGTACGTGTAAACGATGGTCCCTCCTTCTTGACACCAGTTATGAAACAGATGGATGTTATGGATTCAAATCGAAGAGTAAATAGACATGAGGTGCATAAATGGCATCTTCGTATGCATATGTCATCCAAGGAGTTCCTAAATATTAAGCTAACACTTGCACTTGAGATTTATCTCTAGGAATTTTAAACAAAACCACGTAATGAGCATTGATACTCACGGTACGATGGGATTTACTTTGTTGAAACACATGTTGGGTAATATAAACGACACTGGCATGACGATGGTGCCCTTTGAGTGTAAACCAAAGTTTAATTTTCTTAGACTTCTCCTAACATGTCATCGAAGATGACAGGATGTCGTTGATACGTGTCTGACACGATCTCGTCATCTTAGCGAGGAATGTCTTCCACAAAGACAACATATTCGCTTTAATTTCTTGAAGGAGGCTGTAAGCCAATTTCAACTCTTTATAACACAACACGATGCGTTGACGGTCAAATGGGTTTTGTGCTCGATCAAACATTTGGCAAATTCGGTCCAGCACTCAACATGTTAAAAGGAAGGCGAAGATACAATGCCTGCCAACTGGAACGATCTAAGTTTTCGTCAATGACTATGAGAACAGAGGAAGAGGTAAAAAATGAAGATGTTGCCATAGGCTGGTGACTAAAATTATGAAAATAACGTAAATCACACAAGAGATTTTATACTCTTTAGAGCACGTTTGTTTGAATGTTAAAAAAGGTGATTGGACAAGAAATACAAAAATAAATAAGAGACAAATGGTTAAGTACATGGCTAACACGACAAGCAAAACGATCAAATTGCTATACAAACAAGTCACTGTACAACATTGTTGATGAATCTGTGGTGTCCTAGAATTTATAGGGACACGCTGTAATGTTCTTTGAATTTCTAAACTACTGACATTCCCAAATGTTTCCTCCGGAATGGCCTTTCATTAGTGTTGATGTAGACGACGCCACTACTGTCCTGAATTTGGTTTTAATCTGTCTCGGGTTGCTCTGTCACTGTGACTAACACGGCTTTAAACATCACATTGTTTACTTGACGTTTTAAGTTATTAACACCAATCTTTGACATAGACAGTCCTTTCTCTCGTCCAAGCACTGAAGCCTACACTTGACCAGTCACGAACATCTTTCCAATGTACGTGTAGGTCACACGCTATAGAAAGATCTTTCCAATGTTCGTTTAGGTCAGAAGCTATACACACATATTCGTAAGCATCCACTGTCGATAAAGCTTCACGAATCTTTTTTCGCAAAAAAGTAGATAAGTATCGATATGAAAGCGCAACGCTTAGAATGAGCCTCTTATGCACATATAAAGGAACAACCATGATATATTTGCAGGTACTGCTCGTAATTAGTCCACGAGAAATCTGCTAGTAAACGAAATGCTAGAAACGTAGTCACCAACAAGCACACCACATGTCGTCCCGAATTCAAATGAAACAGTTCTTGTAAAAAGCTTTGGTAATCCTCAAACGTCTGAAAAGTGACATTGACTTCTTTCCATGGAATATGTTGCAACGCTACTGATAAAGGTTGTGGCATGGTTGTAAGTCTTTATGCACTCGATAGAAATAACGTCCTTCGAGAATCAATTTTATTTTAGTCGTCGTCGCAGGGTCGTGGCTAATACTCCCGTTTATATTCGGGACTGAAGTAGCATCCTTCAAGAATTAGTTTTAGTATACTTTAAAAACTAGTTTAAAAATAAATGGACGAATCAGTTTGAGTTTGCGTTTCACTGGTATCTTGACGGACTCACTGTACATGCATTCTCTAAACTCCAGAGGCAAACCACACATGTTGTCTTGTAAAGTATCCATGAAGATATTACTAGGGCCCCACTTAAGGAAGGTAATGATAGTGCAGATACCATCAAACATGTTCCTGGTAAGCCGACTCTGTTTGATCCCATTCGTGAAATAACACACCGCAACTGAAGCACTTGACGTTATCTCCTTCTCTCAAGTAGATAAATCCAGCTCTGGATAATTCTTCAGATGTCGGTCCTCCCAGATAGTTAGGCCAATTTCCTTTGAACATTTGAAATTAACTTTCAGATTCGCAGTATCCAGGCAAAGCAACATGCAACGTGCATTTTTCTTAGACGGGTGCGTGTATTTTAGGTGGCGGTGACCTTCGTGCGGTTTGCACAGGCATAAATGAGTGTAAACCATCTTGTGGGGTGGGTTGATTGGCGGATTGTACCTTCTTACAAGGTGTCCACGATATTGGGTTTTCGTTATCTAGGAGGTGATCGTCCTCGGTGTTATTGCCCTGATAGAATAAATATTAATATAAAGTGTGAAACTTATAGGTGGAATAAATAGAGATCTGAGAAGATATATAGAAAAGAATGACACGAGCCCCCGTACATGAAAAAGCAACAATTTTAATCGATTTAAAAAAATCAGTTGTGATAATGCATTACATTAGGAAGATACACTTCTTTTTTAAATAAACCTTTCGTCGAATTTCAAACAGAAGTATACTTATATAAATAGCTGATCTGTTTTAAATGATATAACTGGTTCATCATAGAATCGAGTGAACAATCGAATTCAATTGCCTTGTATAACTTCATACCCTGCTTATTTCGGTTCACTCCAACTTCAGTGTGGTTGTTACTCTAGGTCCTTTCGTTTTTTCCTCCTCCAAACTCTACTGTCTCGCCTCTTTTCGGCCCTCAGACTTTTTGTGGGTAGGTGGATACGTAAATACGTAGATAGGTAGATACTTGAATAAGTAGCTACGTGGATACGTCAGTGATACATCGGTGGAGCTATTTCCCCTTGTGCTTTTAAGCTTTGTTCTCTTCTACCGCCGAATTGTGTCCGTCAACTTTTCCGACATCCTGCCCCTTGGATAAATATTTTACCAGAGAATTTCTTCCAAATTCTATCCCGGAGTCCCTTATATTTTAACTCTTGCAGAAAAAATGCAGACTGATTAAATTTTTCGATGGGGGCAATATTTAAGCTAAGAAATTTCATGTGGGAACCACGCCCCCTTATTTAGCCTAACCAATCAGGATGAAATGTATCTACCGCCTTTTATAAAAGGCGCAAAAATTGTGATCAGCCTGACTTCTAGATTTCTAAACAACTGATTCTGGAAAAACTCAACTTCTGACTTTTCGATATAAAGATCGCAGTTAACCTTTTCCTAACAATCTGTCTGGTTGCTAAATAAACGAAGGCAAAATTAAGAATCAATTCCTCTAATTTAATTGCAGTATAGCGATTAAAAAAAACACCTGTTCCCATAAATCTAATTAATTGTTTTCTTGCCTAACTTAATGTGCTCTTTATAGATCGACAGAAAGTTGCATCCTTACAATGAAATACGTAGCGTGTAGACGCACGGTATCACGTTGACTATGAAAACCAGTAAAGCGGCCACTTTAGTGAGAGCATCAATTTTGCATCCATATGGTTTCACACGCATATGATCACTTTCTATGGTAGTTGTATTGGTAGTGCTAGAGAAGTTCCCAAGTTGTACTGAATCGATGACATCGCAGGGTACGGCATCGCTGTAATGGCAAGGCTCAGTATCGCGCTAGAGTTTATCACTGAACTTTAACCCCTCGTTCGCTTGTGTCTGTGGGAAATGATTCCTTTTTCTTTATCAGCATTTGTAGTGACAATAAATTGTCGGTCTTGGAAGACTTCCATTTTTATACCGGGATTTATCGGCGTTTTCACAAGATAAAGTGAAGTGGTTGGAAAGTCATACTCGCTTGTGATACACGATTTGATATAATTTTTCCAAGGGTCAGCTGACGATTTTGTGAGAGGTTAAAAATTCGGGTGCGGTTCATAGGTACACACTATACAGACTTATCCTCTCCAGACTGCAAAGCTTCTTTCTCAACACCAAAGTTCACCACTTCACTGGATAGATAATTCAGTGTCAATCCTTTGACCTTGCATTCGGTGTGCAATTCGCCTCGTTTCTCTCATTATTTGTAACCGTGGACCATCGCTAGAAAAACGCAGACTCTTGTTTTCGGTGTGCCCGTCCTTCCAGGCTCCTAAAATGTCCCCTTCGATTTCAGGGTGAGGATGATCAAGGCGGTGGATGTATATGCAATTATCCGTGTGAAAGTAAAGGACACGGTCTCTTAAATGGTGTACGGCTTCGTAAATTTTAAGCGAGCGTGTGCCAGTACGTAGGCAGCAATGATGACACTTCTAAATTCGCCGGGCTCTGCAAATTCTAGTTCTTCTTCGTAATTGACTAGGATCATATCTTATCGAACGACGTCCACGTGTTTCATGTATTTTCTTTTGTCGTGAATCATGCCGAAGGAGCTGGAAGGTTGTGTCAAGTACTCACTCTTGGGGGGAAAACGGTCGATGTGCCATTTTTCCTCAAAAGCAATTCAACATGACTTTGGCAAACAATCGTCTTTCTTCTTCTTCTTTTTTTTTTTTTGTTTGATGTTGTTGGAGATGATTAACAACCAAACTCCATCACATTGTACTTACTACATATGCAAATTGCAAAAGGCGCTTGCATTCATTTCTGTAATTGATACAATATATTATTGCAACAGTCTCCCCACCTCTACAAATTAACAAAGGTGGTTATAATTCGTGTAGTTTAGAATCTGTTTCCTAGCTCATTCTGTTGTTGTTGTTGTGGGGTTTTATTTTTTATTTTTTTATTTTTTTTTTGGGGGGGGGGGGGAGGCATTATCACGGTCAGTTCGTGATTACATAAATCATGTAAAAGGAGACATTCCAAGCTTGTTTATCTGATATCACCACTTACGTTCTTTATAGATGATTTATAGTTACTTTTACAAAAGCTTATCTGTTACTTGGTGTCTGTTTGGATAGAGATTTGGTGTAATACATCCTGTTTGTCGTGCAGTAAATCAGTATCAGTTCTGATTGGAGGCCCCTGGATGCGTAAAATTCTAAAGGGCTCTATTTTACCTATCAAGTCCATCTCACCTTTTTCCCCGTGAGTTTATTTCTTGGGCTTGGCCAACGTGAATATGTGAAAAAGCTTGCCAGCAGCTTCCTATATGTTAAGTTATTCTGACTGGGGGATTCCCTTGATCTTCGTCCACATGTCATACTGGCCGCTATACAGACCCAACTTTCCCTTGTCCTTAAACAACTCCAATAATCCCCATGTTCAATTCCCCTTGACGCCAAACACCCCCAGGGTGATTTTTAAAACCTTGCCGCCGAAACAGACCGGGGGGGGGGGGGGTGGGGGGGGGGTGGGGGTGTCTGTAATGTATTTTCCCATTGACGCTATAAATTTTGACGCCAAACAGCCCCGGTTTTCTTTTTGTACTGCTAATTCCCATTAACAGCCCCCTATTACTACTTACCTTGTATCAAAATCAACTCATGTCTTTTATAATTTACGAACAGGAATGACAAGCAAATATCTATAAAAAAAATTCTCAGAACTTGAAACACAAGAAATATTACATCCATTTTTGTTGTATTTCTATACTTCCCATTAGTTATATAGCTGTAAATTTATAACACTAAGTATATTTAGCATAAAATGAAATTAATGATTTACATTTTTTCTGTTCATTTTCCTATTGCATTATATGCATACTACAGGAATATTAGATGAATATGTACTGATGCAGTTTGAGATCATTAAGTGTACTTAGTGAAGTCTCTCTCTCTCTCTCTCTCTCTCTCTCTTAAAAATTGATGTATACTTCAATATGCGGTAAGTAATATTTAATATATTAAATTATTAAAACCCATATAAATGCAGATATTATAATTGTGGAATGAACATATATATGCAGTGCATGCCATAGTTTGTATACATTTCTTGGTAGAAATATTCTCATGGAACGTACAAAATATTTGAATTTAAAGTCTTCGTACATACTGCAAAAACATCTAGACTCTAAAAAATTGAAAATAGATTTATTAAACTCTATTCTTCAAAAGTAGGCAGTTAAGAAGAAACCAGTAAAAACACTTATAATTTATCAAAAGTAATTTCATTTATTAGTAATAAATGAATGGCATCAACGTGAATTATTGGACATGGATGATTTGAAAGATTTTTAAATACTATCCATATTAATCATGTTACCAGCTAAACATTAATATTATGATTGTAAATATGTCCCAAAGCTTGTGGCTCGCAACCAAGATCAATACTAGAAGATAGGGTGAACGAAAATAATTACTTTAGAAATTAATTTGTGTTGTCCCAACATATGTCCTAAACATTTATTATAAATCTTTCTAACTATTCTAACTTTTCACATGGTTATCTTAAGGGATTTATCTAAGACTTACGTTTGCCTACCACATGCTTTATTACTGCTTAAAATAAAGATTTATGGTCTGTCTCAATGATCATTAGATATGTTATAAAACTATTGTTATAATAGAAAACAGAGTGTCAAAATTGATCAGCATATTAGTAGCATCTATAATACTTTCAATGGTGTTCCGCTAGGATCCATTTCGGGTACAATTCTCTTTGAGATTTGTATTAATGATATCTCCCTTTTTGTCAAGGATTGTAACTTGTATAACTTCACAGAGGCTAATACACTGTCGAAGTCTGATAAATCCTTGGCAAAAGTTATTACATCTATGCAGGAAGATAATAAATCCCTAATGAGATGGATTTCTGTAAACAAAATACAAGTTTATTTAGACAAATTCCAAGTTATTGCTGTTGGTACAAAATAACCACGTTTAAAAGTGACATTAAATTTAGGTTGTATTGCAATAACATGTAATGAAGATATTACACGAATAGGTGTTACCGTTGATTTGAAGCTTAATTATCAAATATATGCAAGAAGGCTGCAGACAATTCAATGTTTTAAGATAGATTGGAAAAGAGTTAAACATATTAGGTAAATTAACAATTTATCGCTCATTTAGTATGAAAAAAATTTCAGTTACAACCCGTTAACCTGACATTTTTGCAATTGAGCAGAATACAAAACCAATCTAGATCATTCAAGAACTCTGATAGTTCCCATGACTATTTCAAAAATATCAGCTACTGTCGCTTAAAACTCGGAGGATGAAAACCATTGCCTTGGATACATTCATAATTGTAAATAAGAAAGTCTTGTGTGTGTGTGTGTGTGTGTGTGTGATGTATAAGTAACACACTTTATCCACTCGCTACAGTAACTGCAACTGTAAAATAATATACCACGTAAACATGCAAGTAGTGAAGTGGGGTACCCTAGCGTCAGTGGAAATTAGCATTACAGAGACCCCTGGGCAACTCTAGCGTCAAGGGAAATTTAACATGGAGAAAAATCGTGGGCAACTCTAGCGTCAAGGGGAATTTAACATGGAGAAAAATCGTGGGTCACTCTAGCGTCAAGGGGAATTGAACATGGGGTAATAAAGTGTGGGTCTGTCTAGGGACAAAGGGAATTGAACATGGGATTTTTTTTTTTTTTTAAATTTTTTTTTTTAAAAAAAGGGGTAGGCAATTGAAAGTCATTCTCTTTTCGAGAAATATGGGTGGCCCTGAAAAGGGCCTTTGGGTTTATGTTAATGTATCCATTAACATAAAGGGCATCTGCGGCATCTTCTTGTCCTCAAGCTGCGTCTTACTCGAGGGCCATAAATCAGTGTCCTCTTGAGGCAACCTTGTCTTTCTACGTACACTCTTCGTATCCACAGACTGGTGTCTGACTTGTCGACAACGGTCCACTTGGACCGGACATACATGAGCATGTCCGTCCTAAACATCATTGAAGACACAAGGGTGGATGATTCGACTGTGGTCCACATCTTGAAGCGACGAGAACAGGTGAATCAATGCAGTGAACTGCGCTTATTTATAGGTAGAGGAAGGATTGAAACGGATTGAGTTCATTCACCAATCCGAACACGCGTTACAAAATTCAGTCAGCCCGCATCCAATCCGAAGAGAACAGTTTGTGACGTCACGTGGTCTATATAGATTCGCTAGCGCCTGTGTGCAGTCAATCTATGCGACAGTGATTCAACATGACGGAAACTCAGAAAACGATTCATTGGGGTGCACCAGCAGTGGAGACCACCCAAGGGAACCCGGACTTACTTTCAGAAGAGGTAAACTGGGATTTTGTGGATTTTCTTACCTCGCAAGAATTTGTTCCGGAACCTTCGTTAAGCAGCAGAGAGGGTGAACAGACCATAGAATTCCGACAAAACAAAATAAAACAAAACAAATAAAATCATCTCGTAGAAAGGTCCAGATTTTTACAAATTAACGTTTCCTTGAGATGTTTTATTTCTGTAATGACCGATTATACTAATGAAACCCCAGTTCGAAATAGTAGCTGAAAAAAAGTACTCTACGTGTTTATTTATTCTTGTTTATTTTTTTGACGACCAACGTTGGTAGGTACCCTCTCTGCTGCTATTAATTTACCACCATACCAAGTTTGATGAATATTTCTCAACGCGTTCTCGCTGTCGTTTCTCCTCATCTGTTTCATCTTTATTTGTTCTATGTTTCAAGTAATATTCAAGTTCTGATGGTGGTTTTTCTATTTTTGGATTTATGTTCTTTCTTTTTCTGTAATATATCATCAAACTTCTGTATCGATCTCCACCGCAATTTTTGTAAATCTGATATAATCCTCTAACGCCGTTGTTACATCCAACACAACTTCGCGGACCAGCATGAGGATTTTTCTTTATAAGATAATTATGTTTTTTGCAATATTCTCCACGGCATTTTTTTATCACAATTTCTTGACGCAGCAACGCACAGTTGAATGATATCTTTTTAATTAAATTTACCCAAATATTTAATCAAGACCCACACGCTATCTTGTTCTTGGATCATGTAAATTTATTGTTATAGATCCATGTGGAGTATCTTGCGCTCGTGAGAAGAAATTTTTGAAATTAATTATATCCATGTCACCACCACACCAAGTTTGATGAATATTTCTAAGTGTGTGTGTGTCTACGCCATTAAACACAACTAAAATGTTGCAGTTGTCTCTAATCACCTTCGGAATTTGTGTGTATCGTTGAGTAACATAGATCACGTCTGTATTTTTATGTCTCCCTCGGGAAAATATTCTGGCTGGATTTGATTGTTTATCTAGCATCACATCGTCGTATACAACTAAATTATTAATAAATCCGTCTATGGAATCTACGGATGGTGCTTCATCAATATCGGTTATAAACTCTACAACATCATTACCTTCATCCAGTAATCGCGCGTTTTCATTGAAATCTTTAAGTACATCATAACATCGTTGATCATCAGCGGATGGTGCTACTAAATACAATTTATCCCATTTCAACCATCTCATTATCAGTTTAAGTAATAACTGCGTCTTACCCGATCCAGATGGTCCTATGGTAATCATTCTGATGGAATTTGGTAACGCAGGGTGGTGTTTAACTGGCACTCGTTTTCTTGTTGCTGAGAAATCAATTATATCCATATATATATTATGTCATGAATTTATATTGCTTTCGCTGTAGAGTTAAAACTCCAACTACTGATTTAGCTACGGTTACAACAAAAAATAAAAAAATAGCGTATGGTGGAAAATGTTCTGTATGCGGTAGAAAGAAATTTTCGTTTTTACCTAATAAGCGCGGTGGTGATATTGCTAATTTGATGTCAAAGTTTCCAGGTGCTCCATGGGCTAAATACAGCGGAGAAAAACATCTACCAGGATATAATTATTGCGGTCCTGGTACCAGACTTGATATCAGGCTCGATAATCAAGATCAACCAAAACCAGGCGAGGAACCAATAAACGCTATTGATCGAGCTTGTCATGCTCATGATGTAGCTTATAAAAGTAAAAATCTACAAGATAGACATATTGCAGATGTGAAATTAATTCATGCATTAAATTCTATAAAAAATAAAAATATTAGAGAATCATTAGCTAATTGGTTAGTAAGATCCTCGATGAAAGGTAAATTAGCGCTTGGGGCTGGTAATTAATAATGGAATCGATTTATTATTCACCAAGAGGATACTGGAGAGGCAAAGCAGCAATTGGTAAACTTGCTGATGCAGCAGCGGTTAAACATTCTACTGCTAAAACGTGGTTATCCAAACAAGCAATATGGCAAATTTATCTACCACCACCGAAACGAATTCAGTACGCGTTTTTCGATGTCAGTGTTCCTAATGAAGTTCATCAAGCTGATATTCTGTTTTTACCGCATGATACTGTGCGTAGAAAAACATACAAATACGCGTTAACTGTAGTTGATGTTGCAAGTAGATATAAAGAAGCAGAGCCGCTATCAGCGAAAACATCATCTGAAGTAGCCGATGCGTTTGAACGAATTTATCAACGAGGACTCGTACCACAAGGTGGTCTGCGATGGCCACAGCTGCTACAGGTTGATCCTGGTAAGGAATTTCTTGGTCCAGTATCATCGGTGATGAAACGACATAATACCAAAATACGACGAGGTCATACTGCAATTCATCGTGATCAGGCAATTGTTGAGCGATTTAATCGAACACTTGCTGAGCGGTTATTTGGATATCAATACGCGAGGGAATTTATTCAAGATAAAAGATCTCGCGAGTGGGTTGCAAGATTACCAAGCGTGATAGCTGCATTAAATAATGAGATCACACGAACAACCAACATGAAACCCATTAATGCAATTACAAAAAAAAATATACCAACACAACGAAAAGATGTTGAAAAACAAAAAATATTGGGTGATGTTACAGTTAGATATTTATATGAGCCTGGTGAACTTGAAGGTGGTAAAGCCAGAGCGACTGATCCTATTTGGAGTGTTACCACACACAAAATATCCACCGTGACAAGATCCTCAGGTAGACCTGCAATCTACAGATTAGATTTGACTGCTCCTCAACGTGGATTTGTACGCGAACAACTACAAATAATTCCCGAGGATACACAACTACCACCGCGATCACTGAACTAGCACTAGCGCCTCTACGTCGATTACACTCAAGACAGGTCAACATGGTATTTTCTCGTGTATGACCGCGACTATTATCTTTTCTATCTACGGTAAATTGTCTTGAATCATTTCACGAATATCTCCACAGCATTATACAATTAAAACTTGTGCAATGATTATTCTGCTGCTGTTTTAACTCAATAATAAATTAAACATCAAGATCAAAGTCGCGTTTATTTTTTTTATCAGATTGTTTGTATCCGATTATTTTTTTTCTTATTATATCATCATCGATGATGTTAAATTTATCAACGATTTCAGGAATTATAATTCTACGTAATTAAGATATTTTTCTGACCCTCGATACCGCTGAATAAACTAAATTTGACCACTCGATACGATCGTCTACAATCCAGACTCGTGTATCAGAAATAGTTAATCCCTGAGACGAGTGGATCGTCATAGCGTATCCCAACACCCATGGAGATTTGTCAACGTGTAATGCATCTTCGACCACACTGATATCAACGGCGACAATATCATTTAATACGAGATTCTGTTTTTCAGTCTGCCCTGGAATATCAACATTAATATTTTGTTTTCGTGTATCTGATGGTCTATAACACAACGGTACGGGTAATTCTGAGTATTTTTCTTTATGTAGTTGAAATAACTGCTGTTGTAAATCGTCTCTGATTATTTTTCTGCTTGCTACGATCAAATCGTTGGGTCTCCATAAATTTAAAAAATCACTCATTGAGGTCTCTGAGATTACTCCGCGTATTATTTCACACTGAATTTTGTTTGATTGTAATCTGATTAATTTTTTAAATTCCTTTAAATTTGCATCGATAGCTCTATGATCATCATCTATTTCTTCATAATAATCAACGAAATTTTTTAACCAATCATGTGGAGATGGTCCAACAAAAGGCGGCAGTTGACAATGATCGCCACACATTATTATAGCGGTATTTTTCGTCAACGACCAATCAAGAAACGTTTTTAATGTATCTAATGACACCGTACATATCTCGTCCCAAATAATTATTTTAGGTATATATTTTTCTCCCATTCGTTCAGGAGTCCATGTATCCCCGAGCCACCGAAAGAAACTATGATACGTACACGATTGTACTTGCCGCTGTTTCATCTCGCGTGCAAGTCTATGTGTGGGTGTCAGCACGATTATATCTGAATTTCTAAAAACATTAATTGCTCGAGTCGTCTTGCCGCATCCACCAGGTCCATTGAGATATACTGTCTTATATCTGGTTATTGGATCACTCAACGATGGCGCTTTCGACATTTCTGATATTTTATTACCCTTACGATAAAAATCTCTCATTGGAACATCTGCTGATTCTGTATAATTGTGTAATAGTTCCTTTTTTATTCTCCACGAACCCCATCGTTCATCATTACTTGTAAATTTTCATAACAGCTTCTAAATATTTACTTGAAATATAAAACAAATCTGTTGCGACTCTGACTGCGGTCTCAGGAAATCTATTAATCATCGATAATAAATTTATGGAAACGTAAGCCAACATGGAAGATCTTAGGTGAGTATACTGTGGGGAGACGTCATTTATGTAACTAACGATCGTACCCAATTTTGTTCCGTCGGATAAATAAACACTTTCTCGATTTACAAATATATTTCTCGCTGTTGTATCAGCGATTATAAAATCGTACTCGGCATCATCTAAAATTAATCGTGCGTGATGTCTTTTATAATCATATGCACCACCTTGAGTAAATTTACCAATAATTTTTCTACCGAGATCTTTTGCGGTTTTGGGTTTATTAGGAATATCATCTTCGGAAACATCCTTAAACTCGCTAACAACTTCAGAATCTGACATGGGCAACCAAACTTTGGTTTGTGCATGATATGATATAATCGCCTCACTGACCACCAACGATGTCAGTATCGCACAATCTAGCATATATCGTAATAAAACTATAGGCACCCAACGTTTTTCACAAAAATGTCTACCAAACCAAACATAACAAATCTTGTGAAGATTTTCGTTAAACTCGAATGATTCAATACAGGCGAATCCAGTCAGATCAAAATCAGGTAATGGTCCATTAATTGCCACTCGCATCATCTCGTTTGTTGGGTGACCAAATCTTTTAAAGTATACAGAACAATCTCCGTATCCTAGAAAACTTCCTGGATAACATGCAACCATATCAACCGAAATAACATCATTGTAATTATATTTGGTATTCCATAATCCGCCGTGTCCGTATTCGACGCAACTTGAGCGTACGTCCTCGAGTAAATCAAATCATGTTGGTTTCCATGAATTTTTTTCTCTAGCAAAATGAGCCGCAACAGATGGAACGGTAAAACAATTAGTAATTTGTCAGTATTTTCCGCGTGCTTGCACTCTAAAAACATCTCCGCAAGATTTTTCATCTCGTCATGAAGGGATTCTGTTCGATATATTTCACCGTTTGGTCTGACAAACTGATCAAATTCACCTTCCTCATTACTTTTAAATAACCATACCGATACAGGATCGGTTTTACTTATTTCGTTAAAAAAGTCAAACATACTCATATCTGGGGGGTAAAATCTAACAGTTCGATCACGTGGATATATTGTTACTGCGCTAGTCCATGCATGCGCGTTATGATCAATAATATTTATTGGAGCTCCTTTCGATTTATATTTCGATTCGTACAGTACCTCTCCCGTTATTGTCGCTACGGTTATTGGAAATTTTAATAGTTTTCCTAGTTCAGCAACATCTTTTATTGTAGCACCGGTATCCTTAACTGAATCAGCCCAGGAGTTTTTTTTTCACGCCTGAAATCAGTTAATCCATTTCAACGCATCGCGTTTGTAAAGTGTTCTATTACTCGTTCGGCTACACAATTTAACCTTGAAAATTTCATCGGCGCTAGTTTATCAACGTTGGGTTTTTTATTTATCTCATAGATTCCATAAATAACCGCTGTTACAGGATACGCTCGCTCATAATACGGTTTGTCAATACCCGTCAGTAGACCCGGTCTGGAATTTTTACTTAATATGACAGTTTTATTATTGCCAAGGACAGGATCATATTTGTCACGGATAATCCAACTACCTGTTTCTGTTAATACAATAAATTTTACTCTGAAGAAATATTTTTGATTGCCCTCGTATTCAGCGACGTAGTTAATGATAGTTGCCGCTCGCTTGTCGTTCATTGTGGTCTCCGTGACATATGTCAATGTTGCGTATAATCTTGAACGTTGATCATGTATGAGATGCACCATCCGTGTAAAATTCTTTCTTGGCATCGTGAATTTTCGAGATCAGACTTTTATTTTTCGGATCAACCAAATCTCGCACTGGCAAATGAGATAATCTGTCGAGGTTGAATTTATATTTAACAGGCCTAGTTTGGGATCATCTCTCAAACTCGTTCATATAATTAAAACAAATATTTAAAATAAAAAATATTATATATACAATGTCTCAATGCAGATGGTTGATGATCGGCTCAGTAAATCGATGCAACAAATCCTGCAGAAAGGAATTTTGTTGGATGCACTCACAAAACATACGACGAGGAAGTCTAGGACCAATACCATGTCTGCGGTGTGGTATTGGAGTGCGAGGAAAAACAGGATTATGTGGAAAGTGCGGTGGAAAACGGTTCAGAGAACTTAAAAGATATTATGACAAAAAAAAATAATAATGGTGAAAACGTTATAAAATCCGTGGAGGATTATATATCAAGATTTCAGACAAACAATGATTTAAACAAATAATATTATTGTATATATGGAGCAAAATAAATTTGTCCCACATCCTGTCATTAAGAATTACGAATCAGATATTAATGGTGTCATCAGACACTGTAAGTTGAAGAGACCGGTTGGTACTGTTTCTAATACTGGCTATCTTAGATTTACAGTTGGGAAGAAAAGATATCATTGTCATCGATTCACGTATGAGTGTCACAAGGGTTTGATAAAAGACGGTCTTGTTATTGATCATGTTGACGGAGATCCCCAGAACAACTCCCTGCACAACCTTCAAGCTATATCACGGAGTGAGAATAATATACGTGGTAATACTGGAAGATGTAAGACAGTTTATAGAAGGGCGGTAAATTCCACAACACAGAAACTGGCGAAGCAATTATATTTCGTTCAATATCTTCTGCTGCTAAATATTTTGATATTCACCCGCAATCAGTACAAAAAGTAGCAGAAAATATATATAAAACCGCTTTCTCGAAAAAATATAAGCAGAAAATCACCTTTCAGTATCAATAATTATCATCACCACATTGAATTATATCATTATTTAAGGAGACCCAGTACTGTCTGATCGTATACTACTGAATTTTTGATTATATAAAAGGGAGATTACTTTTAAATATATAGTTTTCTTCGTAGATTTTTGACTTTTTATGATCGTAATGAGTCAGTTTAACTAATTACGACGTAATTAATTACTCGTAGAAGTATTATTTATGGTTTTTAAATATTTCCCATCATACAACATTACGAGAAATCATGGCAATGTTATTGATCCGCAAGGAAGCTATAATATAGGTACAGAACAGAAACCGTTGTTATGGTATAAATCGATCTGCAGGTGTGTTCATGCCGCTTATTGATTCGCAGGTTGTATTTGCAGTCTGCTTAGGAAAAACGCTGTTTTATATTCAGAAACTGTTGTTATAATACAGAAACCGTTATTATTCAGAAACCGCTGTTTTAGTGTAAATATTGGTTCCTTAGCTATATATTAACTTCCGAAACATATGTTTGTAACAAGATTCGATAGCTCAATCAGTATGGTATTGGACTGTGACGCTCGCGGTCCAGGATCGAATCCCCATGGCTGACAATTTGTCGGTGGTGTGCATAATTGCGATTTTTATAATGGGGGAACCGCAAAACCCCCGCTCAGCAAAATTCAACCACAATATTGACTGGTGGTTGATACATATTTTCGTATCACCCACTGGATTAATTATTGTGGGTGGGATTTTGCTGAGCGTATATGTCCCCCACCCCGAACTCGCTAAAGACTCGATAGGGGTTCTGTGGGGATAATTTTTTTTATTTTAAAGATTTATATATTACATAATGAACCATGAACATATCAATGATGTAATTGTTGCTATTAAAAAATTGAAAAAAGATGGAATTAATATATCCAATGAACTAAATCCTGAAAAAATAGTTTCTGATTTTGAGATTTTACAAGAACGTAAAAAACAGGGAACACACACATTATCATCTGAATACAAGCTCATGAAACGGATTCAGGCGGCAATGTTTCAGTCGCTAGCTACCGTAGAAGATAATCAGGTGAAGGAATTCGTTCCTCTCTCTGCCGCCGTTGAAAGAATTAAATCGCTATTATCCCACGAGTACGAGGCAAAGAAAACGATTAGTACTCGTATAAGACAATTAAGAAAAATTATGTCAGATCGTGAAACGATCCAAAGTAACCCCGTCACTGGTGAAACGATCCAAAGTAATAATGAAAATGAAAGTTTTGGTAACTGGGGTCCCTGTCAACGCTAACCACGTGTGGGCTAGAATTAAATTTTCAGAAAAAAAAATAAAAACATATTTTTTTTTGCAAGGCTGATTAATTTGTACCAAACACACAATCTGATTAATTTGTGCCAGTAATAAAAAAATATTTTATTTATTTTTTTAAGTTGATCGAATTTGAGTCTGAAATCCTCATGTTCGTGTTTAGTGTATAAAAACCCTCACGTGTGGTACATTACATAATAATTAAGATTTCACATACAGATTTATCACAAGTTCTTCTCCACGTATGTCAATTAAGCGATTAAGGTGGTCTGTGAGCTTAAAATTTATTCGTGTTAACATATTATTGTGACACCGCAGATACACAGGATTAGTTGGTTCTTGCACGATTAAACTTCCGGGGGGAACTTGTGGTGTGAACGTGTATAGGATGTATCCTTGTTGAGCCTGATTTGATCTTCCGAGATCTATTTGATAGCTGGCATCGATTACGGCACAAACTAGATTAACCGCGACCGTCGACGTTATATTAACGATTCCCGGAGATACGTGTCTTCCGCCGCCATGTGGATCATTATCATATCTAAGAACAGTTGGAGGTGGTGCTAGTTTTTTCCACGCATCGAGTATTTTAGGAAAAAACTCATCAATTACATCATTGACAGATTTTCTTAATTTATCTGGATTATAATCGGGAAATTTAAACGTTGCAATGTCAGCTTCGGGTATTTTGTATTTGGCTGCGAAGGATTTTTTATAATCGCTTGATGACTTAAGAACCATATCTCTAATTCTATTATAGATAACTTCAGAAGAATTAACTATATAATTTAAAACTTCTATGTACCTAATAATATTATCGCGCGCAGATGTCGAATCAAATAAATACTCTTGAAAACTATCACGTAAATTATTTACCTGTATTTCATGGTCTAAGTTTATTGAAGCAAATATAGAATCAATATTCAAAGCAATAACACGTTCATTAAGATTATAAAAAGGAGCTCTAGGATCATATACAGGTACCCTCCCCCTCCATTCTGGTTTTACTTCTATGTAATCTAACCATTCTGAATTCATTTTGATATCATGACGAAAACTATTCTTTGACGTAAAATCATCCCGAGTTGGTTCTGGTGGTCCTTCATACACCGGGGGAATTTCAGGCCAGCCTAGTACGGATCTGATTGAAGATTGATAAATATCAACGACGTAATCGGGAGAATGTATTTCAACCGTCGAGGATAGGGTCGGTTCATGAACATTAATTGATATTTTTGCTTCTTTTCTGGTTATTGATTTTATTCTACGCGCAAATTCATCATTGATTTGTTCGATCTCATAACTGCCAGTTGGTATTCCAACAACAACCCAGTCAGGTGTTCCATCGGGTTTATTTTTACTAGCAAATACAAGCGAATTATTTGCTGGTGTACCATGAAATGATTTTGATCTGATATTTGGCCAGCTGTAATATACCCGTAATTGCGCTAGTGCTATTTCTTTTACTGGAATTGCAGTAGGAAAATTAACACTAAATTCAGGATTAGACGAACTTACCGAGATCATCGTTATCTTTGGCGGAGTTGTGTTGGTCACGATCTGCTGGAGTAATTCTGTCATTATTAATACTTGTATCTTTAATACCGATACTTTCGTCGTATATTTTAGTCATCATTGAAAATTCGAAATCAGATATAATTCCATCACTAAGACTCGCTGATAACAACGAGGATAATTTCGAGTATGCTACCGTCGCTGTGTGTAATTTTATTATGTAATCGGATAATTTTTCGTTCGTGCAAGTACATATTTTTCTTGCGATGATATTAAGCACACCTGCAATAGTTATTGCTGCTGAAATACAAATAGTTACAGCTGCTGGTGCCATAATTGTCACCGCTGATAATATCACACCGGTTCCAGCAACAACAGCGGATACTGAATAAACAATCACATCAACGATAACTAATCGTCGTCGATATTTTTTTACTTTTACTGTATATTGATCGACTTGATCTTTTAGCGCCGCCTGCCATTCATGCGCTTGATTGTACCTGTATTGTGCACCGTCCATATATATTTTTATGCAGTAACCAATTGAGGTGTTTCAGCTACAAATTCCAAACACCACCAGTAAGATGTTGCGGTTAATTTCTCATCAGCTGCTTCCAGGATAAAAATTTCTTCGGTTCCGCTATTTAATATAACAGATACAATCCCGGAAAACCTGTCGGTGGAATGACGCCATGGAAACGTTGTAAATATCTCAAATTTTGCAGCACTGAACACGGACAGCCTGTACACGCCAGTTACTGTTGCGGTATATTTGATAGTTTTATTTTGCTGTGACCATGTTGCAAATCCCGTTGATACCGTGCATACGATGTTTGTGATATGCCCGGGAGTTATTCCAGCTAGAATTTTAATCAAATTGGTTTTGTTGACAATCTCAGGAATTCCCGCTATGATGTCTAGCTGTGTTCGTTTGATCGTGTCTAGGTTACTTTTGATATCAACGAGTTTTATATCAATGGCGTGCGGAGCCCCAAAGAACTTATTTATGGATTCGTCGGTTTTTTGAAAATTTCTTCGAAGTCTTGTAAACGCGCCCACGTGAACATCATACTCGGCCCGCAGCGTGGATAGTTTTCCATCCACGTTGTCGACGTATTTTTTTGTTGCTGCGTCTTCGTCAGATGTTGGATCTCTTAAAACTACTATTTTATTTCCGGTCATGCTGAGTTCACCCGTCATTGTGTCGCCGGTGCTTTTCATACAATTAGCAACGCTTTTTGCAATTTCATTTCTAATTGTTGCAAACGATATACTTGAATCTCTGATTTTGCCGCTGTCAGTAAACACGGGAATATTATCCGTAACTGCACCAAGTACTCGCCGAACTATATCATTCCATTTGATATTGCTCGTTTTTAGTTTACCATATCGATCTTGAAAAATAACAACCTCATCTGGGTCAACTCCAGCCAGGTTCATAATATCAGCAAGGTCATCTTTAGTCACGTACTTCGACAGATCAACGTCGGATTTTATTTTCTTACTGGTAGAAGATCTTCCGTAGATGTCAACCATTATAATATGACCTGTTGTTTAAAACGCTTTACGCGCAACGAATCGGTTACTTGTATAATCATGCACAACTTTATGTGGTGGTTTGGATGATTTTGATATAGCGTCGAGTACATTAATTACTTCACGGCCGCATATTGGCGGATCTGTCATTGTTTGTGTGGGTAGCGTTGAATACCAAACTCTGGTTCTTGCGTGAAGTGGTGCAACATACTTGATAAATTCAACGGGTGGAGCTAACCCGTACGAATCAAAATAAACGATTCCACGTGGATCAACCGCGTATGATACACAATGAGTACCGGGTCCTGAATTCGAGTCTAGATTAATAATACCTGTTTCGAGTTTGTTTGGTTGTTTCGGTAATTGATCTCGCATAAAAACACCTCTAAAAGCTTTTATTTTTAATTTTTTAGCAGCATCAAGTAAATCAAAATTTGATGCTGGAACGTCTAACGTGGAAGCCTTAGGCCTCTCCCCCAACGAGATCCTGGCAATCTTAAGCCGCGTCCCTTTTTTTGTATCCATTTCCAGTTGCTTTCTTTAGAGCCATTCCAGCAGCTGTTCCAACAGCACCTAATGCTGCTGCTTTTGCTACGGCTGGAGCAGCAGCAGCTATTAACGCTGGAATAGCCGCAAGAAGTGGAAATATACCACCTATTTTAACCATGTCTTTGATGGCGCTCGGGGAAAGATGAAATTGAACTCCAGTTTTTGATTCCAGGGCTTTATTGAAATGTTTAACCTGATTATTTGTCAATGATAATTTGTTTGGACCACCACTAATCTGATCTCGTTTTAGTGATATTTTAGTTCCGCATTTGTTGGCGGTTTTTGATTGAAGCTTTTTGACCTGACCGGGAGTCAGAGTAACATTAACATGACTGTACGACATTTTATATATAAATAATATTTTTCTGAATAATTAAAGATTTTCCACTGGTACATCAACGACTCTCATTCGACCACTACCATCTTCAAGTAACATGGCTTTATCGCTAAGTATGACCGCGATTGCTCTGTAGAAGCCGCGAACAAGTGGTGGACCAGCTATATCAGGAGGAGGTCTAGTAACACGAGCTCGAAAGTGTATATCAACGACAGATTGCTTGGACAAATCAAGATGCTCCAGCGAAAAATAATAAATCGGATATAAAGTTCTGAAATCTAGTTGTGATATTTGCAAACCGGTATCCACATTTTGATCACGTCCCATGAATGACATCAAACGATGATATGCACGCGCTACATGATTTTGATCAAAATTTAACAATATATCCTCAGCCGGTTCTTGATGTCCATTTATCCGCAAGGAAACTTCATTAACTCCAAGGTTATCAAATATCATATGTGAATGTCTTTGATTATTCATCCGAGCATTATCTTGCAGCGCAATAAAAATATGTCGTGGTGAAGAAACACCCTGTTGTGATGCTATATGCCATGTAAATAAACCATTAACATTGCTTTGAGCAGCATCTGTGGTTACTGTTAACCATGATATCAATGATTTACCGCCTTGATCCATAAAAGATAGTCATTTTTGTTCTTCAGTAATTGATGGTGTTATTACTGGCATCCAGAATGAAAGTTTTGTTATATTTACTTTACCAGCATCAGCATCACCAGCAACACCAGCACCTCGCCAGATTGCATCATTATCATCATTTTTTCTTGCGAGCACAATTGTGTGTTTAGCTCCAAAGATTACCTTTCTAACACTTCTGCAGAATCCAAAGATGTGAGATAATGGAATTGCACATGAAAAATTTCTATTATTTCCCGACAACGCCGCTCGGCGTGTTGCAAATCCTAGATTGTAAGTCGCGCTATCGTCTTGTACAATATCAAAAGCAGCAGCTGGTCTGGCTGCGTATTCAGGGCCATCAGCAACCGGTTGTGGATCAACTGCAGTATCTTGTGGTGTCCGTATTTTAGCATACCTGATATGATCAGCTTTGTCAGTAATATCCTTGGCAAACATTATTGTTGGACCGGCCGATCTTATAAAGTCGTCAGAATATCTCGCTAGACCAATTATTGTTGTAGCAACATCAACATCCTTCTGAATTGATTCAATATTTTTTCCATCAATCATGTATGTGGCGCTATCAAACAGTGCCATAATTCCGTTGTTGACAAAACCAACTCGTGCCTTGGCAGCATATGCCGTATTATTCCCCCTTACAAGTACACTTTCTACTTCAATAAACGCTTCAGCGGGCAAGAAATATCTACTTGTATCATGAAGCTGTAATTCGATTCTCCCCCGCTGATCTGGTTGTTTTGCGTCATAGGAATAAAATTGATAATCACGTACCGATTCATCTTTGAGGACCGGTGTATCCATGTCAAATGCTGGGTCGGATATGCGTTTAAACATTTTATTATAATTATCAAATTTCCAAATGATGATCATCGTCGACGAAAACCGCTTCCTGCTATTAAATTTGCTGTTATATTTTTTCCGCTTCTTCAGATATTTCCGCTAGTTTTTGATTTGCAGCTTGATTTATTATTTTGCTGACATCTGCAGGCATCACCTCAGTACTTGGTAATTTTACTGGTGGTTGTTGTTTTCGTCGCAGTAATCGTGCTAGTCTTTCTTTGATCGCCGAGAACGCCTTACCATCAACATTGACAATTGCACCAGGAGCTTTTTCACGAACAGCCTCAATAACCTTCATACCTAATTGTTTTGCAATCGGTATTGCTTTTGGAGCCATCCTTCTAAATAGACCCTGAATACCATCACCAAGTCCATCTCCGTAAATAACCCTATGGATTGGTAATCGTGAGTTTACCGCTCTGACCTGTACAGGTTTGCGATGATTATTATGTATTATCATCTTATTTTTATTTACCATTTATCTAACAACTAGTCATCAACAAGTTCATCGATAAGTTCTCGGTAAACTCCGATATCCATGATACCACCGCGAAATAATCGCTGGCAAATATCAGCTGCTTCATTAATTATTTCTGGTGAATTATTTCCGGCACGTTTTCCTCCTATGAGAACTTCTAACCGTGACACGTCATTGATAATATTATCAGGACAAACAAAATTATTTTCTCCTGGCACTGCAGTCAGAAAACCACTTCCTACAGCGCCAGGAGGATCATCGTCAGGATCTCTTTCTTCACCCAGTGAACGTAATTTTTTTTCCTGTTTAGTTTTTCTTTCCATTTTTTTTTCATTATTTGCTTTACTTCTCTTGTCATCTGTTTTATTTTATCAAAAGGTGATTTCAACATCATCTCTTTCTGCGGTGAAGAAGATTGCTGTTGTTCTATTTGTTGCAGAGGTGGAGGAAGTTGATACTGGGAGAATTTTTCTTGTTCTAGTTGTTTCAGTCTTTCTCTATAAAGTCTTTTTACTTCTCTATCAAGACTTTCGTATTCTAGATCTCTAGCTTGTTTTTTGTTGTAATATACGCGATATATCCATTTAATGAAATTATCATCATTTGTTTTTTCATGACGGGGTTTTAAAATACTAGATTTATCAAATATATTATTTAATATCATCTCAGGTAATTTTTCTCTTTCAGTATTTCTAATAACATCAACAACTCCTTCGTTAAATCTTGCAATTAATTCTAAGTTTTTTTTCTACTAGTTCGGGTTCAGGTGCATGTTCTTTTTGAACGTCGGCGAGATCAGTACGAAGTTTTCCAATTTCTTCAAGTATTTCCTCACCAACAGGTGGAGGCTGAGCCGCAGCTATATTAGTTGGAAGATTTTGTAAAATCTCCATTGTCTGTTTAGTCAGCGCTGCAGTTTGTTCTGATACCGGAAGAAAATCCTTTTTGATGACAGTTCTAACTTTCTTAGTAGCTGCAGTGACGGGCTTAAACAGTTTTTTAGTTTCTTCTTCATACTCAACTTGTGCTTCTTGCTGCGCTTGCAGATTTTTTCTGAATGAGTCTCTGACAGGAAGAAATTTTTTAATTGCTTCTAATCGTTCTCCAGCTATTCTTGCAGTATGAGATTCCGAATGTACCATTTTATTATAACATAATGATTTAATTAATATCAGCAGAAGAGGTATAAATTTAATTAAAAAGATATCATTCAACTGTGCGTGGCTGCGTCAAGGAAATGTGATAAAAAATGCCGTGGAGAATATTGCAAAAAACATAATTATCTTATAAAGAAAAATCCTCATGCTGGTCCACGAAGTTGTGTTTGATGTAACAACGGCGTTAGAGGATTATATCAGATTTGCAAAAATTGCGGTGGAGATCGATACAGAAGTTTGATGATATATTACAGAAAAAGAAAGAACATAAATCCAAAAATAGAAAAACCACCATCAGAACTTGAATATTACTTGAAACATAGAACAAATAAAGATGAAACAGATGAGGAGAAACGACAGCGAGAACGCGTTGAGAAATATTCATCAAACTTGGTATGGTGGTAAATTAATAGCAGCAGAGAGGGTACCTACCAACGTTGGTCGTCAAAAAAATAAACAAGAATAAATAAACACGTAGAGTACTTTTTTTCAGCTACTATTTCGAACTGGGGTTTCATTAGTATAATCGGTCATTACAGAAATAAAACATCTCAAGGAAACGTTAATTGGTAAAAATCTGGACCTTTCTACGAGATGATTTTATTTGTTTTGTTTTATTTTGTTTTGTCGGAATTCTATGGTCTGTTCACCCTCTCCTCTCCTCGTTACCTTCTTCATTACCGCAAGTGGAGAATTTTAGACAGAGACAGAAAGAAGAATTGGAGAAATTTATACAACGACAAAAGGAAGCGGAACAAGCTTTTCTCCTACAGCAACAGCAGCAAGAAGAAGAGGTAAGAAAAAAACAAGAAGAAGAAGAAGAAGTAGCAGCAAAGAAACAAGAGGGTGAAAATCAAACGGTCACGGTACTGTTGGACATTTTAGCGGAGTTAAGAAGTCTGAAACAAATGTATCAGACGTCTTTATTACGACCGAAGAGAATACGACCTTCCCGAGCTAAACACGTCAACCCTGTGACTAAGACTGTCGTACCACCCTTAGTGATTTCAACCAAATCATCATCATCGTCAACAGTACGCAGTCCAGAAGTAGGCCTTGGCCGTGGCAAAGGCTTAAGGCAGTTAAAGTTGATTGCTTAAACTCACCTCTACACCAAAAAAAGGCCCTTTTCAGGGCCACCCACGTCTCTCGAAAAGAAATACAATTTCAATTGCTAATGACTAAAAAAAACAACCCATTTTACCCCTATAGTACGTGTATATGAGTGCGTGAGTGTAGCTTCTTATTTTAAAATCAAAACTCAAAGACACTTACCTTATATAATTAATTTATTCTTTTATCCATTGTTACAATCCAATTCACAACAGAACACTTTAATATAAAGTTCATTGACTTCTTCTTTCTCCTTCTTTAGTCTCTCTGTTTTTTTTAATTTCTTCACCGTCTTTTCCTTTTCTTTCTCCTCATTTTCTTCCCTTCTTCTTTTCTTCTCCTGTTTCTTTGCCTCTTGTAAATAGAATTGTCTTCTTTCTTCCTCTTCTTCCTCTGAAGAATCCCTCTCTTCCTCTGAAGAATCCCTCTCTTCTTCTGAAGAATTCCTCTTTTCTTCTGACTCCTCTTGTTTCGTTTTTGGGCAATCTGGAGACCAATGTCTTTTTTCTTGACAATAATAACAGGTACCTTGACTTTTGTCCTTTTAAGCCCGTTTTTTTCTTTTTGACGGTCTGGACACTCTGAAGACCAATGCCCTTTCTTCTGACAGATATAGCAAGTATCTTGACTTTTATCTCGAAAGGAAGGAGAGTAGTCCGTGGGCTGGTCTGAAGAGAATTTTCTAATGACCCCTCGCAAAGCTCTGACGAAACGTTCGATTTGGCAAGTCTCTTCCATCGTTGTGTTCAGCTTGAGAGTGAAATGAATAGTGAAAGGACAAGACACACACCCTTTTATATACGCTGGTCTGCCATGACTATAAATTAGTCTATGGTGTTTAAACTTGAGTCATTTGACGTTTTTCACTCAAGATGAAACGATCCTATTCATTCGAGAAGAAAGAAGAAGAAAGTAAGAGGCAGAAACGTGATCTATCGCCTCGTACCAGGCCTGAAATCTTGGCACAAATTCATGCCAGTGATTTTGAAGAGGACATGAGTGAACCAGAATTCGAACCCTCTAAACCAAGTTCACCACCCTTAGTTAACCCTGAAAAGTACTATTCCATTCGAGAGACGGAAAAGCGCTCCTCTAGAAAATTTAGAACCACGGCTTACAAAAACACAGTGAAAGTTAAAGATTTCAAGGCTGAAGTACCGTTAGAGAAAGCAGAAGGGTTCATCACTGGGGTGTGGGATTCTTTGCTCACCGCACTCAAGCGACAATGTCAACCCAAAGAAGACGATCGCTTGAGACTTTCCATACAACACGACAGCTTGAAATCCCCTGTTTGGATCGAGTTCAGCACCCCTGCAGAATTGACTGCTTCCAAAGTCATGGACAAGATTTAACACGTGCAACAATCTAATGACCAGTTTGACATCACCGATGGAAAAGCCACACTGGACATGACCCACGTCTCTCCTCCTCAAGGGACTGGACGCAAAAAGGTCTTATTGGTGGACGACCTTCGCAACACCAAAACAAGTCTCGTAAGAATTAACAACCCTCATGACCAGATGTGTTTAGCCCGAGCCATCGTGGTGGGACGAACCTATGCCAACAAGAACAACACGGCAGAATGGAAAAGAGCCTGGAAAACTATTCAACAATCGGACCGAGCCAAACAACGAAACGAAGCAGAACTCCTGTTACAACAAGCTGGCCTGTCCAAAGACACACAATGTGGCATTCCTGAAATGCAAAAATTGCAAGATGTCCTAGCTCCACGATACACCTTGAAAGTGCACCCTCAAGAAATGCGCAGGCCTCTGTTGTTTCGAGGCCAAGATTTTAAGGACGGAAAATACATTCATGTCCATTATCACGATGACCATTTCGATACCATTACCAGTATCACTGGATTCCTGGGATACAGTTATTACTGTGAGAAATGTGACTATGGCCATAATAATCGAGAGCAACACAAGCATTGTGGATGGAAATGCTCAGGATGTTTGGCCTCTCCACCCTGTCTCAGCGAAGGACTAGTGCCTTGTTCAACTTGTCTGCGCACGTTTGTCAGCCCTACCTGCTACCAACAACATTTGAAAACACAAGGTTCACAGCAGAAATGTGCTTGTCAACTGCTGAGATTGTGCCCTACCTGTGGACAAGGCATACTTACCAATAATGCCAAGGCACACGTATGTCGAGGAAAGAAACAATCTCACATTTGTCACCACATCGTGGACTTGGAACACGAATGCTACGTGCAAAAATACCAACCCCCACCAGAGAAAGAGGACGGTCACAAGAAGAAAAGCAATTTCATCTTTTTCGATTTCGAATGCATGCAAGAGACTGGCATTCACATTCCTAATTTCTTCGTGGCTCATCGAGCGTGCGAGAAATGCATTCAAGAACCTATCTACAGTCATTGCCCTTATTGCAGCAAGGTTCCCGGAGGGCGTGAAAAAATCTTTCGGGGACCGAACACGTTAGCCGATTTTGCACAATGGGTCTTAGACCCCATCGACAAGACGTGGAGCCAAGAGGACATCGAACGTTACGGAGATTGTCATCGTCATGCCACGGTGATGGCTCACAATTTTTTCGGATACGATGGACAGTTTCTTTTGAGATACTATACGGAACAAGGCACCGAGCGTCCTAAAGTCACTTTGAACGGAGCCAAAATCATTTTCATGCAAGTGGGACAAGTACAGTTTAAAGATTCGATGAGTTACTTGGCCATGTCTTTGAGCCGAATGCCTAAAACGTTTGGAATGACAGAAATGGCTAAAGGGTAGTTTCCACGCTTTTTCAATACGGAAGCCAATCAACAAGCCGTTCTACCCCATTTACCTGAGGCTCACTATTACGACCCCGACAACATGCGTACCGAACAACGAGAAGATTTCTACGCTTGGTACCAGGCTCACGCCTCGGACCCTTTCGACTTTCAAGAAGAAATGCTAAAGTATTGTCGTTCCGACGTGGACATTTTACGACGTTGCTGTGGAAAATTTCGAGAACTGTTCATGGAACACGGAGGGGTCGATCCTTTGAAAGAAGCTTGCACCATTGCCAAAGCGTGTTCCTTAGTGTACCGGAAACGATTCATGCCTGAAAACACCGTAGCTGTCATCAGCCCTCAAACGACCCACTATGTCAAACGTCAATACTCGGTCAAAGCCCTACGTTGGTTACATTACTTGTGCGACAAGGAAGACAAGTGGATTCAGCATGAGGGGGTGAAAAGACCATCGGAACGTATTCGGTCGATGGCTGGGACTTAGAAAACCGCAAGATCGTGTACGACTTTAACGGTTGCTTATTTCACGGATGTCCCGTCTGTTACCCTGACCGTGGCACTAAAAATCAGTTTTTGCAACGAACCATGGAAGACTTGTACCAGGACACTTGTCAGCGACGCCTAAAGTTAGAACAGGAAGGATACCAAGTGGTGGAAATGTGGGAACACGAGTACGATCACCGTATGAAAACCGATCCCGAGTTTAAACGCCTCGTGGAAAGTTACCAGTTCATGGACCCGCTGAACCCGAGGGATAGTTTGTACGGAGGAAGGACCAATGCCACCTGTTTGCTGTACCAAGCCGACGAAGAGAATGGAGAAGAAATCAAATACTTGGACGTGTGTTCGCTGTATCCCTACGTGTGCAAATATTGTCGCTTTCCTGTAGGGCACCCGCAGTTGTTGACGAAACACATCGACCTGAAAAACATTCGACAATACGAAGGCTTGATCAAGTGCAAAGTTTTGCCTCCCACGAACCTATACCATCCCGTCTTACCTCACCATTGTCAAGGCAAACTGATGTTTCCCTTGTGCCGTACTTGTGCCGAAACGTGCAACCAAGAACAGCCTTGTCAGCACAACCAGGAAGAACGTGCCTTGACGAGAACCTGGGTCAGCGTAGAATTGTTCAAAGCTCTGGACATGGGATACCAACTGTTAGAAGTGTACGAAATTTGCCACTTTCCCAAGACACAACAATACCACAAGGGTGATCCCAGTCAGAAAGGCATTTTCGCTGACTACGTGGATGCCTTTTTGAAACTGAAACAAGAAGCCAGCGGCTATCCTTCCTGGTGTCGCACTCCCGAAGACCAAATACAATTCAAAGAGAAATGCTATGAACAAGAAGGCATCTCTTTAGACCACATCGAGAAAAACGAAGGCAGGCGATCGTTTGCCAAAGTGATGTTAAATTGCTTGTGGGGTAAAATGGCACAACGACCGTGTTTACCCAAGACGGAATATTTGACAGAACCTTCCCGCTACTTCCAGATGATTCACGACAAAACCAAATACATGAAACACGTGTTGTCTTTCGTGAGGATTTGATCTTGGTCAATTACGAAGAAGATCTGGCCTTTGTACAAGACGACCCTTTTGGAAATGTCATCATTGCGGCTTACGTGACAGCCCATGCTCGCTTAAAATTGTACGAAGCTTTAGAACTGTTAGGAGAACGCGTCCTGTACTTTGACACGGACAGTTGCATTTACATCCATCACCCGAGTCAACAGCACCCTAACATCGAAGGAGACCGTTTATGAGCCTGGACAGACGAGCATCCCGACGACAAGATTCTAAGTTTCGTCAGTGGCGGTCCCAAAAATTACGGCTACGAATACCGGGACAAACAAGGAGAAGTGCACACGGAGTGCAAAGTGAAAGGACTGACTCTGAATTATCGTACCAGTCGTGTGGTCAACTTTGGGGTATTGAAAGAAGCCTTGCAATCGGGAGAGGATGAACACTTTAAAGTGACCACCTATCAACCGAACAAGATTGTACGTTTACCCACTCATCACATCGTCAGTCGGCCCTTGGAAAAAGTCTATCAAATCGTGTACCAGAAGCGAGTGCGACTTCCCAATCATTTCACCTTACCGTATGGACACGTCGGTATTAGTCTGTATATAAAAAAGGAACCCTACGCAAGATCGATAGTTCATTGTGACTACCAAGACCGAGAAAAAAGATGAATACTTTCAGAGAAACACAAAACAAGTTGTTTAGAAAGGCACAATTCAAGTGTGAGGCTTCTGAAGTGGAATGCGATTGTGAGCCTTGCGATGGGTACGATGCTGTACGTTGTGACCTTAACGATGCCGTAAAGCATCATGGGAACTTTAGTGTCACTACCCCTATCATGGAAAGGGATGCTGTGCGTGTGAAACCTGAGGGATGCGAAAGTGATGCCGCTCGTCCTCTTGGACATTTTACTGGGTTTCGTTTTAAAGGGGAATGTTCACCTTCACGTCTACCCCCTTACGGATGTCATCCAGCCCTGAGCAAAGTCCTGTTCATGTCACCCAACCCTCATCGAAACGAACCTGTGAAAGACGAATATTCGTTTCCTGTGCGTTTGTCGGAATACTGCGACTTTGAAAATCGTCTTCAATCGTTCAAAGGAAAATGGCCTAAGTATCTGGGAGGACCGACCCCCGAAGAATTAGCCAGAGCCGGATTTTTCTACTTGGGCGAAGGAGATAAAGTCAAGTGCTTCAGTTGCGGTGTGTCACTTCACCACTGGGAACCGCAAGATTCGGCCTACGTAGAACATGCTCGATGGTCACCGAATTGTCATTACTTACCCTTAGTGGGACCGAGACATTGAAGTAACTTACCATAATCTGTTCATGGATACTTTACACGAGAACATTCGTGCTTTGCCTGTGGAGTTGAGAGAACGCATTTACCGAGAGCTGGTCAAAATACAAGTGAAACGTAAAGAACAATTGCATCCGTTACGTCACCGGTGTTTGGACCACTGGTACCTGAATGCTATACAAGGACTGATTGAGTTGAAAGTGTTCCATTGGACAGACATTGATCAACGACCCCCTGGTTTTAAAAAGGAATGGTTTGGTATGGACGATTCTATCTACTACATTGTAAACGTACTGCATCGAATTCCAGAGGAAGAGTTAACGAATTACCAACATCTTGTATACAATGTCAACTTGGCGAAAGAGGAAACTTCTGAACGAATTGTAACGTGTAAATTAGTAACTAAACGATTTAGATTCGACAATGAATTGAAACCATGTCTGTGCAAACAGTACATGTCCTGTGTCAGACAAAAGAGGATTTAGTATGACCTATTCATGAATACTTTGCTAGAGAACATTCGTGCCTTGCCTGTGGAGTTGAGAGAACGCATTTATCGAGAACTGATCAAAATACAAGCGAAACGCAAACTCAAAGTTATTGAACCGTTTTTAAATTATGCTCTGTTTCAAAGTATAAGAAGACTGATTATGAGTGGATATTACATCAGGCACAAAGGTAAACGAGGCTATTGGCCACCACCCAAGGATTCCAAAAACAGTGTATATGCTTATGGATACTTTACAAGAGAACATTTTGGGCTTGCCTGTAGAGTTGAGAGAACGCATTTACCGAGAGCTGGTGAAAATACAAGTGAAACGTAAAGAACAGTTGCATCCGTTTCGTCACCAGATCTTTAACCACTGGTACCTGAATGGTATAAAAGAACTGATTCGTCAGAAATTGTTTCTGTGGTCAGACATTGTTCAAAACTTTGAGGTCGCCAATGATCGACATGTTCATAATTTTGGTTACTTCGAGATTCACCTACTGCAACGCATTGAGGAAGACAAGTTAAAGGATTACCAACATATTTTACGTGGAATCTACTTAGAGGAAGAGGAAACTCCTAAACGAACTCTGACGTTTCGGTTACAGTATGCAAGATTTAGATTCCCTACTGAAGAACGAAGATCTCTGGCTAGAAAGTACGTGTATTGCATCCGAAAAAAAGAGAATATAAAAACAGGCTGCCATTCCACGACTTATGTCACATATAATTGAACAGATTCCGTGGAAGGAACTCAATGACCATATTCAAACCGTGGATCATTACCATCGATTATTACAAGAACTGTATCCATTCAATTTGGGTCGACAAGTGGTGTGTGTCTTAGTGACTTGTTTTCTGGGATTTCGTTTACCAGCCGATTCTTTGTGGACTCTTTACGATCAGTACTTACCACATCCCCCATGGCCTTAAATGGTCACGAAAAACTCCTTTTGCTCAAAGCCTTGCGTTTTCATCTGGATACTTCTCGACCTCAACAGGAAAAAAAGATTCGTCAACTTTTAGCTACCCAAGACGTGTATGACGATGTGTGTGTAGCTTGTGACTTACATCCCCATTGGACAGATGTCCGTGCCTGGAAAGAATGGGATTTTGAGGCTTGGACCCAAGAAGTGGCCCAGTATGCACGAGAGTTGTTCAAGGAAAAAAGTTACTTTTCGACCCGCGTTAGTGACGGTGCCAGAAGAACCCGTCACCCAGGACGGGACTGTCGTGGACAGGCCTGAAAGACCCTTTCGAGAGGACACTTGTGTGACCTTACCCCCTACTATAGAACTGGTTAGAACATTACCCAAAACATGTTGTTGTACAGACACTTGTTTTTATTTTACGTTAATGGTTATCATGTGCCTTTTATTCTTGTACTTAAGCCTTTGGCTTTTATGTATTTTTGTCTTTCGTATTCATGTTTGAAACATTCAATAAACGTGTTCTGAAAAAAAGTATATAAACTCTTGTCTTGTTTGTTTTCGTGTCACAAGTGACATTTCTCACACTATGGCTACTTCTGCTGTCTCTGCTCCCTCTTCCTCTACTGTCAAAGTCATCGACGAACACTTAGATCGTGCCAGTTGGGAGGCTTTGTATCTTCGCCATCCCTTTAACATGCTCATTGCTGGACCTAGCGGTTCAGGCAAAACCGAATTTGTCAAACGTTTGATCGAACATAAACACCATTTGATTGATCGGCCACCTCAACGGATCGTGTGGTGTTACAAAGAGTGGCAATCGGCGTACAGTCTCTTGCGAGAAAGTCAAGGCGATTCCATCGTGTTTGTGGAAGGCATTCCTAAAGAAGACGACGGCATCGTCTCTGACTCCCGTCAAACCCATTTGGTCATTTTTGACGACATGTTAGGAGAAGACGAAGAAGAAATTAAACTGTGGTTCACGCGCAAAGGGCATCACCGTAATGCTAGTGTCGTTTACATCACCCAAAATTTGTTTCAACAAAGTAAAGCCCATCGCACCATCAGTCTCAATGCGCATTACGTGGTCTTGTTTAAAAGCCCTCGAGATAAATCGCAAGTGCAAGTCTTAGCCAAACAGTTAGGAACGCCATGGCTGACTCAGGTGTACGACTATGCCACTCAAACGCCACACGCCTATTTACTCGTCGATTTGAAACCTACGACTCCATAGGATTTGCGATTTCGTACCCACTTGTTTCACCACTGGTGCCAAGACGGAGGGCCTGTCCTGTACACGTCTCCGTCCTCGACTTAATTTCACTCCACATAAAAAAATCTATAAAAACCTCAGACCCTTTTCGTCTGTCTCAGACAGTGTGAACATGACGTCCCTTCAGTCGCATCTTCCCGTCAAATTGATTCGTGCCTTGTATGGCATCAGTCGAGAAAAAAATCCACAAATACGAGCTCGTGTCTTAGAAGCTAGTCTCAAAGAAGTCTTACGATGGTTCAAATACTCCAAGGAATCATTCAGATTCCTCATCAAACCAAACGCTTTTTCGATCGAAACAAAGTCGCTTTGGTCCAACTGGCCGATCCCCGCATCGACACTCAAACCAAAAAACAAATCATTTTGAAACCTGGAGGGAGCGGTACTCTAGGAGGGGTCATCATTCGCTCTCTCTTAAGATGGGATCCTAATGCCCCCAAAGTTATCCCCAAGACCAAAGTCCAACGAAGCCCCAAGAAGAAAAAGAAAAAGACCAGGTCCCCAAGAAGATGAACTTCTCCAGTTGCGGGACCCTCCTCTTATCAGACACCACCCCGGAAAAAGAAAAGAAGCCCCCAGAAAAAGAAACAGAGAAAAAGTCCCCAGAAAAAGAAAAGCCCAGAGAAGAAAACTAGTCGCAAAAGAGGCACTTCTGCCAGGACGCAACCGTACACTCGCAAACCACGACCTGCCACGGCAGTGACTGTGTCTCCGGCAGCCTCACGTTCATCCACTTCTCCGTTGATGACACCAAGAACTGAAGAGTACTTGGAGACGTTGATCACACCAAGAACTTCTCCGTTAATGACCCCAAAAAGAACTTCCCCAGTGGCAGGACCCTTCAATTTAGTGGCAGTGGCTGCTGCTCACAAAGTACCTTCTCCCAAAATCAAAGTCCAAGAAAGATCGGGCATGTTACAAAGTTTACTGGATTTGTCCAAGCAAGAACTGGCTCGATTTAGTCCGTTGCGAACCCCTCCACGACGTGTCATGCCTGTCCTCAAACTGACACGACGCAAAGGACAATCAGTGGCGACGCGTTCCAGTATAAAAAAGACCTGTGACCAAGTCAGGGGTATCAGTGCTTTTTGGTGTTCCTGAAGGCTCAAAGATGTCACCCTCCAAAAAACCCCAAGGAAAGAAAAGAAAAGGACTACCACCACGTTTAGTCAAACATGTGGACATGTTATCTGTCCTGTCCAAAGCTTCTTCACCTCTCCGATAAAAAACTCATTCAATCGGCCTCCAAAGAGGTCATCGATACCGTGTGGGAATGTTGTTTGAACGTCTTAAAAGGCACGATCCCTTTGTCCAAACACCAGAAACAATGCTTAAGCAAGCATCGTCACGTTCTTCGCCAAATGGTTCAAAAGAAAATTCCCATTCGTCAAAAGAAGAAGATGTTAGTCCAACGTGGAGGCATTTTGCCTCTCTTGTTAGGCCCCATACTGAAAGGAGTCTTGGGAACCATGTTGGAAGGACTGGTGGGAGCAAGATAAAAAGGCCCTCGGAAGTCCCAAGATCTCAGAATCGACCCCTGACAACCCCATGGAAGGACGAAAACTAGCTTTAGTGCCTTACAAACGATGGATGGAATACCATCGGTGGCAAGAACAACGCACCCCGCATTTACCTCCCAATCCCAATTTGAGCGAAATGTCCCAGTTACAACACGAATTGCAGTCCTTGATAGATCGCCAAGATTTGTCCGAAACAGAAAAATCGCAAAAGTACGGTCAACTCTTGCAACGACTGCAACTCTTTCACCAGAAAGCTTTAGACGAAACAGCTCTACCCACTCTGAAAGATTTTAAGACCTTGATGAAAAGTCCAGCACCATCATCATTACCACCACCACCACCACCACCACAACTACCATCCCCAGGGGTCACCAGAGATGCTACCCCACGAAGGCCTGAGGAAGAAGAGATGCGAGAAGTGTTTCAAACACCGTGAGCAGCTCCCATTTCGAGTAAGATTGCAGCATCCTTGTTGACCCCGTCCCCCACACCCCAACGAGAAGAAATGAAAGCTTGGGTTAAAAAGATGATGTCCACTCCTCCTTGGACAGAAGTGAAAAAGAAAGAAGGGAAACCAGAAGTGAAAAAAGAAAAGAAGACCAAAGCCATTTCATTGCCACCACCACCACCTCCACTACCTTCGACTTCTACTCCCGTAGCCCATCGGACAGGTAAATCCGTTTCTAAACCACCCTTTCGACCCACCCAAAGTAGCATCAACGATGAGTGGGTGACTTATTAACACACCAACAAACACAAAAAATAAAAATGGAAAAAGTCTTAGCATTTACTACGATCCCTCCCATCCTGCAGGTTACGCAGGAGTTCAAAAATTGTATCGTGCTGCCAAAACTCGACTAAAAAGTCTCCGTTTATCTCAAGTGCAACGATGGTTACAAGAACAAGCTACCTACACTTTACACAAACCCATTCGACGCAAGTTTGCCAGAAGTCGCACCCGAGTGGAAGGCATCGATCATCAATGGCAAGCCGATTTAGCCGATGTCTCTCATTTGGCCAGCTACAATCGTGGCTACAAATATTTGTTTTGTGTCATCGACGTCTTTTCCAAACTTGCCTGGGTCGTGCCCTTGACTTCCAAATCGAGCAGCGAGTTAGTGCGAGCCCTGCAACGAGTGTTGAAACAAAGCGGTCGTCATCCTCTTCGATGGCAAACGGACAAAGGCACCGAATTTCTGAACCAAGCTTTCCAAAAAGAATTAAAGAAACGTGACATTCATTTTTTTACCACCGAGAATCCCGAAACCAAAGCCAGCATCGTGGAACGTTTTCAACGCACTTTGAAAGAACGCATGTGGAAATATTTTACGCATCACCACACTCTGAAGTACATCGACATCTTACCGCACCTGGTGCAAGCGTACAACCAATCTTACCATCGAAGCATCGGACGTGCCCCGCAAGACGTGACTCCCGAGAACGAAGTGTTGGTGTTTGAGCGCCTGTTCGGTACGTCCCCAACGAGGGCTGTCCCCAAGAAAAGTGGAGAGTTGGCCGTAGGAGATTGGGTGCGCATTGGTAAAACCAAACGCACTTTTGACAAAGGTTACTTACCTAACTGGACGACCGAATTGTTTCGCGTCACTGGACGAGTGCATGGCCGTCATCCTACCGTCTATAAATTGGAAGACATGAACGGAGAAGTGCTCAAAGGAACGTTTTATTTGCCCGAGTTACAACGTGTGACTAAAAAAGAAGACGACGTGTACGACATCGAAAGCATTCTCGAACGCAGAACCCGTAAAGTAGGCAAACGACGTGTCAAAGAAGTCAAAGTACGTTGGAAAGGATATCCACCCAGTTTTGATTCTTGGATCGACGCTTCGCAAGTCATCGACTATAAAAAGAAGTGACCATCATGCCGTTTCACACAAACGCAGCTACGTCAAGCACTCCTCCTTCACCTAGTTCTTCTGTGCAAGATTTACAAAAACAACCCTTGTGGGTGTGGTGTGGAGAACGTGTGCCTAAAACGCAAATCGTCTTTTTCTGCCAAATCTTCGTGGTGTATTGTGTCATCGGGGCAGCCTTTGCCAATTTGAGTTTGCAACAAGGAGACAAACAATTGTGGACCATTTTATTGAGCAGTTGCATCGGTTACCTGCTTCCCAATCCCTCCCTGAAATTCACCTCGAACGGGAACCACGGGAACCTTGTGTCCAGTGCCAGCTTCAGTCACCACTCCAATAACAACAACAACAACCCCATTTTAGGCGGAGACACGCCTCTGACGTCCAGTAACCCCTCGGACAGTCACAGAACTCTGGAATTATGAGTCGCCAAAACCAATTTTACTTAACCTTACCCAGTGACAGTTCCATGGAGGTGTTTCCCAACAACACGTTGTGCTGTTACACGGCCAAATTACCTCAACCATCCAGTTAGATCACGAAGCCCATTGGGAAGTGGCTTTAGTGGAAATGATTCACTCTACACAAATCCATAACATCACCGAAAAGCAAAACTTTTTTGAGGTTGAAATCCTGAACCAACAATTACAAGACAACATGAATGACATCGGGTTTTCAGGCGACATAAAACAAGCCAGCAATCCAGCCTTCAGTATCTACACCTTGAAAATTCCGGCAGGGTTTTATTTTAGTGGCCAACATTTGGTGGACACTGTTGCGGACAGGTTCGAGTTAGCCTTTGGCAAAGCCCTGAACAAACTAAATAAACGTGTCACCCTGGAGTACCATAAAGTGGCTCTTCGCTTACTGATCAAATTTCAGGATACCCAAATGTTGTCCTTCAGGTTCAATGGTAGTTTGTTTGAAATTTTCGGTCTACATGCAAAAATGGTCGCAAACAATTGGAGCCCCAATATCAACAATAATATGAATTTTTACAGAGCTTTTAAAAACCCGGTAGAACTGAACCAAGGACTGAATCTGATCTTTGTGTACTCCGATGTGGTTGAGTATAACGTGGTGGGACACACCTCCGTACCGTTACTGCGTGTCATTCCTTTCAAAGTGGATAGTACCACTACCAGTGACCAGGAAGGTGGAAACACCTATCACGTCCACCGGGAATTTATACATCCTCACTATTTGCCTGTCAGTAAGTCATATTTGGACACGGTCAACATTGCTATAAAAGGAGATCTGGGACAAAATATTCCATACACCAAAGGAAAAGTCACGGTGAAACTCCATTTTCGAAAACGGTTTTCTCACGACTGGTAAGTCATGTATCCAGTGTGCCGAGGGGTTGCACGACAGCGAGGACACGGTTTAGGAGATATGTTAAAATCGGCCTTTCGTTCGGTGGCCCCAGTCTTGAAACCGATGGTGACACGCGGATTGCACGCCTTGAAAGATGCGGCACTGACGCAAGGCAAAGAATTTGTCCAAAATGTCATCATCGACAAACAAAACCCTAAAGAACCCTTCATGAGGGCAGGCAAAAATGTCTTGCTGCAAACGGGCAAAGACCTTTTGGGTCGCCGAGAAACACCTATAAATGCCCTGCACGCTACCGAGTCAGGCATTCAGCAAGGACAAGGCAGAAAGAGACGACGAAGAAAACACCCTTTCACCAGACTTCACACTTCTAGAGCGAGGAAGACAAAGAAAAGAAGAACCGTTCGAGACTTAGACGTTTTCGACTATTGAGAAAGAGAAAAAAATGATGCACCGAGAGTCTTGCGCTTGTTCCAAGACGGAACTGGATCTGTTTGCCATGCCACCCACCATGATGACCATGCAAGAATCCCAGTGGGTGGAATTTCACCCCGTCTCCTCATTGACCGATTCCGCTCCCATCGAGTTTGAAATCAAAGGACAACCCGAAGATTACATCGATCTGAATAGCAGTTACTTGTACCTGAAAGTCAAAGTTCTAGATAAGACTGGAGGTGATATAGACACTGAAGCAGTAGCTCCCGTCAACAATTTCATGCATTCCTTGTTCAGTGGAGTCGACTTGTACTTGAATAACAAACTAGTCAGTAGCAGCATGGATACTTACCCTTATCGTGCCTACCTGGAAAATCTCTTGACGTACGGAATAGATGCCAAGAACACCCATCTCAATGCCTGCGTGCTGTGGGAACCTGACGAAATGGGCGAATTTGATAAAACAGGTCTTAGTGATGACCCCAAATCAAAAGATAGCAATGAGGGATTTCTAGAACGATGAAACAGAATCAAGGGACCCAACCAAAGTTTAGAACTGATGGATCGTTTACATCTGGACACGTGGTTGCAAGAAAAGTTTTTGCTGAACGGGGTGGATGTTCGCCTGAGACTGAATCGGAGCAGTACCGCTTTCCATTTAATGGCTGATGCTGACGATTACAAAACCAAAATCCAAGAAGCCAGACTCTACGTACGACGCGTGGAAGTGTTATCTAAAGTGGGAAACGACATTAGTCAGACGTTGAGCAGAACGACTGCCAAGTATCCCATACGACGCGTGGAAGTGAAAACTTTCACTATTCCTAGGGGACAGAAATCCATGATCAAAGATCATCTGTTCCAAGGACAGTTACCCAAACGTTTGATCGTTGGTATCGTCGAGAATGAAGCCTTCAACGGAGCTATCGCTAAAAATCCTTTCTACTTTCAACACTTCAACGTGTCCAAGATCGAAGTCAGTCGCGACGGCAAGACCTTGTGTACCCGACCTTTCGAACCCGACTTTGAGAAGAAGAATTACTTGAGATCGTACTTGTCCCTGTACGAAGCCACCGGTCAGTTAGGAACTAACACCGGTCACGGCATTACGTACGAGGATTACGCAGGAGGTTATCCTTTGTGGGCTTTTGATTTCACTCCAGACCAAGGCAGCGACGAGGGACATTTCCACCCTATAAAATCCGGCCAGATTCGTGTGGAAATTCAGTTTGCAAAACGAGAGCCTGATGTAACGGTGAACGTCATCCTGTATGCCGAATTCGATAATACCATAGAAATCAACATGTTGTGAGAAGTCATTCTAGACTATTAGAAGTTATGGAAGACTGTTATCCCTCTTTACCTAGTGGAGAAACTTTGGAGATCGAATGTAAGGAGACCGTGGAAGGAGAATCCCAAGACAAAGACGAAGAAGATATCATAATGAAGTCAAGATGGCCAGAACAAGAAGCCCATTTAGTCTGCTGTTTTGCCAAACACTTGGTCGAAAAAATGACGGAATTGATCAAGAAAGATTGCTATGGATGTCAAAACAATCATCCCAGTCAAATTCAACACGATAAATGCCTGATGCTGAGTCAAGAAGAAAAATTGGATGAGTATCTGGACGAAGCTTGGAGTCTCATCTCGGACGAAGTTGTGTTGCACCAGTGGTATAAAGACTTGCGTGAACATTCTTGTCTACCATTAACCACTCAAGAGATCCATCGTATCGAATCTCTCCTGAATCAGAGTGAGGAGACGAAACGAAGAAACGGTTATTTGTCAGACATTTTCAAGCAAAATGTCAGGATCGAATTGATGACTTATTATTACCTGTGAAGAAGAAAAAAACAACACAAATGGATACCTGGGAACTTTATTACCTTTTGAACCACAGTTAGTACACGGCTTCTTGGAATCCTGTCGTCTGTGCTAAAGATGAACTCCCTCATCGCAAACCTCAAGACCATCTAGCTTACGTGATCAACACGGACGACAGTCATCTCCCAGGAACCCACTGGGTAGCCGTTTACTTTCCTCAAGAAGGATGTGTGGAATATTTCGATTCGTACGGATTGCCCCCTTTGGAAGACGATATCATTGACTTTATGAGAAGAAATGCTCAGACCACCCGATTCAATAATGTGAAATTACAAGGCACAGATTCCTTGGTGTGTGGACAGTAATGTGTGTATTTTCTGCATCATCGCAGCCTGGGCTATTCCTTAGAACATTTAGTGACTCATTTTGATACTCGTTCTTCTTCTAGAAACGATGTGAAAGTAGATTGATGGTTTTGTGACCATTATGCTTATCTTTTGTCTCAAGCTAGGAAACGTAGTGTCCATCAATGGCCTAATGATTTCCAACAGTGGAAATCACAATTTCATTCACAACTTTGTCAGCCCTGTTTAAAGTAGAGTGTGAATTTAAAAAAATGTTTGTGATTTGAAAAAAATGTTTGTGATTTGAAAAAAATGTTTGATGTTATATTGTTGGATTATTGTTAAAAATGTTAGAGTTGTTGGTTAGTGTTAAGTGATTTTTGAATAAAAAATGTTGTGTTTTGAAAACAAGTGCCTTTGTCTTTTGTTTGGCTATAAGAATGTTGATTCATGCTCTTTAACTTCTTACTATCCCTCTCATGACACTCATTGAACGTTGCGACTCGAAAACCGTGGAGGATGTTTTCCTTCACGTCCGTGCTTTGACTTTAAGAACCGGGGCAGTTTCTAGACAAACCATCCATTGTCGACTCATCCTCCTACGAAGATGTGCTCCAAACTAGCTAAGCTAAACGAAGCCTACGTGAATTTGCATAGGGTCAGACACAGTCTGATACCGAAGCCAGAAGAGATAGAGAATGTGAGAATGTTAAAAGTCACTGAAGACCTGATAGAAGAGCTCTTCAGAGAAGAAGTGAACAGGGAGAAAGAAGAATGGACAGAGAAGTACAGACTTCAGAGACAGCAGAAACAACAACAACAACAACAACAACAACAACACCAGCAACCTGAACCTGACAGAGGCTTTTTCGATTGTCGTATCGACACCAAAGAGTTCTTCTTCTCTTACCGAAGAAGCAGACCTATTGCCAGAAAGTCTATCCTCAGAGGACATCGCATTCTTAGAAACTAAAAGATTGCCATAGCAAACAAAAAAACAATAAAACAGCCCTTTTCAGGGCTACCCCAATACTCTAGAAAAGAAATAACCATCAATTTGCCAATGTGTGTAGGTAGGGTAGTGTGAATATAAACACTAACTCTTTTTTTAATAGTGCGAGTGTATGTGTTTGTGTGTTTGTGTTTGTAACAGCTGACGTACGCTGGTATTGATAGTAGATTAAGATCATCTTTTTTTGGTGTTTGAGGTGTGGGGAGAGTAGATTTGGGGTATGATTGGATTGCTTTGCGTATGTGAATAGTCTATTGAAGTGATTAATGAAAAGATTTTTTAGAATAGGAATGGGAAGTATAAAAAAAGTGAGTGAGTGTTTCTTTTAGGTCCGCGCGTTGTTTTTTTTTTTGGTCATGATCTAGGTAAGATCAATTTTATGTTTTTAGGGGGATATTTTCCTTCACGTCCGCACTTTTAGTATAAATTGAAACTCGTTCGGCAGTCCAGCTACCCTTGTTGATTGATCAACACCAGAATGAACACCAGACTAGCGAAACTGTTGGAACTTCATGTGCATCTGGAATATGCCAGGCGCCTGTTGAACGAACTGGCCGCGGAGGCCATTGTCGAAGAAGGAAGGATGAGAGAGGAGGAGGAGAGAAGAAACAAAGAAGAGGAGGAGAGAAGATACAAAGAAGAGGAGGAGGAGAGAAGAAACAAAGAAGAGGAGGAAAAGGAGAGAAGAAGAAGAAGAAATTTCAGAATCCCAGAGACCGAAAATTGGGATTCTGAAGCTATTTATCCTGCCTCTGCTCTCTCCCCAAAAAAAGTAAAAAGCAACTGGGGAACAAGATGTGCATGTGGCACCAGGCCTGGAAGGTGCCACCATTAACCAGGTGTCCATGAAGTTCCAAAAAATAAACAGCCCTTTTCAGGGCTACGCAATACTCAAGAAAAGAAATAACCATCAATTTGCCAATGTGTGTAGGTAGAGTAGTGTGAATATAAACACTAACTCTTTTTTTAATAGTGCGAGTGTATGTGTTCGTGTGTTTGTGTTTGTGTTTGTTACTGCTCACGTAAGTTTGTGTGAATAGTAGATTATGGGTTTCTTTATTGTTTCTTAGCGTATGTGGAGAGTATAGTTTGGGTTTTATTATATGAAATGAGAAAGTGGGGGATGTTTTCCTTCACGTCTGCGCGTTGTTTGGTCATGATCTAGGTAAGATCAATTTTATGTTTTGGGGGATGTTTTCCTTCACGTCCGCGCTTTTCGTATAAGAACCCACAGTATTCGTCGTTCAAACCATTCTACAAAGAATAATCTAGAGAAGATGACGCAAGTGATTGATTTATTTAATCAACTGAGGCATATCTATTTCTGGATAATAGATGCAGAATATGCTATAGAAAGGATACAAAAGGAATGGGAGTATGAAGATAAAGAACACTTGGTAACCAGTCAAGTCGAACGTATAAAGACCGCCAGACATATAATAGAAGGAATGATAGAAGATGAAGTCAACAAATCAAGAGGATTTATTGACCCACCTTATGTCAGAGTGGGGAGTTTGAAGGAAGCACTGGATTATGTCATCCAAGTCCGGTGCTTCCTAGAACATATAGTGTATTGGACGGAGTTGTCATATATGAAGAGGGGACTGAACAGGTTGAAAAAAGGAGAAGAAATAATGAAACAAATGATGACTGAAGAGGTGAAAAAGATAAAAGAAAAATGGAGTCAAGAAAAACAGGATAAGGAAACAATAAAGAAGAAAGAGGCCTTTGACAAAGTCAATCAAAATTGGATCAAGATACAAGAGAAGTTCAGGGCTATGGGTCACCCAGACTGGTTACCTGAAAAAGAAAAGAGGAAGAACAAAGGAATTTGGGGAAAGATTAGGGGCTGGATGAGGAAATGGAGGAAATAGAAGAAGAAAGCGAAAGGCCCTTTTCAGGGCCACCCATATTTCTCGAAAAGAGAATGACTTTCAATTGCCTACCCCTTTTTTTAAAAAACAAAATTTAAAAAAAAAAAATCCCATGTTCAATTCCCCTTGTCCCTAGACAGACCCACACTTTATTCCCCCATGTTCAATTCCCCTTGACGCTAGAGTGGCCCACGATTTTTCTCCATGTTAAATTCCCCTTGACGCTAGAGTTGCCCAGGGGTCTCTGTAATGCTAATTTCCATTGACGCTAGGGTGCCCCACTTCACTACTCATGCAAGTTTCATCTATGACGATAACTTATTTACTGATCATCCCCTTGCAAAAATAATACATTTGAAGATAATACAAGCAGAAAGTCTGCATTTCTTGAACATTTAATTTTCAGAACATATGAGATTTGAAACTTTTCCAGACTAAGCTGAGTTCTGGTTAATTGCAATTAAATTTCCGCTGTTAAAGTGGTGAACTTACTTAGGGCTGTTAAGTATGACATGTCATTCCAGCGGTGTTGTACAAAGAAAACATCTTCCCCAAGATGTACTGACCTCATCTTTGATGCTAATCCTTGTCGATATTTTATAACAGTGTTGACGTGGCCATTGCCTTGAGTTCAATAACTATTGCCTGAAATAAAGCAGGAAACAACGAGGTTTTGTAAAATAGAAAGTGAAAATGTAAATAAAAGAATTGATGATATTGCCAATTAAATCTCAAATAGTCCTATAATTACAGACATACGTCCTAACGATTAAAGGTCTGTATACACTTTAGTGGAAATCCAAATCAAATCCAGCGCTGGGATTGATGCTATGCCTGTAGTGGCCCTTTGTATTGGTAATATGCAGACAGTCTCACGTTGGATGAAAATAAAACATCCCAAGAATATGACAGTATTTGAAATTTCACTATAAATTAAAGTCTCTATTTTCAAGAAAATTATTTGTGAAAAGCACCTTGTATTCCATTTGAATAGATAATTAGAATAAATAAAGCCCAGCTCAAATGAATTACTGAACACAACAATAATACAGCTGATGCTGTTAAGAACTTACAGCAATAATGAATATTTTCTAGAAAAATAAGATTATATAAATCTCTACTTGTCCTCGGGTCACAATTAACATTTTTCTAAAAGGAAAACGAAACTGACTCAAGGAAAAATTTAATCTGGAAGGAACCAGATGTTTACAGGATAAAATCTTAGTCGTAATTTGAAGGTCTGCTACTAAAATTATATTATAGAATATGGAATACATCAGGTAGGAGTAGTGAAGTGGGATATTATAGCCTCAATGGGAATTAGCATTACAGACCCCCCTTGGGAACATATAGCCTCAATGGAAATTTAACATGGAGAAAAATCGTGGGAACATATAGCTTCAAGGGAATTTAACATGGAGAAAAATCGTGGGACGATATAGCCTCAAGAGGAATTGAACATGGGAATAGGGACTGTGTAGCGTCAAAGGAATTTAAACAGGGTGGGACTGTATAGCGTCAAGGGAAATTGAACATGGGATATTTTTTTTTTTTAAAATTTTTTTTTAAAAAAGGGGTAGGCAATTGAAAGTCATTCTCTTTTCGAAAAATGTGGGTGGCCCTGAAAAGGGCCTTTGGCTTTCTTCTATTTCCTCCATTTCCTCAACCAGCCCCTAATCTTTCCCCAAATTCCTTTGTTCTTCTTCTTTTCATTTTCCGGTATCCAGTCCGGGTGACCCATGGCTCGGAACTTCTGTTGGATTTTTATCCAGTTATTGTTCAGTCTCTCATATTCTTCTTTTTTCTTTCTATTCTCTTCTTCTTTTCTATCTTTTGCCCATCTGTCCTTAATTTTCTGCACTTCTTCCTCTATTATCTTTTTCATCTTTTCTTCAACTTTCTTTAGTTGTTCACTGCCCCTTTTCACAAACTTCCACTCTGACCATTTCTCTAGCTCTTCTAAATAACATCTCACTGCTTTTACCTTGTCCATAGATTCTTTTATTGTCCCCACTCTTACACACTCTGGTTGAATCAATCCTCTCAATCTCTTAACTTCTTCCTCTATCATCTCCTCTATCATCTTCCTGGCTAATTTCAGTTCATTGACATAGTCAAGACTTTTTCTTAATCTCCATTCTCTTTCTATCCTTTCAATAGTATATTCTCCATCCATCATCCAAAAGTAAACATTTCTTAAATCATTAAACAACGCCGACACTTCCATCTTGTATCTGTTATTCCGTAGAATGGTGCGAACGACGAACGTTGTGGGTTCTTATACGAAAAGCGCAGACGTGAAGGAAAACATCCCCCTAAGACATAAAATTGATATGACCTAGATCATCACTTAAAACGCGCGGACGTGAAGGAAAACATCCCATAGTTTCTCATTTCATATAATAAAACCCTAAGTATACTCTTTACATACGCTAAGAAACAATAAACGAACCCATAATCTACTATTCACACAAACTTACGTGAGCTTTTACAAACACAAACACAAACACATACACTCACACTATGAAAAAAAAAGAGTCAGTGTTTATATTCACACTACTCTACCTACACACATTGGCAAATTGATGGTTATTTCTTTTCTAGAGTATTGGGTAGCCCTGAAAAGGGCTGGTTTTTTTTGGAATTTTATGGACACCTGGTTAATGATGGCACCTTCCAGGACTGGCGCCACCTACACATCTTGTTCTCCAGTTGCTTTTTACTTTTTTTGGGGGAGAGAGCAGAGGCGGGATAAATAGCTTCAGAATCCCAATTTTCTGTCTCTGGGATTCTGAAATTTCTTCTCTCCTTTTCCTCCTTTTCTTTGTTTCTTCTCTCCTCTTCTTCTTCTTTGTATCTTCTCTCCACCTCGTCTTTGTATCTTCTCTCCTCTTCTTTGTTTCTTCTTTCCTCCTCCTCTCTCATCCTTCCCTCTTCGACAATGGCTTCCGTGGCCAGTTCGTTCAACAGGCGCCTGGCATATTCCAGATGCACATGAAGTTCCAACAGTTTCGCTAGTCTGGTGTTCATTCTGGTGTTGATCAATCAACAAGGGTAGCTGGACTGACGAGTGACTTTTAATTTATACGAAAAGCGCGGACGTGAAGGAAAACATCCCCCTAAAAACATAAAATTGATCTTACCTAGATCATGACCAAAAAAACAACGCGCGGACCTAAAAGAAACACTCACTCACTTTTTTTATACTACCCATCACTATTCTAAAAATTTTTTTTTCATTAATCACTTCAATATACTATTCACATACGCAAAACAATCCAATCAAACCCCCAAATCTACTCTCCCCGCACCTCAAACAGCCAAACAAAAGACATGATCTTAATCTACTATCAATACCAACGTACGTCAGCTGTTACAAACACAAACACACAAACACATACACTCGCACTATTAAAAAAAGAGTTAGTGTTTATATTCACACTACTCTACCTACACACATTGGCAAATTGATGGTTATTTCTTTTCTAGAGTATTGGGGTAGCCCTGAAAAGGGCTGTTTTATTGTTTTTTTGTTTGCTATGGCAATCTTTTAGTTTCTAAGAATGCGATGTCCTCTGAGGATAGACTTTCTGGCAATAGGTCTGCTTCTTCGGTAAGAGAAGAAGAACTCTTTGGTGTCGATACGACAATCGAAAAAGCCTCTGTCAGGTTCAGGTTGCTGGTGTTGTTGTTGTTGTTGTTGTTGTTTCTGCTGTCTCTGAAGTCTGTACTTCTCTGTCCATTCTTCTTTCTCCCTGTTCACTTCTTCTCTGAAGAGCTCTTCTATCAGGTCTTCAGTGACTTTTAACATTCTCACATTCTCTATCTCTTCTGGCTTCGGTATCAGACTGTGTCTGACCCTATGCAAATTCACGTAGGCTTCGTTTAGCTTAGCTAGTTTGGAGCACATCTTCGTAGGAGGATGAGTCGACAATGGATGGTTTGTCTAGAAACTGCCCCGGTTCTTAAAGTCAAAGCACGGACGTGAAGGAAAACATCCTCCACGGTTTTCGAGTCGCAACGTTCAATGAGTGTCATGAGAGGGATAGTAAGAAGTTAAAGAGCATGAATCAACATTCTTATAGCCAAACAAAAGACAAAGGCACTTGTTTTCAAAACACAACATTTTTTATTCAAAAATCACTTAACACTAACCAACAACTCTAACATTTTTAACAATAATCCAACAATATAACATCAAACATTTTTTTCAAATCACAAACATTTTTTTCAAATCACAAACATTTTTTTAAATTCACACTCTACTTTAAACAGGGCTGACAAAGTTGTGAATGAAATTGTGATTTCCACTGTTGGAAATCATTAGGCCATTGATGGACACTACGTTTCCTAGCTTGAGACAAAAGATAAGCATAATGGTCACAAAACCATCAATCTACTTTCACATCGTTTCTAGAAGAAGAACGAGTATCAAAATGAGTCACTAAATGTTCTAAGGAATAGCCCAGGCTGCGATGATGCAGAAAATACACACATTACTGTCCACACACCAAGGAATCTGTGCCTTGTAATTTCACATTATTGAATCGGGTGGTCTGAGCATTTCTTCTCATAAAGTCAATGATATCGTCTTCCAAAGGGGGCAATCCGTACGAATCGAAATATTCCACACATCCTTCTTGAGGAAAGTAAACGGCTACCCAGTGGGTTCCTGGGAGATGACTGTCGTCCGTGTTGATCACGTAAGCTAGATGGTCTTGAGGTTTGCGATGAGGGAGTTCATCTTTAGCACAGACGACAGGATTCCAAGAAGCCGTGTACTAACTGTGGTTCAAAAGGTAATAAAGTTCCCAGGTATCCATTTGTGTTGTTTTTTTCTTCTTCACAGGTAATAATAAGTCATCAATTCGATCCTGACATTTTGCTTGAAAATGTCTGACAAATAACCGTTTCTTCGTTTCGTCTCCTCACTCTGATTCAGGAGAGATTCGATACGATGGATCTCTTGAGTGGTTAATGGTAGACAAGAATGTTCACGCAAGTCTTTATACCACTGATGCAACACGTCTTCGTCCGAGATGAGACTCCAAGCATCGTCCAGATACTTGTCCAATTTTTCTTCTTGACTCAGCATCAGGCATTTATCGTGTTGAATTTGACTGGGATGATTGTTTTGACATCCATAGCAATCTTTCTTGATCAATTCCGTCATTTTTTCGACCAAGTGTTTAGCAAAACAGGAGACTAAATGGGCTTCTTGTTCTGGCCATCTTGACTTCATCATGATATCTTCTTCGTCTTTGTCTTGGGATTCTTCTTCCACGATCTCCTCACATTCCGTCTCCAAAGTTTCTCCACTTTGTAAAGAGGGATAACAGTCTTCCATGGTTTCTAATAGTCTAGAATGACTTCTCTCAAACTGTTGATTTCTATGGTATTATCGAATTCTGCATACAGGATGACGTTCACCGTGTCTGGTAGAGCATTAGTAAATTGAAGTTCCACTCGAATCTGGCCGGATTTTATAGGGTGGAAATGTCCCTCGTCGCTGCCTTGGTCTGGAGTGCAATCAAAAGCCCACAAAGCATAACCTCCTGCGTAATCTTCGTACGTAATGCCGTGACTGGTGTTGGTCCCTAATTGTCCAGTGGCCTCGTACAGGGACAAGTACGATCTCAAGTAATTCTTATTCTCAAAGTCAGGTTCGAAAGGTCGGGTACACAAGGTCTTGCCATCGCGACTGACTTCGATCTTGGACACGTCAAAGTGTCGAAAGTGGAAAGGATTTTCAGCGAAGGCTCCGTTGAAGGCTGAATTCTCGACCATACCAAGGATTAAACGTTTGGGTAACTGTCCTTGAAACAGATTATCTTCGATCATGGATCGCTGTCCCTTGGGAATGGTGAAGGTTTTCACTTCCACGCGACCGATCGGATACTTGGCGGTCGTTCTGCTCAACGTCTGACTGAATGTCGTTTCCCACTTTGGGTAACACTTCCACGCGTCGTACGTAGAGTTTGGCCTCCTCGATTTTGCTTTTAGGAGTGCCAGTCTTAGTAGCATCATCATCAGCCAACAAATGGAAAGCGGCACTGCTGCGATTCAGTCTCAAGTGGATATTTACCCCGTTCAGCAAATATTTCTCTTGCAACCACATGTCCAAATGCAAACGATCCATCAGTTCTAAATTCTTCTTATTTAAGATTTTGTTTCGTCTTTCCTCAAAGCCTTCATTGTCTTTATTTAATGTGTCGAACTTGTCCACTTCGTCAGGTTCCCATAGCACACAAGCATTGAGATGAGTGTTCTTGGCATCTATTCCGTACGTCAAGAGATTTTCCAGGTAGGCACGATAAGGGTAAGTATCCATGCTGCTGCTGACCAGTTTGTTATTCAAGTGCAAGTCCACTGAGCTGAAGAAGGAATGCATGAAATTGTTGACGGGAGCTATATTCTCAGTGTCTTCTACTGCACCATTATTCTTATCTGGAACTTTGACTTTCAAGTACAAGTAACTGCTATTCAGATCGATGTAATCTTCCGGCTGTCCTTTGATTTCAAACTCGATGGGAGCGGAGTCGGTCAATGAGGAGACGGGGTGAAATTCACCCATTAGGATTCTTGCATCGTCATCATCGTGGGGGGCATGGCAAACAGGTCCAGTTCCGTCTTGGAACAAGCGCAAGATTCTCGGTGCGTCATTTTTTTTTCTCTGTGTCTCAATAATCGAAAACGTCTAAGACTCGAACGGTTCTTCTTTTCTTGGCCTTTCTCGCTTTAGACGTGTGAAGTCTGGTGAAAGGGTGTTTTCTTCGTCGTCTCTTTCTGCCTTGTCCTTGCTGAATGCCTGACTCGGTAGCGTGCAGGGCATTTATAGGTGTTTCTCGGCGACCCAAAAGGTCTTTGCCCGTTTGCAGCAAGACATTTTTGCCAGCCATCATGAAGGCTTCATTAGGGTTTTGTTTGTCGATGATGACATTTTGGAGAAATTCTTTGCCTTGCGTCAGTGCCGCATCTTTCAAGGCGTGCAATCCGCGTGTCACCATTGGTTTCAACACCGGGGCCACCGAACGAAAGGCCGATTTTAACATATCTCCTAAACCGTGTCCTCGCTGTCGAGCAACCCATCGGTACACTGGATACATGACTTACGAATCGTGAGAGAACCGTTTTCGAAAATGGAGTTTCACCGTGACTTTTCCTTTGGTGAATGGAATATTTTGTCCCAAATCTCCTTTTATAGCAATGTTGACCGTGTCCAAATACGACTTGCTGACAGGCAAATAGTGAGGATGTACAAATTCGCGGTGGACGTGATAAGTGTTTCCACCTTCCTGGTCAGCGTTTGTGGCAGAATCCACTTTGAAAGGAATGACACGCAGTAACGGCACAGAGGGTTTAGGTTTAGCGAGAAGCGATGAGCTGCTTTGTGGTATTCCATGGTGACACTTTTGTTGACACTCTCCAAAGCTTTAAGAAACACGCTATTAAACCTGGTGGCTATGGTGCTGACCAAATGTTGACCACTAAAATAATAGCCTGGGGGAACGAACAAGTGGTAGGTCCACTTTTGATTTTGTGTACGGGTTTTCTTGTCATATTTGACATTCTTATCCAAGTACTCTTGCACATGCTGGTCATGAACTTCCACATCAAACAAATTTTGATTGGGAAGGACATTGAGGACCTGGGTCGGGTGAATGATTTCCACTAAAGCCACTTCCCAATGGGCTTCGTGATCTAAGAGGATGGCCTGAGGTAATTTGGCCGTGTAACAACACAACGTCTTGTGGGGAAACACCTCCATGGAACTGTCACTGGGTACGGTCAAGTAAAATTGGTTTTGGTGACTCATAATTCCAGAGTTCTGTGGCTGTCCGAGGGGTTACTGGACGTCAGAGGCGTGTCTCCGCCTAAAATGGGATTGTTGTTGTTGTTGGAGTGGTGACTGACACTGGCACTGGACACAAGGTTCCCGTGGTTCCCGTTCGAAGAGAATTTCAGGGAAGGATTGGGAAAGCAGGTAACCGGTGCAACTGCTCAATAAAATGGTCCACAATTGTTTGTCTCCTTGTTGCAAACTCAAATTGGCAATGGCTGCCCCGATGACACAATACACCACGAAGATTTGGCAGAAAAAGACGATTTGCGTTTTAGGCACACGTTCTCCACACGACACCCACAAGGGTTGTTTTTGTAAATCTTGCACAGAAGAACTAGGTGAAGGAATGGTCGACGTAGCTGCGTCTGTGTGAAAGGGCATGATGTTCACTTCCTTTTATAGTCGATGACTTGCGAAGCGTCGATCCAAGAATCAAAACTGGGTGGATATCCTTTCCAAAGTACTTTGACTTCTTTGACACGTCGTTTGCCTACTTTACGGGTTCTGCGTTCGAGAATGCTTTCGATGTCGTACACGTCGTCTTCTTTTTTGGTCACACGTTGTAACTCGGGCAAATACAACGTTCCTTTGAGCACTTCTCCGTTCATGTCTTCCAATTTATAGACGGCAGGATGACGACCATGCACTCGTCCAGTGACACGAAACAATTCGGTCGTCCAGTTAGGTAAGTAACCTTTGTCGAAAGTGCGTTTGGTTTTGCCAATGCGCACCCAATCTCCTACGGCCAACTCTCCACGTTTCTTGGGGACAGCCCTCGTCGGGGACGTACCAAACAGGCGCTCAAACATCAACACTTCGTTCTAGGGAGTCACGTCTTGCGGGGCACGTCCGATGCTTCGATGGTAAGATTGGTTGTACGCTTGCACCAGGTGCGGTAAGATGTCGATGTACTTCAGAGTGTGGTGATGCGTAAAATATTTCCACATGCGTTCTTTCAAAGTGCGTTGAAAACGTTCCACGATGCTGGCTTTGGTTTCGGGATTCTCGGTGGTAAAAAAATGAATGTCACGTTTCTTTAATTCTTTTTGGAAAGCTTGGTTCAGAAATTCGGTGCCTTTGTCCGTTTGCCATCGAAGAGGGTGACGACCGCTTTGTTTCAACACCCGTTGCAGGGCTCGCACTAACTCGCTGCTCGATTTGGAAGTCAAGGACACGACCCAGGCAAATTTGGAAAAGACGTCGATGACACAAAACAAATATTTGTAGCCACGACTGTAGCTGGCCAAATTAGAGACACCGGCTAAATCAGCTTGCCATTGATGATCGATGCCTTCCACTCGGGTGCGACTTCTGGCAAACTTGCGTCGAATGGGTTTGTGGAAAGTGTAGGTAGCTTGTTCTTGTAACCATCGTTGCACTTGAGGTAAACGGAGACTTTTCAGTCGAGTTTTGGCAGCACGATACAATTTTTGAACTCCTGCGTAACCTGCAGGATGGGAGGGATCGTAGTAAATGCTGGCTAAGACTTTTTCCATTTTTTTGTGTTGGTTGGTGTGTGAATAAGACACCCATTCTTGGAGGATGCTACTCTTTTTCTCTGGGGGTATTTTCTTGGATTGCAATGCTTTGCGTGTGCGACCAGCAATAGGTGTTGAAGAGGAGGATGTCTGAGCGGGGGATATCGGTTCTTGTTTCACTTCTGTCTTCACTTCTGTCTTCACTTTCTTTTTCACTTGTGATGAAGAAGGGGTGGCCATCATCTTTTTAATCCATCCAATTCTGGAGGTAGGTGGTGTTGTTAACTTGCGTACATTTTCTGGTGGAGTTTGAAACCCTTCTTCTTCTTCTTTTCCTTTTCCTGTCTTGGTCACTGGTATTGGTACTGGTACTGGTACTGGTACTGGTGATGGTGCTGGACTTTTCATCAAGGTCTTAAAATCTTTCAGAGTGGGTAGAGCTGTTTCGTCTAAAGCTTTCTGGTGAAAGAGTTGCAATCGTTGCAAGAGTTGACCGTACTTTTGCGATTTTTCTGTTTCGGACAAATCTTGGCGATCCATCAAGGACTGCAATTCGTGTTGTAACTGGGACATCTCGCTCAAATTGGGATTGGGAGGTAAATGCTGGGTGCGTTGTTCTTGCCACCGATGGTATTCCATCCATCGTTTGTAAGGCACTAAAGCTAGTTTTCGTCCTTCCATGGGTTGTCAGGGGTCGATTCTGAGATCTTGGGACTTCCGAGGGCCTTTTTATCTTGCTTCCACCAGTCCTCCCAACATGGTTCCCAAGACTCCTTTCAGCAATGGGCCTAACAAGAGGGGTAAAATGCCTCCACGTTGGACCAACATCTTCTTCTTTTGACGAATGGGAATTTTCTTTTGAACCATTTGGCGAAGAACGTGATGATGTTTGCCTAAGCATTGTTTCTGGTGTTTGGACAAAGGGATCGTGCCTTTCAAGACGTTCAAACAGCATTCGCATACGGTATTGATGACCTCTTTGGAGGCCGATTGAATGAGTTTTTTTCGTAGAGGTGGAGAAGCTTTGGACAGGACAGATACCATGTCTCCATGTTTGACTAAACGTGGTGGTAGTCCTTTCCTTTTCTTTCCTTGGGGTTTGCTGGAGGGTGACATCTTCAGGAGCACCAAAACACTGATACCCCCGACTTGGTCACAGGCCTTTTTATACTGGAACGCGTCGCCACTGATTGTCTTTACGTCGTATCAGTTTGAGGACAGGCATGACAGGTCGTGCAGGAGTACGTAACGGACTAAATCGAGCCAGTTCTTGCTTGGACAAATCCAGTAAACTTTGTAACATGCCCGATCTTTCTTGGACTTTGATTTTGGGAGAAGGTACTTTGTGAGCAGCAGCCACTGCCACTAAATTGAAGGGTCCTGCCACTGGGGAAGTTCTTTTTGGGGTCATTAACGGAGAAGTTCTTGGTGTGATCAACGTCTCCAAGTACTCTTCAGTTCTTGGTGTCATCAACGGAGAAGTGGATGAACGTGAGGCTGCCGGAGACGCAGTCACCGCCGTGGCAGGTCGTGGTTTGCGAGTGTAAGGTTGCGTCCTGGCCGAAGAAGAAGTGCCTCTCTTGCGAGGAGTTTTCTTCTGTGGACTTTTCTTTTTCTGGGGACTTTTTCTCTGTTTCTTTTTCTGGGGGCTTCTTTTCTTTTTCCGGGGTGGTGTCTGGTAAGAGGAGGGTCCCGCCACTGGAGAAGTTCTCCTTCTTGGAGACCTGGTCTTTTTCTTCTTCTTCTTGGGACTTCGTTGGACTTTTGTCTTGGGGAGAAGTTTGGGGGCATTAGGATCCCATCTTAAGAGAGAGCGAATGATGACCCCTCCTAGAGTACAGCTCCCTCCAGGTTTCAAAATGATTTGTTTTTTGGTTTGAGTGTCGATGCGGGCATTGGCCAGTTGGACCAAAGCGACTTTGTTTCGATCAAAAAAGCGTTTGGTTTGATGAGGAATCTGAATGATTCCTTGGAGTATTTGACGTGCCGTCACCGTGAACCATCGTAAGACTTCTTTGAGACTAGCTTCTAAGACACGAGCTCGTATTTGTTGATTTTTTTCTCGACTGATGCCATACAAGGCACGAATCAATTTGACGGGAAGATGCGACTGAAGGGACGTCATGTTCACACTGTGTGAGACAGACGAAAAGGGTCTGAGGTTTTTATAGATTTTTTTATGTGGAGTGAAGTTAAGTCGAAGACGGAGACGTGTACAGGACAGGCCCCCCGTCTTCGCACCAGTGGTGAAACAAGTGGGTATAAAATCGCAAATCCTCGGGAGTCGTAGGTTTCAAATCGACGAGTAAATATTCGTGTGGCGTTTGAGTGGCCTCGTCGTACGCCTCAGTCAGCCAAGGCGTTCCTAACTGTTTGGCTAAGGCTTGCACTTGCGATTTATCTCGAGGGCTTTTAAACAAGACCACGTAATGCGCATTGAGACTGATGGTGCGATGGGCTTTACTTTGTTGAAACAAATTTTGGGTGATGTAAACGACACTGACATTACGGTGATGCCCTTTGCGCGTGAACCACAGTTTAATTTCTTCTTCGTCTTCTCCTAACATGTCGTCGAAAATGACCAAATGGGTTTGACGGGAGTCAGAGACGATGCCGTCGTCTTCTTTAGGAATGCCTTCCACAAATACGATGGAATCGCCTTGACTTTCTCGCAAGAGGCTGTACGCCGATTGCCACTCTTTGTAACACCACACGATCCGTTGAGGTGGCCGATCGATCAAATGATGTTTATGTTCGATCAAACGTTTGACGAATTCGGTTTTGCCTGAACCGCTAGGTCCAGCAATGAGCATGTTAAAGGGATGGCGAAGATACAAAGCCTCCCAACTGGCACGATCTAAGTGTTCGTCGATGATTGTGACAGTAAAGGAAGAGGGAGCAGAGACAGCAGAGGTAGCCATAGTCTGAGAAATGTCACTTGTGACACGAAAACAAACAAGACAAGAGTTTATATACTTTTTTCAGAACACGTTTATTGAATGTTTCAAACATGAATACGAAAGACAAAAATACATAAAAGCCAAAGGCTTAAGTATAAGGATAAAAGGCACATGATAACCATTAACGTGGAATAAAAACAAGTGTCTGTACAACATGTTTTGGGTAAAGTTCTGACCAGTTCTATAGTAGGGGGTAAGGTCACACAAGTGTCCTCCCGAAAGGGTCTTTCAGGCCTGTCCACGACAGTCCCGTCCTGGGTGACGGGTTCTTCTGGCACCGTCACTAACACGGGTTGAAAAGTAACTTTTTTCCTTGAACAACTCTCGTGCATACTGGGCCACTTCTTGGGTCCAAGCCTCAAAATCCCATTCTTTCCAGGCACGGACATCTGTCCAATGGGGATGTAAGTCACAAGCTACACACACACATCGTCATACACGTCTTGGGTAGCTAAAAGTTGACGAATCTTTTTTTCCTGTTGAGGTCGAGAAGTATCCAGATGAAAACGCAAGGCTTTGAGCAAAAGGAGTTTTTCGTGACCATTTAAGGCCATGGGGGATGTGGTAAGTACTGATCGTAAAGAGTCCACAAAGAATCGGCTGGTAAACGAAATCCCAGAAAACAAGTCACTAAGACACACACCGCTTGTCGACCCAAATTGAATGGATACAGTTCTTGTAATAATCGATGGTAATGATCCACGGTTTGAATATGGTCATTCAGTTCCTTCCACGGAATCTGTTCAATGACATGTGACATTAGTCGTGGCATGGCAGCCTGTTTTTATATTCTCTTTTTTTCGGATGCAATACACGTACTTTCTAGCCAGAGATCTTCGTTCTCCAGTAGGGAATCTAAATGTTACATACTGTAACCGAAACGTCAGAGTTCGTTTAGAAGTATCCTCTTCCGCTAAGTAGATTCCACGTAACAAATGTTGGTAATCCTTTAACTTGTCTTCCTCAATGCGTTGCAGTAGATGAATCTCGAAGTAACCAAAATTATGAACATGTCGATCATTGGCGACCTCAGAGTTTTGAACAATGTCTGACCATTGAAACAATTTCTGACGAATCAGTTCTCTTATACCATTCAGGTACCAGTGGTTAAAGATCTGGTGACGTAACGGATGCAATTGTTCTTTACGTTTGACTTGTATTTTCACCAGCTCTCGGTAAATCCTTTCTCTCAACTCCTCAGGCAAGCCCAAAATGTTCTCTTGTAAAGTATCCATAAGTATATACACTGTTTTTGGAATCCTTGGGTGGTGGCCAATAGCCTCGTTTACCTTTGTGCCTGATGTAATATCCACTCATAATCAGTCTTCCTATACTTTGAAACAGAGCATAATTTAAAAACGGTTCAATAACTTCGCGTTTGCGTTTCACTTGTATTTTGATCAGTTCTCGGTAAATGCGTTCTCTCAACTCCACAGGCAAAGCACGAATGTTCTCTACCAAAGTATCCATGAATAGGTCATACTAAATCCTCTTTTGTCTGACACAAGAAATGTACCGTTTGCACAGACATGGTTTTACTTCAGTGTCGAATTTAAATCGTTTAGTTTCTAATTTACACATTACAATTCGTTCAGAAGTTTCCTCTTTCACTAAGTTGACATTGTGAACAAGATGTCGGTAATTCGTTAACTCTTCCTCTGGAATTCGATGCAGTAAGTTTACAATGTAGTAGATAGAATCATCCAGAGCAAACCAATCCTTTTTAAAACTAGGGGATCGTTGATCAATGTCTGTCCAATGGAACACTTTCAACTGAATCAGTCCTTTTATAGCATTCAGGTACCAGTGGTCCAAACACCGGTGACGTAACGGATGCAATTGTTCTTTACGTTTCACTTGTATTTTGACCAGCTCTCGGTAAATGCGTTCTCTCAACTCCACAGGCAAAGCACGAATGTTCTCGTGTAAAGTATCCATGAACAGATTATGGTAAGTTACTTCAATGTCTCGGTCCCACTAAGGGTAAGTAATGACAATTCGGTGACCATCGAGCATGTTCTACGTAGGCCGAATCTTGCGGTTCCCAGTGGTGAAGTGACACACCGCAACTGAAGCACTTGACTTTATCTCCTTCGCCCAAGTAGAAAAATCCGGCTCTGGCTAATTCTTCGGTGGTCGGTCCTCCCAGATACTTAGGCCATTTTCCTTTGAACGATTGAAGACGATTTTCAAAGTCGCAGTATTCCGACAAACGCACAGGAAACGAATATTCGTCTTTCACAGGTTCGTTTCGATGAGGGTTGGGTTACATGGGCAGGACTTTGCTCAGGGCTGGATGACATCCGTAAGGGGGTAGACGTGAAGGTGAACATTCCCCTTTAAAACGAAACCCAGTAAAGTGTCCAAGAGGACGAGCGGTATCACTTTCGCATCCCTCAGGTTTCACACGCACAGCATCCCTTTCCATGATAGGGGTAGTGACACTAAAGTTCCCATGATGCTTTACGGCATTGCTAAGGTCACAACGTACACCATCGTACCCATCGCAAGGCTCACAATCGCATTCCACTTCAGAAGCCCCACACTTGAATTGTGCCTTTCTAAACAACTTGTTTTGTGTTTCTCTGAAAGTATTCATCTTGTTCGCTCGGTCTTGGTAGTCACAATGAACTATCGATCTTGCCTAGGGTTCCTTTTTACATACAGACCAATACCGACGTGTCCATACGGTAAGGTGAAATGATTGGGAAGTCGAACTCGCTTCTGGTACACAATCTGATAGACTTTTTCCAAGGGCCGACTGACGATGTGGTGAGTGGGTAAACGTACAATCTTGTTCGATTAATAGGTGGTCACTTTAAAGTTTGCATCCTCTCCCAATTGCAAGGCTTCTTTCAATACCCCAAAGTTGACCACACGACTGGTACGATAATTCAGAGTCAGTCCTTTCACTTTGCACGTCGTGTGCACTTCTCCTTGTGGGTCCCGGTATTCGAAGCCGTAATTTTTGGGACCGCCACTGACGAAACTTAGAATCTTGTCGTCGTGATGCTCGTCTGTTCAGGCTCCTAAACGGTCTCCTTCGATGTCAGGGTGCTGTTGACTCGGGTGACGGATGTAAATGCACCTGTCCGTGTCAAAGTACAGGACGCGTTCCCCTAACAGTTCTAAAGCTTCGTACAATTTTAAGCGAGCATGAGGTGTCACGTAAGCCGCAATGATGACATTTCCAAAAGGGTCGTCTTGTACAAAGTCCAGATCTTCTTCGTAATTGACCAAGATCAAATCCTCGCGAACGACGTCCACGTGTTTCGTGTATTTGGTTTTGTCGTGAATCATCTGGAAGTAGCGGGAAGGTTCTGTCAGATATTCTGTCTTGGGTAAACACGGTCGTTGTGCCATTTTACCCCACAAGCAATTTAACATCACTTTTTCAAACGATCGCCTGCCTTCGTTTTTTCTCGATGTGGTCTAAAGAGATGCCTTCTTGTTCATAGTATTTCTCTTTGAATTGTATTTGGTCTTCGGGAGTGTGACACCAGGAAGGATAGCCGCTGGCTTCTTGCTTCAGTTTCAAAAAGGCATCCACGTAGTCGGCGAAAATGCCTTTCTGACTGGGGTCGCCCTTGTGGTATTGTTGTGTCTTGGGAAAGTGGCAAATTTCGTACACTTCTAACAGTTGGTATCCCATGTCCAGAGCTTTGAACAATTCTACGCTGACCCAGGTTCTCGTCAAGGCACGTTCTTCCTGGGTGTGCTGACAAGGTTGGTCTTGGTTGCACGTTTCGGCACAAGTACGACACAATGGAAACATCAGTTTGCCTTGACAATGGTGAGGTAAGACGGGATGGTATAGGTTCGTGGGAGGCAAAACTTTACACTTGATCAAGCCTTTGTATTGTCAAATGTTTTTCAGGTCGATGTGTTCCGTGAACAATTGCGGGTGCCCTGCAGGCAAGCGAGAATATTTGCACACCTAGGGATACATCGAACACACGTCCAAGAATTTGATTTCTTCTCCTTTCTCTTCGTCGGCTTGGTACAGCAGACAGGTGGCATTGGTCCTTCCTCCGTACAAACTATCCCTCGGGTTCAGTGGGTCCATGAACTGGTAACTTTCCACGAGGCGTTTAAACTCGGGATCGGTTTTCATACGGTGATCGTACTCGTGTTCCCACATTTCCACCACTTGGTATCCTTGCTGTTCTAACTTTAGGCGTCGCTGACAAGTGTCCTGGTACAAGTCTTCCATGGTTCGTTGTAAAAACTGATTTTTAGTGCCACGGTCAGGGTAACAGACGGGACATCCGTGAAATAAGCAACCGTTAAACTAGTACACGATCTTGGGGTTTTCTAAGTCCCAGCCATCGACCGAATACGTTCCGATGGTCTTTTCACCCCCTCCGTTGCGAGCATGCTGAATCCACTTGTCTTCCTTGTCGAACAAGTAACGTAACCAACGTAGGGCTTTGACCGAGTATTGACGTTTGACGTAGTGGGTCGTTTGAGGACTGATGACAGCCACGGTGTTTTCAGGCATGAATCGTTACCGGTACACTAAGGAACACGCTTTGGCAATGGTGCAAGCTTCTTTCAAAGGATTGACCCCTCCGTGTTCCATGAACAGTTCTCGAAATTTTCCACAGCAACGCCGTAAAATGTCCACGTCGGAACGACAATACTTTAACATTTCTTCCTGAAAGTCGAAAGGGTCCGAGGCGTGAGCCTGGTACCAAGCGTTGAAAGCTTCTCGTTGTTCGGTACTCATGTTGTCGGGGTCGTAATAGTGAGCTTCAGGTAAATTGGGTAGAATGGCGTGTTGATTGGCTTCCGTATTGAAAAAGTGTGGAAAGTACCCTTTAGCCATTTCTGTCATTCCAAACGTTTTAGGCATTCGGCTCAAAGGCATGGCCAAATAGCTCATCGAATCTTTAAACTATACTTGTCCCACTTGCATGAAAATGATTTTGGCTCCGTTCAAAGTCACTTTAGGACGCTCGGTGCCTTGTTCCGTATAGTATCTCAAAAGAAACTGTCCATCGTATCCAGAAAAATTGTGAGCCATCACCGTGGCATGACGATGACAATCTCCGTAACGTTCGATGTCCTCTTGGCTCCACGTCTTGTCGATGGGGTCTAAAACCCATTGAGCAAAATCGGCTAACGTGTTCGGTCCTCGAAAAATTTTTTCACTCCCTCCGGGAATCTTGCTGCAGTGAGGGCAATGACTGAAAATAGGTTCTTGAATGCACTTCTCGCACGCTCGATGAGCCACGCAGAAATTAGGAATGTGAATACCAGTCTCTTGCATGCATTCGAAATCAAAAAAGATGAAATTGCCTTTCTTCTTGCGACCGTTCTCTTTCTCTGGTGGGGGTTGGTATTTTTGCACGTAGCATTGGTGTTCCAAGTCCACGATGTGGTGACAAATGTGACATTTTTTCTTTCCTCGACATACGTGTGCCTTGACATTATTGGTAAATATGCCTTGTCCACAGGTAGGGCACAATCTCAGCAGTTGACAAGCACATTTCTTCTGTGAACCTTGCGTCTTCAAATGTTGTTGGTAACAGGTAGGGCTGACAAACGTGCGCAGACAAGTTGAACAAGGCACTGGTCCTTCGCTCAGACAGGGTGGAGAGGACAAACATCCTGAGCATTTCAATCCGCAATGCTTGTGTTGCTCTCGATTATTAAAACCATGGTCACATTTCTCACAGTAATAACCGTATCCCAGGAATCCGGTGATACTGGTAATGGTATCGAAATGGTCATCGTGATAATAGACATGAATGTATTTTCCGTCCTTAAAGTCTTGGCCTCGAAACAACAGAGGTCCGCGCACTTCTTGAGGGTACACTTTCAAGGTGTATCGTGGAGCTAGGGCATCTTGCAATTTTTGCATCTCAGGAATGCCACATTGTGTGTCTTTGGATAGGTCAGCTTGTTGCATCAGGAGTTCTGCTTCGTTTCGTTGTTTGGCTCGGTCCGATTGTCGAATAGTTTTCCAGGCTCTTTTCCATTCTGTCGTGTCGTTCTTGTTGGCATAGGTTCGTCCCACCACGATGGATCGGGCTAAACACATCTGGTCTTGAGGGTTGTGAATTTGGACGAGGATACGGTTAATGCTGCGAAGCTCGTTCACCAATAACATCTTTTTGCGTCCGGTCCCTTGAGGAGGAGAGACGTGAGTCACGTCCAGTGTGGCTTTTCCATCGGTGATGTCAAACTGGTCATTGGATTGTTGCACGTGTTGAATCTTGTCCATGACTTTGGAAGCGGTCAATTCTGCAGGGGTGCTAAACTCGATCCAAACAGGGGATTTCAAACCGTCGTGTTGTATGGAAAGTCTCAAGCGATCGTGTTCTTTGGGTTGACATTGTCGCTTGAGTGCGGTGAGCAAAGAATCCCACACCCCAGTGATGAAACCTTCTGCTTTCTCCAACGGTACTTCAGCCTTGAAATCTTTAAACTTCACCGTGTATTTGTAAGCAGTGGTTCTAAATTTTCTAGAGGAGCGCTTTTCCGTCTCTCGAATGGAATATTATTTTTCAGGGTTGACTAAGGGTGGTGAACTTGGTTTAGAGGGTTCGGATTCTGGTTCACTCATGTCCTCTTCAAAATCACTGGCATGAATTTGTGCCAAGACTTCAGCTCTGGTACGAGGCGATAGATCACGTTTCTGCCTCTTACTTTCTTCTTCTTTCTTCTCGAATGAATAGGATCGTTTCATCTTGAGTGAAAAACGTCAAATGACTCAAGTTTAAACACCATAGACTAATTTATAGTCATGGCAGACCAGCGTATATAAAAGGGTGTGTGTCTTGTCCTTTCACTATTCATTTCACTCTCAAGCTGAGCACAACGATGGAAGAGACTTGCCAAATCGAACGTTTCGTCAGAGCTTTGCGAGGGGTCATTAGAAAATTCTCTTCAGACCAGCCCACGGACTACTCTCCTTCCTTTCGAGATAAAAGTCAAGATACTTGCTATATCTGTCAGAAGAAAGGGCATTGGTCTTCAGAGTGTCCAGACCGTCAAAAAAGAAAAAAAGGGGCTAGAAAAGACAAAAGTCAAGATACCTGTTATTATTGTCAAGAAAAAGGACATTGGTCTCCAGATTGCCCAAAAAAGAAACAAGAGGAGTCAGAAGAAAAGAGAGATTCTTCAGAAGAAGAGAGGGATTCTTCAGAGGAAGAGGAAGAAAGAAGACAATTCTATTTACAAGAGGCAAAGAAACAGGAGAAGAAATGAAGAAGGGAAGAAAATGAGGAGAAAGAAGAGGAAAAGACGGTGAAGAAATTCAAAAAACAGAGAGACTAAAGAAGGAAAAAGAAGAAGTCAATGAACTTTTTAAAGTGTTATGTTGTGAATTGTGAATTGGATTGTAACAATGGATAAAAGAATAAATTAATTATATAAGGTAAGTGTCTTTGAGTTTTGATTTTAAAATAAGAACGTACACTCACGCACTCATATAGACACGTACTATAGGGGTAAAATGGTTTGTTTTTTTTGAGTTATTGGCAAATGAAATTGTATCTCTTTTCAAGAAATGTGGGTGGCCCTGAAAAGGGCCTTTTTTTTGGTGTAGGGGTGAGTTTAAGGAATCAACTTTAACTGTCTTAAGCCTTTGCCACGGCCAAGGCCTACTTCTGGACTGCGTAATGTTGATGATGATGATGATTGGGTTGAAATCACTAAGGGTGGTACGGTAGGCTTATTCACAGGGTTGACGTGTTTAGCTCGGGAAGGTCGTATTCTCTTCGGTCGTAATAAAGAAGTCTGATACATTTGTTTCAGACTTCTTAACTCCGCTAAAATGTCCAACAGTACCGTGACCGTTTGATTTTCACCCTCTTGTTTCTTTGCTGCTACTTCTTCTTCTTCTTGTTGTTTTTTTCTTACCTCTTCTTCTTGCTGCTGTTGCTGTAGGAGAAAAGCTTGTTCCGCTTCCTTTTGTCGTTGTATAAATTTCTCCAATACTTCTTTCTGTCTCTGTCTAAAATTCTCCACTTGCGGTAATGAAGAAGGTAACGAAGGTTCCGGAACAAATTCTTGCGAGGTAAGAAAATCCACAAAATCCCAGTTCACCTCTTCTGAAAGTAAGTCCGGGTTCCCTTGGGTGGTCTCCACTGCTGGTGTACCCCAATGGATCGTTTTCTGAGTTTCCGTCATGTTGAATCACTGTTGCATAGATTGACTGCACACAAGCGCTAACGAATCTATATAGACCACGTGACGTCACAGACTGCTCTCTTCGGATTGGATGCGGGCTGACTGAATTTTGTAACGCGTGTTCGGATTGGTGAATGAACTCAATCCGTTTCAATCCTTCCTCTACCTATAAATAAGCGCAGTTCACTGCATTGATTCACCTGTTCTCGTCGCCTCACGATGTGGACCACAGTTGAATCATCCACCCTTGTGTCTTCAGTGATGTTTAGGACGGACATGCTCATGTATGTTCGGTCCAAGTGGACTGTTGTTGATAGGACAGATACTAGTCTATAGATGAGAAGAGTTTACATAGAAAGACAAGGATGTCTCAAGAGAGTACTTGTGTATGGACCTGCAGTTAGAAGGAGTTTAAGAAGAAGAAGAAGATGTGACAGATGCCATCTATGTTAATATTAATATTAATATTAACATAAACCCAAAGGCCCTTTTCAGGGCCACCCACATTTCTCGAAAAGAGAATGACTTTCAATTGCCTGCCCCTTTTTTTAAAAAAAAATTTCAAAAAAAAAATCCCATGTTCAATTTCCCTTGACGCTATACAGTCCCACCCTGTTTAAATTCCTTAGACGCTATACAGTCCCCTATTCCCACGTTCAATTCCTCTTGAGGCTATATCGTCCCACGATTTTTCTCCATGTTAAATTCCCTTGAGGCTATATGTTCCCACGATTTTTCTCCATGTTAAATTTCCATTGAGGCTATATGTTCCCAAGGGGGGTCTGTAATGCTAATTCCCATTGAGGCTATAGTATCCCACTTCACTACTGGTAGGCCAGATATATTGAAGAACTTCCAATAACTTAGACACATACCCGAATAAATATTTGCTTCTGTTAATTATAATCCTAATATAAAACCCATATTCATAGTGAAAATGTTAGTTATGCATTAGTTCTTTACAGAATAAAAAAAATCAATGACTCAGGTCAATTCGAAAATGAACATACTTTTAGACATGGTCAAGTCCAACATACAACTTTAAATTGTTCATAACAATACGGTTAAAACGAGTTCTTTCCTGGATATTGAACAAAAGAATAACGCGCATATGTTTTATTACATACTCGTATAGTATGCACTTTCTTCCCAAATATTTTATGCTTTTAAAATTAATGTGAGTGCATGTTAATTGGATTGGGAACAAACTTGGATTTATAAACATTTGATTCCATATGATGAAGCATATTAGTATGCGACGATCACTAAAATAGTTCCAGTCTGGGTATGTGATATGGGAATAATAATTTGAGATATAAATTTAATGCCAGTTTTAAAAATAATTAAGATGTGCAAAAAGGTTTTGCAGTTATCCATGGATCTTTGGTGTATGCGTGTCTATGTGTGTCTGCATCTCTGTCTGTGTGTGTATTTAAAGAGACCCAGGACAAATTTCAATATAGTCATCAGTTGTGTTTGTCCTTTCCAATTGTATAACTATGACGGAAGTAGAATAGCACTTTCTTCTCATAATTAATTGTTCATTCACATTTTATTTCTTTACATTGGAGAGGATATATTTCTGGGAAGGATTTGTAGGTACTATAGGTTATATACTATAATGTTTGTAATAAACAATTCTATAGTACTGCTTCTTCTGTAAATTTTCGCATAAATACTTGCACAAGCAGTACCAGTATAAATTTGCATTAAATAATTGTATTGCATTGCTTCGTTGGTAAATGTTTGAGCAAGCATTCACACGGGGCCCCGAATGGCTGAGTGGTCTAAAGCGCTCTTAGTTATCAATCACTGCCATCTCACCTCTGTCTGCGCCGGTTCGAGTCTCGGATTCAGCCAATGTGGCTATGTGAGAAAACTTGCCAGTAGCTTCTCATGGGTCGGTGGTTCTTTCCGGGGTAATCCCGGGTTCTTCCTCCACCATTAATACTGGCCGCCATGTATAGCCTATCGTGTGCTGAAAAATGGCGTTAAACCCCACAATAACAACAACAAGTATTCACACACAAGTAATACGGTTATAACTGCAGCTTTATAAAATGTATAGCACTGCTTTCAAATAAAATATTTGGATATGTTTCCTCTCTAATATAATACCTTATATTTATTACTTTAGGAATGCCCAAACATATTTGGGCAACTGGGAACAATACGTCTGCATAGAAGTCTTACCACACATCCGTATCTTGCATCAACAGTTGTATATGTACTTACTATGATTGGGACATCGCCTAAAGAAACGCTCTTCGTCTCACGATCTTATGGTAGCTTTATCTCTTCAATCCTAGGGTGTGTAGGACATAATCCCCAGAAGAGTTATATGACGTTTTTGTGGATGGAACCGATATCAAGGTAACAGAGAGCAGATTACCCCTTAGTCCAGTTCATTTGATGGTATTTAGCCCATCTGATCATTATCTCCTGACTGGTTCTAGGCCAGTGACACGTCACCAGGCATCTGTAGTTCAGTATCGGTCACTGGTCTGTGTAGCTACATCATCGGGTTCGGGACAGAAGTTTGGTAGATGCCCCTTCTATTTTTATACCACTTATCCATTCTATGTATTCCTGTGACTAAGGAAGAGAGTTAATAAAAAGCCCTTCTCACCTTGGACTTGTGTCCAAAGACTTTGGACTGTGAGGAAAGGAAAATACTCTCTAGCTTAGGACAACTGTTAGTGGCAGCTTCGCACCCAGATTTGATTTTTCCCCCCATTCTGCAATGGTACAGGAACTTTACTAACGTTTTTCTTGAGGCAATACTATTTCCAGCAACTGACAGGGTTGTCTTTACCAAGTTTGTTGCATTCATCTTTCGTCTTGGCATTGAGCTATATTGTTCATTCACCTGCTTGTCTCTTAAACCCCTTTCCTGGACACTTGTTTTTCTCATGTGGGTATTCTGGCAGGGATTTGGGCACACCTTCCAGCTAAGACCCTGGTGGTTCTGGAGCCTATTGCTCGTACGCTTGCAACAATTGCTTTTCATGCCAATCTTTTCACCGGTAGCCTACATCAGTGCTTTGAAGAAGGAAACGTCTCTTACAGTTCTTCAGTGAATATTGGGACAGTTGCCAGATGTTGAAGAACACCTTGTCCATAGCGTGGATGCTATCTCTGGATTTGTTCCGTCAGTAGAAATGTTGCTCTGAATACTGTCCAGGTTATAGTAAAATTCTTCCGATGACTACTTCTCGTGATGGAGAGACACTATTTGAAGTTTCCATTCTACAGTAGCATCGCAGGATTTGAGGGACAAACAACACTGGTCACTTGTAGCTGCTACGCTGATCATGGTAAAGAAGTGTGCTCATTCAGAAGGTTCCTTGAGTCTATCTTAAAAGTTTGCAAAGAGATTTTATCCCCATTAGTACCAGAAGCAATCTCTTTTCAAACAGCCATTTTGTCTTTCCCACACCAGACATGTTGGGCAAAATGTTAAGGCAGGACGTTGGTGGGTCCCATAGAGGGTTGCCTACTTTTTCTTCTGTGCATTCTGCGTCCAGAAGTGTGAAGGCGTTCCATCTTAAACAAAGCCTACTGGCTCCTTGCCAGAAACATCCTCCGACACAGATCCCAATCATATTTGACAGTCAAAAATGGTTGAATTATAGGAAAATGTACATACCCATCTACAGAAGGGTGAAGTAGAGAGAGTAGACAAAAGACCAGTCTCCATCTTTCCACTTATGGATTTTCTTGGTGCCTAAGAGAAGTTGAATGTTTTGGCTTATAATCTACTTCAAACACATTCCTGAGGAAAGAGTTATTCAAAATAGAGACTACTGCAGATATGCTTCCTGGTCATAGTAGTGTGAATTTCTCGTAACAATGATTGAGAGTCACTCAGCCTTTAAAATCCAAAGAGATAATGGTCGTGCTAATTACCAGTATGTCAAATAATTGGTCATACTAAATGCATGATTAGCGTTTGTTTTTATTTACATTTTTACAAATTCGAAATTAAGTTTCACCAAAGCATCATACTTTAACTTTTGTCTATGATTCAATCGTGTTCTTTAGGAGATTATTGTTTCTATACGAGCACCTTATGATTGCTATTGCTGTCATATTGTATAAACAATAAAGGGGTTCAATATTTATTGTATTCTTTAGGGGTCAAAAGAAATTGAGTCTAATGAAGTTCAACAACATTGAGTCATATCAAAACCAAAGCTAGCTGATTTCTTTAGGAAGGTCATGAAGACAGACAAATTGTCTGCTTTGGATTAAACTAGACTGGCAGAAATCTCTGATGGTTTTATTTGTACCAAGCAAAGCAGGGAAAGCAGTGATACATGAATAACGTGCATGTCATCATGTACGGCACATTATCATTTAGGTCTCACACACATTGTAATTCCAAGGACAGACAAATGTTAAAAAATGTCGACGTGCTTTATCATTGATTTTGCCGTATGTACTTCTCGAGGCATGTAAATAAGGTTCTCTATGAGCATCCATGTTTCGATTATCCTGAGGTGAATGATGCGATACAGAAATTTGCATTCTTGGCTGAATCAACATGGCAGTAGAATACAACTTTTGACCTTTAGATTAAAGGTCTGGATCATGAAAACCCTGTATAACATTCTTTCCACACATTTGCTAGTATCAAATAACTGAACTTCATAGCATCATTTATTTGATTTTTGGAATCAAATGTTCGTTCAGTGATTATATTACTCAACCAAAGTTCTATTTGTATCACATATTGATATGTTTCCACTTTTAAATTAGTCAGTACCTTAGTTTTCATTATGAAATAGTTGTAAAACGTTAACGTACCCTGAAGCTCTTGATTATGTAAAACATTTGCGACCGGACCAAATTCACATTCACGCATTAACACGCATGCACACATACCTTATCATTGGTAACTACAAATCTTAGATGATAATATAATAATATATACCTGTGACGATGTGATACAGAAGTATAACAGAGGTCATTTGAATTATATCTCCAAACCCATAGTGACATTAAGCTATGTCCAGGCACTTATTTGTGACCTCCAAAACTTGATGTAGCAACAATACTACATAGCTATCACAGCCATCACCCCAATCCCACATGATAACATTACCCTATTTCCAAGCAATGATTTTGTAATCTCCAAATCAAATCCTGATGTAGTAACAATACTACATAGCTATCCCCCAAACCCATATAGTAACATTACCCTATACCCAAGCACTGATTTTGTAATCTCCAAAACCTTATGCAGTAACAAAACTACAGTTGATGTAGTAACAATACTGCATAGCTCTCATTCTATCCCCCAAACCCATGTAGTAACATTAGCCTATTTCCAAGCACTGATTGTGTGATCTCCAGTACCTGATGTAGTAAGAATACTACATAGCTATCCCGCAAAAACCATGTAGTAACATTACCCTGTCTCCAGGCACTGATAGTTTGAGCTGCAAAACCTGATGTAGTAAAACTGCTACATAGCGAACCCACAACCCATGTACATGTAGAAACATTACCCTATTTCTAGGCAATGACTTTGTGATCTTCAAGACCTGCTGTAGAAACAATACTACATAGCTCTCCTGCTATCCTACAAACCCATTTAGTAACATTAATCTATTTCCATGGTAACAGTATAATTTTCATTTTGTCATTTAAAAATATGATGTAGTAAGATTATTACAGCTACGACTCACACTGCCTCCAGAATATAAAACAAACTTCAGTGCTGTCTTTCTTATAGGACATTGCCTTTGTATTTAATATTAAATAGCATTACTACTTGCAAACCCCTTCGTCATGGTAGCATTACCATTCCGGTGGCCTAAGTGGATAGACAAACTGTCTCAGATGTGGGAGGTCACAATTTTGAACCCTGTGCTAAAAGCTACCTTGTAGGCACTCAGCATTAAGAGGTTATTGTAAAGACTGGTCGGCCTGGTGTCAGGATAACGTGGCTGGGTGGGAAATCATGCTACAAACTGCGACACAAACATTGTAGTGATATGACTGAAACATTGTTAAAGTTACATTAAAAATCCGAATCACATTCACATAGTATTATTACCCTGCTGATTATAAACTGTGACTACCGTCCCAAGTCAACATTGCTGATCTCCATGCTCAGTGTTGTAGTGATAGAACCATCATATGACATTGTGTAGAAAAGGAAAATTCAATTCGAAGCTTATAATTGTAAGCCATACACAATGATGGGCTGAGTGTTTGATGCAAATTTGTAATCCCAATGATAGAATTTTCAATCCTACACTAAACACAATGATGAATTCTTTTTCGCACATTTCTGTGTTAAAAAGGGTAGTCCAGTGAAAAAAGGGGTACTGTGAATACTGCTGTAATTTTCACGCTGCAAAACAACCTTTGAAAATTTCCTTACCATAACATATTGCATAAAAAATAGTTTTACTCTGAAATATTCAGTGTAACTTTCAGTGACATTTAAAAACATTTCAGCTTTCAAAGAACAGTACCAGTAGTTAAAATGGCTATAGTAATTGCAATACATAGTGTCTGAAGTGTGTACTGAATATAGCTTGGCAATGAAACAGATATCAACAGATCACAAGATGAAGTCCACTTGTATTGATAAAATCAATCAAGGCAGACAAATAATAACAACATAGTTCTTGATTCAACTATGAGCAAGAATTGATTTAAACTTCAGAAATAATACTGAGAATATGCATTTTTTAAACAAAAATCAACTACAACAACAGCTTTTCCAACTCAGAATTGGACTATAGAAGATGTTCATGTAGATAGGTCTATCAGTGTGAAACATGTTTGTGGGACTTAAACCACTGCTGAATAAAATATGTAAAATGTTGCAAATAATGTTTAATTTGATTATTGGGAAAAAATTTCAAGTGATGATATTTTGTGTGCGCTATGCTCCCAGTAAATTTTGTTTGCGCTATGCTCCCAGTAAATTGTCAATATACTGAGAAGCCATGATAAAGGTCAGATGTGAAGCACGACCAAGCAATCTTGCACTGGTTTTCTAAAGTAGAAAATACAATCATACACATATGAATTTGACAATATTACTATATTGCCTATTTGGGGTCATATCAGGTGATTAGGATGCATGTAATTTAAAATCAGATTACTTTCTTCATGCTGAGATCAGCCTGGCATAGATAAGCTGAGATCAGCCCAGAATACACTCTAATGCTGGGATCAGCCTGGCATAGATAAGTTGAAATCAGCCGAGAAAATACTCTAATGTTGCGATCAGCCTAATATAGATTGGAAATCATCATAATCCTGTCAGTGTTTTATTCAGATTCTAGCTCATGTGTAACCCCTATGTGGAGAGAGTCAAAGTTTTATTTAAGTAATGGAATTATCTGGTGCACAATAATATTACTAAAATGTAGATCTCAAAACTCAGTTGAACAAGAATACTACATAGCTTAGATGTGTATATAAGACTGTAAATCAAACTCCTTCTAGCAATATTATATTTCAATAGAAGATATAGATATTTCAATTTAAAATTTTATAAACAGCTGTTTAAGCTTCTACTATCACCATGTATGAGAAAGAAACGTCTAACTTGACATTCTATAGTCAATTACTATAAATCCTTTGGTCACCCAACCCCTGCAGTAATAAAACATATAACAAAATAAATAACAAAAATAATTTTATGATTGACGAAAATTAGGGATCGAGAGGAAGCTTGACAAAATGTGAATGAAGAAACTTGAACCTGCCGGTACCTGGCAAAATTTCTCTACCTGTCCTTCTCCACTAATTTGTTACACAGGGGTAAAGATTTTAGGACATATCATCAAATTTAGCGCTACTTGACACATATCAGGTGAGGTTATGTATGATTGTCTGTCCATCTGTTAACTCTAGCTTGTTATTACTACTTCTCTTCAACTACTTAGACTAATGCACTGAAATTTCACACACACACACAATTGCTGGGTGGACATCCAATATGGCATCCAGAAAGGCCTTTTAAAATCTTGCTATTGCTACATCTCCTGAATGGATGATCCTATCACCATGAAGTTTCCACTAACAGTGTTCTTATGATGTCCAGTTGGTCCTAAAGAAAATGTGTGATCTGATATCCAATATGGCTGCCACAGCAGTATCTTAAAAATATTGTTATGGCTACTCCTTTTGAATAGAAACACATATTGCCATAGTTTTGCCGGAAGACTTGTTATGATGTTGAGCCGCATTTAGTTGACTACAGCGGCAAACATGAAACTTCTATCACTTCTCCTGAACGAGCGGTCACATCAAGGTAGGGTTTTTACTGAAAGACTATGAAGTTTAGTTGGTTGCAAAATGAAAATGGTGCCAATATGAATTCCTATATGGTCAGCACAATGACTATCTTGAAAATCGTCGTATCTCTATTGTATTTTCACCACAAGACTTCGTATGATTTCATATTTATTCAAATTGGAAATGGTGCCAATATGGTATCCAGTATGGTCACCATGGCAGCCATCTTGAAAATAGAAAGCCATATCAACATGGGATTTCCATCACAAGAATTCTCATGATGTGTTGTTGGTCCTAAATGATAATGATGCCAATTTGTTTTCCAAGATGTCCCACATAGCAGTTAAATTGAAAATCCTGTTATTGTTGTAGAATATCAGAGATGGTTTCGACATTCAGAAGTTAAAAACACGAAATGACCTTGTCTTGAATTCCTGACCAAAATTGTCTGCATAAAAGGTGTTATTGCTTTTGAAAGAATTTCGTTCCAGTCTGTTTACCCGTTTACCTTTCGAAAATAATACGTTTTAGAAGGAACGCTCTGGTGGCATATTGGTTAGAGTGCCCGCCTCTGGTAAGGCAGGTCACAGGTTTGAACCCCGGTCGAGTCATACCAAAAACTTATAAAAAATAATACTAAGAGCTGTCTCACTAGGTACCAATATTAAGAGGTTTGTGTTAGGACTGGTCACTCTGTTTTCAGGATAATATGAATGGGTGGGACATCATGCCCCAGTGATAGACATCACTATTGACTGCTACACGGCAGAAATCATAGCGATATGAGTGAACACTTTTTAAAGGCATGTTAAAATTCCATATTACACACACACTTTTAAAAAATATATATTTTAGCAAGTTTAGTCAAAACGAATTAAAAAAACAATAAATTTGTTGCACTGCTGGCTTTAAACTGTTTGTGAAAGAAAGATTAAAATGAGATTATTATTATTATTATTAGCACAAGTTGCAGTAATTTAAGTAGTGGACATATTATATCATTTGTTTGTTTGCAACAAAGTTTTCCAACAACAGTAGAGTCCGTTCACATTGTTATTTACACGCACTGATGCCTCGTGGTTGTATGTTATTGTATCAGCTTTTCTGAGAAAAGCAATTGTAGGGACAATCAAGTCGCTCTTACTACACACATTAGTAAACAGGTCAAGTCAACACTATGGTATAATATAATTTTCAGGTTGAATAAAATAGGTGGGCGCAATCATTTTGCAGTGTATGGGTGTAAACATTGAAGGGATGAAATAAATATGACTTCTGGATTTTATAAATTTCACAGTCAAATCTTAAGTCATTGTAGACTTAAGCCTCAGGTCGTAACGATCTGATATTGAAAACGTCAGTTCCTTATGACTGTCGCTTTGTATATAGAAAATGGACAAACGAAGAAAGTGCAGAGTGCAGATTATGTGCCAAGTCTCAAATTATCCCAGATACATTTATGTTTCGAGAAAAAAATGGAAAACTCAAACAATCATAAAATATTCCATAACGAGTACATATTACACTGGACAACAAATTTTTACAAAAGTCATGTTACTGAAATAAAATTAGTCAATTCTTATCAATTTTTATGTGCTGAACACGAATATGACAGTCAAATTGCAAAATTGGCTCTAGTTTTTTTGTAATCTGCAAGAAATTAATGTTTACATAACGAAATGCATTCCAATAGTAAAAGGTCAACTGTAATAGCCTACCTATAAAAAATCAAGTCATTGACTACATCTTAGATTTCTTCGCCTGTCTCTTGTACAGCTGTTCGGGAGCATCTCTGAGGAGTGTCCAGCAGTAGTCAGCCAGCATTGTAGTGGACCATTTTCCCTGGTATCTTTGTTCCATTGTTGCGATATCTTGATGAAAACGTTCGCCGTGTTCATCACTAACAATACCACAGTTGCTAGGAAAGAAATCCAAATGGGAATGAAGGAAGTGAATCTTTAGAGACATATTGCAGCCAAGTTTCTTATACTTCATCAACATGTCTTCTACTAGTTCCTTATAGTTTTCTGCCCTAACATTTCCGAGGAAGTTTGTAGAAACTAGGCGAAAAGCATTCCATGCTTGTTTCGCGTCACCTTCCAGCAAGTTGTTGAACCGGTCATCTTTGAAAAGCTCTCGAATCTGAGGACCCACAAAAACTCCCTCTTTAATCTTTGCTTCGCTGAGTCGAGGGAATTTTTCATGCAGGTATCGGAATGCTGGCAAAGTCCGGTCAATGGCTTTCACGAAGTTCTTCATCAAACCTAGTTTGATGTGAAGGGGTGGTAGCAAGATTTTCTGAGCCTCAACCAGAGCTGGGTGTTGGATATTCTTCTCTCCAATGGCTACATTCTGCCTGTGAGTCCATTCCTTCCTCATGTAGTGCATTTCCCTTGCTCGGCTATCCCACTCGCATAAGAAACACATGTATTTTGTATATCCTTGCTGCAGTCCCATTAAAAGGGCAACTACCTTCAAATCACCACAGAGGTGCCAGCTGTACTTGTTATACTCAATGGAATTCAGAAGCTGCCTTAAGTTATCGTATGTCTCTTTCATGTGGACAGCATACGCTACTGGAATAGATGGAAGAATGTTTCCATTGTGCAAAAGCACAGCCTTGAGACTCAGTTTCGAAGAGTCCACAAATAGTCTCCATTCTTGTGGGTCATGAGTGATTTTTAAAGCATTCATGAGGCCCTCAATATCGGAACAGAATATCAGATTACTTTCCTTTCTGAAGAAAGGCTCCAATTGCTGGTGGCGCTTTCGATATGCAGTAATTGTGACATCTTCTTCTAGAAGATTCCATTGTTGGAGTCTTGATCCTAGCAATTCTGCCTTGTTCTTTGATAAGTCCAAATCACGAATCAGGTCATTTAGTTCTTCCTGTGTTATTCTGTGTGGGGTTGATGATGCACCACAGTGAAAATCTGGATCACTGCATGCTGATGGACCAGGAGAAGAACAGGTCGACTCACCTTTGTCTTTGTCAGATGAATCAAGAGAATATTCTGCTGGAGGTTCTGGAATAGGAAGTCCCTCACCATGTGGAACTGGTCTCAATGCAGACGGAATGTTTGGGTAGACTATTCTCGACTTCTTTCACTTCGTTATTCCGCCGGAAAGAGGAGGAACCAAGCAGAAGTAACAGTCATTTAGGTGGTTGCTTGGCTCTCTCCACACCATTGGGACTGCAAACGGCATTGATGACCTTTTGCAATTCAACCACTGTGAAAGCTGTGTTGTACATGTAGCACAGCATATATGCGGAGCCCAAGGCTTGTCTTGGTCACCAACCTTGCATCCGAAGTAAAGATGATATGCCTTCTTCACTTGAGAATTGATACTTTTCTTCTGGTTGGCAAATGTCACTTCCCCACAAATATAGCAAAAATTGTCCGCGGTATTAACACACTTTCGAGGCATTACTGTTCTTTATTGTACGTAAATGGATAAAATAATAAGTTTTATGTAACAGTAGCTTGAACTGTCTCGCACAACGTCTAAAATATTTTAAATGCTGAACCTATCTGATTGGGCTTTATATAGTACACTGCTTACGTCAGCTTCAGCAGCCGCCTGGCATTAGTATAATAGGCCTACACATGTATAGTACACTGCTGACGTCAACTTACTTCAGCAGCCGCATGGCATTAGTATTGCATTGCATCAGAAAATGATGCAGTCAACTGTGGATGATGTGAGCATGATGGTATTATGCAATGTTACATCATTATTCCGGATGTTGCTGCAGTCCTACTGGAGAAATTTACACAGTGAAACATAGAAAATGAGGTATATGAATATCTTCAAAACGAGAGCCAATACAAATTTTTCACGGTTATATTCGTGTTCAGCACACCAAAATACTACAGATTAGGGCCTTTTCAAGTCAGTAATGATTTCACTGTTGACCAGTGTTATTATCAACTTTGTTTTAGCAAATTGTATGTTGAATTGTGCAAAACTTGTTGCTACCACTGGCTTAAAATGGCACCAGCATTCTATACACATTTGCATGATGCTGATCGCAATGGTTGTGAGAATGTTTTGGTCAGATCAGTTGAGCACCATTTACATTCCGAAGCATCGACATATTTTTATAGTGTTTATATGTAAGCCCCGTGTTGTTACAAGTAATCATTCAGGAGGAAAATTTATAAAGATTTTCAAGATCGACAGCAAAGCAGCGTTTCTGGAGGATGAATTAGCATTTTAAATACATAAACAAGTGCATTTTGCAAGAGAGAAATACAGTTTTATTTGCTAGATTTTTTTGTAATCCGAACTACATGTAATTCCTTATTATATAATGGTGATATGTATTTTGAATTTGCATAGATTTTTGGGAATTTTCTCAGCGATGATTTGATATGCATATCTCCTTTGTAATTGACCTTAGTCCAAAATCAAGTTAATGGTCTCCTTGACCAGTAACTTTTATTTTATACACAACGTAATACATAGCTAATATTTATCTATGATTATAGTTTAATTATTCAGATCATTATTGAGGTATACATGTTTGTTTCTATCTGAATCTATGATATCAGTTTTTCACTTGGAAATTCTTAAACCGCTTGACAACTTTGTATGTTTTAGAGAGGAGACTGTTCTACAGCCTGACTCTATTATTGTGCCTCAGCTAAGTAATATCAATGCTGTTTACTTGAAAAAATACCCATTCCTACAAAAACATCTTAAATGGAATAGGTGTTATTGTTGTGTTCAGTTTTTAATTTGGCTGGGTTTACTTACCATGCATGAAAGGTCTCTATCGCGAAGAGGATGAAAAGATATGACATTCTCTCTGCTTTGGATAGCGGAAAGATTACAGTCCTCACCCTCCTTGATTTGTCTGCAGCATTTGACACAATAGACGATGATATGTTACTTCACCGTCTACAGCATGTATTTGGCATTCATGATACAGCCTTAGTGTGGTTCAAGTCCTACTTGGTCAACAGGACACAAATTGTGTCCGCAAATGGAATACACTCCAGCCCAGTTAATTTATGTTGTGGTGTTCCACAGGGGTATGTTCTTGGACCTGTTCGCTTCATTCTATACACTCATCTACTCTCAAGTGTCATAGATCATCATCCAGTGTCTCACCAGTTGTATGCTGATGAAACCCAAATATACAAATCTAGCCAGCCAGCTGAAGTTGATGCTACCATCCAAGAGGTAGAGAGGTGCATTTCTGATGTGTATTACTCTGGACAGTACTCTCACATTGCACCAACATGTCATGAACATATGCAAGGCTGCATATCTTGAGCTGAGACGCATCAGCTCCATTCGCAAATATCTTTCAGTTGATGCCACTAAAACACTTGTGTGTTCATCAGTAATTTCAAAACTGGACTATTGTAACTCAATTCTGTCTGCATCATCTCAATATCTACTCCAGAAACTTCCAAAAGTTCGAAACACAGCTGCTCGGATCATAATTAGAGTACCAATATCAGAGCACACCTCCCCGCTGATCTGTATCCTACACTGGTTATCCATTTGATTCAGAATCAAACACAGATTTTGTCTCTGTGCTACGTTTCACTGACGGACTCCAGTCCAACAAACCTATTCTACCTCAGCCATTTGTACAAACCAGCAAGATAATTGCGCTCCTCTTCTGACAATCGTATACTCATTATTCCCACTATAAAAGCAGTCATATGGACAGCGTTCTTTTGCATACCAGGGCCCAGCAACATGTAATGAATTTCCCACTAAACTCAGACACAAAGACACAGTGATCCTATTCAAGAGTGCTCTTAAAACTCACTTATTTCCACTGAAAAAAACAAACTTAAATACCTAATAATGATTTTCCTAACTTAAATATTTTCAGCATGTTTTTTAATTTTATGGTGTATGTTTTTGTAATTGTATCATTATATATGTTGTAATGTTATATGTATTGTCTAATGTTGTAAAGCGCTTAGAGCTTCTGAAGATTAGGCGCTATACAAATTCCTTATTATTACTATTATTATTATTATTATGATAGTTAATTTAATGGAGCTTGAAGTGGTGGAAAAGATGTTCTCTACATTTTCTCTCTCTCTTTGAGTCTGCAGATAACATGTAAAGCCCTAACTGGTTATAAAAACCTCTCTCGACCATCCTTTTGACATGTTTATGCTTAAAGAATTGCTTGGCAAAAGGATATGTACCGATTTATAATTTCTAATGATCCTAATAGAGCATTGTTCTATGGATTATGCACAAAGCTTGCTACTTTGTCTCGAAAATACCTAGGGAGCAAGAAAACGGTCTTGAGGTAAGGATAGGGCTCTCAAAAATTACCATGTACCGAATGGTTCATAGGGGTTTTTAGTTAGAGACTACAAGACACAAAATATTCAATATAATCATAAACAAAGAAAATACGTCTTTGCAGCTAGAATTGACACATTTCCTACTACACTAATCACAAACGCTTCTCAGCTACTCTAGATCATTTGACGACGATGGATCATACACAGGATGATGTGTAGGAGAAAGCCTCATGTTCTGTGACAGAAGGTCCCTTCTTTTTGGTAATATCCTGGGTTGGTCTACAAGCAGGTCAACATTACTGGCCCATGATCATTGGGCTACTCACAATGAACTGAACGGTGGAGTTCCTGGCTTTGTTTTGTACCTGTGGGATCATCCTGAGCGGTAGGACGACATAAGCAAACAGGCTATTTCATTTCAGGCTGAAAGTGTCCACTTCTGAAGCCCCCTAGTTGGGCTCTAGAGGAACAAAATGAGATTATAAGTAGTAAATGGGGCCACCCTAGGGACAATGGGACTTAGCATTAAAAACACCCCTGGGCCACTCTAGGGACAATGGAAATTTAACATGGAGAAAAATCGTGGGCCACTCTAGGGACAATGGGAATTTAACATAGAGTTTGGGCTTGTCTAGGGACAAGGGGAATTGAACATGGGAATAGAGTTTGGGTTTGTCTAGGGACAAGGGGAATTGAATATGGGATTTTTTTTTTTTTTAAAGTTTTTTTAAATTTAAATTTAAATTTAAATTTAAAAAAGGGTAGGCAATGGAAAGGCTATCTCTTTTCGAGAAATATGGCTGGCCCTGAAAAGGGCCTTTGGGTTTATGTTAATGTATCCATTAACATAAAGGGTACCGCATTGGTCTTCTTCTTGTCCTTAGGCTACGTTTCACTGTAGGACCGTAAATCAGGACTCTTTTCAGGCATCCTTGTCTTTCTACGTAGATCCTACGTATCCACAGACTGGTGTTTGTCCTGTGGACAACGGTCCACTTGGATCGGACATACATGGGTATGTCCGTCCGGAACATCATGGAAGACACAAGCGTAGAAGATTGCACATCGGTCCACATCTTGAAGCGACGAGAACAGGTGAATCAATGCACTGAACTGCGCTTATTTATCGGTAGAGGTAGGATTGAAACGGATTGAGTTCATTCTCCAATCCAAACACGCGTTACAAAATTCAGTCAGCCCGCATCCAATCCGAAGAGATTAGTCTGTGACGTCAGTTGGTCTATATAGATTCGCTAGCGCTTGTGTGCAGTCAATCTATGCGACAGTGATTCAACATGACGGAAATTCAGAAAACGATCCATTGGGGTGCACCAGCAGGGGAGACCGCCCAAGGGAACCCGGACTTACTTTCAGAAGAGGTACATTGGGATTTTGTGGATTTTCTTACCTCGCAAGAATTTGTTCCGGAACCTTCGTCATTAACGCAAGTGGAGAATTTTAGACAGAGACAGAAAGAAGAATTGGAGAAATTTATGCAACGACAAAAGGAAGCGGAACAAGCTTTTCTCCTACAGCAACAGCAACAGCAACAAGAAGAGGTAAGAAAAAAACAACAGCAACAACAGCAAGAAGAAGTAGCAGCAAAGAAACAAGAGGGTGAAAATCAAACGGCTACGGTACTGTTGGACATTTTAGCGGAGTTAAGAAGTCTGAAACAAATGTATCAGACTTCTTTATCACGACCGAAGAGAATACGACCTTCCCGAGCTAAACACGCCAACCCTGTGACTAAGCCTGTCGTACCACCCTTAGTGATTTCAACCCAATCATCAGAAGTAGGCCTTGGCCGTGGCAAAGGCTTAAGGCAGTTAAAGTTGATTGGTTAAACTCACTCCTACACCATAAAGAAAAAAGGCCCTTTTCAGGGCCACCCACATTTCTCGAAAAGAAATACAATTTCAATTTGCCAATAACTCAAAAAAAAAAAAAAAAAAAACCCCACCCATTTTACCCTTATAGTACGTGTCTGTGTATGAGTGCGTGAGTGTAGCTTCTTATTTTAAAATCAAAACTCAAAGACACTTACCTTATATCATTCATGTATTCTTTTATCCATTTTTTACAATCCAATTCACAATTCACCACAGAACACTTTAAAAAGTTCGTACACTTCTTCTTTCTCATTATTTAGTCTCTCTGTTTTTTGAAAATCTTCACCGTTTTTTCCTCATTTTCTTCCCTTCTTTTCTTCTCCTGTTTCTTTGTCTCTTTTAAATAGAATTGTCTTCTTTCTTCCTCTTCTTCCTCTGAAGAATCCCTCTCTTCTTTCGAAGAATCCCTCTCTTATTCCGAAGAATCCCTCTCTTCTTCTGAAGAATCCTTCTTTTCTTCTGACTCCTCTTGTTTCTTTTTTGGACAATCTGGAGACCAATGTCCTTTTTCTTTACAATAATAACATGTATCTTGACTTTTGTCTTTTTTAGCCCCTGTTTTTTTTCTTTTTTGACGGTCTGGACACTCTGAAGACCAATGCCCTTTCTTCTGACAGATATAGCAAGTATCCTGACTTTTATCTCGAAAGGAAGGAGAGTAGTCCGTAGGCTGGTCTGAAGAGAATTTTCTAATGACCCCTCGCAAAGCTCTGACGAAACGTTCCATCTGGGTAGTCTCTTCCATCGTTGTGCTCGGTTTGAGAGTGAAATGAATAGTGAAAGGACAAGACACACACCCTTTTATATACGCTGGTTTGTCATGACTATAAATTAGTCTATGGTGTTTAAACTTGAGTCATTTGACGTTTTGCACTCAAGATGAAACGATCCTATTCATTCGAGAAGAAAGAAGAAGAAGAAGAAAGTAAGAGGCAGAAACGTGATCTATCGCCTCGTACCAGGGCTGAAATCTTGGCACAAATTCATGCCAGTGATTTTGAAGAGGACATGAGTGAACCAGAATCCGAACCCTCTAAACCAAGTTCACCACCCTTAGTCAACCCTGAAAAGTACTATTCCATTCGAGAGACGGAAAAGCGCTTCTCTAGAAAATTTAGAACCACGGCTTACACCTACACGGTGAAGTTTAAAGATTTCAAGGCCGACGTACCCTTGGAGAAAGCAGAAGGGTTTATCACCGAGATGTGGGATTCTTTGCTCACCTCACTCAAGCTTCAATGTCAACCCAAAGAAGACGATCGCTTGACACTATCCATAGATCACGACGGTTTGAAATCCCCTGTTTGGATCGAGTTTAGCAGACCCGCAGAACTAACCCCTTAAAAAGTCATGGACAAGATTCAACACGTACAACAATCTAATGACCAGTTTGACATCACCGATGGTAAAGCCACACTGAAAATCGCTCACGTCTCTCTTCCTCAAGGGACAGGACGCAAAAAGATGTTATTGGTGGACGACCTTCGCAACACCAAAACAAGACTCGTCCGAATTAACAACCCTCAAGACCAGATGTGCTTAGCCCGTGCCATCGTGGTGGGACGAACCTATGCCAACAAGAACGACACGGTAGAATGGAAAAGAACCTGGGAGAACATTCGAAAATCGAACCGAACTAAACAACGAAACGAAGCAGAACTCCTGTTGCAACAAGCTGGCCTGTCCAAAGACACACCCTGTGGCATTCCTGAGATGCAAAAATTGCAAGATGCCCTAGCTCCACGCTACACCTTGAAAGTGCACCCTCAAGAAATGCGTGGAACTCTGTTGTTTCGAGGCCAAGACTTTAAGGACGGAAAATACATTCATGTTTATCATCACGATGACCATTTCGATACCATTACCAGTATCACCGGATTCCTGGGATACAGATATTACTGTGAGAAATGTGACTATGGTTATAATAATCGAGAGCAACACAAGCATTGTGGATGGAAATGCCCAGGATGTTTGGCCTCTCCACCCTGTCTGAGCGAAGAACCAGTGCCTTGTTCGACTTGTCTGCGCACGTTTGTCAGCCCTACCTGTTACCAACAACATTTGAAAACACAAGGTTCACAGAAGAAATGTGCTTGTCAACTCCTGAGATTGTGCCCTACGTGTAGACAAGGCATACGTACCAACAGTACCAAGGCACACGTATGTCGAGGAAAGAAAAAATGTCACATTTGTCACCACATCGTGGACTTGGAACACGAATGCTACGTGCAAAAATACCAACCCCCACCAGAGAAAGAGGACGGTCACAAGAAGAAAGGCAATTTCATCTTTTTCGATTTCGAATGCATGCAAGAGACCGGCATTCACATTCCTAATTTCTGCGTGGCTCATCGAGCGTGCGAGAAGTGCATTCAAGAACCTATCTTCAGTCATTGCCCTCACTGCAGCAAGATTATTGGAGGACGTGAAAAAATCTTTCGGGGACCGAACACGTTAGCCGATTTTGCCCAATGGGTCTTAGACCCCATCGACAAGACGTGGAGCCAAGAGGACATCGAACGTTACGGAGATTGTCATCGTCATGCCACAGTGATGGCTCACAATTTCTCCGGATACGATGGACAGTTTCTTTTGAGATACTATACGGAACATGGCACCGAGCGTCCTAAAGTGACTTTGAACGGAGCCAAAATCATTTTCATGCAAGTGGGACAAGTACAGTTTAAAGATTCGATGAGCTACTTGGCCATGCCTTTGAGCCGAATGCCTAAAACGTTTGGAATGACAGAAATGGCTAAAGGGTACTTTCCACACTTTTTCAATACGGAAGCCAATCAACACGCCGTTCTACCCCATTTGCCTGAGGCTCACTATTACGACCCCGACAACATGCGTACCGAACAACGAGAAGCTTTCTACGCTTGGTACCAGGCTCACGCCTCAGACCCTTTCGACTTTCAGGAAGAAATGCTAAAGTATTGTCGTTCCGACGTGGACATTTTACGAAGTTGCTGTGGAAAATTTCGAGAACTGTTCATGGAACACGGAGGGGTCGATCCTTTGAAAGAAGCTTGCACCATTGCCAAAGCGTGCTCCTTAGTGTATCGACAACGATTCATGCCTGAAAACACCGTGGCTGTCATCAGCCCTCATACGACCCACTATGTCAAGCGTCAATACTCGGTCAAAGCCCTACGCTGGTTACATTACTTGTGCGACAAGGAAGACAAATGGATTCAGCATGCCCGCAACGGAGGGGGTGAAAAGACCATCGGAACGTATTCGGTCGATGGCTGGGACTTAGAAAACCCCAAGATCGTGTACGAGTTTAACGGCTGCTTATTTCACGGATGTCCCGTCTGTTACCCTGACCGTAGCACTAAAAATCAGTTTTTACAACGAACCATGGAAGACTTGTACCAGGACACTTGTCAGCGGCGCCTAAAGTTAGAACAGCAAGGATACCAAGTGGTGGAAATGTGGGAACACGAGTACGATCACCGTATGAAAACCGATCCCGAGTTTAAACGACTCGTGGAAAGTTACCAGTTCATGGACCCGTTGAACCCGAGGGATAGTTTGTACGGAGGAAGGACCAATGCCACCTGTTTGCTGTACCAAGCCGACGAAGAGAAAGGAGAAGAAATCAAATACTTGGATGTGTGTTCGCTGTATCCCTACGTGTGCAAATATTGTTGCTTTCCTGTAGAGCACCCGCGATTGCTAACGGAACACATCGACCTGAAAAACATTCGACAATACGAAGGCTTGATCAAGTGTAAAGTTTTGCCTCCCACGAACCTATACCATCCCGTCTTACCTCACCATTGTCAAGGCAAACTGATGTTTCCCTTGTGCCGTACTTGTGCCGAAACGTGCAACCAGGACCAACCTTGCCATCACAGCCAGAAAGAACGTGCCTTGACGGGAACCTGGGTCAGCGTGGAATTGTTCAAAGCTCTGGACATGGGATACCAACGGTTAGAAGTGTACGAAATTTGCCACTTTCCCAAGACACAACAGTACCACAACGGTGACCCTACTCAGAAAGGCATTTTCGCCGACTACGTGGATGCCTTTTTGAAACTGAAACAAGAAGCCAGCGGCTATCCTTCCTGGCGTCACACTCCCGAAGACCAAATACAATTCAAAGAGAAATACTACGAACAAGAAGGCATCTCTTTAGACCACATCGAAAAAAAACGAAGACAGGCGATTGTTTGCCAAAGTGATGTTAAATTGCTTGTGGGGTAAAATGGCACAACGACCGTGTTTACCCAAGACGGAATATTTGACAGAACCTTCCCGCTACTTCCAGATGATTCACGACAAAACCAAATACATGAAACACGTGGACGTCGTTCGAGAGGATTTGATCTTGGTCAATTACGAAGAAGATCTGGACTTTGTACAAGACGACCCTTTTGGAAATGTCATCATTGCGGCTTACGTGACAGCTCATGCTCGCTTAAAATTGTACGAAGCTTTAGAACTGTTAGAAGAACGCGTCCTGTACTTTGACACGGACAGTTGCATTTACATCCATCACCCGATTCAACATCACCCTGACATCGAAGGAGACCGTTTAGGAGCCTGGACAGACGAGCATCCCGACGACAAGATTCTAAGTTTCGTCAGTGGCGGCCCCAAAAATTACGGCTACGAATACCGGGACAAACAAGGAGAAGTGCACACGACGTGCAAAGTGAAAGGACTGACTCTGAATTATCGTACCAGTCGAGTGGTCAACTTTGGGGTATTGAAAGAAGCCTTGCAATCGGGAGAGGATGGAAACTTTAAAGTGACCACCTATCAACCGAACAAGATTGTACGTTTACCCACTCACCACATCGTCAGTCGACCCTTGGAAAAAGTCTATCAAATTGTATACCAGAAGCGAATGCGACTTCCCAATCACTTTACGTTGCCGTACGGTCACGTCGGTATTGGTCTGTATATAAAAAGGAACCCTAGGCAAGATCGATAGTTCATTGTTCATTGAAGTAACTTACCATGTCGTTGACGAAGAAGAAACCAGATTGGTTAGGAGTGAAATGTTGGACATCACCGAGACCAGGGTTTTGAGGCTTGGACACAAGAGGTGGCCCAGTATGCACGAGAGTTATTCAAGGAAAAGGTTACTTTTCAACCTGTGTTAGTGACGGTGCCAGAAGAACCCGTCACCCAGGACAGGACTGTCGTGGACAGGCCTGAAAGACCCTTTCGGGAGGACACTTGTGTGACCTTACCCCCTACTATAGAACTGGTTAGAACATTACCCAAAACATGTGGTTGTTGTACAGACACTTGTTTTTATTCCACGTTCATGGTTATCATGTGCCTTTTATTCTTGTACTTAAGCCTTTGGCTTTTATGTATTTTTGTCTTTCGTATTCATGTTTGAAACATTCAATAAACGTGTTCTGAAAAAGTATATAAACTCTTGTCTTGTTTGTTTTCGTGTCACAAGTGACATTTCTCACACCATGGCTACCTCTGCTGTCTCTGCCCCCTCTTCCTCTACTGTCAAAGTCATCGACGAACACTTAGATCGTGCCAGTTGGGAGGCTTTGTATCTTCGCCATCCCTTTAACATGCTCATTGCTGGACCTAGCGGTTCACGCAAAACCGAATTCGTCAAACGTTTGATCGAACATAAACATCATTTGATCGATCGGCCACCTCAACGGATCGTGTGGTGTTAAAAAGAGTGGCAATCGGCGTACAGCCTCTTGCGAGAAAGTCAAGGCGATTCCATCGTGTTTGTGGAAGGCATTCCTAAAGAAGACGACGGCATCGTCTCTGACTCCCGTCAAACCCATTTGGTCATTTTTGACGACATGTTAGGAGAAGACGAAGAAGAAATTAAACTGTGGTTCACGCGCAAAGGGCATCACCGTAATGCCAGTGTCGTTTACATCACCCAAAATTTGTTTCAACAAAGTAAAGCCCATCGCACCATCAGTCTCAATGCGCATTACGTGGTCTTGTTTAAAAGCCCTCGAGATAAATCGCAAGTGCAAGTCTTAGCCAAACAGTTAGGAACGCCTTGGTTGACTGAGGCGTACGACGATGCCACTCAAACGCCACACGAATATTTACTCGTCGATTTGAAACCTACGACTCCCGAGGATTTGCGATTTCGTACCCACTTGTTTCACCACTGGTGCCAAGACGGAGGGCCTGTCCTGTACACGTCTCCGTCCTCGACTTCATTTCACTCCCCATAAAAAATCTATAAAAAACCTCAGACCCTTTTCGTCTGTCTCACACAGTGTGAACATGACGTCCCTTCAGTCGCATCTTCCCGTCAAATTGATTCGTGCCTTGTATGGCATCAGTCGAGAAAAAAGATCCACAAACACGAGCTCGTGTCTTAGAAGCTAGTCTCAAAGAAGTCTTACGATGGTTCACGGTGATGGCACGTCAATTACTCCAAGGAATCATTCAGATTCCTCGTCAAACCAAACGCTTTTTTGATCGAAACAAAGTCGCTTTGGTCCAACTGGCCGATCCCCGCATCAACACTCAAACCAAAAAACAAATTATTTTGAAACCTGGAGGGAGCGGTACTCTAGTAGGGGTCATCATTCGCTCACTCTTAAGATGGGATCCTAATGCCCCCAAAGTTATACCCAAGAGAAAAGTCCAACGAAGCCCCAAGAAGAAAAAGACCAGGTCCCCAAGGAGAACTTCTCCAGTGGCAGGACCCTCCTCTGACCAGACACCACCACCCCGGAAAAAGAAAAGAAGCCCCCAGAAAAAGAAACAGAGAAAAAGTCCCCAGAAAAAGAAAAGTCCACAGAAGAAAACTAGTCGCAAGAGAGGCACTTCGGCCAGGACGCAACCTTACACTCGCAAACCACGATCTGCCACGGCAGTGACTGCTTCTCCGGCATCCTCACGTTTATCCACTTCTCCGTTGATGACACCAGGAACTGAAGAGTACTTGGAGACGTTGATCACACCAAGAACTTCTCCGTTAATGACCCCCAAAAGAACTTCCCCAGTGGCAGGACCCTCCAATTTAGTGGCAGTGGCTGCTGCTCACAAAGTACCTTCTCCCAAAATCAAAGTCCATGAAAGATCGGGCATGTTACAAAGTTTACTGGATTTGTCCAAGCAAGAACTGGCTCGATTTAGTCCGTTGCGTACCCCTGCACGACGTGTCATGCCTGTCCTCAAACTGATACGACGTAAAGACAATCAGTGGCGACGAGTTCCAGTATAAAACAGACCTGTGACCAAGTAGGGTATCAGTGTTTTTTTGGTGCTCCTGAAGACTCAAAGATGTCACCCTCCAGAAAACCCCAAGGAAAGAAAAGGAAAGGACTGCCACCACGTTTAGCCAAACATGGGGACATGTATCTGTCCTGTCCAAAGCTTCTCCACCTCTACGAAAAAAACTCATTCAAACAGCCTCCAAAGAGATCATCGATACCGTGTGCGAATGTTGTTTGAACGTTTTGAAAGGCACGATCCCTTTGTCCAAACACCAGAAACAATGCTTAAGCAAGCATCGTCACGTTCTTCGCCAAATGGTTCGAAAGAAAATTCCCATTCGTCAAAAAAAGAAGATGTTGGTCCAACGTGGAGGCATTTTGCCTCTCTTGTTAGGGCCCATACTGAAAGGAGTCTTGGGAACCATGTTGGGAGGACTGGTGGGAGCAAGATAAAAAGGCCTCGGAAGTCCCAAGATCTTAGAATCGACCCCTGACAACCCCATGGAAGGACGAAAACTATCTTTAGTGCCTTACAAACGATGGATGGAATACCATCGGTGGCAAGAACACGCACCCCGCATTTACCTCCCAATCCCAATTTGAGCGAGATGTCCCAGTTACAACACGAATTGCAGTCCTTGATGGATCGCCAAGATTTGTCCGAAACAGAAAAATCGCAAAAGTACGGTCAACTCTTGCAACGACTGCAACTCTTTCACCAGAAAGCTTTAGACGAAACAGCTCTACCCACTCTGAAAGATTTTAAGACCTTGATGAAAAGTCCAGCACCATCACCAGTACCAGTACCAGTACCAGTACCACCAGTACCAGTGACCAAGACAGAAAAAGGAGAAGAAGAAGAGGAAGGGTTTCAAACTCCACCAGAAAAAGTACGCAAGTTAACAACACCACCTACCTCCAGAATTGGATGGATTAAAAAGATGATGGCCACCCCTTCTTCATCACAAGAGAAAAAGAAAGTGAAGACAGAAGTGAAGACAGAAGTGAAACAAGAACCGATATCCCCCACTCAGACATCCTTCTCTTCGACACCTATTGCCGGCCGCACACGCAAAGCATTGCAATCCAAGAAAGTCCCCCAAGAGAAAAAGAGTAGCATCCTCCAAGAGTGGGTGTCTTATTAACACAAAAAATAAAAATGGAAAAAGTCTTAGCCAGCATTTACTACGATCCCTCCCATCCTGCATGTTACGCAGGAGTTCAAAAATTGTATCGTGCTGCCAAAACTCGACTGAAAAGTCTCCGTTTACCTCAAGTGCAACGATGGTTACAAGAACAAGCTACCTACACTTTACACAAACCCATTCGACGCAAGTTTGCCAGAAGTCGACCCGAGTGGAAGGCATCGATCATCAATGGCAAGCCGATTTAGCCGATGTCTCTCATTTGGCCAGCTACAATCGTGGCTACAAATATTTGTTTTGTGTCATCGACGTCTTTTCCAAATTTGCCTGGGTCATGCCCTTGACTTCCAAATCGAGCAGCGAGTTAGTGCGAGCCCTGCAACGGGTGTTGAAACAAAGCGGTCGTCACCCTCTTCGATGGCAAACGGACAAAGGTACCGAATTTCTGAACCAAGCTTTCCAAAAAGAATTAAAGAAACGTGATATTCATTTTTTTACCACCGAGAATCCCGAAACCAAAGCCAGCATCGTGGAACGTTTTCAACGCACTTTGAAAGAACGCATGTGGAAATATTTTACGCATCACCACACTCTGAAGTACATCGACATCTTACCGCACCTGGTGCAAGCGTACAACCAATCTTACCATCGAAGCATCGGACGTGCCCCGCAAGACGTGACTCCCGACAACGAAGTGCTGGTGTTTGAGCGTCTGTTTGGTACGTCCCTGACGAGGGCTGTCCCCGAGAAAAGTGGAATGTTGGCCGTAGGAGATTGGGTGCGCATTGGCAAAACCAAACGCACTTTCGACAAAGGTTACTTACCTAACTGGACGACCGAATTGTTTCGCGTCACTGGACGAGTGCATGGCCGTCATCCTGCCGTCTATAAATTGGAAGACATGAACGGAGAAGTGCTCAAAGGAACGTTTTATTTGCCCGAGCTACAACGTGTGACCAAAAAAGAAGACGACGTGTACGACATCGAAAGCATTCTCGAACGCAGAACCCGTAAAGTGGGCAAACGACGTTTCAAAGAAGTCAAAGTACTTTGGAAAGGATATCCACCCAGTTTTGATTCTTGGATCGACGCTTCGCAAGTCATCGACTATAAAAAGAAGTGACCATCATGCCCTTTCACACAGCAGACGCAGCTACGTCGACCACTCCTCCTTCACCTAGTTCTTCTGTGCAAGATTTACAAAAACAACCCTTGTGGGTGTGGTGTGGAGAACGTGTGCCTAAAACGCAAATCGTCTTTTTCTGCCAAATCTTCGTGGTGTATTGTGTCATCGGGGCAGCCATCGCCAATTTGAGTTTGCAACAAGGAGACAAACAATTGTGGACCATTTTATTGAGCAGTTGCATCGGTTACCTGCTTCCTAATCCCTCCCTGAAATTCATCTCGAACGGGAACCCGGGGAACCTTGTGTCCAGTGCCAGTGCCAGTCACCACTTCAACCACAACCAGAACCCCATTTTAGACGGAGACACGCCTCTGACGTCCAGTAACCCCTCGGACAGCCACAGAACTCTGGAATTATGAGTCACCAAAACCAATTTTACTTAACTTTACCCAGTGACAGTTCCATGGAGGTCTTTCCCAAGAACACGTTGTGCTGTTACACGGTCAAATTACCTCAGGGCATCCAGTTAGATCACGAAGCCCATTGGGAAGTGGCTTTAGTAGAAATGATTCACCCGACCCAAGTCCTCAATGTCCTTCCCAATCAAAATTTTTTTGATGTGGAAGTTCATGACGAGCAAATGCAACAGTGGATGGATAGCAATGTCAAATATGACAAGAAAACCCGTACACAAAATCAAAAGTACACCACCTATCACTTGTTCATTCCCCCAGGCTATTATTTTAGTGGTCAACATTTGGTCAGCACCATAGCCTCCACGTTTAATGTCGTGTTTCTGAAAGCTTTGGAGCATGTCAACAAAAGTGTCACCTTGGAGTACCACAAAGCAGCTCGTCGCTTCTTGATGAAATTTGAACGAAGTAAAATCGTGTCCATTTTATTTTGTCCTGAATTGTTTGACATGTTGGGCGGAGGCATGGACATGAGAAAGGCCATGCTCAAGAAAAACGAATTACCCATCGTTTACGACAACGAGTCTTTTAGCAAGTTATTTCGTGCCCCGGTAGAACTGAACCAAGGACTGAATTTGATGTTCGTGTATTCCGATGTGGTGGAGTACAACGTGGTGGGACACACCTCCGTACCGTTACTGCGTGTCATTCCTTTCAAAGTAGATTCTGCCACGGGCGCTGACGAGGAAGGTGGAAACACTTACCACGTCCACCGCGAATTTGTCCATCCTCACTATTTGCCTGTCAGCAAGTCGTATTTGGACACGGTCAACATTGCTATAAAAGGAGATCTGGGACAAAATATTCCATTCACCAAAGGAAAAGTCACGGTGAAACTCCATTTTCGAAAACGGTTCTCTCACGACTCGTAAGTAAGTCATGTATCCAGTGTACCGAGGGGTTGCTCGACAGCGAGGACACGGCTTAAGAGACATGTTAAAATCGGCCTTTCGTTCGGTGGCCCCAGTGTTGAAACCGATGGTGACACGCGGATTGCACGCCTTGAAAGATGCGGCACTGACGCAAGGCAAAGAATTTCTCCAAAATGTCATCATCGACAAACAAAACCCTAAAGAAGCCTTCATGAGGGCAGGCAAAAATGTCTTGCTGCAAACGGGCAAAGACATTTTAGGCCGCCGAGAAACACCTATAAATGTCCTGCACGCTACCGAGTCAGGCATTCAGCAAGGACAAGGCAGAAAGAGACGACGAAGAAAACACCCTTTCACCAGACTTCAAGCGAGAAAGGCCAAGAAAAGAAGAACCGTTCGAGACTTAGACGTTTTCGATTATTGAGAAAAGAGACAAAAAAATGATGCACCGAGAATCTTGCGCTTGTTCCAAGACGGAACTGGATCTGTTTGCCATGCCCCTCACGATGATGATGATGCAAGAATCCCAGTGGGTGGAATTTCACCCCGTCTCCTCACTGACCGATTCCGTTCCCATCGAGTTTGAAATCAAAGGACAGCCCGAAGATTACATCGATCTGAATAGCAGTTACTTGTACCTGAAAGTCAAAATTCTAGATAAGACTGGAGGTGCTATAGACGATGAAGCAGTAGCTCCCGTCAACAATTTCATGCATTCCTTGTTCAGTGGAGTGGACTTGTACTTGAATAACAAACTGGTCAGTAGCAGCATGGATACTTACCCTTATCGTGCCTACCTGGAAAATCTCTTGACGTACGGAATAGATGCCAAGAACACTCATCTCAATGCCTGTGTGGTATGGGAAGCTGACGAACCTACCAAGTTTGAAATATTGGAAACTGATGAAAAGAAAGACAACAATGATGGATTTCTAGAACGAAGAAAGAGAATCACGGGAGCCGACACAAGTTTAGAACTGATGGATCGTTTGCATTTGGACATGTGGTTGCAAGAAAAGTATTTGCTGAACGGGGTGGATGTCCGCATGAGACTGAATCGTAGCAGTGCCGCTTTCCATTTGATGGCTGATAGTGACGGTTACAAAACCAAAATCCTAGAAGCCAGACTCTACGTACGCCGTGTGGAAGTGTTACCTAAAGTGGGAAACGACATCAGTCAGACGTTGAGCAGAACGACCGCCAAGTATCCCATACGACGCGTGGAAGTGAAAACCTTCACCATTCCCAAGGGACAGCGATCCATGATCGAAGATCATCTGTTCCAAGGACAGTTACCCAAACGTTTGATCGTTGGTATCGTCGAGAATACAGCCTTCAACGGAGCTGCCGAAAAAAATCCTTTCTACTTTCAACGCTTTGGCGTGTCCAAAATCGAAGTCAGTCGCGATGGCAAGACCTTGTGTACCCGACCTTTCGAACCCGACTTTACCAAGAATTACTTGAGATCGTAGTTGTCCCTGTACGAAGCCACCGGACAGTTAGGAACCAATACCAGTCACGGTATTACGTACGAGGATTATGCAGGAGGCTATGCTTTGTGGGCTTTCGATTTCACTCCAGACCAAGGCAGCGACGAGGGACATTTCCACCCTATAAAATCCGGCCAGATTCGTGTGGAAATTCAGTTTAAAGATTGAGACCCTGATGAAACGGTGAACGTCATCCTGTATGCAGAATTCGATAATACCATAGAAATCAACAGTTTGAGAGAAGTCATCCTAGATTACTAGAAACCATGGAAGACTGTTATCCCTCTTTACCTAGTGGAGAAACTTTTAGTGTTGGATTATTGTTAAAAAATGTTAGAGTTGTTGTTGTTTAGTGTTAAGTGATTTTTGAATAAAAAATGTTGTGTTTTGAAAAAATTGTTTGATGTTATATTGTTGGATTATTGTTAAAAATGTTAGAGTTGTTGTTTAGTGTTAAGTGATTTTTGAATAAAAAATGTTGTGTTTTGAAAAAAATGCCTTTGTCTTTTGTTTAGCTATAAGAATGTTGGATTGATGCTCTTTCATTTCTTACTATCCCTCTCATGACACTCACTAAACGTTGCGACTCAAAAACCGTGTGAGGGATGTTTTCCTTCACGTCCGCGCTTTGACTTTAAGAACCGGGTTGTTTCCAGTCTAACCATCCATTGTCGACTCATCCTCCTAAGAAGATGTGTTCCAAACTAGCTAAGCTCAACGAAGCCTACGTGAATTTGCATAGGGTCAGACACAGTCTGATACCGAAGCCAGAAGAAATAGAGAATGTGAGAATGTTAAAAATCACTGAAGACCTGATAGAAGAGCTTTTCAGAGAAGAAATGAACAGGGAAAAAGAAGAATGGACAGAGAAGTACAGACTTCAGAGACAGCAGCAACAGCAGCAACAACAACAACAGCAGCAACAAGAACCTGAAGCTGACAGAGGCTTTGTCGATTGTCGTATCGACACCAAAGAGTTCTTCTTCTCTTTCCGAAGAAGCAGACCTATCGCCAGAAAGTCTATCCTCAGAGGACATCGCATTCTTAGAAACTAAAAAAGATTGCCATAGCAAACAAAAAAAACAGCCCTTTTCAGGGCTACCCAATACTCTAGAAAAGAAATAACTATCCATTTGCCAATGTGTGTAGGTAGAGTAGTGTGAAAATAAACACTAACTCTTTTTAAAAAAATGTGACGGTATGTGTTTGTGAGTTTGTGTGTTTGTAAGTGATCAAGTACGTTGGTGTGGATAGTAGATTAAAATGATGTCTTTATTTGGTGTTTGAGGTGTAGATTTCGGGGTTAGATTGGATTGCTTTGAGTATGTGGATAGTCAATTGAAGTGATTTATAAAAAATTTTAAAATAGTGATGGGTAGAATAAAAAAGTGAGTGAGTGTTTCTTTTAGGTCCGCGCGTTGTTGTTATTTTCTTTTTGGTCATGATGTAGGTAAGATCAATTTTATGTTTTTAGGGGGATGTTTTCCTTCACGTACGCGCTTTCACTATAAATTGAAACTCGTTCGGCAGTCGAACTACCCTTGTTGATTGATCAACACCAAAAATGAACACGAGACTGGAGAAACTGTTGGAACTTCATGTGCATCTGGAATATGCTGTTGTTGTTGTTGTGGGGTTTTTAACGCCATTTTTCAGCACACGATAGGCTATATATGGCGGCCAGTATTAATGGTGGAGGAAGAACCCGGGAAAACCCCAGAAAGAAACACCGACCCACGAGAAGCTACTGGCATGCTTTCTCACATACCTACATTGGCTGAATCTGAGACTCGAACCGGCGCAGACAGAGGTGAGATGGCAGTGATCCGTAACGGAGAACGCTTTAGACCACTCGGCCACTCGGGGCCCCCATGGAATATGCCAGGCGCAGATTAAATGAACTGGCCGCGGAAGCCATTGTGGAGGAGGGAAGGATAAGAGAGGAGGAGGAAAGAAGAAACAAAGAAGAGGAGGAGGAGAGAAGATATAAAGAAGAAGAGGAAAGAAGACACAAAGAGGAGGAGAGAAGATACAAAGAAGAGGAGGAGGAAAAGGAGAGAAGAAGAAGAAATTTCAGAATCCCAGAGAGCGAAAATTGGGATTCTGAAGCGACATATCCTGCCTCTGCTCTCTCCCCCAAAAAGGTAAAAAGTAACTGGGGGATAAGATGTGTATGCGGCGCCAGGCCTGGAAGGTGCCACCATTAACCAGGTGTCCATGAAGTTCCAAACAAAAAACAGCCCTTTTCAGGGCTACCCAATACTCTAGAAAAGAAATAACCATCAATTTGCCAATGTGTAGGTAGAGTAGTGTGAATATAAACACTAACTCTTTTTTAAGATAGTGTGAGGGTATGTGTTTGTGTGTTGGTTCTTGTAAGAGCTAAGGTATGTTTGTGTGAATAGTAGATTATGGGTTTCTTTATTGTTTCTTAGCGTAGGTGAAGAGTATAGTTAGGGTTTTGTAAGCGCTCACGTACGATTGTGTGGATAGTAGATTATGGATTTTGTTTATTGTTTCTTAGCGTATGTGGAGAGTATAGTTTGGGTTTTGTAAGCGCTCACGTACGATTGTGTGGATAGTAGATTATGGATTTTGTTTATTGTTTCTTAGCGTATGTGGAGAGTATAGTTTGGGTTTTGTAAGCGCTCACGTACGATTGTGTGGATAGTAGATTATGGATTTTGTTTATTGTTTCTTAGCGTATGTGGAGAGTATAGTTTGGGTTTTGTAAGCGCTCACGTACGATTGTGTGGATAGTAGATTATGGATTTTGTTGATTGTTTCTTAGCGTATGTGGAGAGTATAGTTTGGGTTTTGTAAGCGCTCACGTACGATTGTGTGGATAGTAGATTATGGATTTTGTTTATTGTTTTTTAGCGTATGTGGAGAGTATAGTTTGGGTTTTGTAAGCGCTCACGTACGATTGTGTGGATAGTAGATTATGGATTTTGTTTTAATGATTTGCGTGTGTAAATAGTAGATTTGGGGTTTGTTTATTGTTGCTTCACTTATGTGGATAGTATATTATATGAAATGAGAAAAGTAGGGATGTTTTCTTTCACGTCTGCACGATGTTAGGTCATGATCTAGGTAATATCAATTTTATGTTTTAAGGGGGATGTTTTCCATCACGTCCGCGCTTTCACTATAAGAACCCACAGTATTCGTAGTTCAAACCATTCTACAAAGAAGATGGCTTCGAACCAAATTGACAAGATGCAAACATTGCAAGACGTTTTAGACAATTTAGGAATGATGGAGCAGGTGTTAATAAGACTCGTTGAAGACCACTATTCCTATAGTCCCCATCGTGTAAAGATGGAAATTAATAACTTGAGAAAGGTAAAGGACAAGATAAGTGGTGTCATGAAAGAGATAAAGGAGGAGAAGGAGGATGAAGAGGAAAGGATAAGGATGAGAGCATGGAATGAAAAAATTGAAAAAGAAGAAGAAAATGAAAAGATGAAGAAAGAAGAGGAGGAAGAGAAGAAGAAAGAAGAGGAGGAGAAAAAAAAGAAAGAAAAGAAGAGAAAGAGTGTTGGAGATAAAATAAGAAGTTGGTGGAGAAAAAGAAGAAATTAGAAGCAGAAGAAGAAAACCCAAAGGCCCTTTTCAGGGTCAGCCATATTTCTCGAAAAGAGATAGCCTTTCCATTGCCTACCCTTTTTTAAATTTAAATTTAAATTTAAATTTAAAAAAACTTTTTAAAAAAAAAAAAATCCCATATTCAATTCCCCTTGTCCCTAGACAAACCCAAACTCTATTCCCATGTTCAATTCCCCTTGTCCCTGGACAAGCCCAAACTCTATGTTAAATTCCCATTGTCCCTAGAGTGGCCCACGATTTTTTTCCATGTTAAATTTCCATTATCCCTAGAGTGGCCCAGGGGTGTTTTTAATGCTAAGTCCCATTGTCCCCAGGGTGGCCCCATTTACTACTATTATAGTTTAGCCTTGTCATAAGCAAGTCAACACGTGTGTTATGTATTTCTATATTGTGTGCTTAACTTTTGTCCAGTGCGGCTATTTGTACTTTAAGATAAATGTCATTTGTAAACTACATTTTACATAGGTAACGTTTGTTCCTGACTATAGTTTACGCATACTTTGTTACGAGTTTATATTATAGAAACAGACTTGTTTACAATATGACTGGAACTTTCCATTAGAATTACTAACATATAGGTCAGGCAAAAATGTGTATAACTAGAGACTCATAAACAAATAGTTCATTTTTGTTTTAAGCCCACTCTGTTTGAATCATTTGCACTTGTATTGTGGTACGAGAGAAATTATTTATTTCAATATTCACAGTAATTACTATGTTGTCATTCAATGTGGATTAACACTTTAGTTTGGAATAATTGTGAAATCCTTCGAAGACATTCTAAATTGCACCACTGTGGTACATCGTAATATTCATGACTACCGAAGGTCATTTGGAACATTCTCTTTTACTTGTGAGAATCATGTTATGATTATTATCGAATTAATTCACAAAACTGTCGTTCATTGAGAAATTTCGCTTTAAAATGTAAAGAAAAAAATAACTTGTTGGTTTTTCATAGTTTACAGGTTTCACTTCTTTCTGTTAGTTAATTTAAGGCAGAAACGTAACATACATTGGGGCTCTTAAGAGTTCTGAAGTACTTTACATTTTAGAAATAATTTTAAAAAATCTGTTTATTTCAGAATGTAAATTGTCCCTAGAAAACATTTTAATGACACACATTTAAAACTGTTTCATGAAACCATTAAGTGTCCACAATGTGATCTAATGTCGACAACTGTAGTCAGCTTTGAACCATTGTCAGTTAGGACAAAGTAGTCATCTTTAGAAGTCTTTTGGTGAAGACACCATGAAGGTCAGATTTCTGCAATCACAGCTGCTTGTGACCTGTTTGTGTTAAGCACCAACATGTCTAGAGCCAATCGGAATTAGAGGAATTTAAAAATCTACCAGTACAATGAACTAATGTCTCAAACAGACAATTGGACAATGAAATATCTAGCCATACCTCAATCAGTGGTTTCAAGCTGGTTTCGCAGAACGGAGGATGCGAGGAATTCTGTGGGAAAGGACCACTCCGTGCGAGAGACATTTAAAAAAGGGGAAGAGAAATTGAACATGGACAGTAATAGAAATCTTCTATAGGTATGACATATCTCAGTCGAATATTTGTGTTGATTTAAGTAGATAAGAATTTAGTGGGTTGTACATTATAACGTGCAGCCATTTTACTAGGACATAGAATACAACATATCGTAGAGATATTGTCGACTAGTACCTCCAAGTGTATAGTTGAACCCACTAGAAAATTGAATTGTGATTAAATGTTAGCGTGTGACGAGAGCTTAAAAAAGTGTTCGCCAGTTGTCTAATGAGACGTCCGTGAGAAAAGTGTAAATTACGGATATTAGTATAAAGTGAACAGGAGGTACATCTCTCATATTTTCTTCAGGAAGCTCCCAAAGTACACGCGAAAAACGGTGTTTACAGTCTTATTTACACCCACCAGATATGCTGTTTAGGTATAGACCCCAGACAGACAAACTGTAGTTTAGAATGTGCATGCCTCCATGCATTGCTATGACTGAGCCATCAAATCTATTATTGTGTCACATCACTACTTCCAAAACCCTACATAAATAGGCAGTGGTTTATAGGCTTTCTTTGACCCCCATACATTCAGTGAACATCATATCACGTGTCTTAATATTCCTAATAATTTCTTCTCACTCATAATTGATTGCGTTTATACCTTAAGGTATTACTGCTGTTTCTTTCCAATTTTGCTTATGGTACATTTCATTGTCATCTTGGTGATAACAAAAAAGGGGCAACATTTTTTAATAAGCAAGTCCTTCCTTGAGGCACTGTGCTGCATATTTTTCCAGGTATTTCCTCTAAGCAGCATTGTTTGGTTCTGCCTTAACAGTTGCGTCAGTCAGCCATACTGGCAAGTCCATCTCAAACATCGGCAATTCTGACTCAACATATATATATATATATATATATATATATATATATATATATATATATATATATATATATATATATATATATATATATATATATATATATATATATATATATATATATATATATATTGATTGTTAAGTATGTGTAACTAATAATTGGCTGTTAATTTTGTTTATTTTTTATATTCCATTACATGCTATTGTAATGTAATTTTGTAATATTTTGTTTACTGGAGATTATATTGTCTAGAATAGAGTTCAGTTCTGACTGATTTTTTATATTTTTTATATTTTCGATGTAGAAACATTGTATCTCGGTGCTGTCATCGTTTCAGAGTCAGTGGCAGGTTTTGGTAAACATTTTTTTGCTTCTGTTTCTTTCTCAGAGTAAGAATCGTTAAGTTGAATCAAGGTCTTATCTAGACTACGTGATAATTTTCATGTAAGGAACTTCCATTACTTCTGGAAGGTTGAACTCTTGACACCCATCCGAGGATCTGTTTTACGTTTTAGTTAGTGTTATAACTAATGTTAATAACTAATGTTAAGATAATAATTCTGGCAATCGTGCCTTAACATTTGAGACGTGAAGTTGTTTTATGTTGTGCCCAGTTTGGGGCCGAGTTTTTATTTTCTTCAATTTATTGGATTTCAAGTGACTATTATCCCTGGAAATACAATAGTGCTCTAATAATTCTTGGACAGAGGGATTTACTGGAACGTATATGAAGTTCAAAAACTGGAATAATATTTTCTGTGGTTCAACAAAAGACTGTTGACACACGAGTCAATCTGGTACAACTGTTAGAAAGCAAGTTTGTGATAAGAATGATCGGAATCCTTATTTCTTCCTACGTGCACATATTGTAAGAAAAAATGACACGTTATTTCCGATTACTACAAACTGAAAAATGGGCATCTGAGTCAAAACAGACCTCTTCCAAATGCTCTTATTTCTAAGAGGGCAAAGTCACGGTCATGTATTAAAAGCCATATATTTGTTGTGTCTAATAAACCCCAGTCTGATTTTATTATGGAGAATTATGAACCATTCATGTCGAAGGGTTCTATATCACTATTGGGTGATTCAGCCAATTCCATCCCTATTAAAATTTTAAGGGACACATGAGCTTCTCAGAGTCTATTATTATCAGGTACTTTGCCTTTTTCTGAGAAGTCTTCTTCAAATGAGTGTTCTTATTCAGATAGTAGAGTGCGGCTTTGTTAATGTCCCTCTCCATTGTGTAAATTTTTCATCAGACTTAATCTCAGGACCCGTGACAGTTGGAACAGTGTGTTCCTTACCCGTTGAGGCCATTCATTTATTATAAGGCAATGACCTTGCTGGAGATAAGTTTGTGGTTAATCCACTTGCAACTAACGTACCTTGTTTGGATCAGAAAGTCGATCCTATTGAAAAAGAATTCCCTGATTTATACCCAGCTTGCGCCATTACTAGAGCTGTGGCACAGAAAGCTCTTGAGAATGATGTTGATCAGGAAAACATTCCTTTAGCTGACACATATATTGGTCAGGCTTTTGATGAGGTCACTTTCACTCCTTGTTTGGATCAATCAAAGGGTATTGAACACAGTGTTTCTCTTTTAACTACTCATTCTCTTTATTCTGATCAGGGTGATAAACGATAATCACTTGTCGTCCAGCAGGAGAAAGATCCTGAGATCTCTTGTTTGTTTTAATGGGCATTAGTGAAACTGAAGCCACTGAAGTACTTGTTTGTTATTTCATTAAACATGGAATTCTTGTGAGAAAATGAAGACCTCCCGAGGTACCAGCTGGTGACAAGTGGTCAGTGAACTATCAAATTGTAGTTCCAAAATCTTACAGACAAGAAACAATAAGTCTGGGCAATAAAACTCCTTTGGCGGATCATTTAGGGACTAATACGATTTACTACAAGATCCTGAATCAATTTTAATTGCCAAAAATTAAAATGATGTTTGTATATACTGCAGATCTTGTCATCCTTGTCATATGGTAGAAAACCCCAATCAGAAGATTCCTAAGGCTCATCTGCAACCTATTCCTGCATTTGATGAACCATTTAGCAGAACAATTGTAGATTGTGTTTGTCCCTTACCTAAGACCAGGTCAGGTAACCCATAATTGTTGACCATAATGTGTGCATCAACAAGATTCCCAGTGACAAATCCTTTGAGGAATATTAAAACTAAAACAATATTAAAAGATTTGAAAAAGTGTTTTCTTAAATACTCAGTTTGGCCTTCCTAAATCTATCCAATCTGATCAAGGGTCAAATCTTATGTCTGGAATATTCCAACAAGATAAGTATGAATTAGACATACAACAATTCAAATCTTCTGCCTATCACCCTGAGAGGATTCAGTCCCTTTGAACTAGTTCTTGGACATAATGTCCATGGCCCACTGAAGTTGTTAAAAGAGAAACTACTTTCTGATGAAGATACTTGAATTAATCTTCTAATTTATGTTTCCAATTTTAGGTACAAGTGGCATGTGACGTTGCAAGAACTAATCTGCACTCAACTCAGTCAAAAACGAAATTACGGTATGATAAACATGCAAAGGATAGGAGTTTTCAGCCTAGTGATATAGTTCTGGCTCTCTTGTCCATATCACAAAATCCTTTTCAGGACAGGTATTATGGTCTTTGCACAGTTGAATAGAAAGTAAATGATTTAAATTATATCATAAATATTCCTAGGAGGCAAAAGCAGAACAGCTTTGTGACACAAATATTTTAAAGGAGTATGCTGAGAGAGATAACCATGTTAAATATGAAATTAATTTCACTGTACCTGTCCCACTCAGTGAGGATTTAAGCGAAGGAATGCAAATAGGCTCTACGGATTTTGGAGTGACAAATCTTCAGAATTCAGAAATTATGAATAATCTGGACCAGAATCTTTCACGTTTGCAACAAGAAGAAAGGAATGAACTTAAATAGTTATTACTTAAGTATGAGCACTTATTTCCAGATGTTCCTACAAGAACAACCAAAATCTTCGTTAACATTGAAATTGTAAATTCCAAATTTGTGATACAACATTCCTTCAGGATGAACCCTCTCAAACAGGGATACTTGAAAAAAGAAATTCAGTATCTGTTGGAAAATGGTTTCATAGAACCAAGCAAAAGTGACTGGATTTCACCATGTATACTTGCTTCCGAAACCAGATAATACTTTCTGTATGTGTACTGATTATAGGAAGGTGAACAGTGTGACTAAAACGGATTAATTTCCATTACTTAGAATCATTGACTGTATTGAAGAAATTGGAAATGCTAAGTATGCCACCAAACTTCACCTTCTGAAAAGATTTGTCAAGTTCCACTGACGGAAAGGGCAAAGGATATTTTGGCTTCATGACTTCAGATGGATTTTATCAATATAAAGTAATGCCGTTTGGGATGAAGGGTTCGCCAAGATCTTTTCAATGTTTAATGAACATGATTACCTCTGGTCTAGATAATTGTGATGCATACATTGATGATGTCATCATCTACAACGACACCCGGAAAGAACATTAGCAACAATTCGGAAATTCCTTGACAGACTCACTGATGCAGGTTTGACAATTAATTTATCCAAAAGTGAGATTTGCTGTGCTTGTGTAACATTTCTAGTACATATCGTGGGACATGGACAAGTTAAACCTATACATGCTATGGTCTCTGAATTCACTGCGCCTGTCAGTAAAAAGCAACTTGTGCGATTTTTGTGTATGGCTCGATACTATTGGAAATTGTGTTCCACTTTTTCTATGATTGCTGAACCCCTGACAAATGTAGTGAGCAAGAAAATCAAAGGTATGGAGGCCTTTGATAAGTTAAAAGTCATATTTAAAAGTGCACCAGTTCTTACAGCAGCTCCAAATTTCAGCCAATCATTTAAATTGTCTGTTGATGCAAATGATGTTGGGTTTGGAGCAGTATTGATTCAAGAAGATAAAAATAGTATTAATCTTCCTGTGTTCTATATTTCTAAGAAATTAATAAAACGCCAGAGAAATTATTCTACAATCGAGAAGATATGTTTGGCTTTGATATTGGAATCATAACACTTTGAAGTTTACATTAGTTCAGCTCCTTCTGTGATTATTGTGTTTTGTGATCACAACCCCCTCACTTTCATCAGCAAGATGAAAAACAAAAGTCAGAGATCATTAGGGTTGAGTTTTGTTGTTACAGGAATATAATATTGACACCAGGCACATCAAGGGAAAAGATAATAGCAGATGCACCTTCCTGTGTATACAAATATATTGCTTCGTGTATACTTTGTATCATTCATAAGATGTTTTCTGATGTTATCTTTCATCAACTACATATATAATTGACCTATGGTAAAAAGAAAGCTTTACTATATATATATCCTTCTTTTTCTTTTATGGGGAAAGTGTTATGCATATGCAATTTAAGCATTTGTCTGCGAGTTTTAATTTTTTTGTTCCATTACATGCTATTGTAATGTAATATTGTTTCCTGGATTTGATATTGTCCAGAATAGAGTTCAATTCTGACTGAATTTTTTAATTTTCTTTATTTTCCACGTAAACAACTAATAATAGAAACAATGTACCTAGTTGCTGACCTTGTTTCCGAGTCATTGGCAGTTTTGGTAAACAACTTTTTCATTTTGTTTTCTTTCTCAGAGTAAGAAACGTTAAGTTGATTCAAGATACATCATTACAGCAATGACTATTACAGACGTCATAACCTTCCATCTTGAATTTTCGTCGGGTTATGAACTGTGATTCACTTAGGAGTTTTCATTGATAGGACTTGTGGTTTTTAAGTCTTGCATTATTTTGGGATTAAATTCGTAAAACTGTATGTTCTCTTTTTTTTCTTTTTTTTCTGCTAGGGAAATAAATTGCTTGTTAAATTGTACAAAGCTTGTTGTCTTCACTCTTTTCTGTTAATTTTTAAGCGCACAGACTCAGAATAATATTTAAGTCCAGCTGACAATCCCGCCTCTAGTGCATGTCATCTGTTCAGCTTTGGCATTTACGTCATTCAGTAATAATGATGATTTTGACTCTAGTGCATTTTGGATATTAGGACATGAAATTGCTGTCATTCAGTAGTGCTGGCAATCCTGCCCCATAGATAGTGCACACTTCTCTAGCAGCTTACTGCAACTAACCTCGTGCAGTGGAGGGTAAGACCCAAGAGAAACCATATATATATATATATATATATATATATATATATATATATATATATATATATATATGTATATATATATATATATATATGTATATATATATATATATATATATATATATATATATATATATATATATATATATATATATATATATATATATATTGTAGCAGAAATTCCCTCGGCTACTCAATCCCGAGTCTCGCTATCTCAGTAGGTCTTTATATTTGGGATAACCCGGGTGATAACCCGCTGTATCTGTCTGAGGACTTTCAACGCAGAGTGCGACAGATTTCTACCCCAGCGGGATACCGTCTTAATCATGGCTTCTTGTCGATGACTGCATCGCAAACCATGTCATCAACTGAATCGCTGAGTTGTCAACTCGGTCGTCCTTTTAGGATGCTGAGTCGTCGACTGGGTAGGTGGCCTGTCATCTTTCTGGTTCGCTGGCTGGGTCGCTGAGTCATTGTCTGGCTCGCCGACTGTGTCTTTGACTGAGACCATGGGTCTTGGACTGGGTCATCATCTGGGTTACTGACTGGGTCCAAGAGTGAGACGCTGAGTCGTCATCCGGGTCTTCCTTCTGGGTCACTGTGGCCTTGAATAGGTTGCTGGCTGGGTTGTATTTCCCTGCCTGGCCCTTTCCTGTTCGGCGAACTATGACCAAATGTGCTTGCTCCAGTGGGTGGTTGTAGTGCTTTACTTGCAAGGGGACATCTTTACACAATACACATAGCACAAAACAGCACCACAGCTGCTACAGTTGGCACGTACATATACCCATGCGGAATCACATGACTCAAACAAAGATGCTAGATGGCACTATAATGATCTCTAAAATCAACATAAACTTTAACGAAACGAAAATTAGATTATATGAAACGAAAATTACGTTCCATATTATTTTATGTACTGTTATATAGTAATGCAATAGTTCTTGAATAAACATTTTGCTAAGACTAATTCTTAATTATTTCTCTTTAGGCTATAAGATGTCATATGTGCATTTCACCTGTCCATCAGTCCAGCTACCTGTACATCAGTACTGAATAAACTGACAATAACAGTTTTCAGTCTACACTACCCATGATCCCATCTATGGTGTAAATCAACAATTTTAATGTCCTGAAAATTAGGTCACATCAAACTAACACTTGTAAGCAACACACAACCATTTTAAGATGCACTACTAGTTCCTAGTTCCAGTGTGATAGGTGTGTGTTATTTGGATTTTTAACATTTTTAACAATTTCAATCCACTTGATGTCATGAGATAGGGATGAGTATCTTAGAACACGATGTCATCATTAGCATCACATGTTTCCTACTTCAACACACATGCACAGTGAATATGTATCAGTCAACACATGTTTAATATACAATTTTATTTACTTGGAGGCAATTCCTATAAACATCATGCATTAATAACTTGAATGCTTAAAGCAATTGAAATGCACCATAGCATATATTATTTGAGTTTGATCTTTTTGTTTTTCATTACTACTACCACCAGGTCATCTTCAGAAATTTTATTCCTAACGAATGATAAATTTTTTGGACATTGAAAAATCATCTTCATCCGTTAATATCTTCACATTTATAATATTTCTGAGGTTTTCCATAATTTTGATTAACAAAGAGTTATTCATGAGTTTTAACAATCTTTCTAGAATTTGTTGTTGCTTGCCTAAGCATTCACCTTCGCTTAAATTATGATTTTAGCTATAGTCTTTGTATAAAGAAGAAAACATTATGCATTTTCTTAATTTTCTCTCCTAATTTCATATCTCGATTTAGGCTTCAGTGTTGCACACCAAACATAGAAATGTTTATCAGCGATGCAGAAATTTAGGCACAGTTGTTTTTGTACTCTTGTAATCATCTAGCAATTTCTTTTTCAAGGGAGAGAAAATTTTTTCAAGAATCAATGTATCTGGATTAAATGAGTTTCATTTAAATTTAGTCCTGTAAATAACTAAGTATACGAAATTCACTTCAAGGATAAATCTACCATTAGAATTATCTCGGAATTTCAATACATTTTCTTTCGTGTTGTTTTTGCCCACAGAAAGTTTTATATATTTTATTTGGGGGGGGGGTACATGTTGCAACTTTCCTCTGTCACTGAGGTTATCACAATGTGGTCAACTATTTATGCTTTGTCGTATCGAATTCACCATTATATTTAACATGGTAGTTTCATCCTTAAGCATTTCGTGATTTGCGTTTGCATATCTTTGTATTTGTAAAGGGGTATTTCTGGTGACCATCTAAATACATATGATTAAAAAAGCAAGCCATACAATAATGTAAGCAAGGTTATTCACATTAATTTTGTGTTTATATATATATATATATATATATATATATATATATATATATATATATATATATATATAATGTAATTAATGAAACTTGTTCAGCTATTTAAAAAATATCCTTAAAATGGTGTATCAGTTATTGACTTCGTGTTTGTCTCTGAAAATGTAGCTATTGTTCCAAGTTTTGAATGGAAACCTCCAGTATAAGACATGTCATGCGTAGTCTTTACATCGTTGAAGTATTTACCATATTGGTATAGAGATGAATTTCAGACTCTGGCTTCGTCTCGGACCCTATGAAAAGAGAAAAATAATCTAAGATGAGAAATAGCCTGATATTACAGTAAATACGAACAATTTCATATATGTATAGTATATTGCTTCAGTCAGGATATAATATTTACTTGAGAAGAAGAAGAAAAAATGCAAAAAACAATATTTAAAAACTCTAATTTTCTCTAAACTTTATGTTTGGACGTGTTTTTTAAACCAATAATTGATTATGTCTTCTCCTATCTTATTTACGAGATTCTTGCTAAACACATTTAAATATTATTGTAAATAGTAGAATGACACTTCTATAATTATCTGAACATGGTTGGTGTGAAAAGAATGGATAGAGTGAGAAAGTTCTTGATTAGAATAGAAACCTGTTAAAAAAAATTTTTATGATGCATGTGGGAATAACTTCACACCTTCTCTGTCATCCTAATTCTGACACTTTAGCAAAAGAATCTAACATGTTTTATATTTTAGAGTATAGAAGGGTATCACAACAAAGGCTACACACTGATACTATTATTTCAATGACATACTTAATTAAAAAATGAAAACAATAGTAGTTTCTTTTATCAAGTTGCCAACTTAGCTGCATACATCAGTTTGTGCTTACAGCAAAATGTGAATATAATAGTATTTTGTGAAATTGTTCTCTTTAGGTTCAATGATAGTACACATTTAATGAACGTGTGAATCTATGACTTGCATTTATGGTATTATACTGCTCACAAATACATATATGGTAATATACCATTCAATAACGTACATAAAGTTATGAAAGTAAGTCATTGTTATACCGAGAAAAAAAAAATTATGATTCAACGTCTTTCATCTAACAAACAATATTTATGACGCTACATCCTTCTTCCAACAGACATTACATTTATGAGTTGTTCAACAAATGTATTTGTCATAAATATAGCTGGTTTTACTACCATTGTTTTCCCTATCTACTGCATTCGAAGCCGAATGTAATCATTATACCAAGATTATTATGTTGCAGTTTGGTACCGTTTTTAAGAAAAGATAAAACTTTACTGAGGATTTCAATATCAAAGCAACAAAAAAAATCTAGACCAAACTTGTAAAATGTTTTATCGAGAGGTGTAAATCAGGAGAAACGTATGAATAAAAATATTCTACTTATCTCAAGAACTGTCGTTACATATTATAAATGTAAATACGTATTAAGATTGATTTCTGATAATATATTTACTCGACTTCATACAACGACAGTTTTTACTTAAAAAAGTTTATTGTTTTGTAATAATTTTGCACACTTTAAAATCTGAAAGTATCTAAAGATTTAAAGCAAAATCATTAACACGTAAAATTTTGCCAAATTTTAACACTATTTTAGCATTGTGTAATTTACTCTAATTATTTTACTAGATATAAATACTATGCTAGCATGTAAGATTTCACTAAGTATAAACCTTAAGCAAAATTTGTTTGGTTCAGGCCTTTTAAAATGTAAATGTTTTGAACAAAATCGATGTACAGTGACAAAATGGTAAAATAGATATGATATTTAATGGAATTTTTTAAAATTATTTACTCGCCTTTTGATAGTTTTTCATATTCTGGTGTAGAGAGCATGTGATTGTTCAAGTCTTCGTAAAGGTATCTGGTTTCTTCACTGAAGGTAAAATATTCAATCGTCATTAGAAAATTAAAAATGATATATGTAATCAGCAAAAAAAGTATTTGAGTATGTTATTTCAGTATTTGCGATCAATTATTTTACTGTAATTAAATGGTTAGACTGGTTTATTTTCATTCCGTAATTTAAAAATTTTAATTTCACTCATGGACAACAGTATGCATGTAGAAAGTAATAAATAATGACAAAAATGATGCAGATGATGGAGATCTTTATAAATATATAAAATAAAATGCAATCAAGATGACACCTGGAACACATTAGGTATAAAAACAATATTAAAACTGTGATTATGAATGTTATATTTGTAGCTTACTACTACTGAAAATGATGTGTTACGGTTTTGAGCTGTAAATGGAATCCGGTCACAATTAGTACTTCCAGTTCAGTACCCTACCACGAATGTAGTTCTAGTCTATTTTTAGAACGTTTTTTCCTCTCTCATTTTGGTGGTGATAGAAGAGTTTTATTTATGCATTTTTGGTAGGGATTTAAAGGGAATTGTTTATTCTTGATAATATGAGATCAGGGTGTTGTTGTCTGTTTGTATTTCCATGACAGTGAGTAATAAAGCCTTTGTGATGATCTGGAAGTGAAATCTGTGTTCTGTTTACATGCTGCTCTGTTGACAGTCCAGCATCTCAAAAAAGAGCAGGTCAACCTTTGACAAGAACTTCACCGTGAAATCATCTCTGAAGGTATTTTAGATTAATATATGATTTGCACTGATTGTCACACAGTGGAAATGTCAGTACTGAGAAACAAATGTAGAGAACATATAGTAAAATTAATTGTGTTCTATGTCCAAATAGGCTTAACTTATCCGCATCTAGTTCCCGAAAAATGTGCTGTGTAGACGAATATAAAAGTCATGTTTCTCATCAGATTCTTATTCTAATTGTTTGCTTTTCAAATAGGTATTGTATAGTTTGTACTAATGCTATGGAAATCAATTGCTGAATAAAAAATAAACAGACTGAAGATGCACATTTTAGAGAAGAAATTATATTTTCAGTGCGGTGAACAAAGGCCATAAGAGCGTGTATAATTCATGCGACTTTAAACAATGAGACTTCAGAAAAGTAAAAGAGGTCTGCCAGGATGCTGCTTATACTCCAGTTCCTTATTATTTTGTGGATCTTTTACTCCCATTTTTTTTTGGGGGGGGGCAGGGAGTATTCCTGTTGGGGGGGGGGGAACAACTCGCCGGCTATATGGTGTTTTTGAATCTTTCGATGATTTTCCTGGTTGGATGCGTCGTCTTGGATGATAATTCTTGCCGCGTATCTAAGGATGTATTCCTCACTTCATAGTTGTAGTGGCGGCTCTCCTGCTAGGATTTTCAGTTCATCTATTGATGTCTTCTTAATTCCCTGTACATGTTACGAACGTCAAGGAGGTTTTGGTTTGCTCATGCGTACACTTGATTTCAGTATTCTAATTGCAATCTAATTAATGATTGGTTGAGCATTAGTAGTGTAAAATGGTCTCCCTCCCCAATTTGTTCCTTTTAAGTTATTACACAGAGTTAAATTCCGGTTACATCTTTTTGATTAGGTCTTCTATATGATATTTCCATGTGAGATGTTCATCAAAGTACATACCCAGGAATCTGGCTACCTTTTTAAAGCATAATTGAGTGTTACTTAGTTATAATATTGGGGGATCCCTGTTTGATTCGGTTGTTGTGGAGGACATGAAATCTATTATTTTGCCTGGTGATATTTTACAACCACGTTTGTCAGCCCATTGACCCATCCTACTTAAGCCCATTTGAAGCTCACCGATACTGGTTTTCCTGGATGAGATGCTAACTTTCCAGGTATCACTATTATCAGCAAAGTGTCAGAAGTCTATTTGATCTAGGTCAATAGATTGGTCCAAATCAGTAATGATAATAATAAATAAGTTTGGGATTAGGGGTTGTCCATAAAGGACGTCCACAGATAATACCTGTTTTCCTACCTCCCTCCCCTTGTCCGCATATGGCTTACCCCGCTCCCCCTCCCCCCCCCCCACGGACGTTTGCATCTAGCATTATACACTGCTCTATGGTATGGCAGTGTAATAGCTGGTGCTCTCAAAATACAATGCTCACTGATCACAACATGTAGCTCAAAACAATAAAACAATTAAACAGAAAGTTCTTTCTTTAAAAAGTCTTTATTTAGAACATACAACTAAAGTTGTCATCTCACAGAAACCTAAATTTAATGGACAGTCAATGTCTTACTCCACTTCAACTAACGCAGACTGTAGCTAGTCAAATAAGTTACGAACAACTGGCAGACCATCATCACTACTTTCAGTTGCAGAAGTTGATGATACAGTTGACAGAACAGCGCAAACATATTCAGGCTCCACAGCACATACGTCTGCCACTTCAGCTTGTGTGCTCACTGCTGCATGGCTGTGAATACGGGCATCAATGAGTTCGCAGCCTGACATGGAAAGTACAGGCTACACTGATAACAAATGCACTTCTCAAGATCAGCAGTCACCAATGGGCAGTAGAAATTAAATGGCATCCTCAGGAAGTCGTGTGAAGGCTGCATATGTAAAAGAGCCAGTCGTTGATAAAGTGATCCAAACGTTCCACTGTTGCTGCCAACTGGTGCATAGGCAATCCCTTTATCTGTGCTGTAGTGTGGAACAGGTGGAGGTAAAAATCATCCAGTAAATATATCATTGTAGTTAGTGCAACGCTGACCACAACATGATTCACTGTTGCACTTCACAATCTGCAAGCAATACTGTGACTGTTGAATGTGACGACTTGACCACTCATCTGACGGTGGACTGATGTCCAGTTTTCCTGCATCACATGATACAAAAGATGCTACCACATCAAATCCATCAATAACCGTTGAGCTCCAGATTTCTGCCGACACTTCACCGGCCTTCTGGAAATTGGCCCTTTCCAACTCTACATCACATGTCTTGCTATTGCTATCCAAATGAGATCCATAATGACTTTGAGGCAGAATCAATCCTGATAGGTCGCGTGACAGAGGAGCCATGCGTCGTTCAATGGTGTTGTAGGCAGAATGCCCTGGTGCAAGGCACGCAACGAAACTTGTATCCATGTTGTTGTAATGGAAGGCTAGATAGCCTGTGGCTAGTATTTTCGGAAATCAAGGGTTTTCATCCGGACCGCCATCTGCTGTTATGACCACAATTGGCATCACTGATCCATTAATATACATAACAGGCTGAAAAGCAGGAAGTTCTTTGAGTTCTTCAGCGTGTGTCATTGCTGTGCTACTGTCATTCTTCCCACTGCAAATGAAGATAGCAGTTGGCGCTGTATATGATACAGCCCCTGGTTTTATAACATATGCAGCATAGACTGATGAGATCAGTTTGTGGCGTTCAGCAATAACCCAGTCGTGATTTGGCAGCTGCACAAGATACTCAATGTGCATCAGAATGGGCACCAGCTTATTTACTGCCGGTAATCCAAGTAGGTCACATGCCTTATCGTCTTGGCTCAAGAAAAAAACAGTGTTCTCCCATAGCAACAGCCAGACAATTAAAGTAGCACATTAAAGCTGCTGAAAAATGAGCATCCAAGTGATTACGCCTTTCACTGTTTCCTGCCTTAAGCAGCTTGACAGGCACTGTGGTCACGTGATGCTTACCTTCAGTCTTTACCTAATTACATTGAAGTATATGTAGATATGTTCCTGCTCGACTGATGATGAAACCATATTGGACGATGGCTTCATGCAAGTCATCCAACGTTTTTCATCTACTAAGCTTCTTAGAACGTCGGCGTGGATCAGCAGCTGCTCCACATGATACAATGTCTTTATAGCAACTGTGGATGGTCATCTTCTAAGCGGGGCCTTCCTACTTTCTGCCGACAGAACGTTTTGAGTCGCTGGCCAATGACTGCATGTTCTTCCAGAGCTTCAGTCAGCTTTCTCTTGAAGTCAAGCTGGAGTTCTGTTTGTGTGCTCGTTCAGCTGCCAGATGTTTAAACTTTTTGTCCAGTTGCACCTTTTTGCTGCCGAGTTCATAAGACTTTGTTTTCATATCAGCTGTCCATAGTCCAGTGTTTTTTTTTACCTGTAGGAAACTAGCCATTTGTGCGTTGACAGATTCTAACTCACTGCTTGCTGCGTCTTGTGCTGGTGTAGAGCGTTGGGTGTTTTTCTTCACTAGACATGCTACTGCTGTCATTTGCATCTTGGCATCTGTCTCTCTTGATGTTACATCAGCAGAAGATTCTTCCACCTCTGACTGAACATCACTATTTATCACCACAGTTGACGGAAGTTCCTGAGATGACGTGGTTAGCGTTGAAGTAGTTGAATCTGATGTTTGGCTTAGTCTTGCCGTAGGCATGGCAGCACGGGCCCACATGCTCATCAGACAACTCTTTCTCTCTGCTGCTCTCGCATGCCAAATTTGAATCAAGTTCTTAACTTCTTCTTCATTTTGTTTACAATTGTTCCACTGCTCCTGTGCACGTTTAATTGCCAGATCTTCCTTCAGATCAGGGTGTGCAGCAATGAAAGCATCCTTAAAGTCGTTATACAGTTTATAACGCACATCCATTATTAGCATCATTAGTATACAGGATATTCTTGTGTTAACATGTTTAGGCTCTAATAAACAGCAACACAGAAAGAGTGAAAACAACAAGCTTTGTAAAAATTAACAAACAATTTATTTCCCTGGAAAAATTATGTAAAAATGTAGAAAAAAGACCCCCAAAACTCACGGTTTCAAGAATCAATCCAAAAATAATCCAAGAATAATCCATGAACTAAATTGCAAAAGTCCATGTAACAAAATGTTCTAATAATTTCAAGATGAAATCCCGACGAAGATTCCAAGATGGATGACAATGACGTATGCTGTAATATGTACTGTATTTTTTAATCTACAGTTCTTGTAGAAATACAAATAATGACACTTCAGTGTTGGAAATCCGAATGAAAGGTCACTAAATGTCTTTGTTCAAGAATCCTGTTTGAGCACACAAATATTTCCAGGAAAAAGAATTAATCCTTTTGAAATCCAAACAATCTGAAGAAAGTTATAACTAACAAATCTGGCTACAACAAAAAAACACAACTTTATACGAAGTGTAAAAGCCCGAAAACTGAGAGATCTCTCTGAAACAAAGATTATATTATATTCTAAGACGCAGTTTCGAAATTCCCCAAATTGTGAAATCAAAAAGGGGTTCATGTGATCATGTTTACATAAAAAAATATCACGTACACAGAATATGGCCTTGATTAGACAAATGATATTACTCCGAGAATAAAATTTTAAAAAATTGTTTACTTCTTAAACCACATAGTCCCATCATGACCTTGACAACAACCAATCATTTTAAAATAAAAACAGAACTTATTTATGTGTCTGCTACTAATCTTGAATCAAGGTCAGGATCCAGGTCAACACCCGTGTTTATGAAAGAATAAGGTCAACCAATTTTCTGGAAAAAATGTCATCTCCAGTGAATAAATTTACATTATAATATCATATAATAGAATAAAAAATTTTAAAACTGACAAACAATTAAATTAAAATAAATATGAATTAAATCAGATATACGTAATAATATGTATTATTAGCTGGAAAAATATAGATATTAAAAGCTCTATTAAACATTATGTTGCCTATGTCACTGATTAACACACACATGTGTGGAAGGCAGCTGGAGTCGATGCTTTCAGATGTACTGTGCATAGCAGCAGTGTAGTGGTGGCTATTGAAGCCAGCTGCCTGTTTCAAGGCCAACCCATTTATATATACCCACCATGTTGGCCAATTCTGCACAACGCTACGTCATTGCTGTAAATACTGGATGACGTGTTATTTTGGTTCAAAAATCCATTTTGTATCAAGAAATAATGACCATACTTTAATCAAGGACAGTGATATTATAAAGTGTACAAAAATATCCCACATTTAGACTTGAAATGCACATGAAAATGTGATTTCTAAATGTCAACATGTAGACCCACTCAATGACCTTCTTGAACCTGTAACCGAGAAAATCCGATTTACTATGCATCTTTTAGGATCATACAAATAAATACATTATTTAAAAGATGGAAATGTAAACCTTAAAAATTTGGCATCTTAATCCAAGTTTCCCATTTTGCAAGGTGTGCCACATGTACAAAATCCTCTGCTACCCAACGTATCAACTTGCCGCTAGAACGAAATTCCAGGGCGTAGTCTGTTTCTAAATTCTTTAGTAATTTTTCCCCATAAACAAGACGTAAATACATTACATCCTATTTATATTTGTTTCTCTTCCAAATATTAGCTTGTTTTTAAACAAAATAAAATGTTAAACTTTACTAATTTTTTTACAGGCTCGGTTTAGTTTGCTTAATAGCTCTTGCCATGTATTGGCATTGTTACGTTGAATTTTGTAAAACAAGCTATAAACCTGACCTAATTACTCGACTGAAGGGCTGAAAGAAACAGTCCAAAGTAATATATTTCATTTCTATAGCCAGATAGGTAAACATTACATCTGTTCAAAGCTGTGCGCAAAATAGCCCGACCTTTCGTGAGTTATGAAAACGGGGGGGGGGGGGGAGTGTCCAAAATTAATATTAGTATGAACAGAATATTCTGGTGACAATTGCCTCTTTTCAAATGGTAAGCAATGCTATATTTTATTTTCATCAATCGGTCAAATTCGGTATGCATTTTGCTTGAATACTGGAGACGGAAACCTTAAGTGCGCAGAAATGCCCAACAGCATTGTATTCCATGGCACGAATTATACAAATTGAAATAAACAAATAATTTATACTTAGTGATCACCCATTAAGTTCATCCGCAAAACATACTGGAATACAGGTAGTAGGCCTAAAGCAGCTGTTCAACACAGAATATCATAACAAAAAATACTATCTTGTGGACATCCACAACGTCCTTTACACCCTTCCCCCGTTGTCCGCATTTGAACAACCTCCCTCCCCCATCTTTGCGGACATCCTTTATGGACAACGCTTACTACACTTCCCTCTGGAATCCCATTGTCCGGACTGAAAATTTCGGAGTAATCATTGTCCATTCTGCTCTTGATATTTCGATCGGTTAGGAAGTATGAAATCCATTAATGAATTTGGCCTGTTAATCCACAATGGTTGAGCTTTGCGATAAGACCACAGTCTTATTAAATGGTACAGTGTAGGTCTTTAACTGTGGAAGCCGCTTTGATTATGTGATATCAGCGTTTTGCTTTCAAGGTGGTATTTAAGTCTGTTATTGATCATAATTTCCATGATTTTGCATAGGCTATGTGTTAGAGATATCAGTCTGTATGGGTTCATATCAGATGGATCTTTGCCAGGTTTAGGTAAATGGGTTACAATGGCTTGCTTCCAATTGCTTGGGATGTCTCTTGTTTTCCATATTACAATATCAAAGGGTGTTCTCTAAGGGTGAGGTCATTTTTTCTATTGTATGGCCTTTCACCATTTGTAAATGGTTAAATCCTCATTCAAGGTATAAGTTATACAACTATGCTCATGGTCAGTTGGTGGAACTGGGTTTCAACTTTAATTCGAAATTGTTGGATTTGTATTGAGAGATTTGAGTTGCTGCTCATCTGCAAGAAATGAATTGCCAGGCTTTTTACTTTGTCATTAGTAGTAACTGCATCAGCGACTTTGGGGTTAGTGTTAGTTGGTTTACCCTAATCGATTTGATTTTATCCCACACCTGTTTCGTATTATTTTATTATGTTTAGTGTTTAGTAATGACCAGAACTCTGACCAGTTTATTTTTCATGGCGGTAAGAATAACATTTGTGTTATTTTTTAATTATAGATCAAAGCGTCTTAAGCAAGATTAGAGTGTTTAAATTAGGTTAGGACATTCTTATCTTTCATCGCTTGCTTACATTCTTCATTCAACCAGGAGACTGCCTGCTTTACGTTTTCCCATTTTGTTTTGGGGATGCTCAATTAACCTGCCGAGTTCAGGGTGTCAGCAACGAATTGTTTGATCGTTTGTGTGCTTTCATTGAGCATATCGTCTCCAGTTAGCCCTTCACAGATGGTGCAGAATGCAGCTCAGTCAGTTTTATTATATCTCCATTTATGTGGCTTAGTTAAGGCGTTAATGTTATTGAATATGTTAAGAGTTACATGTATAATAATCGGGAAGTGGTCACTCTCTAGGGTGCTCATGTGATCCACTTCCTTCCTGGTCAAAGACATTGAAAATATATATTTATGTGGTTCCTATACTGACTGTGACCGATTGATATTGCAAGGAGTAATAACGGTCGATTTGTGTTTGAGCACACCCTTGAACTACGTCTGGTAATGTATCGCTGGTGAATATAGCCTACTCCCTTTTTTCCATTGATCCAATTATTGATGATTGCGGTTAGGTATCCTGGGATTTAGGGATATATGTTTGGGGCAACGTGTGTTTCCTGAATGCATATACATGTAATATCTGGTTTGCATACTCCTCTGTTTAGTTTGATTATTAATTCATGGATATTTATTATCAGCCCCCTGCAGTTCCTCTGCCAAATGCAAAATTGCTTACGATTAAAAGTTCTTGATCCTAGGTTTTATATGTTGAGTTCGGGTGTTATAAACCCTACTTGATAGTTATGATCTGTCAAACACCTAGAAGGTCTGTCAGACCAGGATGTTGACATATATATTCAGTATAAGGACACCATCCAGTAAGTCTAGCATATGTGAAACAGTTAATTAATTCTGGGTGGCTGGGCGAGCTGCTAGGCCATTTTCTGCAATCAAAGCTGCTGGGCATGATTCTGAGCCTCTTCAGCTATTTACTACTTACCAGGCATCTATCCAATCTCTGTTGGTGAACTGACTGGCGATCATGCCGCTTCATATGCCTGAAGTACCAAAGTGAAGGAAAACATTCCTCGCACAAATACAAACCACACAGACACGCACATAGGATACATAAGGAAAGTGAAATTGCGCGAAGCTACATAAGCCATTATTTACAATTTTTTTTGTCATAGTTTACACGAGGGCCTATAGATGTATTCTATATCCATTCATAGCAACGACATAATGGAAACACTCCATCCAAATCGGAAGTGAAAGAAAACATGACCAAAATCGATAGAAAGAAATGTGAAAGTGCATGTCCATATACTTCTGTTTTCAATAAAACACAAAACATCGCCATTTCTGCTTCAATAATCAATATTTTTTAACAAGAAGCTTCAATAACTTAAATCAGGAATATAAAGAAATAAAGAATAGTAACCATAAATGTATGTAGAAGGTAGACATCAGTATGGAGTCAAATTTGATTTTCAATAATGGTAGACACTCTCATGTAGCTATCCATGTATGTTAAGTTTCGGAGTTAAAGAAAAGAGATAACCATATTATTCACACAGCCATATTTCTATTTTGTCATCATTTTTTGATTAATCAGGATCAATTAATTTACTAAATGTTTTAAGAGTTATTATAAATTAAGTTGAAATTGCATTTATTCCGCAAAGAGTGGTGATGTCTTTGAGAGAAGGCAATTCATGCAGTCAAAGTAGTATGCACTATGGTCGTTGGGAAAGTATGTGGCAACCCAATAGGTCCCTTATTGATGAATTTCATCAGTGTTGATGGCATTTCATCATAGACTTGACCGAATGTAGGATTGCAACTGGGAAGTTCATCTTTAGCATACATTAGAGGATTTCAAAAAGCTCTGTATGAACTTTGAATCAGATTATATTTTTTTTTGTAGATATCCATTCTTTTTAATTTTGTTTCTGTTCACAGGTAGTGATAAGTCATCTATTCACACATGACATTTTTGTTGATAACCATCTGTTAAGTAAAGTCAATATACTATGCGTTATCTCCGTACTTTTTTGCAAGAAAGCGTCGATGCATTTGGTCTCTAGAGAAGTCATTGGAGTCAAGGAACGGCCACACAAGTCTTAATATCACCTTCAGAAAATCTCTTCCGAGATGAGAGTCCATGCTTCTTCCAGATACTCTTTCATCATTTAATCTTGACTCATAATCATTCATTCGCCATTCTGTTTCTGAATAGGATGATCAATGTGGCATAAATGACACTGACCTCTTGTGCGACTGTGTTTCTTTCAGTAAGGGTGCTGAGCAAAACAGGAGATACAATTCTGTTCTTGCTCTGGCCATCTTGACATCATTACTGTACACTATGTCTTTTTCTTCTTCTGTATCAGATACTTCCTCGTAGCCTGTCTCCGTAAGTTCTTCGTGTTCCGTGTTTTTGCTATTAGTCTAGACTAACTTTTCTCTAACTGTTATTACCAAAGCATTTCTCAAAGATATTCATCATCCATTTGTATCAGTTGCAGTAATTTGGCAATGAAACAAACTAAAGTATTGTTAGGAAGTTCATCCATAGAACTATCATTCAGTGAAGTTTTCAATATCTCATACATTTATAGATATAAACGCTCCTAAAATGAGTCTTTTGCTCATTATAGAGCTTTTTGTTAACTTTTAAGGTGGCACTGCTTCCTAGTCATCCTGCATATAAACCACTAATACGATAATATTTGAAAACCATACCTAAAGATCAATTGTATCAAATTAATTTCATCTGAATCAAATTCATTGGTAAGTTGTGACCGGAGCTAAAATTGTACCCTCACAAAAGAACGGTTTTGCCCATATGAGCGAATAAGTTGCTTAATGAATTTTATATGGCTAATATGCATGCCGTAGATGAATTTGTATTTGTGCTGCATATCATTTATGTGCTTTCCTCCTCAAATCATTTGCGTATGTAGTCCGCATTTCATGATAGTGCCAATGCTGAAAATCAGCATGTGTAGTATCATCCCTTGTAAACGTTTACAAATTATTAAGTTCTAGTTCTTTTTCAGGTAGTCGTGATAACTACATACAAACATGTCAGTGTATATTATTCTCATTATATGTGCATCCGATGAAGTGTATGGAAATGTTATGGTATTCTTTCAGTCTTTACACAAATTCGTTGTATCTAATTTCTTCGGGAATGTCAAATCTTCTTTGTTATTTACTATTTGTATGATGGTACTTCCTAGGATTATTTCTTCATCAGTCTTGCACTGGTTATAAATAAATTAATTGTTTCGATAAGTGGCACATAAAGTCTTTGTCATAGTCAACCACTTTTTTCCTTTAAAGCAAAGAAACCAAGACTGTCCAAATTTGAATGGAATCGTATTGAATGGATTTACTTGTATTATCTGTTCTTGGTAATCATCTAAGTCCTGAATACTGTAATCGAATTCCATCCACGGAATTTGTTGCAGTACTGAGGATAAAAGTTACAGCATGGTAATCTTTACAACCAGATAGCATTTTGTGTCTGTGCTAACCTTTCCTGAGTATCAGTCTCATATGCTTTGGAAATAGAATAGCTTCACAGTCGAAATATTTTTCTAATAGTCCAGCGGTAATTTTGCCATGATTTGCTGCATATTAAGAAATGTTTGTGGAGAGTTACGAATGGGAAAGACCATGGGACATGTTACGATGAAAACTCAAACAAGCCTGCATGTTGCAATCTTTTGTGAAATAATGGTTTCGTCATAAAATTTTCATATGTTCAATTATTAAGGTAAGATGTACCATACAAATAACAGTGAATTACCTCCAGCATTGAACGATACACTGAAGAATTATAAAGGACTACCGCAGACAAGATTAATAATGGCAATAAAAGAAAATTCTACCAAAATAACTTTGAAACCAAACTCTCATTGTGGCTGATCAGTAAGTTCTTTCCTTTCAAGCTTTTTGAAGAGCCGTTTCAAAACATTATAGGCTAACTTTCTAAAATGGAGAATGCGGAAATATTGGACACAAGATCAGCAGATTGTAATGTGTCATTATGCATTAAAGTCCACAAATAAGAGTGGTAAAAAAAACCAAAAGAACAACTTTAATATACAGAGGAATCAAGTTTCTTCTGACACAATTCCTATCAATCAAAATAACAGGATGTTTGTATGAAACACACAAATCAACATCTCTTCTAGTTGTGATGACTACAATTGTTTCCCATTTGTTAAAGAATCCGAACCAATAATTAGTTTTAGAATTTGTTTTAACAAATCGAAAAAATATATATATATCAAACACGATTAATAATATGAAATGAAAGACATCATACATAATCATAACCTAATTTCTTATAGCATTGTATATAAAATACATCTGCACCATATTAAATTGACACTTTCGAGAACTTATACATTTGCTGACAAGACACTTTCATAAATAACAGAGTATTTTACATAAGATGTATACGTTGTGTAGTGTATCAGAGACATTAAAGTTTTATTTTTAATGATGAATATTCAATCACAGGAAAAAGAGTTCAAACTATTTACATTTTAGAAACACATAAATGAACATGATATCTAATATCGATAACCACTGAAAATAACTTGCATGACTCCTTCAGGCAAAGATGTGCTTCATTGTGTTACAAAAACAGAAATAGGATAATTTGTAAAGGGTAATTTTACTTTATCGTCTTCGGCAGGTTTGGTAGTGAAATAAAATATACGCCATTAGGGATATTAATGTCAAATGCACTCCTTCTCCTAACATAAAAGCCCACAAAAAATCACAACAAAACTAGTAGACCCAATATCCAATACTGACTTGCTACAAACATACATTCTTTTGACTGGCACTGAAATCATTGCTAATCATTTATTATCAGAGAAACAAGGGTACCATACTTAATGCAAAAATATCAGTTTACAATATTTATTTGCATATAAATATGTTCATATTACAAAATTAAACGACCTGATTCATAAACTGCTTTATTATAATTGGCTTTAAAGTTCCATTATTCAACCACTAATGATTACTACCAACTATATATATTTGTATGCATACTTGTTGGCTGTATTGGACATATAAAAAGTTACTTTCAATTGTGCAAGGTATAATGATTACATAGATGTGATAATGCTTGTAGATTTACTTTTAACACTGTTTTTCATTTGCACTAGAAGAGAGGAATCATCTATTATTAAGTAGAATGAGCAATAAAGACAGCGAGAAACCATGCATAAAACATAAACTCCAATAACAACAAAATCATAGAGTCAAAAACGAAATGTACGGAAAATAGATTTATAAGCACATTTCTATCTTTAAACAGTTGCAATACTAAGCTGTATTAGAATATGTTCATACAATATGTTCATACAAGCACAACCTACGATGCAATGATCGAAAATCAATCATTAGGGCTCATAACTCTGTCAAAAAGAAACCCTTAAAATGTTATAAGTCAAACCAATAGAAAGAATGTGCACTTGATACTGTATCAAAAGCTATGGAATTTATAAACCGGTCTTATAAGTGTTTATACCAAGCAACAAAAGGATTTTGCTGGTATGAAATGCAACCAAAGGGATGCAGTTCAAAAAGTCTTATCAGCATCTGTTTAGTCCTCCCATCAAATTTCATGTTCAAAACAGCATGTATCGAAATAGATTGCTACAATGAAGACTAAAGCTTGATCAAGATTCTGTCCAAAATGGCAATGGAAGGAAACAATAATAAACAACATATTTATGTAATAAGCATCTCACAAGCAAAATGATGTTGCTGAAATAAGCTGCAAAAAAAATACATTGTAAACAATGCTTTTACAAGAAGTTTGATCAGGTAGACAAACGGACAAAAATGTATAGTCTCCAACTATCCACCATTTCGATGACAGGGCCCGCAAAAAGAAATGCAAAACTTACCCTTTAAAATATCAACAAAAAAATTGAGTATATTTTGTTTTCAAAAATACTTTTGTATGAAATGATTTTCTTTTGCTTGTAAGAAGCTACTTGTTTTACATAAATTTCATTAAAAATGTTAATCATGAACAAATTCATTCTAACATATTGTATTCCAAGCTTTGAGTAATAGACCAAAGCTTAGTTTTTTCTACTAATTACAACCCCACCCCTACCCCGAGAAATAAAAACCCCAAAATTTTTCATTCAAAGAACACGCTTTATAATTATTTAAATTTTGAAACAGTGTGAAATAATAATGAATGTTATTTACTAAGCATTCTGTGTGTAAACAAGTGCTATTATCTATATTCTGTTATTATGTCATGTGAAGACACCATAGCTCTGTTACTGTGTCAGGCAACGTTGCCATAGCTCTGTTACTGTGTCAGGCAAAGTCGACATAGCTCTGTTATCTTGTAATGAGAAATTGCCATAATTCTGTTAACATGTCATGAGAAGTCGGTACGGCTTTCAATCATGATAAGTAATTTCAAGAGTTAAGAAACAAAGGAGAGAAAACGTTATAAGTGGCATGCATAAAGGTACTTACCCATTATCGGCTTTAACATTTGATACACCTGAAAGGCATAATGCCAAAACAAAAAGAATTACATTAAATAAATAACTGACAACCGATACATCTATTATATATTATAAGGACCATTCATTAGTATTTTAAAGTCATCCATATAAAATGTATTAATTTAGCCACCAAAAGAGAAAAAGTAATAAAGCTTAAAAGTAATGGAAATATAATATAATTAACAGTAGCCCTTTGGAGATTGAATTGCTTTAGGCCAAATTGTTCACATGAATTTTCTCATTTGGTTCAAACTTTAGGACTAAAACTGGCTGAACGTGCGGACTGAACGAGACATTCAAGTGATTAATGTAAATGTATAAGTTACTGAATTTTAACTGTTAAATTCTTAAATTTTAAATGCTACCACTACTACTACTACAAATACTACTACTACTAATGCTTCCATAAGAAATATTAATATTCTTGAAACTTTTGTCGGAATATCACCTACAAATGCCAGTGTACAACAATGTGCAGTACAAGGCAGGTTACATCAAATAGTTACTTTCACACTACCCTGAATCCAAAGGAAAGGAATAGCTCGCACAGATCAATAAGATAAATTACTGTGTTCCATGTCATTTGTATCGTCATATTTTTTCACGCCTCATGGGCAATATTATGTTTAAGTATTTATTGATACCCCATAATGGTTAAAATGTAAATTACAGATAATGGTACATGTTTATGAAAATGACTCATTCCGTTAAAGCAATTCATAAAAATTGTCCATAATAGTGGTTTTGCTAATTTGCTATATATTGGCACAATAACGATTGTTTTCATATACTCTTATGTCGGAATAGTGTGTGCTATAAGTTGGCTTTAAAAATGAATCAATTATATGGCATTGGTTGAAAAAAGTTCTGTATCAAAATTGGATATGTATATATGTGTGTGTGTGTGTGTGTGTGTGTGTGTGTGTGTGCAGTGGATTTCTGTATAGTGGGACACATTGGAGCTAGAATATTTTGGCGCAATTAGGCGACTGCCCCAATTATGTGAAAGAGTTAAAAAGGTATACAGTGTACATGTATTTTATCCTTAAGATTTGTTCCAAATAATAGGTGGCCCAAATTAAAAGATGGCTCAATGAACTGGAATCTAGTATATATATATATATATATATATATATATATATATATATATATATATATATATATATATATATATATATATATATATATATATTCAGTGAGACTATGAGAGAGATAGAAATGGACACAACAATTTGGATTAGGTGGATGTGATGCAATAAATTTCTACATATAAATTACGAATTATTTCTCTATTTTATGTCCTTATACTACTTTGATCACACAAAAGGACTAAAACTTGTTTTATTTATGCCACCACTGCATGATATGAATTGAAAGTTACTGATTAGAATGTACCATGTATAAGTGAAACGCTGTATATGGCTAACATTGTTTTTACCATAATTTTTTTGTTTCATAATTTGAAGCAAGATCATGTTTTCAAAGATGATCATGCATTTTATCACTAATGTATGTGCTGCAAAAGCCATGATGGGCTTGTCAGGATAAAAAACAAAAGATTAAGTTCTGTTTGTGGGTAGGTTTTGCAAAGTATTAGCTAAAGCGCTAAACAATTGCTCTACGGATAAGATTTTGAAGAAAACCATCTGCATTGTATATCTTTGAAAGACACGTGTTCTTCAATGACTCTTTGACAGAATTGATTCCCAGTTATATTGGTAATTTTACCTTGAATGATTGCATGTGGATTACGAGATACCGTATTTTGGCTCCGTAGCCGGTTCATAAATATGCAGAGATGAAGCACCTGAACAATGACATGTGCAAAACAACGTAAAGAATATTTGTCTCCCTAAAAGTATAATCACCTTGTAGGTATGTTTCTTTGGGAGATATATTCCTTTGCACATGCTAAAAATCACAGATAGTTAGCATATATTCAAGTCACTTCAAACGTTGGGAAATAATTATATTATAGATAGTGTAGATATGTCAAGTGTGATATCATAAAGCAGAAAACTATTTTTATTCAGAATAACAGTCTTAAGACAGCTTAATGACCAATCTAATTCCGCTAGTCAAGAAATGGGTTATGTCATCACAATGATACAGATTTTTGAATGATACAATCCAAACAAGTATGCAGTTACACTTGAATAAAACAGGTTAGCTAGCCAGTTCATCTAAATGAAACTACACGTAAGACAACATTTTATATCATGCATACACTGTAAAATTTTAGTATATTCCAAATGAAAACAAATTTGCTTAAGTGGACATGTGTAAATTGTTAGCAATCACTGACATATTTGAACTTTAATTCCCAGCTGATGTAGCTTAACGTTCGTGTTAGATGAGACAGGGGTATTCTTTAATGAGAGAAATACAAAATCTTACCATCCGTTTTCCCTGCTTGACAAAGTCCGATATCGCTGAAATCTTCAACCGATGTCTTGTTTCTAAATATATTTTTAAAAATTTACATTTAAAAATAACTACAATGTATACACTATGCAAATAATTTGTTATTAAACACACAAAAAGCTTTGGGCAGAATTAAAGAAAAATTTAAAACCTGTGAAATGACATAAGTGGGTTCCATCTTTGCTCAATTCCTTAACATTCCAATCTAAATCGAAATATAATTCATGTAATTGTGTACTAAAAGACTGAAAAAGAGTATAATATTAAATTATGTTTTCTATCATCTAATTAAACTGTGTTTATTGTCTACCTTAGACAAAGCATGTTGGTATGGATAATAGTGGTGCTATTAAGGCTTATAATAAAATTATGTGTGACTTATAAGTTTGCAGAAGCCACCTTGGTTCTATCTGTTGAACATGACTATTATAATAAAAGTTTAAAAATTAAACATGGGTTACGCTTCTTCATCAATGCTTCTGTTTCTAACCTGCTTATCATTTATATTTAAAAATGAAATCTGTCATCCATTATTGAAAAACGCATATATGGCTTTAGAGCAAGATGAGAGGTGAATTGAATTTGAAGCTTTATTAATACAGAGTCAATCGAATACAGAATCGGAAGACAACTTTTAATTGGTTCTGTGATTATGTCCAATATACAATTCATGCTCTCTCCACTGAGACTACAATTTTGATTTTATGGCTCATATTTGAACTTAGTAGATAGCAACGATATGAATATGCCCAACAAAAGACTTTTGAATCTTCAGATTAAGAGATATGTTAACAGACAAATCTGGTGGCCAGAAGTAAGCTTTTATCAAACTCTGTTGATTAGAAACTAGAATACAAAAGAATAAAAATTAATCAGAACAGAATTTACCTTGTGTCGTTCTTGCATCCTACAAAAAATAATACTGTGAGTGAATTAAGAGACTAATACAGAAAAATACATGTATACATGGTATGCTGCAAACGTTTAAATGGATGGATTTAAAAATCTATGAGATTAGAAGGTTCTGGAAGCAAACTTCTTTACAATTTGGTGGAATTTTCCATTGGAAATGCGGCTTTTCAATAGCAATCTATTGCGACATGGGTTACATAAAATATGAATATAAAGCATTTATTAAACAATTATTCGTTCATGTATAGTATATGTCTTTTGGAATCCATCACCAGAGTTGATTTGTTCAGAGATAATTTGATAGGAATTATTTTTGTAGGTCATTCACTCCAGCTATAAAATGTTCTTTAATGTTTTGGACCAAAACCCTACTGTGGGATTATTGTGAACTCATTCAAAGATATTCTGGATTATATCATTGTGGTACAACAAGACATTCAAGACTGATGTAGTTCACTTACGATAGAACAATACGATTAATGGATATTAACTCAGAATATTGTCCTTTATCTTTTCAGTTTGAATCATCAGGAAATAAATTATTTGATGAATTTGACACATGTACGTATGTATGTATGTATGTTTATGTGTGTGCTTGTATATATATATGTTCACGACAGGTAGTTATCTTTGCTGTAATATCTCCATGGTACCTTTAAAAATCATAATCTATCTGTTTAGCTACATAGTACATGTATATCAATCAACATAGTAAGGAACGAATTCATATATTTTCGAATAGCATGACAGGTAAGAACAATATTAAAGTTGAGAAGGAATGTACAGAATGGGATGCAAACATCTGAATGATGTTGATCAAACAAGCAATGTTAGCAAAATTACGTTTTAACACTTGATACACTTCTGATAAAGAAGTCTTTCATTTTTAAATGCAGATTATTGAAACCATGTTGAGTAAAACAATCGAGTAATACACAAGAGTTAATGTCATAATTTAAGCTTTTGATAAACGTACAATCGATTTACATATTTACTTCTTACCGTATAAAATAAAACTGACATAAAACAGATGAGACTTTCCTCTGTGAAATGGTTTCTTATTTTATATTATTTGTGTTGCATGAGTATATTAAGATGAAAAAGAAGCTATGGAAAAGGTTACCATTAAACAAATAGAAAAGAAATGTTTCTAATATTTATTAATGTCTGCAATCAGTTGCATATAACAAAATTGTATAATTTTTATAAGGCACACCCTGTACTAAATGGAACAAAGAAATACCGGTTTAAAATTTTTATATATATATATATATATATATATATATATATATATATATATATATATATATATATATATATATATATATATTCTACACATCTAGAGAAGCAGCAGAGGGGGCGAATCGGACATTTTGTCCAAACGTCATTTGGCTTAATTAATACCTACTGCACTCAGCGGATCCGGTGTCGTCAGCGCCTGGTAAAAAAAAAAACGACGTCGTCGTCGTTGTCATCGTCGAGGGGCCAAATCGGCAATTGTCCGAACGTCATTTAGTTTAATTGATACCTTCTGCGCGCCGATCCCAGCGTCGTCAGCGTCCGGTAAAAAAGCGCGACGACCGCGTCGATGTCATCGCCCCCTCTGCTGCTATGATCTTACAAACAGAGTGATCACTAACTCCTCCTCTTGTAGATCAATTAGGTTATTTGACTGATCGGTAAGTTTAAAATTAATTCTCGTTAAAAACCGATTATGGCATCGCATATAGACCGGATTAATCGGATTCTCTACGATTAAAAATCCCGGAGGGGCTGTTGGTGAAAATGAATAAAGGATATATCCCTGTTGAGCTTGATTTGATTGATTGGTATCTACCTGGTAACTCCCTTCGATAGCATCACACACTAGATTAATTGCTATCACCGATGCGATATTTACGTTGTACGGGGCAATATGCCTACCATCATCTCCGTTATCGTGTTTGAGGATATAAGTTGATGGACTGAGAAAATCATTAAGAGACTTTCTTAGTTCTGGCGCGTTGTATCCTGGAAACCTGAAATCGGGTAAATCGGCTTCTGCGATATTATACTCGGTTAGGAATCGTTGTTTATTATCATCGCTGCTATCGGATATTGTTTTAACGATTCGTTTATTGATATATTCCATGTCTGATATAAGTTGATTTAACACCTCAACGTGTTTTCGTGTTTTTGTTTCCCGTAGCTGTTCTAGTTGTGATTGGTAAATACGATTAATCTCGGCAAACGCATCAGTGATATCATTTAAACCAACTGTGGTCGACGCGAACAATTTAGGAGTTTCCTTATACGGAAACTCCCATTGCATGGTATTCCTGTCTCGAAATATAAACTTGCTGGGTAATAACGCGCCTTTTATAATAGACCAATCAGGTCGATACCGGGGGGTAATCTCATGATACGATTGCTTGTCCGCGGGGATTTCATGAGGTGGATTCTTAGGCCATCCTAGTATGGTTCTTATTGAACTGTTATAGATATCAACCATATACCCCGGTGTGCTTATTTCAATCGTCGACGATAACGTCGGTTCATGAACCGTAATAGCGATTTTTGATTCTTTTCCTGTGATCGATTTTATCCTGCGCTGAAATTCTTTATTAATTTGTTCTATTTGGTATGACCCAGTTGGTATTGTAACCTCCTTCCAGTCTGGGGTTCCATCGGGTTTATTTGTCCATGCAAAAACCAGCGAGTTATTAGGTTGTTGTCCGTTAAATGCGTCCGCTCGGATATTAGGCCAACTGTGATATATTCGCAATTTTGCCAGCGCTATTTCCTTCACTGGAACCGGTGATGGGAAGTTCACACTGAATTCGGGTTTCGTTGACGTTATCGATATCATATTTGTTTGTACCGGAGTGGTGTTCTCCGCGATCCGCTGAAGTAATTGAAACCCTTCGGGGTTCAGCGACATTATTATTATTCGTTGTTTTTAGTGTCTAATTTCAACAACCAGAGCCCATTGAAGTGGTTCCGGCTTCCAGTTGAAAATCCTCGATTTTTGACATCGCGGAGCTGTACAACTGGACCATCGTGGAGAATTCAACATCGGATATGAACAAATTATCAATCGACAACGAGATCAACCCGGATAATTTCGAATACGCGTCGGATACTATTTGATGTTTTACTGTATACTCGTCGAGTTTTTTCTGAAAACACGATGATATCTTTTTAGTGATTGCGTTGGCGACTCCAGCAATTGTTGTCATCGCGGAGATAGCGATTGGAACAGCGATCGGGGCTATCGTGGTCACCGTGGATAAAATAACACCGGTACCGGCTACTATACCCGACACCGAGTACACGACCGCGTCGATGGCGGTTATTTTTCGGCGGTATTTTTTTATTTTTGCGCGGTATTGTTCGGAAAGCGTTTTCAAGTTCGCGGAGAATTCTTTTGCGGTATCGAATCGATATTGATGTGACGTCGGTGATACCTCTGATTCAATTACCCTGGTGGTCATTTTTATTTTAAAAGAGCTAGTGTTTTTAATTAATTAGATTCGCTACAAATTCCACATACCATGTGATGTTTGCCCCGGCTAAATTTCCATCAACGGCATAAATTGTAAACTGTTCAGTTGCGTTCTTGTCTATAATTGTTGATATTGTATTGTTAAACCCGGATGAATTCGACGATAATATATTAAACTGCATCATTGAAACCAGTGTCAATCGATAAATGCCCTTAACAGTTGCGGTAATATTTACTATATTCTGTGTAGGAGTCCAATCGAATGATCCATGCCGAATCGTGTATACTGTGTTGATGATGTTTTCATGAGGGGTTTTTATTTTTTCGAATTGCTCTGCTACTCTCGGTAGTCCGTCTTTAATCGCTTCAACATCAGTTCTGATTATTTCTATTCTCCGCAAATTCGCGTCTATATTATTCTTGTTCGCTGCAACATTAGTTTTGATTGTTTCTATTTCCCGTGTATTCTCGGTTATACTTTTTTTGTTCGCTGCAACATCAAGTTTGATTGTTCCTATTTCATATGTATGCACGTCTATACCTTTTTTGTTCGCTGCAACATCAGTTTTGATTAATCCTATTCCCCGCCAATACGCGTCTATATTTTTTTTGTTCGCTTCAATATCAGTTTTGATTGTTATTATGTCCTGTGTATGCGCGTCTACACCCTTTTTGTTCGCTTCAATATTAGTTTCGATTGTTCTTATTTCCTGTGTATGCGCGTTCATATTACTTATGATCGTTGTAACACCAGTTTCGATTGTTCTTATTTCCTGTGTATGCGCGATCATATTATTTATGATCATTGTAACATCAGTTTTGATTGTTTCTATTTTCCGTCCATGCGAGTCTACATTATTTATGATCGTTGCAACATTAGCGCCGATTATTTCTATTTCCCGTTCATGCACGTCTACACTCCTTTTGTTCGTTGCAACATCAGTTTTGATTGTTTTTATTTCCTGTCCATACGCAGTGATATCATTTATAGTTGTTGTAATCTCATCCAGCTTGGTATTTTTTTTACCAAAGAATTTACCAAAGTTGTCATCGATCCTGTTAACATTTTTTCGTAACGTGTAAAATTGGCCCGACAGCGTTGTAAACTCCGAAATAGTGGTTTTTATCCCCGCAAGATTCGGTTCGGTTACCGTCGGGGTCCCAAAAAAACTAGCGGTAGTGAGTTGTATATCGGCGACAGATTTTTTCACCTCGGTGACAGATTTTTTCACCTGCGTGTCAAGTTCGATCACAAATCCATTCAACCCTATAAAACTGTCTCGGACGAATGTTATCCTATTCATCACCGCCGATATAGGTTCACCCGGTTTGAGTCGTCCGTCGCTGGTATACAGCGCGATAGTGCCCTCGGCGGCATCACGCTGTCGTATTAAAACGTCATCCAGCGACACATTACTGGATTTCAATTTACCCTGGCGGTCTTGAAATACAACTATTTCACGTGGGTCAACACTGGTTAAGTGTAACGTATCAGCGATTTCATCCTCGATTAGTTTTTTTATGTCATCGGTGGCGGGCGTTTCCGTGGATTTTTTCAGCGCCGAAACCGGTCGTCCCCAAATATCAATCATCGTTATTGTAAAAAAAAACGGCGTTTCTAATTAACCCGCCGGGCCTCTGCGACCCCACTAGTGTATTCGTTTACAACCACATGAGGTGGTTTCCGCGATGATGAAATCGCCGCGAGTACGTTCAATACCTCACGGCCACATATCGGTGGGTCACTTAATTGCTGCGTTGGCAGCGTGGAATAAAAAACCGGGGCTGAACACGCCCGGATATACTGCATGAACTCGTTCGGCGGGGCTAACCCGTATGAATCAAAATAGACGATCGCACGCGGATCAATCGCGTATGCAACCCAATGAGTTCCCGCTCCGGAGGATTTATCGAGGTTAATTATGCCGGTTTCAATATTCCTTGGTGCCGCCGGTAATTGATCCCTCATAAAAACACCTCTAAAGTTTTTTATCGCTAGCGCGTTTGCGGCGTCTATTAAATCAAAATTAGACATAGGAGTTAATAAACGGTTCCCGGTAGTCTTAGACCCTTTCCCGAATACCATGAATACGGGGTTCCCGGTAGTCTTAGACCCTTTCCGGCCACGGATCGTTTTTTTTTATAGCCTTTCCCGGTTGCCTTTTTCAATGCCATCCCCGCCGCGGTACCAACGGCTCCTAACGCCGCCGCCTTCGCCACTGCTGGTGCGGCCGCGGCAATCAATGCCGGAATCGCAGCTAACAGCGGAAATATCCCACCGGTCTTTTCCATGTTTTTAATCGCTGCGGCTGAAAAATCTATTTGAACACCCTTTTTATTCTTCATCGCATTATTGAAATGTTTTATTTGACGCGCCGTCAACGATATCTTATGATTACCACCCGCCATCTGCGACGGCTTCAGCGTTATTGTGGTCCCGCATTGTTTAGCCGACTTTGATCGTAATTTCTTGACTTGACCATCAGTCAACTCTACACTGACGACACTATACGACATTTATTGTAAACGCGTTTGTGCTTTCAATTACATGTTTTCCACTGGCGCATCAACGATTCTCATTCGTCCACCAACACCTTCCAACAGCATTGATTTATCGCTGAGAATGACAGCAACCGCTCTATAATTGGCACCACCCGGGGCTATACGAGCTCGGAAGTGTATATCAACGACGGATTGTCTCGTTAAATCAAGATGTTCAGCGAAAAATAATAAATCGGATACAGGTTTTTAAAATCAAATTGTGATGTTTGCAAACCAGTGTCGACGTTTTGATCACGACCCATATATGACAGCAATCGATGGTACACACGTGCGATATGGTTGTCGCCGTAATTAAGCTGTATATCCTCGGATGGTTCCTGTTGTCCGTTTATTCTCAGCGAAACATCCCTGACTCCTAATTGATCAAATATCATATGGCTGCGTTCTTGACTGCCCAATCGTTCCCTATTCTGTAGCGCTATGAATATATGACGCGGGGCTGAAACACCCTGTTTTGATGCCAAGTGCCATGTAAACGTATCGGCGACGTTATCCTCTTTAGCATCAGTTGTTACCGCTAGCCAACTCAACAACGATTTCCCTCCCTGTTCCATAAATGCTAACAATCGTGCTTCCGTGGTAACTGATGGAGTCAACACCGGCATCCACAATGCTATTTTAGTTAAAACGACTTTACCGTCAGCGACACCAGCAGCACGCCATATTGCATTGTTATCATCGCCCCTTCGCGTTAGCGCGATTGTATGCTTAGCCCCATAGATAACTTTTCTGACATTTCTGCAAAACCCAAATATGTGATGGAGTGGAATCGCGCATGAAAACTTTCGGCGTGGTCTTTGCAACATTGTTACTCGTGCTGCGAATCCCGTATTGTAATTATCGTTAAGACTTTTCATAATATTGAACTCAGCGCCCGGTCTTGCCCTGCGGTCTGGATTGGTTGCTTCAGCTTGATTAGCAACTGAAGTATCTTGTGGTGTTAGCACGTTAATGTACTGAATGTGATCAGCGTTATTAGTGGTGTCCTTTGCGAACATCATAGATGGGCCCGCCGATCTTGTATAATCATCTGAGTATCTAGCTAGCCCAATTATCGTCGTTGCAACATCAACCTCGCGTTCTATTGATTCAATTTCTCGCCCGTCAATAAGATATCTGGCGCTCTCAAATAACGCCATGATACCGTTGTTGACAAAGCCAACTCGAACACGATTGTCATCTGCGTATGGTGCATTATCGGCAGCATTTGTCACGAGTTCTCCCTCGATTTCGATAAACGCTTCACACGGCAAAAAATATTTACTGGTATCTTGGACTTGAAGTTCAATTCGCGATCGTAGGTCGGGTTGTGCTGCATAATAAGAATAATATTGATAATCACGGACAGAATCATCCCTGCGCACTGGGGCATCCATATCAAACGCGGGATCAGCGGTTCGCGCAAACATTTTATTATTTATCATGTTGATGTTTTCAATTGCGATTTTTTCGTCGTAAATTCTTTGAATTCTGTTTAAGACCACTCCCCCGCTATTGCGTTCATGAGCGCGTTGGTGGATGACTGAGCCGCCAACGACTCTAGTTTTTCTTCCACGGCGTTATTTATTACTTTACTGACATTTGCAGGCATCACTGTCGTTGATGGCATCACCGGTGGTTTCTGTTTTCTTTTTCTCACCAATGACATTAGTTTATCTCGTGCGGCAGAAAATGCCTTTCCGGCAACATCTCCAATAGCACTAATACCCCTATCACGAATAACATCAATAGCCTTCATTCCTAATTGTTTGGCTAACGGCGCTACTTTTGGAGCCATTCTTGTAAATAACCCCGCAATGGTATTACCGAGACCATCTCCATAGTACGCGCGGTAAACAGGCAATCGCGAGTTTACCACGTAGACGAGTACTGGTTTATCGTGGTTGTAATGTATGATCATCTTATTATTATGTTAATGTTTTCCAATTAGTAATTGTGATCACCAGTGATTGATCAATCGCTGTGATGACCGTGGTCATCAAAACCATCCACGAGTTCGTTTATGAGCATTCGATATATATTAATACCCATTACACCGCCGGCAAATAGCCGCCTGCAAATATCAGCGGCTTCATTAATAATTTCTCTGGAATTATTTCCGGCTCGTTTCCCTCCGATAAGTACTTCTAACCGTGATATATCACTGAGAACATTACCAGGACAAGTAACACTAGCGTTTCCAACTAAGCCGCTGCCTAAATATCCATTTCCAGTTGTGTCCCATTTACCAAGAAATCCAGTTGACTTTTCTTTATCCACTCTACTCAATACCATCTTTTTAAAATCCTCGAAATCATTGCGAATATTTTTTGTGATTTTAAATTTGCCGCGTTTTGCCAGGTATACTTTTTTTATCCAATTCTTGTCATTTTTTATGTACTCTTTATACATTTTGTTTACAGCGTTTTCTCTTAGATCAGGTGAAAAATTCAGCGCGGTGAATCTAGCTAATTCAGTGACATCTAAACTTTTAATTTTATTGTATACATCGTGTGTAAATATACTTTGTGGTGAATACATTTTTTCTATAGTAACGTCTCCTTCCTCTTCTTTAGTATCACCTTGTCGTCGTAGTTCTTCTAGTACTCGTTCTTTTTGTCGTTGTTGCTGTCCAGTAGTTGTTATATCCACGGGAAGTGTTTCCAGAGACTTTTTTGTTTGTTCGGTCTCTGCTGCTATCTTTTCAAGTACAGGAAGAAGAGGCACTTCTCGTCGCTCGCCCTCCTTAGGAATATCTCCATATATTGCTCGTTCTGTTGCCGCTGTAACATCCTTAGTCGCTTTAGTTACCGGGGCAAATAACTGTTCACTTCCAACAGCAAAATCAGTTTGCATTTGTTGCCGCGTTTGAAGTTTCTCTCTCACTCTGTCTCGTAACGGTATAAACTTTTTAAGCGCTGCTAGCCGCTCTCTGGCTAGCCGAGTAGTAAGTGATTCACCTACCATTATTGTAAATTGATCCGCAATTTCAAATAAAATTTTCTAATTTTCCGCCGAGTCTTTCCATGGTGGCAGAAATATATCGAAGCGAAAGTAGTGTCATTGTGTGTATATGGATAGGTAATTAAAAACGTTATAGTACGACTTTATCGAAAAAAAAATAAACCATTACTTTTTCACATCACATGTATATAATGTTACATTGGTATGCCGACTTCGTCACGCGACGTGGGCACAGGTAACTTCAAGCTGAGGCTCCCCACAGGGGTTTCGTCTATAATCCTCCTAATGTTTTTAATCTTACTAGAGATCTCGCGGCGTTTTTCATAAAGCTGCCCGAGTTTTTTTCGTATTGTTTCAACGGCAGTGAATAACCCAATGAATACGCTTACGTCATTGCCATACAGGTTCTCATTAATTGTATGTTGTAATCGTTTTATAAAAGAATACTCGCGGGCTAGCGTAAAACGCCCCCGCTTCGATTGCTCGTTTATAACCTCATAATCGGATAATATTTCCTCGCTGTTGAGCCTATCAGATAATACAATTCCTTGATTTTTTAATTTTGAAATCTCAGTTAATATATTATTGATGTCTTGGGGATCCATATTCTTATAAACATCTTATTTCTAATATAAAAAATTTTAATAAAATTATTGGGGGTCATTTTTGACCCCGTTTTTTGTATGGACAGTACAATGCCGTAAATCTCCACTCGATGTTGCAGAAGTGTTTGTGGCAGATTACAGGCATACATATACTTAATTATGGACAGTACAATGCCGTAAATCTCCACTCGATGTTGCAGAAGTGTTTGTGGCAGATTACAGGCATACATATACTTAATTATGGACAGTACAAACAATGACGGGGGCGTGGTTTGCACTCAACCGAACCAAAACGCAACCCATAAAAATCAATCATGGTTGCGTAGTTGGAAAAAACCAACCGCGCACACTATGAATGATAGTGTGGGCTGCGTTTTGGTTCGTTTTGAACTTCAACGAAGGGGGCTTTATCCCCTCCCCCCCAATTATATAGAAAAAAAAAACATCTAACCGTTTCCCGCCAGGCAATTGCCCGCTGCGAGGTGCGAACCCGTAAATTGTTGACTCGAGTTTCATAGTCAAACATGTTTGCATCGGACTACGGACGCACCTAACAAATAACGAGTTTTTAAAAAATATAAGCACGTAGTGCGTTCCAGGTGAACGCGCATAGGTAACTCATTTACATTGAAACAGACGACTATTTGCAATCACGTGACAGCATAACTCTATCATGGCGACTTCGTCATACCCTCACGAGTTATCCCCCTTCAGATATGAAAATCGAATTCTATGTCCGTTTTTACTTGAGAAAGCTGTTTGATATACTCGTTCTGCAACAAATCGTACTGAGGCGCTACAAATGTCAAAATATTTTCCTGCCTCATTCATTGACTGAAATATTTTTTCCTCGTGCATTGATGTATCAAATGATTTGACGCCCCTTGCTGCTTTTAAGTACTTACCAGTCTGGCCTTTTTCAATATTTTCACTCTGAGAGATAGCTTGCAGATTACACAGTCTGTTATTTTGATAATTAGAATCAATGTGATCAATAACGAGACTATCTTTGATCAATCCGTGGAAACATTCATAGATGATTCTGTGACAGAGATATTTTTTCCCTCCAGCAGTAAACATTAAATACCCGTGATTGTTTTTCCATCCAACCGGCTTCTTCAGTCTACAATTTCTAACAACACCGTCGCGAGATGCCTCGTAATTAACAAGCACGGGGTGAGGTCTAAAGTCCTGGTTCATTTGCATAATAATACTATTTGTCTAATTCATTATTTGCTTTAATTATAAACCTTTCAATGTAGTCTTGAGGGTTTTTTATAATCCTGTCGTTGTTGGGGTCAATGACGGCGTTTTTAATTCGTTTATCGTAATAACGTTTTAACTCTCTGTATCGTTTTCCACCGCAGCTGATACACAACTGCGATTTTCCTCTTACACCAACGCGGCAAACCAAGCACGGAAGAGGGCCAAGGGACCCGTTGCGAACGCTTTGTAAATGATACCCACAGAATTCACCTCTACATGATTTATTGCACGGGGTTACCGACCCAATCATCAACCATTTGCAGTGATTCATTATATGATAATTCTTTCATCTAAATACTTGTTTTAATTATATGGAGGAGGAGTTCGAGAGATTATCAGCAATTAAGCCCTGGAAAAATATTAAGTTTAATCTCGATAGAGCCCTCAAGGGCGCACCAAAAGCGTTAATAAACGATAGAACCCTGTTAAATAAAATACGTGATTGTATTAATGAATTCAAGCGTGATGGTGCATCTCATAGTTGGTCAACATTTCGAATTGATGGCGTTGTTGATGCTACCATGAACGACAAACGCGCAGCAACGATAATATCACAACTTGACGGTAAAAAGTATTTCTTCAGAGTAAAATTTATTGTCCGGGTGGAATCAGGTAATTGGATCATACGTGATAAATTTGAACCGGTTCTCAGCGACAAGAAAACAGTCATTGTTAGCCGCGACTCCAAGCCGGGGCTGTTAACCGGAATTGACAAACCATACTATGAACGAGCGTATCCTGAAACAGCAGTTGTTTATGGAATATACCCGTTAAATAAGAAACCTGATATCGGAAAACTAGCGCCGATGAAACAGTCAACGGGGATAAATTGTGTAGCAGAACGAATAATATAGCATTTTACAAATGCATGTCGAGGAAACAAATTGACCGATTTACGACGTAGCAAAATAAACCAATGGGAACTAACCGTAAAAGAGCGAGGAGCAACCATCAGCGACATAGCGAGATTAGAAACATCGCTGAGATTTCCAATAACCGTTACAACGATAACCGGTGAAGTATTATACGAATCAAAGTACAAATCAAAGGGAGCCCCAATCAAAATTATTGATCATAACGAACACGCGTGGACGCCCGCGATCACAGTGTTTCCACGGGATAGAACAGTAAAGTATATCCCCGGGGAATTTATACAAGATGGTTTTCTCACGGAGAGGAAACTATTTGATGCTATTGCCTGCTTGTGTAAAAACGACCCTGTGTCAGTGTGGTTACTTCGCAGCGCTGAAAACGATGCGGATACTTTTGATCAGTTTGTAAGACCAAACGGTGAATTATACCGCACTGAAGCGTTTCACAACAAGATGAAAAAAACCGCCATAGAATTTAAGGAGCATGATGAACAACTGCTAACAAATTGTTTTACGATTTCATCGGTTGCGGCTCATGTTGCAGCAAGGAAAAATGCGTGGAGTCCAACGCGCAAGGAATTTCTACCGGATGTACAATCCAGTTGTTTGGAATATTATCACGGTGGACTATGGAACACTGAATACAGCCGCGACGCTATGATTTCCGTTGATATGGTTGCCTGTTATCCAGCGAGTTTTCTCGGGTATGGATCCGCCGCTGAGTATTTCAAACGATTTGGACACCCCAGACATGAAATGACTCGTGTTGCTATTAATGGACCACTGCCTGATTTTGATTTAACCGGATTCGCTCGCGTAGTATCATTTGAGTTTGCGGCAGGACTTCATCGCTGTTGCTATATTTGGATCGGTAGGCACATGGCTGAAAAAAAGTGGTTGCCAATAGCGCTGCTACGGTATATGATTGATTGTAGCATGCTTGTATCGTTGATTGTCAGTGACGCGATTATATCATACCGAGCGCAGACTGAAGTCTGGTTACCAGAACCGGAGCATCTAGATAGCATAATTGACGAATCCAGAAAACACATCAATGCCGACGAGGAATATATCATCGAATGGTCCAGGAGGATATTCAACCAACGAAACCGCGAGGCAAAAGATCTCGGTAGAAGAATAATCGGTAAGTTTACACAAGGTGGAAAAAACTGCGACTACAAACGATATTGCTCGCGGCTAATTATAGATGACGCAGAATATGATTTCGTAATCAAGGACGCAGTGGCGAAAAATAGATACGTGAACTGCGAAACAGCTTTTTTGTCCAATAGAACAAGGTTGGGTACAGTTGTCACCTACGGCGATGGAGACAGCCCAGCATACCCGCATTTGAGGGCGTCTATGCTGGGTTACGCCGCTATCAATTTATTCTCAATGATAAATAAATTTCCCGACACCGCGGTTAGAGTAGCCGTTGATTCGTTTTATGTTGACGTAAAGTACAAGGAAAACGTAGCCGGGTTTACTAGTCCGGACGAGAGTTGGGGTACATGGAGAATTAAAAATGAAATACGACGCGATTATTCCCCGTCAGCAGATGTCACCGTTGAAAACAATTACCTACGCGGTGATAAATTGTCAGAATGGTCTAATGCACCACCGTGTTCTGATCCAATTTGTAGACATAAAACAGTTTATTTAAGCGGCTGTGGCGGGTCAGGAAAGACGACTCGGGCAATTGAATTATTTCGAACGCGGGCAAGTATAATCGTGCTTACACCGACCCATAGACTAGCGCGAGAGATAAAACAACGAAATGTTGACGCCGTTACTTATCACAGCTTTTTTCGATACAGCGGTAGTGAGTGGACACCTGATCGAATGGGTGAAAAATTTATTCCTGAGGTTATCATCTGGGATGAGATATGTACTGTTTCGTTAGATGTTTTACAAATGTTTCTTGAGTGGTTGCTGCGCGCGAATACAGCGGTGATCATGTGTGGCGACCATGGCCAACCACCACCATTTGTCGGCGAGGGTCCACATGATTGGTTAAAGGGTTTTGTGGACTATTATGAAGAAACCGATACTGATTACCGGGCACTTGATGAACAACTGCGCGAGGTTAAAAAATTAATCAGATTACAGCCGGATAGAATTCAATGTGAAATAATCTGCGAGGTGATTCCGGAAACGCCATTAAATGAATTCTGGGAAACATGGAGACCAAACGATTTGATTGTAGCGAGTAGAAAGATAGTCAGAGACACACTTCAGCGGAAGTTGCTTACGTTGCATAAGGAAAAGTTTCCAACGCGCCCAGTGCCGTTATGCTATAGACCCGCGGACACACGGCGGCAGAACATTGAAGTTGAAATCCCGGCCCCGACAGCGTCAGGGACAAAAAAACAAATTCTCGTGCTGAATGATATCGTGCTCGTTGATATCAGCGTCGTCGAGGACGCGCTACGTGCTGATAAATCCCCGTGGACGCTAGGATACGCAACAACAATACATTCCTCGCAGGGACTGACTATCACGGACACAATTGTTTGGATAGTTGATAATCGCATCGAATGGTCAAATCTAGTCTATCTTGCAGTGTCCCGAGTGTGGAGGATAAATCAGCTTCGAAGAATTGTTATTGACGGAGTCAGTGACGGAGTCAGTGACGAAGTCACCAACGACAACGACATCATCGATGCAAGCGTCATCGATAGAAAACTCTCGGGTTACCGCCAACAGGATAAAAAAAAAACAGCGGCGTTTTGATATTGATGCCGAATTAATAATTGCGTTACGACAACAACAGAATAATCACTGCGCGAGTTGTAATTGTGTAATGCGTTGGCGTTATTCGGATAAAGACGCTCGCCAATTTACCGTGGACAGGATCGATAACAGTCTCGGTCATGTCAAAAACAATGTGAGATTGACCTGTCTTGAGTGCAATAGACGCAACGGCGCTAGTTAAGACCACGCGGGGGTAATTGAGTATCGTCAGGTATCACTTGTAGTTGCTCGCGTGTAAACCCCCGCTGTGGGGCAGTTGAATCCAGTCTATAGATCGGTGGTCTATCAGTTGATCGTGTTATCGTTGATATGTTATGTGTGGTAACACTCCAAATAGGATCAGTAGCTCTTTTTTTACCGCCTTCAAGCTCTCCTGGTTCATACAGATATCTCACGGTGACATCGCCGAGAATCGGCCTGGAAACGCTATCTATTTTTGATCTTCCGGGTATATACTCGTATTTAATCGCGTCGCTGGGCTTCATGTTGATTGCTCGGGTAATCTCGTTATTTAACGCTGCAATTACGCCTGGTAACCTTTTGACCCATTCACGAGATCGTTTTTCTTGGATAAATTCCTTCGCGTATTGATACCCAAATAACCGTTCAGCAACAGTCCGATTGAATCGTTCAACAATTGCCTGATCACGATGTAGCGCAGTATGACCTCGTCGTACCGCGACGCTATGATGTTTCAGCGTTGATAAAACAGCGCCGCGAAATTCACTACCAGGATCAACTTGTAATAGATTTGGCCAGCGCAGAGGACCTCTTCGATAAATTCTTTCAAACGCAGCGGCTACTTCAGTTGCTGACTTTCTTTTTAACGGCTCCGCTTGTTTGTATCGACTCGCAACATCAACTACGGTTAGCGCGTATTTGTAACCGTTGTCATGCGGCAGAAATAGTATATCAGCCTGATGAACTTCATTAGGTACGCTAACATCAAAGCGCGAGAAGTTGATTTGTTTAGGCGGTGGTAGATAGATTTGCCATATAGCCTGTTTGGACAACCAATTAGCCACAGTGGCCCTCGTTACTTTTGCAGCGCTTGCAAGCTTACCAATTGCGGCCTTCCCTTTCCAGTATCCCCTCGGAGAATAATAGATGGATTCCATGTTGTTATTATAAACGCTAGCGTTTTCAATTACCAGCGCGAGAAGCTCCGCTTCCAATCATTAATTTACCTTTCATAGCCGATTTTACCAACCATGAGGCCAATTTTTCCTTGAAGGATTTATCAGGAATAGCATTTAGCGCGTGAATTAATTTTACGTCCGCGATATGACGCTGTTGCAGATCGCTACTTTTGTAAGCAACATCATGAGCATGACACGCCTTATCGATAGCGTTTATTGGATACTCACCGGGTTTGGGCTGATTTTGATCATCGAGTCTGATATCTAATCGTGTTCCGGGGCCACAGTAGCTATATCCTGGGAGGTGTTTTTCTCCTGGATACCTTGCCCACGGGGTTCCGGGGAGTTTTGATAACTCGGCTGCAATATCACCTCCTCGCTTTTTTTTAAAACATCTCCGGGTCTAATAGAAATAAATCTAAATTTCTTTATACCGCATTGTGCACACTTGCCAGTAAGCGCCGATCTGTTATTTCTTGTTGTAACGGTTGTCATATCATTTGTGCCAGTACGCACTCTACACTTTACACAATATAGATCCATAATTTATGTATAGAGACATGAATATAATTGACTTTTCAGCGACTAAAACAAGAGAACCAGTTAAGCATGTTGCAGCGTTACCAAACTCGATCCGGATGATTATCATCGGACCATCTGGATCCGGCAAGACGCAATTGTTACTCAATTTAATAATGAGATGGATGAAGTGGGATAAGTTGTATTTGGTTGCTCCTAGCGTAGATGATCAACGATGCTACGAGGTGTTGAAAGATTTCAACGAGAATGCATCAGCGATCGCTAAAAAAAATGTCATCGAGTTTATTACAGATATCAATGATGCACCAGGTATCGATGATATTGATGGCGACGTTAACAATCTAGTCGTGTACGATGATGTCATGTTAGACAATCAAAAAAACCCAGCTAGGATATTTTCCAGAGGCAGGCATAAAAACACTGACGTGATATATGTCACTCAACGATACACTCAGATTCCAAAAGTAATCAGAGACAACTGTAATATTCTTGCTGTATTCAACGGCGTTGATACACACACGCTACGAAATATTTGGCAGACATGGTGTGGCGGTGACATGGACTTTAATGTTTTTCGAAACTTTTTTAGTCATGCTCAGTCGACCCCACATGGATTTGTAACGATAAATTTACATGATCCTCGGACACGATATCGTATCGGACTTGACCAAATATTCGGTTAGTTGTAAATAACCACTTAGCAGCAGAGGGGGCGATGACATCGACGCGGTCGTCGCGCCTTTTTACCGGACGCTGACGACGCTGGGATCGGCGCGCAGAAGGTATCAATTAAACTAAATGACGTCCGGGCAATTGTCGATTTGGACCCTCGACGATGACAACGACGACGACGTCATTTTTTTTTTACCAGGCGCTGACGACATCGGATCCGCTGAGTGCAGAAGGTATTAATTAAGCCAAATGACGTTTGGACAAAATGTCCGATTCGCCCCCTCTGCTGCTAGAGAGACAAACATACATAATTACTAAACTTGTAAGAGTTTTAATTCTAATGATTTTAATGGAATACTCTGCAGAGATTCAAACCCGGGTCTATGCGTTTTGGTTACTATCGCTTTGCCTTCAGGGGCCAACCCCCATACTTTACGGACTAGATGTATAGCCCCGATAAAGAATAAACATAGTGTCTATAATGCATTAATACATTGCAGACACTCCCGAATCATGACAAAGTAATTAACTTTAGTATAGATAGTCACTCCAGATTAGAGATGTAGAATGCGAGACAAAAACCAAAGTTTTTTAATAGGAACATACCACTGCATATATCTTTCCTTGATCGAAAAAATAACACTAGTGCAGCAATAAACAGGCAAGCAGCCAGGAAAGAAAGGATTCCGGATACAATCAGCATTATCTGGTTGGTATTTCCCAGTGTATCTGAAACAAAATCCAGTGAGTAATTTTAAACTTAATGGTGGAGCAATTTATTGTTTATACCTTCAGTCCAACCACCTGATTCCATATTAATTGTTCATGCTAATGATAATGGCCCATAGTGATGGGGTCGGTATTATGGCAGTAGCTGGCAGCCGGAATGGGGTCTTGCTGTGATTTGCTGATCTGCTCAACTCCATTTCTGAAATGTTCACTAGCTCAACTCGTCACAATGCATCGCCTTTCATATTAGAGGCAGAGATGTTAAAGAAAATATCCTTTAAATTCATGAGCAGGGACTTAAAAAAACAACTTAGACGATTTCAAACAATGTCAAAGAGAGAGCCAGAAAGAACATGTATTAAAGATTTTTTGTAAAGCATTTATTATTATTATTGTTGTTTTTATTATTATTATATTGCTGCTAAATCAAAATTTGTTTTAATAAACTTCACAAAAACAAATATCAACAAACACAAGGAAAGATTAGGGATAGTCCACTCCGATTCACGTACAACTTTCAAATGCTCAACATGAATGTTTATACAAGGTTTATAACAATGTGGAGTAAGACTTAACTTTCAATAAACCGTTACAGTCTTATTTTGAGATTGATGCACATTACAAGTCTGTGCTGAAGAAAATTGATAGTTATAATGTTCACTAAACTACCATTCTGTTTTGTGATTGTTTACTTCCAAAAGAAGGCAGTAAATATTCTAACATCAGTTCTTTTCATAACGTTGATGAGATAATCTTCCAGAGCAGGGAATCCACATGAATCCAAATATTTCAAGCCATTGTCATTGGGAAAGTAGACAGCCACCTAATGGGTTCCTTCATGATTACTGTCATTAGTCACTGCTGACATCTAAGTGGAGGTAGTCGATGCAGTTTTTAAGGTTTTGAAATCTTGGATTTTGAAGGTCTCTTTAAACAGGATGTGAAAGAGGAAATCCAATACATGTATTTCTGTTGTTTTAGCTCTGCAAAATGTAACATATTCACCTTTTTTGTCTTCTCTTTTTTCCATCTTATCACATCCAGAGTTTTTGCTTCCTTTTAATATGTTCTCATTTCCTCATCTTGTTGTGGAAAAAAAATCTGTTAATTCTTCTTTTTTGACTCATCTTTCTTGCCGACACTAGCCAATAAGAAACTAGTAATAGTAAACATCCCCTTTGTTCTAACATTGAAAAAATATTATGCATGTCCTTTCCCCATCACTATATGTGGGTTTGTCTCCTAAAAACATCCAAATGAAATTTGAGCACAATAATAGAATAATAGAAACAATTTTGGCATTAGTTCTTCTTTTGTTCTTTTTTCAGATTCCCATTTCCAGGATTCCAATCGTTTCGGATCCAATTTTACTGTTTCAAAAGGGACTTGCCCTCCTCGCTTCAGGCATTACACCTACAATGGATTTCCTCACCTGTTATGAAACCAATTAGTGATTCTTTGGTAAAGGTTTGATTTTTTTTCTGGTTATGTTAGCATTATGTGTGCTATATTTATTGTAAAAAAATGAATTTAAGTCTTTGATATTTATACGTGTCCGGACTGGTATTTCATTAGACCAAATTTGTTCTGAGTATTTTGTTGCCTTTTTATCTTGGTATTTTGCTATTTAAAAATATTAAATGGAGAAAAGAAAGAGAACACATTTTAAAGTACTGGACTTTCATGACAGTTCGGTTATTTCAAGGGTGGAACATGTGTGTCGCCAAAATATGCAATATATTTTTAACATTAACATTATGGTCAATGGGAATTTTATAACAGTGTCATGAAAACTGGACTACGTGAATACACTTTACACAACTCAGTTAACCTGAGCTCCCATAAAAGGAGAAATGTGTACAATAATTATCACAAATATTAGCCAAATAGGAATAATCTAATGCAAACAAATGAAGTGAATATTTTGTTTACACTAACATGCTAAAAACATGCAATTATGCAAAATTAGCTTATAAGTGTGTTGCACTTATTTGTTTGAATAGTTTAATGGGGATACTTTTGAAATTATAAAGTGTACATGAGATATTATCTTTAAAATAGATGTTATAACACTGGGTCACACATTTTCATTCTTATAACAATTATCTTGAGAACTACTGACCCAGACCTTTTATTTTTATAACAATTAATTTGGTTACCAAAGGTTCACCAGCTTTTCTGAAAAATTGATAACTACTAGCCCAAAGTTTCCGAAACATTTGAGGGTCAGTGGCCATGTTGACCTAAATAAGTTCTGAAAGGTCAGTGAGGTAAGAAGGTTTAAAAAATGTGATGATCACAGGTCTAGTGTTCTGCATAAAATTTGCTGCCCACTGGTCTAGGGATTTTCTTCGTAAAAGATGGTTCAGACTTTTGTTATACAATTCATTTGGAAAAAGGTGTGACCCATTTTCTCAAATATATACTGCCTTAGTGACGTAACATTAAACGTACACGCATCACGACAGGGATTCTATCCTTGTTGGAGACACATTAATTTTTATTAACTGGATTTTGCAGATGTTAGTTGGCAATATTTGTATCTATAATCTAACATAAAGGTGCCAATTCCAATGTTTGTGCAGGCCACTTACCACCGATTCATCCAAACACTGTCACCCTAATTACCATGCCGAGTACATTTGAATAAATTAATACATCTTACACATTATTCACTTTCACACCCGTCCTAATGACAGTTATTCAGCCATTAGTAGATCATTTGTGCAAATTGGGTAAAATATTCTGACTCATCTTAGCCTAATAACTTGCTGGAGCCAGAAATATGACTGAATTATCTTTTTGATGGATAAGTAAGTGATATTCTACTGCCAGCCCGTGTTTGCACAAATATATCCTTTTCCCCAAATACACTCATAGCGGCTTCTTTCTAGTACTGAATCAGACCTTTGACAATAAACTTATAAAGTATCCTTTTGAAGTCAGTTGCCTCTACCATTTTTGGCCGATGTTCAATGTAAAACTTGCATGCTATTGGCTAGTTGCTAAGGGAGGAAATATGTAAAATCCAACAGATGTTGCTAGTGCAAAACTCTCATATATCTCATCAATCCTGCAAGGTGTAGAAAGACTAACATATTATGATCCAAGATGCTATTGTTAGTGATGAAAATATTTTGCGCTTAAAGAGCAATAAATCTTAATTCTTCTTACATGGCTCAATCAGTTACAAAATCTTGAATTAGTACAAAAAAGCTTGTGACACTGCACTGGTCAAAACCTTGCTGATTGCATTTTTATCATGATGGTCTTGTTGTTGTTGATGAGTTTAATGCCATTTTTCAGCACAAGATAGGCTATACATGGCGGCCAGTATAAATGGTGAAGGAAGAACCCAGGAAAACCCTGGTAAGAACCACTGACCCATGAGAAGCTCATGATGGTATCATACAATCTTATCACAAGTGTAATAATTCAAAAGATTGAGATTTTATATAAATGTTTGCACACGACGTAGAGTTGTGCATGGTCCAAGGATGTTTTGATTCAAGAATATGTAAAAATATGCAATATTAGTGCATTACCAAGTAAAAGTTAATTTTTTTTTAGGTGAAATTATTTTTGAAAAGTTGGCGCCAGTCAGCCTGAACAAAAAGATTGCCATCAGTACATTTCTAGCAGCTGGAAAATAGAAGGGTTTTTCTGTTTTATTTATTTGTCATGTCTATGTTTTGTCTTTGCCTTTGAAAAGACTCATTATGAGTCGAAAGCGCTCAGGCTAGTAAGATACTAGCTTTGCACTGTTCGTTGTCAGTTTATTGCATATATATATATATATATATATATATATATATATATATATATATATATATATACATACCTTGTGCCTCAGTTTATAAATCTCTGGCTTCTTCCGTATACTAGATCATTTTTAAATCTGACTTGCCTAGAGTTCCGGTGCACTTCAAGTTCGACTTTGTTCCATCCTTTAAGACAAGTAGATGGGGACCCTGTAGTGACAGGTCCTGCTACTCATGACAAGTGTTCAATTCCTTATTAGGATCATAAATAGCATTCTGGATTACAATTTTATTATTCTCTCTCTCCTTCAGTTCAACCTTGTGCCAAAATTAATGTCAATGCATAATCATGATACAAACAAATACCATCCATCCATCCAAGCAAGCATCAGTGTCAAGTGTTTTAAGACCTTTCAACCCTGGTGTATTAGCTACGTTAACAGTATATAATAAGTAACCTTGTAATTCTGCAAATGATTTGAAAAGCTGCAGAAACAAAATATAAACAATTAGCTAATTATCATCTATATGTAAGTATATTAAGTACAATTATCAAGCATTTTTTCTCATAATAAAATTAAATAATCATATGAGTTACTGCAGTTGACACTGAGGACTGTTTGGAGGACTCACCTATCACCCTGCCATGACCGTTACATTTTTTTCAGTATATGCAAAAAGAACTAAAGTCAACTTTATGTGTTGCCAATATTTCCATATTCTGTATGAAGAAAAGAGAAAAACTTCTTGAAAAAGTTGAAGAAAGGGGGTTTGTAATGGAATATTCAGTTTCTTCTGCTTCCTTATACATCATAATACCTGCATGTTTATATTTGGTGTCTTTCCAAAAAAGAAGGAAAAAGGAAAATAGCTAATGATTTTTTCCGGATGGAATTTCCTTCATCCATGTAACAATTATATTTCAAGAGGGTTAAGTTTCTTGACAATTCTAGAAAGTTTGAACTAGTAAAACACAGATTCGGTCTGGTCTAAATGTCATGGGCTCATGCACAATATTCATCATTCTTTATTTAAGGACAGACTACTTTTGGGACATCAAAATGGGGTGGGAGGAGTGAATCAGGCAATTTTGACTGAAGAGTATTGCAGCACTAAAAATAGTTTTGGGCTCCAATTCCCTCCAAGTACGCTGTACAGTGGGGATCCTGAATGTGTGCAGCACTTCAGCAATCACTTCCTGTTTGGCGGAAAGACAAGTCTTTTTGCTGAGCATATGAAGACCTAGGATGGTAATTGCTAATGATGTTTTTCCAATGAAGGAGTCTCCAAGCACAGAAAAGGGTATATGTGCCTCTTTGTCACCAGAGGTACACAACCACCAAAAGCAAAATTTACTTCCCTGATATTAAAAAAAGCAAAGCAAATTTCAAGCAATAGAGAACTGTGTAGACAGCTAGTTAAACATAATGCCTGAAAATGGATCAGTTGTCAAATAAAAAATTGTCAACTGAAACACCCACGAGTCATTTCTTGCAATTTTTAAAGCCTCGTTATACACTTCTTGTTGAGCAATTCATCAAAATTCCTTTTACGGAATAATACTAAAAACCAAAACCCATATATACTGGATGTTAAAAGCCAAGCACACACCAAATATGGTTTCTGCATCTGCATTCATTATTTCACAAATATTCCAAGTGAATATCTTACAAAGATATGGACTGCATTCATCTTTATTAGAACGATTTGTGCAGAACAGCGATACTAGTCTGCGATGAAATGAATAATATTAAAAACGTGTAATACCACAGACAAAATAAAACAATTTCAAGAATATGTTCACTTAACAGGCAAGTACAGAAGTCCTGTACTGACTTGATTTCATCTTAAAATAAGAGATCATCTTCATACATCTTCCATCGCCTATGTGTCCTTGCTTTAGAACATGACTACACAGAATGTATTTCCCTTCATATTTTTGATCACCAAGCTGTACCTATGCTAATACCTGTATTATAAGATGTCTACCACTACCAGTCTACTGTATTCAGTGCAACAGATTAGTGGTAGGTACAAAACCAGAAACACCTTGCCATATATATATATATATATACATACACACACACAAACACCTCTCCCTTGATAACTTATGCACAATGGGGCCCACAAACATAGACCTCACTATAACTGAGGCACAAGTTACTGAGGTACCTCCAAAAATAGGATAAAATTGCATTGACACTGAGAAAAACGTGAGGGGGGAGGAAAGCGGGGCGTTAGGGAACTGGGCTGTTTATTGACTGAATCCTCATTTTACAATCATGTAGATAATAACTTTTAATAATGCTCTTTTTCTAATGAAGTTGTTCGTCATTCTGTTTAAATAACATTTATTTTCAAAATGTCCAACATATGAAAGATCTTTCCAGCTGGGTACAACAACCATCATGTGTACACGAAAAATCTGTGTATTACATCACTGCTTTTTGTTTTCTTGATGAGTCTGGTTCCCATAACAGTGTTTAATATTATCCTGCCAAATGTGGAGTCCATTATAGTAGGGAACTAGAAAAAATGTTGATATACCATCAAACAAGATTCCTTTTTTTTTCAAAAAACACGCAACATTTATTTTGTGAGACAATCATCTACGTCGAAAACCAAATTTTTGGATTGTTCAGTTAGTACAATAATGATGTTGTGATTTCACCTGAAGTGATAAGGAAACTTATCACCCTTGAGGATTTCTCTAAGTACAAGTTCAAGAATTCTCTGAAACTGGCTTGCCCACAATTGTCCGTATCTGTGAAATCAAGCTCTTTTATGAAGTGTTGATTTTGCTTCAGTTGCCTTGCTATCTTTGATCACATTTATGAAAGAGTCGGTTAAGTTAAGGTAGTTTATGTTACATACACAATAACATTTGTAAGTGTTTGATTGATCAAATGAAGTGAGTTCACCCAACATATGGCTGGGGCTGCTCGATTTTAAGTTTCTTGGATTTTCATGCCTTTTAACTCTTATTCCACTTCCTTTATTTTAATTGAAAAGACATAATTAATGTGATAATACAGAGGAGGCCAGCTTTTAATTCAGTGCAGCAATACAACAAATACTTCCAGAAGTCACTTATCAAAACATGGTCGGCACTTAATTAGGTTCTCAGATAATAGCTATTACGGTAGATTGACGCATTTTATGTTTAATTTCAAGAGGACATGTTTCATTTATGATAATTACACTTAAAAGGAACTAAAAGATAGAACTAGAACACAAATTCAATTGATAAAATAATTATTTAATTTTTATTTATTTATTAAAGTACTGTCTCCACTCAGCATAAGTGCCATTTTCATTGATCGAAATTTCCTTACATATTGTTAATTGCAGTGTACTAGGAATGTCGTTTGGAAAGAAAATGTCACAAATTGTATGTCCTATTTTTAAATTTGATATTTCACAGTGTTGACTAAAATTTCCAGGTCCTATCTACCGTTTTTGATGATAAAACGAGTGATACATCAAAAGTTTCCGTTACCAATTTTGATCATGATTTTCTTCAAGTTCAACAAAAAGGGATCAATTTTGAGGGTATTTTCTGGTTTAAAAATTGGGATCCACGCCTGACACCGCGTTATACGTGGGTTCATGAGTTATCAGGGCGTGAGTTATCAAGGAGAGAGAGAGAGAGACATACATGCACACACACATACCTATATGGCTTTTTCTTTCATTGTAACCATGGAACACAATAATTTTCTAGAACTGCCTGCCAACAGTTTTTGTGTTATTGTAAAATGGTTTTAGCAATATAACAATGTTATATCTATCAATTTAAATCTTACGAAACTTATACATGTCATGGAATTGTAAGTACTTTATGCTTTATATCTGAACAAAAGTGTGCTTGGGTTTCGTTAAAATTTACAATGTTACCTAAGGGTAGTTATTTTTGTATTTACTTATTATAAACTTCTGACTTCAGTTACACAAAGCTGTATGTGCAAAGCAATTGCAGTGAGAAAATCCAATTACATTAAGTTCTCTGGCCATGGATTTCACCACAGTCAGTGTGCTGATAGAGTCAAGTCTGAATGTATTATTACAACAGTTCAGTCAGGATTCTGTTCACATTATGGATGGATTCCTAGCAGAATAAAGCAAAATATCTTACAGCTGGCTCTGCCCAACCAAACCAGGATGTGAGTGTATGTCGAAAATGACATACACCAATAAAATTTAAGGAAGCAATCATCCGCAGTTGAGATGATGTACCGACTCAATGGGCATAAACTAAACATTGGAAAGAAGCAAAACCAACTAATTTTGTAAAACTTCACAAATAATTTAATTATCAATGTTATTAAATGAAACTTTATGAGGAAATTATGATATTATAAATTAAATCCAAGATAATCATAACAAGTTCTATGTAAGACCAAAAGAATCAAATGATTCAAATTTCAGTCCTGGTATATTAAAATCATTGTCCATAACTCCTCTGAATAATTTACAATAGCCCAGAATAATATTTTCTTCCAATGAGCACTCTGTACTTTGAATGAATAATCAAAACAAATGTTTCTTCCCATCTAAAATCAACATTAAAGTAGGAAACAGGAAATAAGAAAGACAAAAAAGTCCAGCAATATGTGCATGTACAAAAAGATAAAGGGTGAGAGCGTATTTTGCTACTACTTGCTAGAAGACATTTTGCAAATATCCCACATAAAAAAAACCCACCTCACCTAATCCATCCAATCAGAAATCACTTTTTTAAGAACTCTTCTGATAAACCTATCCAATGGGAAATGACCCAAAACTTTTAAACTGGTCTTATTGTTAATATTATTATTAATGATCATCAACACCTACACAAACACTAGGTACTATAATAATAATAATAATATTAATGACCTTATTTAAAGAGGGTAACACAATTAGCTAAAAACTAATCTACCTTGAGGCCCTCATACAAAGGAATTCATTTATTTAAGCTGCATCTCTGAAGCCACTGGATATATTGGGTTTGGAAGAAGGAAATAGAGTGGGCATTTCTAATCTCAACTGGAATACTATTCCAGAGCAGAGTTCCAGAGTATTGGAAACTTTTTTTAAATAACTCCTTATTTGTTTTGGGAATTTTATACTGTTTGGTAGACATGGATCACAGGTGGGGAGTATTACCAGGTAGCCTATACTGGAACAGTGATTGTAAATATTCAGGAGCACTATTATGAGATATCCTGTACATTAATTTGGCTTTTCTCAAACAGATTCAGTCTTTAATAGGTAATATTTTTAACCTACCAGCTAAACTTTCCTTGCTTTCTTTCTGGATTGATATTAGCCCAAATGCTTTTTTTTGAAGATGTGCTGGCTTTGCTATGTTTTTATCATTTGAATTACCCCATACTGTGCTACAGTAGTCCAAATAGGGTTGTATGTAACTGTTATAAAATAGTTTTCTGTGCCTTTCAGGGAGAAAATGTCTTATCCTACTGAGAAGCCATAAACTTGAATTGACTTTTTTACTGATATGTTTGATATGTTCAGTCCATGATAGGTTATTATCTACCAGAACACCAAGTAGTCTATCATGACAGACCATTTGCAAATTTTTATTCTTCCATGTCAGACATAGTTCATCACTATCAAGATTTGTCCTTCTTTGCTGTGTTGAGATAAGTAATATTTTAGTTTTACCAGTATTTACCACCATGCCATTAAATGTGCACCAGTTTCCAGTTTGTTTAGTGCATTCTGAAAAAAAAATTTGAGCTCATGCTTTGTGTTTTGGATGTCTGACAATGTTGTGTCATCTGCATAGAGGTCTGTAGATGATATTGAGTCTCTTAGTAAAAGTGGTAGGTCATTAATAAATAAAATGAATAGTAATGGACCTAGAATTTAGCCTTGTGGTACTCCATATCTAATTGTTTCAGGTTCAGACAGAACATTATTTATGTAAACAATTGTGTTCTCTCATTTAAGTACGAAGTAAACCATCTAATTGTTCTTTCATCACACTGGTAGATTTTCAGTTTCTTCAAAAGAATTTCATGATCCACCATGTCAAAAGCTTTCCTGAAATCTACAAATACAGTTCCTATTATTCTACCTTGGTCAAGTGCTTGAAGCCATTTATCAGTTAGGGAGATCAAGGCAGTCTCACAAGAATGGTTCTGTCTAAAGCCTGATTGATTAGGGTGTAACAGCAAGTGTTTGGTTAAATATGACATGAATGAGTCATGGACATGTTTTTCAATCAATTTTGACAAGTTTGGTAGTATTGAGATTGGTCAGTAGTTATCAGCATCATCCTTAGAACCAGATTTGTGAATAGGAGTTACTTTTGCAGTTTTCCATATTTTGGGGACAGACGAGGTCGCAATACTGAAATTAATTATGAATGTTATGCTATCTACAATAGCAAAGGCAGAAGATTTAATGAGTCGTGGACCAATCTGATCAAGTCCTGTAGCTTTCTTGTTATCAAGTTCACTAAGACATTTTTTAACAAAGTTTTTTGACACTGGTGGGATAGAGAAACATACCTCCTTAGAGATTTTGCTGCTGCAGAACTTTTTCAGTTCATTAAAGTTGTTTTCTATCACTGGCTCTTTTAACTTTGTGGTAATGTTGATGAAAAAATCATTGAAAACATTTGCAATGTCAGTTTCATCAGTGACTATGGTGTCATTTACCAGAAGTGAGTGAATTTTATTTGTCTGTTTTTTGTGCATTCCTCCAGTGAGTTCATTGAAGACTTTCCAAATGGAGTTTGTGTTGCTCTTTTTGTTTTCAAGCAATGATTGATAATAAGTTTGTTTTAGCTTTTTTAATCATACTTGTTATTTTATTTCTCCATACTTTATATTGTGCATGGTTTTCCATAGCCTTGAATTTGTCTCATGTTTTCATAGCATTTAGGATTTCAGTAGTAAGCCAATTAGGTTGAATATCAGTCTTTACTCGATGTACTTTCAGTGGTGCATGCTTAGATACTACATCCATGAATAAGTCAGTCCACACCCTCATGGCTTCATCTATGTCATCCAAATTTTGGATCATATTCCACGGAACTTTATATAGGTCATTGAGAAATTGTTCTTCATTAAAATTTTTGAACGATCTGTAAGTGATCATTTTATGTGTATTTTTCTTATTTTTCTTGCATTTAACCTTTCTTGTCAAAAAAGTATTATAGTGGTCACTAAGACCAACATTCAGTACATTAACACAAGCCACATTGTCTGGTAGGTTGGTATAAATGTGATCAATAAGAGTGCTCGATTTTTCTGTTACCCTTGTAGGCTCATTTACCAGCTGGTCTAGGCCTAATGATTCAATAAATTCCATCCAGTTGTTCCTTATTTGAGTATTGAGAAGGTCCTTATTTATATCTCCGAGTATATATGTTTTTTCTCCTGTGCTAGAACATTTTCCATTTGTTTCAAAAAGTTATCATTCCAAAATGCTTTGGAGGAAGGTGGTCTACAAATGAAACCAGCTAGGAAAGATTTTGCATTATTTTGAAAATTTTCCACCCAGATACTCTCAATTTCATGTGACTCCAAGTCAAGTCGCCTTTTTACATTTACTTCTTCCCTAATGTATACAAGACACCCCTCTGCTGTCTCTCTGTCCCTACACAATGGTTTATTGTAGCCTTGACAGTGAAATAGATCATCATTGTGCTTAGCATTTAATTTGGTTTCAGTGAGTCCTAAAACATGCACATTATTTTCCTTGGAAGACAACATTAACTTAATCTGGTCTATCTTTCCCACTATACCTTGTACATTTAAGTGACCTATGTTAAAACCTTTTGTATTTAGTTTCATATCAACTATATGTATGTCATCATGCAATGGGGTACTCACTGAGATTGTCTCCATACTAGTTTTATCATTCTTACATCCTATTTCTGTATTTAAATGTTCATATATATTAGCATCTTCAAAGTCACATGGAATCTGTACTCTTAATATCTTAAAATAGAATTGTATATTTGTGTACAAAAATTAACTTGATTATTATTGATCATTTCAAATTACAGTCATGAACAAATGTTACACATAATATAGATATGGTCTTCAGAATAAAGGAATGATTTTTCTGGTGCTTCTTTAATTTTTAGAGAAATATCACACATGATGATCCACACCATTTTTGTCTTATTGATTTATATGCCACCAATGCCTACATGATGTACAGCAACATAAATTTTAAATGATTGGATGAAATCTGGAACTCAAAAAACCAATGCATCTTCAAGCATGACCTTTATCAAAAGCCTCCTGACATTTGTCAGAGCAATAAATCTGTATTTTCTTGCACAACAAATTGATACAGGAATGATCAACTGAGGAAAAATTTGAGCAAACTTACAGATAATATCCAGAAAGGCCAAACAATGCATCAGGTGCTTTTTTATTGATAGACACTGGGAATTCAGAGATATGTTTAACCTTAACTTGAATCATCAGATTTAACTTGATCATGTCCAGAATATGTCCTAAAAATGTAAAACAAGCTTGGCAAAAGTCACTTTTACTTAAATAAATTGTCAAATCTGCCTCACTCAGTCAAGCAAAACATTTCCGGACAGTTTTCAAGTGATCTTTCCAGGTGGCCTGGTATATAATGACACCATTGATGTCAATGTTCATTAAATGCTGGAATGCTGAGTGATAAGTTTTAATACCAAATGGCATACATTTATATTGGCATAAGTGAAGTCTAGTGGAACCCTTTGAACAGGTTGGACCTGGTGGCATATTTTGTGTTTCTGATTTTGTTAGGTCATTAATTAATTCTTGGAAATGAAAATGAGAGAATGATTGGGAAAAAGAAGATAACATATATCAATACAATATGATTGACCAATACAAGGAGCAATGGTGACCTCATCGAAAGCCTGACCAATTCATTTTTAATAGGATAAATGTTTTGATCCAGATAAGGCTTGGAAGTTACAAGTGGATTAACCAAAACATTATCTACAGCAAAGCCGTTTCCTAGCAATAAATGAACACCCTCAATGGACAAAGAATTCTCAGCTCAGAAAAAATCCACACTCTACTCCCTGAATTAGAAAACTTTCAAAAGAAGAAGACTTCTCAGACAAAGTATCCGATAATAAAAGACTTTAAGATGCTCAATTGTATTTAATAGGAATAGGACTAATAAGTGACATAGCACCTTTCAAAATGAATGTGTCATACTCCTCCATAATGTAATCGGTCTGGGGTTTTTTCACCCCCAAAAATGTATTGTTTACAATACACTACCATGATAATGACCTCTTAGAAATAAAAGCATCTGCAATAGCTCTGTCTTTTCTTCTTTTACTTTTAACTCAGTTTTATAATGAATTATTGTACCTATTCACTTGCATTAAGTGCATGAAGGAAGAGCTAAGGATTTCTGATCAGTTTTATCAGAAGTTTGAGTCTTATAAGTTGTGGCAAATTTAAATTTTTAAATACTCGCACAAGAATGAGATTGTTTTGTGCTAAACATCTGCTGAGAGGAAGACTTATTAACCAATGAACCTTCATGAGTCAGAGAATAGTCTTTAGCTGTAAGAACAGTGTTTTCCATGGCATTCATCTAGGTAAGTCTTATCGTCACTTATCAATCTTTTAAGATGCAAACCATCTGAGAAATATTCATTTTTTCCTAGCAAACTTGACATGAGTTTAGCTATATTTTTTCTTTTTTTGCTTTTCCAAAACCTCTGTCAATATACCTCATGTGCCAACTCATAACCCTTCAATATCCATTCAATAATCAAATCGTAATCAGTACTTCCTTCAAATGACAGTAAATAATAAACTTCATGAAATTTGGCAATAAGTACACTCTGCAGTGTCTATATTATTATTATTGTTATTATTATTATTATTATCATTAATGATTATAAACTCCAATGTAAATACATATTTATGGATCCTATGCAATCTACACACTTAATGTCTTGGAAAAGTTTTGTATTCATGCAAAAAAAGCAGCTATTTTAGTTATAGATGATCATTACAATTTTCAGTCATGAACACAAATTACACATACTATAGATACAGTCAAGCAACAAGAGCTACAAATAATATAGATATACATAGCAACATGTAGATTATACAACCACAATCATTTATGGTATCTGTATTATGTGATTTGATTGATATATTGTTCTAATATTTATTCTAAATTGTATAGATAGTCAGACCCATGTTGTATAACACCATGTTATTACATAGACTATAGTATGTTTCAATTCAGCCCTTTTATGACTAGGCAATGTGAATTCAATTCAATTCAACAAGGAGTAATATTTGAGTTATTATAATTCAGCGAGATCATTCTTGTCAGATTCATGTACAAACCTGGTTATGATAATAACAATCTCATACGGTAGCTTATAGAAACTTGGATGAAATAATTTAATGTAATGAAGCAAATTCACATGCACGCATATCACTGCATTGGTACTTAACCGTGTCTCATGTACTACATAGATCAAGTCATTATGGACGGGAAATTGCAGAATTCTAAGGCATTACATATAACGTGCTGCTTCTATGTTGATACTGGCTCAGGGGACGGTGTTGGTTTTCTCGCAAGAGGGACCAACGCTTCAAGACCAATGGGTCTACAATGAATAATGGGTTTCTTGAATGATCCTTCTGCACACTGGGAGCTTGCACGCTCAGTGAGATGTGTGGAACTGATATTTGTCAGTTGGATGCCATGAGTTAATCAATATTAATTATTAGAACAATTATTCAGTATCACTATATGCAACACAGCAAATAATACATACAAAAACTACTTGCGGATGTAACATTGCTCATATTTTTGAACAAGTTATATACTTTGATCCCCATGTTTGAGAGAATCATACATTATTCATAGCTGAATAAATCATACACTTTGATACCCTTGGTGGCAAATGCAACTGTTCATTTTTTGTTTAAATTTTAAACACTGATCATCCATTGTGGCAAGACCATACATAAATCATATTTGTTCACAAGTCCTATAAGTTGCTTTTTTTGTTTAAGCTGCATGCTCTGACTAGTTCCAGTTAGTAACGATATCAATTCCTTATATCAGTTTAATTTGCCATGTATCATTCTCTTGCATTCATTGTTGGACGTTATGCACATGACTTTGGTGCCAGATGCATTCATGGTTCAACTACATTATACTAAGCATCTCTATCATTAAACTGCTTTGTGTGTTCGATACAATCTAGTCCAAATCTTGATCATCCTGTTACATTACTGATTGTTGTGCAATTCAAGATCTACTTGCAAAACTAGTTAAGGCAATGAACTAAATTGTGGTGTAGAGGTTACGTTATACATTTTGCAATGTCCCCAAGACAGTTTGACACACACTGTGTTGACATCTAAAGTATAAAATAAGGCCAACACCCATTTATGTGTTTTGGTCTCAGTACTTTAGATGAAATAGCTGAAACCAAGAAACTTGGCTATTTTACTGTCAGTCAAAAACCTGTCAGATATTTCCTACATATATGACCTTGTAATAGATTGTGAACCAACATAGCCTTTTTTCTTGAGCCAATTGTTCATTTAGCTAAAATGAAATAAATCATTTAATTTTGTCATTGAACCTAATCTTAGGAGTGCACACACAATGAAACTGTGGACACAGACATAGATGCCATAGTGATTGCCATATCCAGCATCAAAACAATGCGGGCATGAGAATACAATTTATACTGGTGAGTTTAAAATATTCATATGTAAACCATTAATTCATATATTACCTCCAGCAATGAATACTGTAATCGCTAATGAGTTAGGGCTTCTTCCAATATCATTCCAGGAGTACATTCTGAACTCATAATTTCCAGGGGGAGGCTGGGTGACATTAATAAAATACATTATATCAGGGGTCTTTAACTCCTTTAGATCTGTAGCACTCGAGTTCTTCCAGGGTGAATCTGGACTGGATGTGGACTTGTATTCTATGGCAAATGTCTGGGCATGACCACCATTAAATCCAGGCTTAAAATGAAATTCAATCTGGTTTGCTAGAAATCTGCTTATGCAAAATGTGTCAACCAGCTGTGGAGGACCTGGAAAAAGATGAATATTAAATGTTCAATTCCCTTTATATTGATTGTGTGAATACTCTAGGAATCAATTTTCTCCTAAAGTGTTTAGCAGATATTCTAACCCTTACACATGCTCATCAGGAATCATTGGTTCGATGTTACACAATCTACTCAGCCTTTCTGGCAAAAATAATATATTCGTTAAAGAAACTCCTTCTGCTACTGGTATTTCACCTGCCCATGGGCATAGATTTAGTTTGGGATGCCCTTGGTCATAATCAACACCTTGTCAATATGAGCATTTTAAAAATTTCAGTGTCGCACATGAAATTGGCACCATGTTTCGCTCTATCACTTCCTGTCAGTGTGCTTAGGTATTTTTCATGCACGTTCTCTCTTATAAAGCAACATGTTGCAATGGCCAAAGACTCATTACAAAATCCATTGTTTTCTGTGAAAGTTTACAGGTAAGTATACAGTAAAACAAAAAGAAATAATCAGATGTGTTCCTTGATTCAACGTCAATATCTGAAATATTTCCATGAAGAAAGAAAATGGTTTAGTCTTTCTTAGTTTTTGTACTCATCTCAAGATTTTTTTGGTTTCATGCATGCATCTGTATCTATATTCCCATACGTCAATAAGCATAATTATTAATAAATAATACAAACGAGTTTTCTCTGCACAAAGGAGTATTCGTCAGTCAAACCAATTAACCATTAGTAATGCAGGACGACAATACCATTGTCATTAAAAACTCGCTTTCTGTTTTGTTATACCTGGAAATTGTAAACAAGCACATACTTTCTATCCTTGTGCATACAATAGTTATGGCTCATCTCTGTCTGTGTGGGTTCGAGTCTCGGATTCAGCCAATGTGGGTATGTGAGAAAGCTTGCCAGTAGCTTCTCGAAGGTCGGTGGTTCTTTCCGGGGTTTTCCAAGTTCTTCCTCCACCATTAATACTGGTCACCATGTATATCCTATCGTGTGCTGAAAAATGGTGTTAAACCCTACAACAACAACAACAACAATAATGATGGAAAACTGTGTTTATATATCTATCCAATATGGTAATGATAACCAAGCTGTAATGGCTGTTCAGTTTGATTTCACTGAACTGCATCTATCATAGCACTGTATTGTGGTACACGAATGAAAATAATGTTATATTATCTGTAATTCTGTCAGATTACTTATCTGTCTTTAGGTATGTATGTATGTCTGAATAGATGGATGTCTGAGTGGTTGACTGACTGACCTTATTTCTTCATCAACAAATATTATATCATGTCCTCAAATTCATAATATCTTGAAACAAAACAAAGTGACAAAAATAAAAGACAAATATGGAGACAATCAACACAATGACAAATGGTGACGTGCATTTCCAACACATGTATGACTGCCAGACCGATAGTATTACCTCTTCACCCAAAATTACATTCTGTTATGCATAAGTAATTTGCATCGTTTGCTGTTTTTTTTTAAACTTTTTATTTCATTATATGCTTTTGCAATGTAACATTATATGTTGGACTTAATCTTTTCCAAAATCAACTTTACTTCTATGAGACATGAATCATTGATATTTTTTCTTGTATTCTGTAAACCACTAATACATAGCTAAAATATTCTCCATGCGTATGGGATTAATATCAGGATCACTATTAATAGAACTTAAAGAAGTAAATATGTTTATCTGGGTCTGGGTCTAGGTTATTGAAATTTGCCTATAATTTAGATTATGTACCTGACATTATCTAGGTTATATATCATAATTTAATAACAGACCTTCTAATAATAAACAATATTTTAAGGTTATTTTACATTAGGTAATGTTCATTTTGGAAAGTGTTAACTGTGACCTGAGGTGAAGAAGAAAACTACATAATCTTGTTACTGCAAATATTTTTCTTTCGTGTGTAAGATCTAGCAGAATCAATTTGTATTATTGTGTCTAGTTGTTCATTTGGACTGGAATTTATTTCTTCAAATTGTTCAATTCAACTGAATTTTTTCTGGAAACACAAAGTACTCATTAGAAAAGAACATTCATGGACATATTCAAATCAAACTTTAAATTATATTATTGTGTTTAACAAAAAACTGTTGGTACAATAACACAATACAGGCTGCCACAAGCACATCAACACCATCATAACTTCAGCATTGGACTTAATTTGGATTTCTACTAATTTTGATTCAAAACTAAATTATCAGGACTTGTGTCTGTAATTAAAGGATTATTTTGGTATTTAATTCCTAATACCGTTAAGTTCTTTTTCTTTGTCATTTTCACTTTTGTATTCAAGGGAAATAAATTATATGTTGCATTGTATAAAGCTTGTTGCTTTTCACTCTTTTATGTTGCTTATTTTAAGAGCATATCTTCGTAACATAACATAAACACAGATAATAAGGTCATGAAACGAACCAAAAGGACCAATTGAGAAAAAAAAGACAGAGTTAACTAACATCTGTAAGAGATGAAACATATTGATATATATACATAATCATGTGAAAGAAATTTTGGAACTAAGCACCATTAACATTCCGAAGCATCAACATATTTTTATAGTGTTTTTATGTAAGCCCTGTGTTGTTACAAGTAATCATTCAGGAGGAAAATTTATAAAGGTTTTCAAGATGGACAGCAAAGCAGCATTTCTGGAGCATGAATTAGCATTTAAATACATAAACAAGTGCATTTTGTGAGAGAGAAATGCGGTTTTTTTTTATAGATTTTTTTGTAATCCGAAGTACATGTAATTACTTATTACATAACAGTGATATGTATTTTGAATTTGTATAGATTTTTGGGAATTTTCTCAGTGATAATTTGTTATGCACATCTGCTTTGTAATTGACCTTAGTCCAAATCAAGTTGGGGCCCCAAGTGGCCAAGCGGTCTAAAGTGCTCTCCGTCATGGATCACTGCCATCTCACCTCTGTCTGCGTAGGTTAAAGTCTCAGGTTCGGCCTATGTGGATATGTGAGAAAGCTTGCCGGTAGCTTCTCATGGGTCAGTGGTTCTTTCCGGGGTTTTCCCGAGTTCTTCCTCTCCATTAATACAGGCCACCATGTATAGCTTCTTCCCTAACTTTTCTCTCTCTTTACAAACTGTAGATAATGTTTGAAAGCCAAAACTGGTTTTAAAAGCCTCTCTTGACCATCCCCTTCACATGTTTATGCTAAAAGAACTGCTTGGCAAAGGAGATATACTGAATTATAATTTCTAATGAACTTAATAGAGCAATGCTGTATGGATCCTGCATGAAGCTTGCTCCTTTGTCTCACAAATGCATATGGAGCAAGGAAAAGGTCTTGAGGGAAGGATAGGGCTCTCAAAAAATACCCTTTACCTTATGGTTCATATGGGTCTTTAGTTAGAGATGACAAGGCAAAAAAGATTCAATCTAATCATAAACAAAGATGATATGTCTTTACAGCTAGGATTGATACATTTCCTACAAATGCTTCTAAATTTTTCTAGATCATTTGACGACAATGGATCATATACAGAATGATGTGTAGGAGAGAGCCTCATGTTCTGTGTCAGACGGTCCCTTTTTGGTAATATCCTGGGAAGGTCTACCAGCAGGTCAACATCACTGACCCATGATCATTGGGCTATTCACAACGAACGAAGCAGTGGAGTTCCTGAATTTGTTTACTGCCTGTTGGATCATCCTGAATGATAGGATGGCATAAACCAAAGCTGAAGCCCTCTGGTTGGGCTCTAAGGAACAAAATGAGATTGTAGTTTAGCCTTCTCATAAACAAGTCAACACATGTGTTATGTATTTCTATATTGTGTGCTTAACTTTTGTCCATTGTGGCTCTTTGTTCTTTAAGATAATGGTCATTTGTAAACAAAATTTTACATAGGTAACATCAGTTCCTGACCATAGTTTGCACATAATTTGTTATGAGTTTATAGTATAAAAACATACTTGTTTACAATATAACTTGAACTTTCCATAAAAATTACTAACATATGGGTCAGGCACGAATGTGTATAATTAGAAACTCATTAACAAATACTTAATTATTGTTTTAAGACCACTCTGTCTGAATCCTTTGCAGCTGTGTTGTGATTTGAAAGAAATTATTTATTTCAATATTCACTGCAGTTAGTATGTTATCATTCAATGTGGATTAACATTTTAGCTTGGAATAATTGTGAAGTCAGTCAAAGACATTCTGAATTGCATCACTGTGGTACATCGTAACACTCATGACTACTGAAGGTTATTTGGAACATTCTCTATTTTTTACATGTGAGAAACATGTTATGATTATTTTAGAATTAATTCACAAAACTGTATGTGTATTGAGAAATTTCGCTTTAAATGTAAAGAAATAAATGACTTGTTGATTTTTCTTAGTTTGCAGGTTTCATTTCTTTCTGTTAGTTAATTTAAGACAGAGAAGTAACATACATTGGGGCTCATATGGGTTCTGAAGTACTTTACAACAGTTTAGAAATAATAAAAATGTGTCTGTTTTGTTTAGAATGTAAATTTTCCCTAGAAAACATTTTAATGACACACATTTACACCTGTTTCATGAAACCAATAAGTGTCCACAATGTGCCCTAATGTTGACAACTGTTGTCAGCTTTGAACCATTGTCAGTTAAGACAAAGTAGTCATCTTTAGAAGTCTTTTGGTGAGGACACCATGAAGGTCAGATTTCTGCAATCACAATTGCATGTGACCTGTTTGTGCTAAGCACCAACATGTCTAGAGCCAATCGGAATTAGAGGAATTTAAAAATCTACCAGTAAAATGAACTAATGTCTCAAACAGACAAGGGACAATAACATATCTAACCATGCCTCAATCAGTGATTTAATGATGGCTATGCAGAACAGAGGAAGCAAATAATTCTGTGGAAAAGAACCACTCCGAGAGAGAGACATATAAAAAAGGGGAAGAGAAATTGATCACAGACAGTAATATAAAGCTTCTACAGGTAGGAAATATCTTAGCTGAATATTTGTGTTGATTTAAGTAGATAAGAATTCAGTGGGTTGTACATTATAATGTGCAGCCATTTTAGTATGACATAGAACATAGCATATCGAAGAGTTGCTGTAGACTATTACTTCCAAGTATATAGTTGAATCGACTAGAAAATTGAATTGTGACTTGCATTTGCATTTATCAGGATGTAGATGGGAATAGGTAAAGTAGACGGAGTGGACTGTATGCATATGCATCATTCTATTATTTGTAGGACATGTGAATGATTGCTGTGTCAAAATGTAAAAAATGTAAAATTTAGATGGTGTGCACATGTTGTGGAACTTTGTAAGTAATATTAATATTACTGCATGTACATCAAGGTGATTATGGAATGAAAAACATTACCACATGATGAGAGCCTAGTAAAGTGTTTGCCATTTGTCTAATGAGAAGTCTGTGAGAGATGTGTATATTACGGATATGAGTATAAAGAGAACAGGATGTACGTCTCATATTTTCTTTAGGAAGCTCCCAGGCTACACACGAGAGATGGTGTTTACTGCCTTATTTACACCCACCAAATATGCTGGTTAGGTATAGGCCCCAAATGTAAACTGTAGTTTAGAATGTGCATGCCTCTTTGCATTGCTATGACTGAGCCATCAAATCTATTATTGCATCACATCACTACTTCCAAAATGCTACATAAACATATGGTGTTTATAGGCTTGCTTTCACCCCCACAATGGCCACTGAACACTACACATTCAGTGAGCATCATGTCACATGTCTTAACAGTATATGTACTAATAATTTCTTCTCTGTCATAATTGATTGCATTTATACCTTAAGGTATTACTGTTGTTTCTTTCCAATTTTGCTTATGGTATATTTCATTGTCATCTTGGTAATAACAGAAAAGGGGCAACATTTTCTAAAAAGCAAGTCCATTCTGAGGCACTCTGCTGCACATTTTTCCAAGTATTTCCTATTAGCTGCATTGTTTGGTCATTCTGCCTTAACAGTTGCATCAGTCAGTCATACGGGCAAGTCCATCTCAAACATTGTCATTTCTGGCTCAATATATATATATATATATATATATATATATATATATATATATATATATATATATATATATATATATATATCAAGGTCTTATCTAGACAACGTGACAGTTTTCATGTAAGGAACTTCCATTACTTCTGGAAGGTTGAACTCTCGACCGCCATCCAAGGATCTGTTTTACGTTTTAGTTAGTGTTATAACTAATGTTAATAACTAATGTTAAGATAATAATTCTGGCAATCGTGCCTTAACATTTGAGATGTCAAGTTGTTTTATGTTGTGCCCTGTTGGTTGCTGAGGTTTTATTTTCTTCAGTTTATTGGATTTCAAGTGATTATTATCCCTGAAATACAATAGTGCTCTAATAATTCTTGGACAAAGGGATTTACTGGAATGTACATGAAGTTCAAAAACTGGAATAATATCTTCTGTAATTGATCAACAAGAGACTATTGACACATGAGTCAACTGGTACAACTGTTAGAAATCATTATTGCCATCTTGGATTTTCACTGGGATTTGAACTTTGATTCACTTATGACTTTTAATTGATGGGACTCATGTTTTTCATTCTTGGATTATTTTTGGATTTAATTCGTAAAACCATAAGTTCTTTCTTCTTATTTGCTTCACTTTTTATTCCAGGGAAATAAATTATTTATTAAGTTTTTCAAAGCTTGCTATCTTCACTCTTTTATGTTACTTTTTTAAGAGCACAGACTTGTAACAGAAAAAGGGGTTGCTCGTGTTTGGGATACAAATTTTGCTAAATTATTTCAGAAAACTGATTTTGAAATTTAAATTCCCTATGTTTCAGAATTTTTAAAATCCCGTGCATTATTCCCATGTATCATTTCACAATTTACAAATCTTTAGTGAAATCAACAAGCTTTTTTGCAATGTCATCAAAAGTGGAGATCTTTCTTTCAAATCCTACCCAGGAGCAGTTATATAGTTTGAAGAAAGATGAATTGATTCAGAAAATATGATATTTTCTGAGACAAAAGCTTCTTTAATGAAGCAAGAAATAAAAGATTGTTGGTCCAGTATTTGGAGGAAAAAAATGTTTTGGATAAAAGTGATTTGGTTTTGATAGTTAGGTTTGTTTCAGACTCTGACATAAAAGTAAAAGAATTAAAATTAAAATAGAAGACGGAATTAGAGTTAAGAAAGCTTGCACTTCAGATGGAAAAAGAGGAGTCCATCTCACACATCGGCAGTTCTGGCTCAACATATATAAAAACTTGTTTACCAAAACTGCCACTGTCTCTGAAACGAGATCCACACCTAGATACAATGTTTGTATTATTAGTTGTTTACGTCAAAAATAAAAAAATAATAATATAATCAGTCAGAACTGAACTCTGTTCTGGACAATATCAAATCAAATGCAGTTACAGAAAGAACAAGTGCAGTTCCAGAAAGAAAAACAAATGCAGTCAAAATTGGAGACAGAGGAGAGTTGTTGTTGTAGGCTTTGATGCCATTTTTCAGCACATGATAGGCTATACATGGCGGCTAGTATTAATGGTGGATGAAGAACCCAGGAAATCCCCAGAAAGAACCACCGACCCTCGAAAAGCTACTGGCAAGCTTTCTCACATACCCACATTGGCCGAATCCGAGACTCGAACCTAGGCAGGCAGAGGTGAGATGGCAGTGATCCGTAATGGATAGCGCTTTAGACCACTCGGACACTTGGGACCCTGAGACAGAGGAGAGAAAGACAGATGTAAATGCAAATGCTGCAAGTGCAAAGAGATGAGGAAGAAAGTTTAGATTAAGAGAATTACAGCTGGCAAATGAAAAGCACATTCCCACTTTAGATACAAATTCAAATTTTGACGTTATTAACAATTTTATTAGTGCCCCCTTTTAGAAAAAAAAGAAGTAGATACATATTTTCCTTTATTTGAAAAAGTGGCTAAAAATTTGAAATGGCCAAGGGATCATTGGACTCAGTTATTACAGTGTTCACTTTTTAGCAAAGCCCGAGATATCGATGCATCCTTGTCAGTACATAAAAGTGCCGACTATGATGTGGTTAAGGAATGCATCACAAAAAGTTATGAGGTTTATTGGTAAAAATTCATGAACTTTAAAAAGGCAGCTGGACAAACTCATGTCGAATTTGCTGAGAAAAAGAGCAGTTATTTGGTAGGTGGAGAGTTCAAGTACTGGATGAGCATAAGATCGAAACCTTGTACTGCTGATGAACATTCTTTAGCCAATAGTTTCTTTTGTAAACAAGGCTTCCACTCAGCAGTCTTCTGGTAGGAAAGTAGTTCAGCCTAATAAAAGCCCTTCTAAATTTCAATCTGGCATAACTGTTAGAAATAAAGTTTCTGATAAGAATGATCAGAAATTCTTATCTCTTCCTACATGTACCTATTGTAAGAAGAAAGGACACATTATCTCTGATTGCCACAAATCGAAAAATAGGCATTAGAATCAAGACAGACCTATTCCAAATGCTCTTATTTCTAAGAGATCAAGGTCACCATCATGTATTACAAGCAATACATTTGATGGGTCTAATAAACACCAGTCAGATTTTATTATGGAGAATTATGAACCATTCATGTTGAACAGTTACATATCACTCTTGGGTGATTTAGCCATTCCCATCCCTATTACAATTTTAAGTGACACAGGAGCTTCACAGAGTCTTTTATTATCAGGTACTTTGCCTTTTTCAGAGCAGTCTTCTTCAAATGAGTGTTCTTTTCTGGGTAATGGAGTGTGGCTTTGTTAATGTTCGTCTCCATTGTATAAATCTGTCATCAGACTTAGTCTCAGGACCTGTGACAGTTAGAATAGAGTCTTCCTTACCCGTTTAGGCCGTTCATTTATTACTAGGCAATGACCTAGCTGGAAATAAATTTGTGGTTAATCCACTTGTAACTGACAAGCCTTGTTTGGATCAGAAAGTGGATCCTATTGAAATAGAATTCTCTGATTTATACCCAGCTTGTGCAGTTACTAGAGCTATGGTAAAGAAAGCTCTTGAGAATGATGTTGATCAGGAAAGTATTCCTTTAGCTGACACATGTATTGGTCAGGCTTTTGATGAGGTCACTTACGCTCCTTGTTTGGATCAATCAAAGGGTATTGATCATAGTGATGCTTTTTTAAGTACTCATTCTTTTCATTCCAATCAGGGTAACAAACGACAATTACTTGTCGTCGAACAGGAAAAAGATCCTGACATCTACTGTTTGTTTGAAAGTGCCAACCAGTGAAACTGAAGCCACAAAAGTGCCTGCTTATTATTTCATTAAAAATGAAGTCCTTATGAGAAAATGGAGACCACCTGAGGTACCAGCTGGTGAAGAGTGGTCAGTGAACTATCAAACAGTAGTTCCAAATTCGTACGGACAGGAAATTCTTAGTCTGGCCCATGAAACTCCTTTGGCTGGTTATTTAGGGATCAATAAGACTTGTCACAAGATCATGAATCAGTCCCTTTGAACTAGTTGTTGGACATACTGTATGTGGATCACTGAATTTGTTAAAAGAGAAACTTCTTTCTGATGAAGATACTGGAATTAATCTCGATTATGTTTCTAATTTTTAGTACAAGTTGTCAAAAGCTTGATAGGTTTCAAGAACTAATCTGCACTCAGTCAAAAATTAAATTATGGTGTTGAGATTTCTTTAAAAACACACAGCAATTTGTTTAAATGCAGAAAAATTGTTTTATCAGTCTTGTAGTTGGCAACATTGGAATAACTTACTGCAAAAAGATCAAGAGGTCATCGAGGAAAAGAAAAATTCTAAGTTTAGAAGAAAATGTGAAAGTAATTCAACTGACCAAAACGCGGGCAAGTTTGAGGATCCTTGCAAAAAAAATTGATGTCAGAAAGGCTCAGATAACAATATTGTGAAATTTAGGGAAACAATTCTGCAGAAATGGGAAGGTGGAATGGATGGAGAAAGGAAGATTGTTAGAACCAGGAAATGTTTGTATCCTAATTTGAACGACAAGGTTTTTGAATGATTTTGCACTGAACATGCTAAGAAAATTCCACTCACTGATCAAATGATCAGAAAAAGCAATAATTTTGTCAGTTAAAATGGGATATGATGACTTTACTGCAACAAATGGTTGCACATATTTCAAGTTCGACACAATATTAAGTGTTCTGTCCTTAGTGGAGAATCAGCTGATGTTAATAATGAAATTATCAAAGATTGGAACAAAGGACTGAATGATATATGCAGGGGATATGACAGCAAGGATATTTTTAATTGTGATGAGACTGGTTTGATTCTTAGACTGTTACCAGCAAAGTATCTGGTACAAAAAGGGGATTCGTGTAACGCTGGGGAAAAAAAAACAAAGGAGAGATTTACAGTTTTGTTCTGTGCCAGTTGTTCTGTTGAAAAACTGAAGCCACTGGTGATTGGAAAATCATAAAATCCAAGATGCTTTAAGGGATATAGCCAGACACATTTGAGAGTTACAAATGAGGCAAACAGAAAAGCATGGATGACAGGACAGATATTTGAGTCCTGGATCAAAAAACTTAATCAGCAGATGAAAGTGCAGAACATGCTGAAAACTGGATTTGTCAAATGTCAAGTTGTCATACTTTACTCCAAATGCAACTCAAAAACTTTAGCCCCTGGATGCAGGGATAATCCAGATGGTCAAAGTGAACAACAGGAAAAAGCTGCTGAGATATGTTTTGTTCCTGATGGATAATATAACAGCTGCATCAGAGACAGCACAAAAGGTGAATATGCTGGATGCAATCCAATGGCTGACAGCTGAGACGATTCAAAAGTGCTTTTGAATATGTGGGTTTTTCCAAGAGGTATCAGGTGTACCAGAGGCAGAGGAGGAAAACTGGGATGAGGAGGACTATCTTTCCCATATACCATCTGGAACAACCCTTAAGGATTATGTTCAGTGTGATGATGCATTACCTACAGGGAACACAATTAGTGATGACTGGGAGTCATTAATAACAGAAGGTACTAGAAATTCTAGTGATACATGCCAGGATGGGGAAGTGACTGTGACAGTGACATAACATGTGACAATCCAAACCCAGCCAAGCAGTGCATTACACTGCATACTGCATGGTTACATTCTACAGAACTCATGGATTATGACTTCACAACAATGTTGAACTTGTGGACATAATTATGAAAACACAAGATAGTCTGAAAAAAGATTTTAAAAAAAGCTGTAGAAAACATGGGACAAATGACACTGGAAAAATTTTTCATGCATAAGAATTCTTAGAAACATCTCTGTTGTACTTAAGAGTCTGCAGGTGAAAGACAATGTAAACTGTAACATTATTATAAAGACAGTTTTAAAACTATATCAATGGTTATTCATAACATTCTTTTGAAAATGATGAAACAATTTGTTTCACATTGATTTCACAACATGCATGTGATTTTTAAATGAAAATATTAAATGTTTTAGAATTAAATCTAGTTGTGATTTTCTTGATATATATTTATTATTTGCATTTGTCATTCCCCTCTAGAAAGGCCAACACCATTATAAGGCCACTTCCCTGCTGCAATAGGGGTGGCCTTATAAGAGGGGGAGTAATGCATAATTAATGCAAAACCACAGGAAAATAACTCATTTGATATGGTGTATTCCTGATGGCATCACCATTCCTATGTCATTCTTTATGTCCACTCAAAACACTTCATCACCATCTGAATGAAACTATAAATCAGATAACTAATAAATACTTGATCTAAAAGTCTTAGATTAATTGACAAACAAATTGTAGACTTACTTTCTGGCATGACATGGAAGATAAGATGATAGATTCCAAATTTGTTAGGCATATTCACAAGGTAGTCTCCATAGTCTCTCTGACTGCCAAGATGGACTTTAATGCTCGAAAATATTCCATTAGAGACATTGGGCTGATTTGGAACCAGCTGCCATATGTCTGTTGTTGCTCCCCTATGATACCACCTGATGTCTGTTGGCTCTGGGTAGGCTATTATATTGACTGCCAATGTCACATTGTCATTCAGTGCTCCATAGTACTCAGTTAATATGTGTTTCTGAAAGTCAAGCCTGGGACTACCTATATAGAAAAAAAAATGGCAAACTAGAAAATGTCAAGGGCAGATTCAAGCATCTTCAAAATTAAACCATCTTTTAATTCTCCCCAGATTAGTATTTTTCCAACAGCATTGGTTTCCATCTAATTAGTGAAGTTGCTCTTGTCATTTGCTCTATGGTGGTAAAGTACAACACTCACTCAATAATCAGTTCCCGGTAAATTTGTCCAATGCAAATATAGAAATACAGATTTATAAGACAAATATCAGTGCATTTATCAGATCTAATTTTGAAATTCATCTACTTCATTTTCAGATTAAGGTAGCCCATTACAAGGTACTCTGTGATAACGTAGAATGTGTCAGTTTCAGATTTTAGTCCCAATATCTTGATTTTCATAATTTTCCTAAAGCATCCACATGTGTATATATTTGTCCCATAGAAATAGTTTTAAACATTATTTCATCCACATGAGTCAATGAGCAAGGAAACACATGAGAAGGGTATAAACATCTTCCATGAGGTGTTGAAAACAAATTGCAATTATTCAGCTTCTGTCACTTCCATCTAACATTTACATGCAAGTATTGTATATAGAATCATTTCATATACCCAATTATTATATTGCATTCTAGGAAGTGATTATGCAATTCTGTGTCTGTTTTAATGCATTGTATACTTGAATCTTTTACCTACTGCTATACATCTGAACATTTGTGTGCAAGCATATTCTTTATCACATCGTTATCGTTGTATATTTTTATTTTATGACCTCAGATTTGCAGTTGTCAATGAAAAGGTATGTGTGCCTGCATGTTTCTATGTCTATGTTGGTGTGATAATGTGAGAATTTGTTTTTGTTGAAAATACTGTATATAATTAAGAGATTTAAAGTGCATTATTTCTTACAACTATTCCATAATGAAAACTAAGGTACTAGAACACTTTATGAGTGTATACATATTAGCAGGAAATCAAAATACATATAAAACTTTGGCTGAGTAATGGAATAACTGAATGACCATTTGATTAAAAAAATCTTGCTACCAAACAATCTGTGAAAAGAAAACAATGTTACTGTGGGCTTTCATTGTCTATACCTCTGATACAAAAATCAAATATTGTGAGCCAAGACTGTAATCCTGCTATATTTTAATGGACTTGGTTTAGATATAATGATGAATACACTGAAGTGTTTTAATACTGCAAGTGACTAGAATCAAACAAACTGTTATTCGAACACACCGTAAATGTAAATGAACTTTTTGGTTGGTCATAATATCAAATTTTGTGAACATTCTGACATTTTGTCAGAATGGTCACAAAATTTGATATTATGACCAAAGAAGCAGTGCCATATTTTTGATACAGTTTACCACGGCACATTAGAAAGAGGACATCAGTTTTGTATTTGATAACTTGAGGATGTTAATTGTGATTTACTGCCACAAATATCCATTTTAATAGACTTGCTAATGCATCACTAGTAAATCTCAATTTGCAACAGTAAATTCACTACTAACATCCCAAGATCATTTTACGCAAAATTATTCCCTTCTTAAATCTCACTAAATTGTTGTCATAATAATTTCCATGAATACACAAATTTCCATCATTTCCATGTGCATTAATTATGGCTTGTAAGCTCTCAGAATTCCTTATACCACCAGCCTCATTATAGTACAAATATTATCTGTACACAGTATAACAGGTGTAGATTCTACAAATACATGTATATTGTTCTTTGCAATGGAAATATTCAGGAGTGCATACTTTTTCAAGGCTCAAATAGGCAATAGTTTATCCTTAAGCTGGGCTGTGCATTCTTTAGAGTTTTTGGTTCTTATGATAATGTCATAGATGCTTGAAGAGAATGTTGGGATTCATCGAGAAGAATAAAACCATCATTCTTGTAATTATATTTGGGATTGTTTCTGGATGTGCTTGTTTGTTGTTGGTGATTACATCTGAGAGTGTTTTAGGCCATATGCTTATTTGTTCTTAGCAATAAAATTTGGGAGTGTTGTAGGACCTTTCTTTCGGACGTGTTTATTTGCTCTCATCAATTATATTTGGGAGTATATTGAAGATATTTCTTTCTTCTTAACTAATATATTTGAGGGTGTTTTAGGACAAGTTATTTTTGTTCTTAATAATAATAATAGGGAGTATTTTCTGGGACCCGTTTCTTTGATTTTACTAACTATAGCTGGGAGCATTTCAGGTCATGTGTTTCTTTGCCATGTTTTTCGTTGTTCTTAATAATTATATTGGGGAATGTTCTAGGACATGTTTCTTTGTTCTTAACAATTATGTTTTGGAGTGTTTCAGGTTGTGTTTTTTTGTCGCTTGTTTCATTGTTCTTAATAATCATATTTCTGAGTGTTCTAGGACACGTTTCATTATTCTGAATTTTTACATTTGGGTGTATTTCAGGACATGTCTTTTTTTAGTCATGTTTTATTTTGTCTGTTCTTAATATTTACATTTGTGTGTATTTCAGGAGACATGTTTCTTAGTCACATGTTTCATTGTTCTTAATATTTATATTTGGGAGTGTCCTATGACACATATTTCATTATTTTTAATATTTATATTTGGGCATATTTCAAGGACATGCATCTCTTTGTCAAGTGATGCATTTTTCTTAATATTTTTATTTGCTCTAATAATTATATTTGCAAGTATTATCTTTGGGTGTGTTATACAAGGAACCATATGTTTTAAGTGTTTTACATGTGTTACCTTTATCTTTTATTTATATACATTGTACACAATTTCAACACATTTACCTTCTATATTTTTCTTGATCTTCCTCATGAATGATTTTTTTGGGAAGTGTTTTCTTCCAAATTTTTCTTGCAATTTACTTAATAATTTTAAAAGTTTACCGTTCATTAGCATCATATAGCTACATTTGTGCTGAGGTGCCTTAAAATACATGGTTTAGGAGGAAAGCATGTTTAATTGGTATTTTTTCCATTTCATTAAAATAAATCAAATAATACAAATATGTATTAAAACTAAATTTTAAGTAATGGCATTGAATGCATAAATGCTTTAAAATAATGCAACACAAATGTTAAACCATATTAGCAAAATGTTTCAGGCACTTTAATAACATATGTCGACACCAACCACCATCAAACTCTATACAACCAAACAACAAACTCTATGTTACAAAGCACATCAACTATATAAAAACAACTGCATCAAAATCTATGTATGAAAATGCACTAAATGATATGTAACTAAACTCATCACCTCAGTGTAAACAATTACATCACACTCTATGTAAGCAAGTGTTATGTTCAGCTAGTTTGCTTTATTTGCTTATTAATTTTTTATTTGTTTGTTTCTTTGCTTTTTATTTTTTTAATTTCATTATATGTTGTGGAAAACTGTATGTTGGACTTTCCCTTGTCCGAAATCAAGTTCATATTTTACTTGATTTTTCTTTTATTCTGTAAACAACTAATACATAGCAAATAGTTTCATATATGTATGGGTTAACTAGTAGGATTTTTATCCTGGCCTGAGTCAAGAACATTGTGTTTACTACATTTATATTCTAATTATTCTTTTATTCTGTAAAGATTAGGAGTCTCCTAGGAGGTAATTTTCCTTTATTTAATAGGTTTTTTTCCTGAAAATGCTAAATGTGACCTGAGACTATGTAGAGAACTATATAATCTTGTTTTTGCTTGAAATAATTCATTCGTGCATTAAAAATCTGAGTAGAATCAATAGTATTATTGTTGTGTCCAGTTCGTTTGGGTTAGAGTTGTATTTATTCAAATTATTTATTCACTAAACACACAATGTGCTCATCAAAAATAACAGTTTTTGTAATGGAGAATTTAATTTACAGTGACATTTCAAATAAGGATAATTTCTGCATTGTATTATTGTCATCCAACAAAAGATGTTGGCATATCACCAATACATGGAACACCACAGGCATATCAACACTTCCAGTGTTGGATTTAATCTGGATTTTCACTAAAAGTTTATTCAAAACTTTAATCCTTAGGATTTGTGTCTGTAACTCTATTTGGGATTTATTTCTCATACTACAAGTTTCTATTTTTACATTTTAACTTTGTATTCAAGGGACAATAAATTTTTTGTTGAATTTTACAAAGTTTGTTGTTTCTCACTCTTTTTAGCACTTTTCTATTAGAAAACATTAAACTTTATGAAACCAAACACATCAAACTCTATAGAGAGGGTGGAAAAAGGTTATATCAAAGATAGTGTTATGTGCATATCATTGTTTGGGAAAATGTTAAGCAAACAATCTGAAAGGTGACTGGGGAAATAAATTTTTTTAAAGTACAGTTTTTCTCATATTCTTTACATTAATATATAAATAAATAGTGTGTACAATCATGTTACATATTGCTTCAATGTCTACTTTCTTCTTGTATGAACCCATTATTTTAATTTGTTTCAATGCCCTCTTTCTCTCTCTCTCTCTCTCTCTCTCTCTCTGTGTCTCACAGTCATGATTATAAAAATCACTGTGTCACTAACCATCTTATATTTTATGAAACTTCTATTTATTTCCATGGCTTTCTTTTGCATGGAAAGATTTATGTTTCAAATCTTACAATAAATGTATTCCAGTGTGTTTTAATGGTCGAGTCCATGGTTATTAAACAGCACTGTGTATAACTTAATAAGAGTATTTTGCTATAACTCAGGCAATGTGGCAAGATCTACACAATAAAGACAGAACCCACTTTATTATTGCTATATTGCTGTAGCTTTCCAAATGGGGAAATATAACTTAATCCATCAATAAGAATCATGATGTAGACATACACAAAAAACATGATTGACAAAATTATGCATAGATTAATTCCCACTGTGGAAATGTATGTGTGTAATTTGGATTTTTAACGTAGCTATAACAACTTCTCTGTCATATCACTACGATGTATAAAGTGTGACATTTTCTAATGATGTCTAGCACTGGGCCATCATGCCACAGACATGTAGCATGATGTCCCACCCAGTCACATGATCCTGACACCAGGCTGACCAGTCCTAACACTAACCTCCTAATGCTGAGCACAAAGTGAGGCAGCTGTTATTACCATTTCTACAAGTCTTTGGTATGACTCAGCTGGGGAATTAACCCACGACCTCCCTCATCTGAGGCAGATGCTTTAACCACTGGGCCACCGGAGCAGTCTGCTTAAATGTTTATTTTCCCAAATGCAAAAGGTGTTTGTTTTCATTTGTGATCAAGGATATTTAGTTTTAAATTTATGGTCCTAAATTGTTTGAGAAAAACGGTTCTTACATTCTTGCTCTGAACTGTAAAAAACAACTTATTTCCATTATCATCATCATCATCATCATCATCATCATCAGTCTCATGACCTAGTGTGGTCATTGAGGCACTGTGCTGCTGAACATCTGACCAGTTCCCTCCACTTGTCTCGATTATGTGCCAATGCCTGTGTTGCTGCAAAACTTTTCCTGGTCCATTCTGTGATGTTGTCAGTCCACATTTTTCCCTGTTTACCTCTCCTTCTGCCACCCTGGATGCTGCCCTGCACGACTGTTGTGGACAGACTGTTGGCTCTAGTGACATGGCCATACCATTTCAGCTTTCTCTTTTTGATGGTGGTGAGGAGGTCCTCATATTGGCCTACTTCACACTTGATGGTGTTACGTACTTCTTCATTTGTGATGTGGTCCATGTAAGAGATGCCAAGGATGGTTCTGTAGCATCTCATTTCAAGTGACTGGATTCTTCATTGTAATTCTGCTGTCAGGGTCCATGCCTCACATGAGTACAAAAAGACTGAGATGACTAGAGCTCGCAATAGTCTGATTTTAGTTTTCAGACAGATATTCTTGTCTCTCCAGATGGGTCTTAGCTTTGACATAGCTGCCATTGTTTGTGCTGCTCTTGACAAAATTTCTGCTCTTGATCCCTCTTCAGTGATTATGGCACCAAGATATTTGAACTGGCTCACTGTTTCCAGTTCATGTCCTCTGACTTTAATCTTGGCTGAGATTTGTTTGCCACTATTTGTCATCAGTTTCGTCTTCTCAGCGCTTATCTCCATGTCAAATCTGGAAGATGTTTCATCCAGGTTCTTTAAGTGGCTAGCTCATCTTCACTGCCTGCCAGCCCATCAATGTCATCTGCAAAGCGGAGGTTGGTGATGTTACGCCCTCCAATGCTGACTGTCCCACAGTGGTTTTCCAGGGCTTCACTCATGATGCGCTCGAAGTAGATGTTGAAAAGTGTGGGTGACAGAGACAGCCTTGATGCACTCCCACTGTTGTCTGGAACCAGTCCCCCACAGCACCTTGGGCAATTACTATACTGGTGGCTTTGGCATACAGCTGCTTGATGGTATTGGTTAACTTTTGACCCATGTTATACTTCTTCATTGTGGCCCACAATGCCTCATGCCACACTCTGTCAAAGGCCTTTTTGAAATCTATGATGTCTTGTTGGTATTGCAAGTACTTTTCACACAGAACCCTGAGATTGAATATTTGTTCTGTTGTGCTTCTTCCACTCCGGAACCCGGCCTGTTCTTCAGCGATTATTTCTTCTGCTTGTGGTTTCAGTCTGTTCAAGATGATCTTCACCATTACCTTACTAGCATGGCTGATGAAACTGATAGTTCTGTAATTTTGGCATAGCTGGAGATTGCCTTTTTTGGGAAGTGTTATAATCAGTGACTGGGTCCATTGTGTTGGCCATTCACCTGTCTGCCAGATCTTGTTGCAGATTTGTGTTAGTAGCTCTTTCACTGATTCTCCCCCATTCTTGATAAGTTCAGCTTGGATGTTGTCTACTCCAGCTGCCTTCCCATTCTTCAGTGCTCTTATTGCTGACTCCACCTCTTCTTTGAGAATGGGGAAGTCATCATCATTTGAGGAGTTTGGAACTTCAAGCACCTCTGGGTCTCCTGTGGACTCATGGTTGTAGAATTCCGTGCAAAGAACTCATTTCCATTATACTGGTTGATAAAAAATTCCTAAGGCTCAAATTATCTTGCCTGAATACCAGACTCTCCATGCCTGGAAATTAAATTATTGGACCCTTAGTTATGTTTTTTATCTCATGTTATGTAGACCTGCATATATCATAATGTCTGCATTTGGTCATCCATTCAATTTATACCTGCATGTAGTTCTTCCAATTTGTGTTCCTGTTCCGTTATGTCTTAAACTCTTTATTGCAATGTGTCTGTACTTTGCATTATGCCTGCAATGTTTTTTGTTTTGATACATCTATGCATGAGATGACACTCTTATCATTTCTTTCAAACATGTATCCATGTACTTTTTATGTTTACAACTTTCTGATCAAATTTATTGTCAATGTTTATCCTAAAATCTTAGGATGTTCTATGTCCACAACCATGTAACTGTTTTCCATACATTTCACTTTCAAGTTTATGTGATGCCATCATTATATGTAACTATGCACTTATTTTTCATGAACTGTTTACTGTAAGCTGAAATGAACATATTTTGTTGTTGTTGTTGATGTTGTTGTTGTAGGGTTTAAAGCCATTTTTCAGCACATGATAGGCTATACATGGCCGCCAGTATTAATGGTGGAGGAAAAACCTGGGAAATCCCTGGAAAGAACCACCAACCCTCGAGAAGCTACTGGCAAGATTTCTCACATACCCACATTGACCGAATCTGAGACTCGAACCCACGCAGACAGAGGTGAGATGGCAGTGATCCATAACAGAAAGCGCTTTAGACCACTCGGCCACTCAGGGCCCCAAACATATTTTGTGCAACCTACATAGCTGTCAAATCTGTATAAGCAAAAATTCTGTTTTTATGGAAATTTAGTTTTGATTAGTTTTCTTCCCATAAGCAAATATTCAAAGGAAGAAAAAAACTTTGGTTTCTGGACAAAGTGCATGACCAGATTATTGTTTTAGTCTTGCTCAGATGCAACCCTGACAAATTTAAAAAAAACTGATTCAAATAAGTATGTTTTCTACACTTACATTGAACTTTTATATTAACTTCTGCAGAAACTGTGAATCCATTCATGACTGAGTTGGTGGCCCTGCAAATATACTTCCCAGTGTTCAGGCATCCTACAGTAGTGTTGTGAATCAATTCATGTGCATCTTTAACTGTTGATATCAAAACATCACCAAAGTAAAGTGAGATTACTGAATAGGGATTACTGTCAACATGGCAGTAGAATTCCAATGTGCTGTTCTCCAATGTCTCAGAAATGTTGCCTTTGGTAACAAATTCTGTAATCTTAGCAGCATCTGAAAGATAAAGCAAGATAAATCATGTAGCTGACTATTGGTACTTTCTAGCATAACAAGTTTAGTGTTAAGTATAAATGATTCAATTGATAACTAAAAAAGCTACAGTTGCAAGACTGTACAATACATTGTATTCATTGCAATATGAAATGTGGTCTCTTCTTGAGTCATGGCATCTCTGCAATCATAGTGTGTGTGACACCAAATAATCACCATATCTGATACCATTGTTCAATATCAAATAATCAACAAGACCAATGCAGGCAGCTGATCAGGATTTGCTACATGTAAGTAATATGACATTATATATAAAATCATTGACAGATTATGAGATTATGAGAAGTGGTACTTGAAGGTTTTAAAACTGTCTTAATCTGGCAGATCAGCAAAATAGCAGGACTAGTTGTGCTAATTAAAAGCATGCCATATATTACATTAAGTCACATGATATAAAGAGCTATAACTCTAATAAATACTGTAGGAATAAAGTGATTCGTCAATATGCACAACACAGGTGATCTGCAAAGCATTTACCAGGTTTAATAGCGATTTATCAAAAACTGCAGAACAAATTGTGCTAAAGAGAGTGACCCATACAATTCAAAAAGACAAAATGGTACAAACATAAAGGAAGCTAAGTGTAGGACTAATTATGGTGCTAAGTGATGTACACCTCACCATGAGGCAGGTATTCAATCTTTAATTATTGTTTAGGTGACATATTTTCAGGTCATGTACAAGTTGAGAGAATCACTACATATTTTCGTAGATTTCAGACTATGACCATACTATTTACCAAGTTATATTGCAATCCATACAAAATACAGGATTAGTTGCACTGATAAAATTGGGTCATACAGTCCTGCAAGATGAAAAACCAATAACTCTAGACACTAGATTAATGTACTATGAATGGCACCCCAAATGTATAATAGTCCTCTATGTATACCAGTTGCGCTAACAAATGCTGGACAGGATAGATGACTGAATGGAAGTATACTGGATGGACATGACAATTGCTATGTACTCCCTTCCAGACAACGCACTGAGGCAGGATATAAAAAAACTCAAAAATTGTTCAGTGACAAATGTGCAGGTGGAGTTGAAAGAGGCATAACATTATATTATGACACAGAAACTACCAATAACATTGAAGTTATAGCAGCAGGTGGAGTATATGATAATGAATTTCATGGAAATAAATTCATTGACTTTTTTATTTATTTTTCATGTGCTCTGTAGAAATTCAAATGATCTTAGCAGTGTACACATGTCCTACTGTGAATTGCTACATTATCCAGTGCCAGCATTTATTTCAAGCTATCTTTTTCTTGGTCGGAGTTTTATGACATAAATATGCATAGAATTGTGTTTATCTGTAAATAAGAAGACTATTAACTTCATCAGAATGTCAACTTAGTTTTGGAATATCTGTTAGAACGAGCCTATTATGTTCCATGTTGATGGTATCATGGTACTTCTTGTTGTACTCTCTCTTTCACACACACACACACAAATTGATCTATTACTCAAACTGATATACTTTAATCAGACTGGAGCTTCTTCCAAAAACAACACATTTAACAATAAATGCAGCTAATTCATTATATTTGTTGCTTAACAAGGTTCTGTGGAAAGCATTTGGCTGAGATGCCGACAGACTAACAGAGACTTTTTTCATAAATACTAATACTCATTCGTCTTTTTACCGAAAATACATTTCTTATCATTACTCATGTTAAGCTTTTATTGTTACTGTGGAAAACCTTTACAGTACACAGGATGTTCAATTTGCACATTGCATACTTCTGATATGGTCATTCAAAAACCATTGTTTTACATTTTAGAAGGATGCCTGCTGAATGTGTCCATAACAATGGTATATGAATATTATGAACTTAGGTGAATTACATGTATTGTGTTAAAATAAGTGAATCCCTTCAATGAGCAGCAAATAGATTGAACATACTTTAAATATAAATATGTGACAACCAATAAATGAAAGAATTCAACCTGGAAACACATATTTTCTGTTGGCACTCTACTGAGATATGAATTTCTGACTGACCTCAAAATCAGCTTCACGTAACATTTATTGAGTATAAGTGTTTATCCATGTCATACTTGGTACAATTTAGCAAACTTAAGTACTTAAAATTAGCCTTAATATTGATATTTGCCAATCTTTATGCACTACAATCATTTTACTTCTTATCTGCTAAAGCGCTCTCCGTTACGGATCATTGCCATCTCGCCTCTGTCTGTGTGGGTTCGAGTCTTGAATTCAGCCCATGTTAGTATGTGAGAAAGCTTGCCAGTAGCTTCTCGTGGGTCAGTGGTTCTTTCCGAGGTTTTCCTGGGTTCTTCCTCCACCATTAATACTTGCTGCCATGTATAGCCTATCTTGTGCTGAAAAATGGCATTAAACACTACAACAATAACAACAACAACAACTTCTTACCTGTGTCTATCTCATGTAACATTTAAAGAATATAAATGAGTCATAGTTATATAATTCCTGTATTTTCCAATTTCAAGAGGGCAAGATAAATTGATTATATTAAAAGGCCTATTTAAATTGACATCAAATAAATATGACACAACAAAATAAATGACTCAACAAAATCTGATAATTATTTTCATATATTTTATCAATACTGCATGGATGGAACATTTTTGTTTGTTATAAATATTAAGTGAATAAAATGTATGTATGTTAATTTTCTTATAAAATATGAAACTGCAGAAAGATTTATAATCATATCAACCCCAAACAAAATTAAATACTATGCATATCCTGTATGATTAATTTATTGTATTGTGTTTAAATATAGATTACTAAAATGTACAGCAAGCATTAAACACAAGAACCAATCATTATGACATTATGATCTTAAAATAATCATACGGAATGCATGTGCTTATTAATTATTCATTTTTCACAATTGAAGAACAAATGAGAATTAAAATTCTGGAACTGCAATTTGGAATAGTTAATTACCCAAAGTAAGAATATAAAAATACTGCCAATCCCAATCAGATTTTGCAATGACTTAGGGTATAATCACCTGACCAAACTGCATACATCTAACACAAATTATATAATCTAAAAAGGTACAATAATAACGGACCTATGACAGAATGGTTTTTTGTGTTCCTTCTGTTTTAGAACTTTCCATCAGAATTATTAGATTACTATCTTGGATACGGGGACCTGCACACATGATGAGATAATCAATGCAACAGTAATGAATTACAGTTATTAAAATGACAAAAATTACTTGTCTTTGACATTTTTTTTAACAATAATATGGTTGCTTATATTTTTGTTTTTGGATTTATTCTTGACTTCTACTGAATTGTATTCAGGGCTTCAAATTATTAGGACTTGTGTCTGTAAATCTTGGATTATTTTGGGATTTAATTTGCAATTCCAAGTTCTTTTTTCTCACTTTAACTTTGTTTTCTAGGGAAAGAAATTATTTGTAGATATATCAAATTTTACAAAGCTTGTTGCCTTACACTCTTTTCTGTTACTTATTTTAAGGGTACAGACTCATAACAACTTGTATAATATCCTAAATTGCTAGGAAAATTGGATCTTGAACTGTTTCTGAGCTATATGCTACAATGGGGATTCTAAATTGCTCAGAAAGGGCAACATACTTTCTTAAGTATCATATGAAATTCAATAATATTCCACTCCGGCAGTAAAAAGTATGATAACGAATGACAGACCTCAAACATTTTACAACCAAATCTCATTAATATTTGACTGATGTTAACCTATATTGCACACATTGCAACAGTTACCCATGCATGAGCAGGGCTAGATCAGGTTATTAATGGTCATTCCACAATCTCAAAAGGAACCTAACTTTCCTCGAAAGGCACCACAGCAAAAGTATGTTTGTCTGTTTGCTCAAATTATGCATAAGAAAATGATGGTCAATTTTCAAGTGACAAGTGACTTTATGTTTGTTTGTGCAATATTTTTATAGATTTGGTGGTAGTGGCCTGGTCTAGCACTGATGAGTTATCAGTAATATTTTGTACTATTTCTTCTCAAATCCAATCACTGAGTATAGATGTGCTATTTGAACTTCAGGCTTGCATTATAAAAAGGAGACCATGCCATTCCTTTTCTCATTTGATATAAATATCCCAGTCAGAAAGAACAATCTAGCCCCATAAATAAAATGGCCTTGCAGTACACATGTAGTTAAAACTGCAAAAGCAAGTATGTTCAGTCCTGTAATTTGCTTTTATTTTTAAAAACCTAAAAAAACAAAGAGGCAGTTAACTGGCATTGACTTGTCTAAACAAGGAGGATTCATTTTCATATTTAAACAGGAGGATACACTAACACTTTGTAAACATCAGTAATATTATTAATAGAAGTAAGAGAAGATTAATAAGGTGTGCCTCTCGGTGTGTAAGTTTGTTAATACTTCTGTGAAAGTAAAAATGGAAACAAATTGCAAAAGAAGTTGATCGATCTTCATAAAATATAAAGACTTTTTAACTTTAATTTTTATTGTCCCAATATATATTATAGAAATTAAGACCACTTGATTCTTGAAATGGTTTATCATTATAAATCATGCATAACATCTGGGGCATCATGTGAGTGGTTATCACTGATTAACTATTCAAATGTCAATCAATAAAACTTCCATTGTTAATGACTGGACCATAATTTGAGTTACATGCACTAAGTACAATGCACCAAGTCATTTGTGTCATAGAAATGCATCTTTCCCAAGCTGAAATCGGCATCTTCTGATGCTTACATTTTATAACAGTGTTTACAATGGTCACTGCCTTGATTTCTGCTGAACATCTGCTAAAGCCAAGTCTTTATTAGGGAGAGACTATTTAAATTTCTAAAGGACAGGTAATTGCTTTAAAATTATTTTCTTAAGTTTTTGTTCTTTATGTTTTTCAACAAAGCTGCTGCTATCTGGAATTTAATTGTCCATACTTCATTTGATTATTTTTCATGTTTTAGCAGTAAGAAAATAGAAGCTTTGCTTGAGCTAAGCATTTGTTAATTATTGTTAATCTAATGCTTAAAGCAAATTAAGTGCTCAATATTTTCCCTGATTATTAGTTACCTAGCAGCAGAGAGGGTGAACAGACCACTTAAGGGAATGGTCACCCTTGTGTTTAGACCAAAAAAAATAGTGACCCTTCATAGAGGTCAATACCACGTCTACGATTATTGTTTGTCCCAAACATAATTGTAGACGAACCCCCTCTGCTGCTATCAATCTTGGAAATCATCATCTGAATCATGGGAATCTTTTGTTTTGTTCTTCAACTAATATTCAAGTTCTGATGGTGTTTTTTCTATTTTTGGATTTATGTTCTTTCTTTTTCTGTAATAGTTCATCAAACTTCTATATTGATCTCCACCGCAATTTTTGCAAATCTGATATAATCCTCTAACGCCCTTGTTACATCCAACACATCTTTGTGAACCAGCATGAGGATTTTTCTTTAAAATATAATTATGTTTTTTGCAATATTCTCCACGGCACCTTTTGTTGCATTTATTTGTTGTTCCTTGAATTAACCACGCACAGTTGTTCATTATATTAATGATATCTGTTTAATTAAATTTATTAATTTATCCAAATATTTTATCAAGACCCACACGATATCTTGTTCTAGGATCGTGCAAATTTATTGTTATAAATCCATGCGGAGTAGCTTGCGCTCGTGAAAAGAAATTTCTGAATTTAATTATATCCATGTCACCGCTGCACCAAGTTTGATGAATATTTCGCAGCGTGTGTGTGTCTACGCCATTAAACACAACTAAAATATTACAATTGTCCCTGATCACTTTTGGTATTTGTGTATATCGTTGAGTAACATAGATAACATCTGTATTTTTATGTCTGCCACGAGAAAATATTCTGGCTGGATTTGATTGTTTATCTAGCATCACATCATCATACACAACTAAATTATTAATAAATCCGTCTAAAACATCAACGGACGGTGCTTCATCAATATTTGTTATAAACTCTATGACATCATTATCTTCGTCCAGTAATCTTGCATTTTCATTAAAATCTTTTAATACTTCATAACATCGTTGATCATCAACGGATGGTGCTACTAAATATAATTTATCCCATTTCAACCATCTCATTATCAGATTAAGTAATAACTGCGTCTTACCCGATCCAGATGGTCCTATGATAATCATTCTGATGGAATTAGGTAGCGCAGGATGATGCTTAACAGGTTCTCGTTTTCTTGTCGCTGAGAAATCAATTATATCCATATATATTATAACATGAATTTATATTGTTTACGCTGTAGAGTTAAAACTCCAACTACTGATTTAGCTACAGTTATAACAAAAAATAAAAAAATAGCATATGGTGGAAAATGTTCTGTATGCGGTAGAAAGAAGTTTTCGTTTTTACCTAATAAGTGCGGTGGTGATGTTGCTAATTTGATGTCAAAGTTTCCAGGTGCTCCATGGGCTAAATACCCAGGAGAAAAACATCTACCAGGATATAATTATTACGGTCCTGGTACTCGACTCGATATCAGGCTCGATAATCAAGATCAACCAAACCAGGCGAGGAACCAGTAAACGCTATTGATCGAGCTTGTCATATTCATGATGTTGCGTATAAGAGTAAAAATCTACAGGATAGGCATATTGCAGATGTGAAATTAATTCACGCGTTAAAATCCATAAAAAATAAAAATAGCAGAGAATCATTAGCTAGTTGGTTAGTAAGATCTGCGATGAAAAGTAAATTAGCGTTTGGGTCTGGTAATATATAATGGAATTAATTTATTATTCACCAAGAGGATATTGGAGAGGCAAAGCAGCAATTGGTAAACTCGCTGATGCAGCAGTGGTTAAACATTCTACTGCTAGCGCGTGGTTATCCAAACAGGCAATATGGCAAATTTATCTACCACCACCGAAACGAATTCAGAAGGCGTATTTCGATGTTAGTGTTCCTAATGAAGTTCATCAAGCTGATATTCTGTTTTTACCACATGATACTGTGCTGTCATTGACGTTGCAAGTAGATATAAAGAGGCAGAGCCGCTATCAACGAAAACATCATCTGAAGTAGCCGATGCGTTTGAACGAATTTATCAACGAGGTGGTGGACCACAAGGTGGTCTGCGATGGCCACAGCTGCTACAGGTTGATCCTGGGAAGGAATTTCTTGGTCCAGTATCATCGTTGATGAAACGACATAATACCAAAATACGACGAGGACATACTGCGATTCACCGTGATCAGGCAATTGTTGAGCAATTTAATCGAACACTTGCTGAGCGGTTATTTGGATATCAATATGCTAAGGAATTTATTCAAGATAAAAGATCTCGTGAATGGGTTGCAAGATTACCAAGCGTGATAGCTGCATTAAATAGTGAGATCACACGAACAACCAACATGAAACCCATTAGCGCAATTACAAAAAAAAAAATATACCAACACAACGAAAGGATATTGAAAAACAAAAAATATTGGGTGATGTTACAGTTAGATATTTATATGAACCGGGTGAACTTGAAGGTGGTAACGCGAGAGCGACTGATCCTATTTGGAGTGTTACCACACACAAAATATCCACCGTGACAAGATCCTCAGGTAGACCTGCAATCTACAGACTAGATTCGGCTGCTCCTCAACGTGGATTTGTACGTGAGCAACTACAAATAATTCCCACGGATACACAATTACCACCGCGATCACTTAACTAGCACTAGTGCCAGCACCCAAGGCGCTGGCGCATCTACGTCGATTACACTCAAGACAGGTCAACATGGTATTTTCTCGTGTATGACCGCGACTATTATCTTTTCTGTCTACGGTAAATTGTCTTGAATCATTACTCGAATACCTCCACAGCATTATACAATTGCAACTTGTGCAATGATTATTCTGCTGTTGTTTTAACTCAATAATAAATTCAACATCAAGATCAAAGTCGCGTTTATTTTTTTGATCAGATTGTTTTGTATCCGATTAATTTTTTTCTTATTATATCATCATCAATGACGATGAATTTATTAACGATTTCAGGAATTATAATTCTACGTAATTGAGATATATTTCTTACCCTCGATACCGCTAAATAAACTAAATTTGACCACTCGATGTGATCGTCTACAATCCAGACACGTGTGTCAGAAATAGTTAATCTCTGAGACGAGTGGATCGTCATAGCGTATCCCAACACCCATGGAGATTTGTCAACGTGTAATGCATCTTCGACCACACTGATATCAACGACGACAATATCATTTAATACGAGATTTTGATTCTCAGTCTGTCCTGGAATATCAACATTAATATTCTGTTTTCGTGTATTTGATGGTCTATAACACAACGGTACGGGTAATTCTGAATATTTTTCTTTATGCAGCTGAAATAACTGCTGTTGTAAATCGTCTCTGATTATTTTTCTGCTTGCTACGATCAAATCGTTGGGTCTCCATAAATTTAAAAAATCACTCATTGAGGTCTTTGAGATTACTCCGCGTATTATTTCACACTTAATTTTGTTTGATTGTAATCTGATTAATTTTTTAAATTCCTTTAAATTTGCATCGAGAGCTCTATGATCATCATCTATTTCTTCGTAATAATCAACGAAATTTTTTAACCAATCATGTGGAGATGGTCCAACAAAGGGCGGAGGTTGACCATGATCGCCACACACCACCACAGCGGTATTTTTTGTCAACAACCAATCAAGAAACATTTTTAATATATCCAATGACACCGTACATATCTCGTCCCAAATAATTATTTTAGGTATATACTTTTCTCCCATTCGTTCAGGAGTCCATGTATCCCCGCGCCACCGAAAGAAACTATGATACGTGCACGATTGTGCTTGCCTTTGTTTCATCTCCCGAGCAAGTCTGTGTGTGGGTGTCAGCACGATCATATCTGAAGTTTTAAAAACATTAATCGCTCGAGTCGTCTTGCCGCATCCACTAGGTCCATTGAGATATACTGTCTTATATCTAGTTATTGGATCACTCAACGATGGCGCTTTCGACATTTAAGATATTTTACTGCACTTACGATAGAAATGTCTCATCGGAACATCTGCTGATTCTGTATAATTGTGTAATATTTCCTTTTTTATTCTCCACGAACTCCATCGTTCATCATTACTTGCAAATTTCATAACAGACTCTAAATATTTACTCGAAATATAAAACGAATGTGTTGCGACTCTGACTGCGGTCTCAGGAAATCTATTAATCATCGATAATAAATTTATGGAAACATAAGCCAACATGGAAGATCTCAGATGAGTATACTGTGGGGAGATATCATTTATGTAACTAACGATCGTACCCAATTTTGTTCCGTCGGATAAATAAACACTTTCTCGATTTACAAATATATGTTTCGCTGTTGTATCAGCGATTATAAAATCGTACTCGGCATCATCTAAAATTAATCGTGTGTGATGTCTTTTATGATCATATGCACCACCTTGAGTAAATTTACCTATAATTTTTCTACCGAGATCTTTTGCGGTTTTAAGTTTAATCCGAGAATTTTAGGAGCTTCTTTGATAATATCATCTTCGGAAACATCAGGACATTTTTCCTTAAACTCGCTAATAACTTCATCGACACTGATAGAATCTGGCATGGGCAACCAAACTTCGGTCTGCGCGTGATATAATATAATTGCCTCACTAACCACCAACGATGTCAGTGCCGCACAATCTAGCATATATCGTAATAAAACTATAGGCGCCGAACGTTTTTCACAAAAATGTCTACCAAACCAAACATAACAAATCTTGTGAAGATTTTCCTTAAGCTCGAATGATTCAACACAAGCGAATCCAGTCAGATCAAAATCAGGCAATGGTCCATTAATTGCTACTCGCGTCATCTCTTTTAAAGTATACAGAACAATCTCCGTATCCTAGAAAACTTCCTGGATAACATGCAACCATATCAACCGAAATAACATCGTTGTAATTATATTTGGTATTCCACAATCCGCCATGTCCGTATTCGACGCAACTTGCGCGTACATCTTCAAGTAAATCAAATCCTGTTGGTTTCCATGAATTTTTTTCTCTAGCGAAATGAGCCGCAACAGTTGGAACGGTGAAGCAATTAGTTAGTAATTTGTCAGTATTTTCCGCGTGTTTGCACTTGGAAAACTTCTCCGCAAGATTCTTCATCTCGTCGTGGAGAGATTCTGTTCGATATATTTCACCGTTTGGTCTAACAAACTGATCAAATTCACCTTCCTCATTACTTTTAAATAACCATACCGATACAGGATCGTTTTTACTTATTTCGTTTACAAAATCAAACATATCTGCCCCAGATAATTCGGGGGGGGGGGGTAAAATCTAATAGTTCGATCACGTGGAAATATTGTTACTGCGCTGGTCCATGCGTGCGCGTTATGATCAATAATATTTATTGAAGCTCCTTTCGATTTATATTCGTACAGTATTTCTCCCGTTATTGTCGCTACGGTTATTGGAAATTTTAATATTTTTCCTAACTCAGCAACATCTTTTATTGTAGCACCGGTATCCTTAACTGAATCAGCCCAAGAGTTTATTTTTTTACGTCTTAAATCAGTTAATCCATTTCCACGCATCGCGTTTGTAAAGTGTTCTATTACTCGCTCGGCTACACAATTTAACCTTGAAAATTTCATGGGTGTCAGTTTATCAACGTTGGGTTTTTTATTTATCTCATAGATTCCATAAATAACCGCTGTTACAGGATACGCTCGCTCATAATACGGTTTGTCAATACCCGTCAATAGAACCGGTCTGGAATTTTTACTTAATATGGCAATTTTATTATTGCTAAGGACAGGATCATATTTGTCACGGATAATCCAACTACCTGTTTCTGTTAATACAATAAATTTTACTCTGAAGAAATATTTTTGATTGCCCTCATACTCAGCGATGTAGTTAATGATAGTTGCCGCTCGCTTGTCATTCATTGTGGCGTCCTTGACAGTATTGCGTATAATCTTGAACGTTGACCATGTATGAGATGCACCATCCGTGTAAAATTCTTTCTTGTCGTCGTGACTTTTATTGATCAAACATTTATTTTTCGGATCAACCAAATCTCGTACTGGTAAATCAGAAGATAGTCTGTCGAGGTTGAATTTATATTTAACAGGCCTAGTTTGGGATAATCTCTCAAACTCATTCATATAATTAAAACAAATATTTAAATAAAGAAAATTATATATATATATATATACAATGTCTCAATGCAAATGGTTGATGATCGGCTCAGTAAATCGATGCAACAAATCCTGCAGAAAGGAATTTTGTTGGATGCACTCACAAAGTATACGACGAGGAAGTCTAGGTCCAATACCGTGTCTGCGATGTGGTATTGGAGTGCGAGGAAAAACAGAATTATGTGGAAAGTGCGGTGGAAAACGGTTCAGAGAACTTAAAAGATATTATGACAAAAAAATTAATAATAGTGAAAACGCTATAAAATCCGTGGAGGATTATATATCAAGATTTCAGACAAACAATGATTTAAACAAATAATATTATTGCATATATGGAGCAAAATATATTTGTCCCACATCCCACAATAACAAACTATGAATCAGATCGTAATGGCATAATCAGACACTGTAGGTTGAGGAGACCAGTTGGTCATGTCATTATTTCTGGTTATCTAGCGTTCACATGTGAGGGAGAAAAGAAAAGCTATCTCTGTCATCGATTCACGTATGAGTGTTTCTTCGGAGTGATCAATGACGGTCTTGTTATTGATCATGCTGACGGGGATCCTCAAAACAATAATTTATCCAACCTTCGTGTTGTCACACAAAGCGTGAACTCTGCATGTGGTAATACTGGAAGATGTAAAACAATCGGAAAAAGGGCAGTAAATTCCACAAACACAGAAACTGCCGAAGTAATTATATTTCGTTCGATACGTTCTGCTGCGAAATACTTTGATATTAATCCGTCTTCAGTACAAAGAGTAGCAGAAAATATAACCAGATCTGCTTTCTCAAAAAATATAAGCAGAAAATCACCTTTCAGTACTGTTAACTATCATCATCACCTCGAATTATATTTATGTTTTGGGGGGGTCAGAAATTGTCATTATTATACTACTTATTTTTTGACTCATGAAAGGGAGGTAATTTATGGTCATAATCATATACAACATCCAAGGTCTGTGATGCCTGGTGGATACAGAAAGGATTTATGACTTCTAACTTACAAAAATATACAGTTCATGTATTTTTCTGCCCTATTAGAACAGCGCAACACATAGGCATTACATCTAACCTACAGAAAACCGACATGTATATTCCAGCCTACTGAGTGCAGAATCCAGCGTCTAGTCTGTATCGTGTGGCGGGTTAATTTTAGATCCAATGTACAATGTACTGACTCATAGGTCCATGATAGTGTTTGGAATTAAAAATCAGTTGCATTTTCCTTGTTCAGTGCAGAAATATAATGCGAGATTGTGTATGTATGTGTGATTATTTATTTATCGAGTAAACTCCCTTTGACCAGTCTAGCAATTAGATGATCTATAGACCGGATGTTCTATCATACATGTTTGGTATAGTAAATAGGAAATTCCTTAATTTAGCTTTGTTTGGTGAAAATATATCATATAAACGTATTTCTTGAATTCAGAATTGTATTTTGAGTAAATATATTCGAAATTAGTTCCTTTTCAATGATTATTAGCTATATATTAACTTTCGAAACATATGTTTGTAACAAGATTTGATAGCTCAATCGGTATCGTATTGGACTGTGACGCTCGCGGTCCAGGATCGGATCCCCATGGCTGACAACATGTCGGTGGTTTGCGCATAATTGCGATTTTTATAATAATTGGGGGCTCCACCAGATCCCCCCACTCAGCAAAACTCAACCACGTATCAACCGGTGGTTGATACATATTTTCGTATCACCCACGGGCTTGATTGTTGTGGATGGGTTTTTTCTGAGCGTATATGTTTGTGCCGTCCTTTATTCAATTATTCATTGTATATATTTCATTTCATACTTAATGAACTTGCTAAAAAACTCGTTTCATAATATATGTTTGTAATGTCCTTCATTCATTGTACATACCCATTTCATTGTACATACCCATTTCATTGATACTTAATGAACTTGCTAAAAAACTCGTTTCATAATATATATTTGTGATGTCATTCATTCATTGTATATACCCATTTCATTGTACATACCCATTTCATTGTACATACCCATTTCATTGCATATACCCATTTCATTGTATATGTCCATTTCATTGTATATATCCATTTCATTGTATATCTTCACCAAACACACCCTCTTGGGCCTCTAGACCGTTGTTTGACGGGTTAGGGGCTCTCATAGCGGGGTAGTGTTTCGTGTACCTGTACCTTGAACTCGCTAAAGACTCGATAGGGGTTCAGGGATATTTTTTTTTTATTTTAAAGATTTACATATTATATAATGAACCATGAAAATATCAAAGACATTATTTCTGCTATTAAAAAACTAGAAGAAAACGGAATTAATATATCTGATGAACTAAATCCTGAAAAAATAATATATGATTTTGAAACGTTAAAAGAACTTAAAAATGAAAATAAGTATGTTCTATCATCTCAATATAAGTTCATAAAGCGGATTCAGGCAGCTATGTTTCAGTCATTGGCTATGGTGAACGATGATCAAGTAAATGAATTTATTCCTCTTTCTGTTGCAATAGAAAAGATCAGGTCGGAATTATCCAGCGAATGCGAAACCCAAAAAAACAATCAGTACCCGCATAAGATACTTAAGAAAAATTATGTCAGCGGGTAACGAATGAGTAGTAATATAATTTCCCTCACTGTATATCACATCAGAATTAATTTACAAATATCTTTTGGAAAACTGATTGATTTGCATACTTTTGAGTAGCAACCACCCCATCAGATTGATTCACAAAAAAATAAAATATTTCAGAATAATAATAAAAATATTTCAGAATAATAATACAATATATTTTTTGTACTATTTTTTGGAAAACTGATTAATTTGTATAATTTTCAGTACCAATTACCCCATCAGAATTAGCAAACTGATTGATTTGTGTAATTTTCAGTACCAATTACCCCGTCAGAATTAGCAAACTGATTGATTTGTGTAATTTTCAGTACCAATTACCCCATCAGAATTAGCAAACTGATTGATTTGTGTAAGTTTAAGTACCAACCACCCCATCAGATTGTACAAAATTGATTAATTTATCCCATCAGTGATTATATTTATTTATTTTTTTAAGTTGATCGACTTTAATACAGGAGTGTGTATAATTTAGAATCTGATCTCTCTACAGATGTTCTCGGCGGAGTTCATCTAACTGTTCTCGCTTCCGTATTCATCAATAACTAAATTAACACTAAATTGCTCTGTGTTTTGAAAACACTGTTCTGATGGCGTTTTTCAAGTGTATAAAAAACAATCACGTGCTGGTACATTATATAACATTTACTGGATTAATTAAGATTTCACATACAGATTTATCACAAGCTCTTCTCCACGCATGTGAATTAAGCGATTAAGGTGGTCTGTGAGCTTAAAATTTATTCGTGTTAACATATTATTGTGACACCGCAGATACACAGGATAAGTTGGTTCTTGCACGATTAAACTTCCAGGGGGAACTTGTGGTGTAAATGTATATAAAATATATCCTTGTTGAGCCTGATTTGATTTTCCGAGGTCTATTTGATAGCTGCCATCGACTACGTCACAAACCAGATTGACCACAATCGTGCTGGTTATATTAACGATTCCTGGAGAAACGTGCCTGCCGCTGCCATGTGGATCATTATTATGTCTGAGAACAGTTGGAGGTGGTGTTAGTTTTTTCCACGCATCGAGTATTTTAGGAAAATATTCATCAATGACATCATTGACAGATTTTCTCCGAGCGTCCGGGTCATAATTCGGAAATTTGAACGTCGGTATATCAGATTCCTTGATTTTATATTTATCAATTAAAAACTTTTTTGGAGCAGGAGATGATTTTAAAATTATGTCTATAATTTTGTTGTGAGTGCGTTCCATAGCTTCTGCGATATAATTCAGAATTTCTATTTGTTTGATAATTTCCCCTCGTGTCTCGTGAGATGTTATATCGAAAAGATACTCAGTGAGACGTTCACGTAGTTTATTTAGTTGATCTTTATGATCAAGATTGGAAACGTCAATAGTTCTTTCAATTTCGTGTTCATGAATATGGCCAGGGGTTTTATCTTCTGGTAAAGCTGAAAATATGTCACCACCATAACCAATTAAATCATCCAAACTATCATCCCAAGTTCGAGGTCCACGCCACCACCACCAAAGACCTCTCATTGTAACTTCGTGACGAGAGCTATTTGTTGACGTAAAATCAGATTTTTCCGGTTCTGGTGGTCCTTCATACACCGGGGGAACATCCGGCCAACCTAGTACGGATCTTATCGTGGATTGATAAATATCAACGGCATAATCAGGAGAATGTATCTCAACTGTCTAGGACAGCGTCGGTTCATAAACGTTAATTGATATTTTTGCTTCTTTTCCGGTTATTGATTTTATTCTACGTTGAAATTCCTCATTGATTTGTTCGATCTCATAACTACCAGTGGGTATTCCAACATCTATCCAGTCAGGAGTACCATCTGGTTTGTTCTTGTTAGCAAATACAAGCAAATTATTTGCTGGTGTACCATTAAATGATTTTGATCTGATATTTGGCCAGCTGTAATATACTCGTAATTGAGCCAATGCTATTTCTTTTACTGGAATTGCAGTAGGAAAGTTAATACTAAATTCAGGATTAGTTGAACTTACCGAGATCATCGTTATCTTTGGTGGAGTTGTATTAGTCACGATCTGCTGGAGTAATTCTGTCATTATTAGTATTTATGTCTTTAATACCGATACCTTCGTCGCATATTTTAGTCATCATTGAAAACTCGACATCAGATATAATTCCATCACTGAGATTCGCTGATAACAATCAAGATAACTTCGAGTATGCGACCGTCGCTGTATGTAATCTTATCATGTAATCGGATAATTTTTCATTCATGCAGGTGCATATTTTTTTTTGTGATGATATTAAGCACACCTGCAATCGTTGTTGCTGCTGAAATACAAATAGTTACGGCTGCTGGTGCCATCATTGTCACTGCTGATAATATCACACCGGTTCCAGCAACAACAGCGGATACTGAATAAACAATCACATCAACGATAACTAATCGTCGTCGATATTTTTGTACTTTTACTGTATATTGTTCGACTCGATCTTTTAGCGCCGCCTGCCATTCACGCGCTTGATTGTATCTGTATTGTGCACCGTCCATATATTTTTATGCAGTAAACAATTGAGGTGTTTCAGCTACAAATTCCAAACACCACCAGTAAGATGTTGAGTCTAATGTCTTATCATCTGCTTCCAGAATAAATATTTCTTCGGTTCCGCTATTTAATATAACAGATACAACTCCGGAAAACCTATCCGTTGAATGACGCCATAGATACGTTGTAAATATTTCAAATTTTGCACCACTGAACACAGACAACCTGTACACGCCAGTGACTGTTGCGGTATATTTGATGGTTTTATTTTGCTGCGACCATGTTGCGAATCCTGATGATACAGTGCATACGATGTTTGTGATATGCCCAGGAGTTATTCCAGCTGGAATTGTAATCAAATTGGTTTTATTAACGATATCAGGAATCCCCGCTACGACGTTTTGCTGTGTTTGTTTGATCGTGTCTAGGTTACTTTTGATATCAGAAAGTTTCATGTCAACGGAGTGCGGAATGCCGAAGAATTCTTCTGTGGTTCTTTGATGGTTTCTGCGAAATCTTCCAAAAGCGCCCATGTGAACTCGACAAGCAACGTGGATAATTTACTATCTACGTCGTCGACGTATTTTTTTGTTGCTGCATCTTCGTCGGATGTTGGATCTCTTAAAACTACTATTTTATTTCCGTTCATGCTGAGTTCACCCGTCATTGTGTCACCGGTATTTTTCACGCGATTAGCAACGCTTCTTGCAATTTCATCTCTGATGGTTGTAAATGATACACTTGAATCTCTGATTCTACCACCGTCAGTAAACACAGGAATATTATCTGTAGCTGCACCAAGTACTCGTCGAACTATATCATACCATCTGATATTGCTCGTTTTTAGTTTACCATATCGATCTTGAAAAATAATGACCTCATCTGGATCAACTCCAGCCAGGCTCATGATATCAGCGAGTTCATCTTTAGTCGCATACTTCGACAGATCAACATCGCCGGATTTTCTCTTAACGCGGGAAGATCTTCTTCCGTAAATATCAACCATTATATTTTAAGATCCAAGATCTATTTAAAACGCTTGACGCGCAACGAATCGGTTGCTTGTATACTCATGCACAACTTTATGTGGCGGTTTGGATGATTTTGATATAGCGTCGAGTACATTAATTACTTCACGGCCACATATTGGCGGATCTGTCATTGTTTGTGTTGGTAGCGTTGAATACCAAACTTACGCGTGGAGTGGTGAGACATACTTGATAAATTCAGCAGGTGGAGCTAACCCGTATGAATCAAAATAAACGATTCCACGTGGATCAACCGCGTATGATACCCAATGAGTACCGGGTCCTGAAGTCGAGTCTAGATTAATAATACCTGTTTCGAGTTTGTTTGGTTGTTTTGGTAATTGATCTCGCATAAAAACACCTCTAAATGCTTTTATTTTTAATCGTTTAGCAACATCAAGTAAATCAAAATTTGATGCTGGAACATCTAACGTGGGAGCCTCAGACCGCTTCCCCAGCGAGATCCCGGTAATCTTAGACCGCGTCACTTTTTTTGCCATATCGTCCACCAGTTGCTTTCTTTAGAGCCATTCCAGCAGCTGTTCCAACAGCACCTAACGCGGCTGCTTTTGCTACGGCTGGAGCGGCAGCAGCTATTAACGCTGGAATAGCCGCAAGAAGTGGAAATATACCACCCGTTTTAACCATGTCTTTGATGGCGCTCGGAGAAAGACGTAACTGAACTCCACTTTTTGATTCTAGGGCTTTATTGAAATGTTTAATCTGATTATTTGTCAACGATAATTTGTTTGGACCACCACCCATCTGATCTCGTTTTAGTGATATTTTAGTTCTGCATTTGCTGGTGGTTTTTGATTGAAGCTTTTTGACCTGACCGGGAGTCAGAGTAACATTAACATGACCATACGACATTTTTATATAAATAATATTTTTCTGAATAATTAGAGATTTTCCACTTGTGCATCAACGACTCTCATTCGACCACTACCACCTTCAAGTAACATGGCTTTATTGCTGAGTATGACCGCGATTGCTCTATAATTAGCACCACCTGTATTCAATGTTGCTTTAAGATGTACATCAACGACAGATTGTTTTGAGAGATCAAGATGTTCCAGTGAAAAATAATAAATCGGATACAACGTCCTGAAATCATATTGTGATATTTGCAAACCGGTATCAACATTTTGATCACGTCCCATGAATGACATTAAACGATGATATGCACGTCCTATACGATTCTGTTCATAATTTAGTTGTATATTTTCTGTTGGTTCTTGTTGTCCGTTTATCAGTAAAGAAATATCTGTGATACCTAGTTTATCAAATATCATATGAGAGTGAACTTGTGAGCCTAATCGATTAGTTTCCTGAAACGCAACAAAAATATGTCGCGGTGCAGAAACACCCTGTTGTGATGCTATATGCCATGTAAACTGACCGTTAACGTTAGTTTGCATACTATCTGTGCTTGTTGTTAACCATGACAACAAGGATTTACCACCAGTGTCCATGAAAGAAATTAATTTTTGTTCTACTGCGATCGTTGGAGTCATTACCGGCATCCATAGTGAAAGTTTAGACAATATTACTTTACCAGCATCACCAACAGGTCTCCACAGAGCATCGTTATCATCACCTTTTCGCACAAGAACAACCGTGTGTCTAGCTCCAAAAATAACCTTTCTAAAATTTCTACAAAATCCAAAAATATGCGATAGTGGAATTGCACATGAAAATCTTCTATTGTCTCCTATCAACATACTTCTGTATGCTGCAAATCCCAAGTTGAAATTTTCGCTAGAACCATGAACCACTGGGGCCACATCAGCATCAGCGTTATTGGCAAAATTTCTTGGTCGTCTTATTGGTCGTCCTACAGCTCTTGGAGGATCATCGTCAGGATCTCTTTCTTTACCCAGTGAACGTAATTTCTCCTGTTGTTTAGTTTCTATATCTCTAAATATTTCTTCTTCTTGTTTCCATTTTTCTTCTGCTTTTTGCTTCATTTCCTTTGCCATCTGCTTCCTTTTCTCTCTAGACGGTTTTAACATCAATTGCTGTTGTTCTATTTGTTGTAAAGGTGGAGGAAGTTGATACTGGGTGAGTTGTTCTTGTTTTAGTTGTTTCAGTCTCTCTCTATAAAGTCTTTTTACTTATTCATTAATAATTTCATATTCTTGACCTGTAGCTTGTTTTTTGTTGTAATATACTCGATATATATATTTAATAAGATTATCATCATTTACTTTTCATAATGGGGTTTTAAAATACTAGATTTATTAAATATAATATTTAATATTGCTTCGGTTAATTTTTCTCTTTTAGTATTTCTAATTTCTTCAAAAAACCCCTTCCTAAATTTTGCAATCAATTCTAAGTTTATTTCTACTAGTTCGGGTTCAGGTGCATGTTCTTTTTGCACGTCGGCAACTTCAGTACGAAGTTTTCCAAAACTTTCAAGTATTTCCTCACCAACAGGTGGAGGTTGAGCCGCAGCTATTTCCCTGGCTATGCCAGGTGGAAGATCTCGTAAAATCTTCTTTGTCTGTTTAGTTCTTCTTGCTATTTTTTCAGTTTGTTCTGCTGTTTGTTTTGATCCTGGAAGAAGATCTTCTTTGATGACAGTTGCAACTTTTTCAGTAGCTGCAGTGATGGGTTTAAACAGTTTTTTAGTTTCTTCTTCGTACTCAACTTGTGCTTCTTGCTGCGCTTGTAGATTTTTTCTAAATGAGTCTCTGACAGGAAGAAATTTTTTAATTGCTTCTAATCGTTCTCGTGCTATTCTTGCAGTATGAGATTCTGGATATACCATTATTTTAAATATAACAATTTTTTAATTGATATCAGCAGAGAGGGTGTAAATTTAATTAAACAGATATCATTAATATAATGAACAACTGTGCGTGGTTAATTCAAGGAACAACAAATAAATGCAACAAAAGGTGCCGTGGAGAATATTGCAAAAAACATAAATATATTTTAAAGAAAAATCCTCATGCTGGTTCACGAAGATGTGTTGGATGTAACAACGGCGTTAGAGGATTATATCAGATTTGCAAAACTTGCGGTGGAGATCGATGCAGAAGTTTGATGAACTATTACAGAAAAAGGAAGAACATAAATCCAAAAATAGAAAAACCACCATCAGAACTTGAATATTACTTGAAGAACAAAACAAAAGATTCCCATGATTCACATGATGATTCCCAAGATTGATAGCAGCAGAGGGGGTTTGTCTACAATTCTGTTTGGGACAAACAATAATCGTAGACGTGGTATTGACCTCTATGAAGGGTCACTATTTTTTTTGGTCTAAACACAAGGGTGACCATGCCCTTAAGTGGTCTGTTCACCCTCTCTGCTGCTTACCTTTTAGAGCAAAACCAAGATACCAAGTTAGACAACCCTTTTAAGATTTAAAAGTGAAATTCTTGTAATGAACACCAAATTAATACATTGTGATACTCAAGTGAAAAGATACAGGTTAAGTACTGATAGACATAAATGATTCATATAACATAGCAAAGTTGTCTTCAGCTGATTTAACACACAGTTATAATCTCTGTTTCAGGTGTAGATGGTCAGATGAATGTATTGTTTTCAGTGATACTGATCAGCACAATTTCCTACTGGATCAAATCATCGACAGTTGAGAACATGATCACAGAACATTAGTATTAATTGTCTACTTCCTTTGTAAAATTATGCAGTTGATTTTACGGTACATAATGTTTTTTGTCTTTGTACCTGTTAAATGTTCAGATAAATGTTACCATAGGAGCTTTCTGAGAGTATCTAATACACATACTGCAATAATGTTTGGAAAAATATTGGCATATGACAAGATGTCTACAGCCAGACGCAATATAAATACAAACATATACCAACACTAGAAAGTACTGATCATTAATGAAATCTATGAAAATAATTTCATCCAAAATAAAACCTTCCAAGCAAATGTAAGCATAAAACACAAGATAAAATATAAAATATGAAGATGTCAAATTTGTTTAAAGTATATAAAACAGTTTCAACATGCAGTTCAAGTCAAAATACTTCTTTCTCATTGGGTGGATGTTTTTAAGTTTGATGATGGAGTCTTCATTCCACATATTTTGCCATGTATGATGAACAGATTGATCTGAACCAAATATGAAATATTCTCATCTGATGAGGTGCAGATACACCCTGACCCAAACATGTCTGTTCTTGGCTATAAATCTTCTATGCATTTGAAAAAGTAAAACAGAAATATATTTGTCTGTCTTTGTTACATTCTATATTAATAAAGTTTTAATGAAACATGAAAGAAAGATGTATTTTCTGTACATTTTTACTCATTGCAATGGTCACTACATCTTTTAAGAACTATTTCACACAAGAACACTTTAAAAACCCTAACATGATGTTGGAACCTGTAATTTGCTGGATTGTAATATGGACCTATTTTATAATCATCACAGCTACATTGATGCTACTAATATCCATTATGCAGTTTTTTTCTTTCAAATGGCAAAAGAAATCAACAGAATTTCAAATTTGTTTGTCTTGTATGTGATTTGCAAGTACATAACAGTGATGATTTGGCAAACAGTGTTTTATAAGAAAAACTTTCCAACTATTATTTACAGATGACGGGACACTAGATGACTGACTCATAGCAACATTAATGTGCAAATCCAATATGCAAATTAATATTTGGAGTATTTGTCCCATAGGATTCACTGATGAACATATCTGATGCCAACACTGACATTATTACTTACACAGAACATCAACCTGTATCTGACTCGTGCTCATGCCAGTCTGTTGTGTCCCAACTGTTGGAATCATGGTGTTTTGGGCTGTACACGTATAGGTCCCATTGTTGTTCCTTGACACAGAGTTGAAGTACAATATGGAGGGCACTGAACCTTCCCCACTAGGAGTCCAAGATATCTTGTCAGGTGGTGGGTTACCATAGGCCTGGCAGGTTACACTGAGTGATTGGTTCTCTGTCACTTTGTATAGGCTAGTCAGACCCTGTATGGATGGGGGATCTGGAAAGAGAATTCTAAGATATTTGTCATGTCATCTGGAATAGATAGATACATAGTTCCCCCACTTTTCTAAATATAAATTTCCAGGTCTTTTCCAGGTTTTTTCCAGGATAAAATTAATTTTTTCAAGGTTAACGTATGACCATTAATGAATAGAATTGGGTTACCATTGGCCAGACAGTTGACATCAAGAGCCTGGTTCTCTATCACAACATATGGGCTAGTCAGACCCTGTATGGATGAAGGATCTGGAACAAAATTTGTAAGACATTCATCATTCATCTGGAATGCACTATTAGCAAGTGCGAGTTACCAATGAAACTCATTAAAAATAAAGAGCAGATGCCATCCATTGGACATTGACAAAACTCATGGTGGTAGTTGAAACAGGGGATGTAATGGGGCTACAGTATTTATTGGCTAAATACTCATTTTATAATTGTGTTGGGAATAACTGTCAACCAATTTTAATGATGTTATTCACTATTTGGTATAAATTTTCACTATTATTTTCAAGGTATCCAACCTCTGAAATATCAGTGATATACTCTAACAGGTTTCATTGATCATCACATGTACGCAAAAAAACATTTTTTGTTTTTGTTGTTGATTCACATCACAAGTTTCCTTCTTTCAAAACTTAGGGACATTTATTATGTGAAACAAGAGTAAAAAAAAGTGGAAATTCTATTTTTGTTTTATAATAATGTTAGTAAAATATCACTGCCACAATATCATTCGAAGTAATGGTGAAACTTCTAATCCTTAAGGAAATCTCCGAGTGCCAATTATGTAAATTTAAGTTCACTACAGACTCTGGAACTCATTTATCCATAATGAACCATATCTATGAAACCACATTTTGTATTTACAGTGTACTAATTTCGTTTGGTTGCCTTGCTATCTTTAATTACTTGTGTGTATGAACAGGCTAATGTAAAGTAGTTCTAAATATATCACATATATCAGTGATTGATTGATTAATTAAAATGAGCTGATCTGATACAGACAGTTACAGCCAGCTGTTACATATTTAGGATTAGCAAGCTTTCTAACTTTTCTTTTTTCCTTGATTTAATCTGATGCAAATGACATAATGATTGTGACAGAGCAATGCAAAGCTTCTTCTTGTAACTGAGTGTAGCAGTATAACAAAATGTATTTTGCAAGTTGGAGGTCAAAACACAGTGTTATGTATATCTATTTTTCTGTAACTTCTGGTATATTTTCTTTAATTTTTATTCATTGTCGTAAACTATATAGAATATTTTTTTATATAAATTGTGTGTTGACAATTAGTTGTTGTTGATTTTGTTGCTGTATGGTTTAATGCCATTTTTCAGCACACAATAGGCAATACATGGCAGCCAGTATTAATGGTGGAGGAAGAACCTGGGAAAACCCCGGAAAGAACCACCAACCCACAAGAAACTACTGGCAAGCTTTCTCACATACCCACATTGGCTGAATCCGAGGCTTGAACCCATGCAGACAGAGGTGAGATTGCAGTGATCCATAATGGAGAGCACTTTAGACCACTCGGCCACTCAGGGCCTTTGACAATTAGTAATAATAATCATAATAATAGGACTTAAAATGGCACCCATGGTGTATTTTTCTTAGTGACTAATGGGATATGGAAGTTTCAAAAAACTATGTGGATTCCCAATTATTGCATGAGGCCACGTATATGTAATTTGTAATAAATCATAGTGTATGTTGTCACATGGGGTCTATGCAAACTAATGTCACAATTTATGATGTATATAAGGAAAAATTAATCATTCAGTTTCTTTCTGATTTCTGGAGTCAATCACACTTTTTATGTTCCTGATGTAAGTTTGCACTGTATTTTATGTTGTACTTAAATAATATTTTGAGAGTAATATTATTTATTTGGACTGTTCAGTTGTGATAGAAAGTGCTCATTATTTGGACAATAATATTATTCTGGAACTGTTAAAAATTATTCAGAACAATTCTGGACAATGCCATCTTGACAATGTCATGGTTCTTGGAGGACCAGTACATTCCAGAATTGAAATCATATGGGACCCTAACCCTAACCCCAATAAGGAGATATTTTTGTAGCAAATGATCCTGCAGGGCTAAAGTGTTTGAGAAAAGAAATGAAAATTATTTTAATATATTTTGTTATTCTGCATTTTCTATATTGGAAAAAAGGGTGATTGACAGACATGCTGTCTATATTTGTCCATCCAGTATGTACATTGGACTCATATTTAACACCATTTTCAGGCCCAAAATCTATAATGGTATCTCCATTACCACTTTTTCCACCAACAGTAATCCGATATACTTCATAACTTTAAAAAGTATTGTCATCGTAATCAACATCAGCCAGTATTTGCGAAATGAAATCCTCATCTGAAGATGAACCATGCATAGAATCAGCCATTTGTGGGTTTCTAGCTAGCCCATATATTAAAGATGCATTTATAAAACTTCCTGGATGAGAGCTCACATTACGACATAACAATGTTCCAAGGAACAATGTGTCAATCAAATTTATTTTAGAAACAATTAATGTCATATGACAGGCAATTCAAATGGTGAGTTCCAGGCCAAATTTCACCAACACTGTAGTTTTCTCTCATCTGTCGACAGTTTAAAGATGTACAGAATGTTACCTTCACAACTTCTGAGAAAACAAATAATTTTCTGATTGATTTCATGCAGGTACAGCCTAATGAAAGGGCGTTCAAGTTAGCTAGTCTGACTAGTAAAGGGGGTAACCTATGTCAACATAGAAGGTTGTCAGCGAATTTCAACTTTTTCATAGACAATTGAACCTACATCCCAACAGAAATATCAAATAGGGGATGCCAGCGGTCAGAGGAAACTATGACTACTTTATGTTGAACAAGCTGTTGCAATAAAATAATTACCATGGAACTGGTGGGGAGGGGGGCACAATTATGAATGTCCCATGGTGTTAATTTGTAGAAGGTAAGTGAGTATTGTCACATATTTTTCATTTTAACTAACAAAAATGAGTGCATGTGCCTGCATCAGCCGTTTCAGGTGAATTCTCAATTTAAAGAATAAGAAGGCAACAAAGTCATCTATTATTACAATTGTTGATGATTAATGATGATTTTTTCCCACCACTTGTATAAAAAATATGTATTGTTACAGATAAAGTGCCAATGCATCGTTTTATAGATGAATTGGTTCACACTAATATTCCTTATTGTGGCCATATTGAGGGATAGTCATTTTAGAAAACCCCTGATGATATGACTATTCATTCCACAGAATTCCACAGAAGAAATGATGACACAACTTTCAAGCTGACTTCTGTGATGGCCATATTATGCTTCATATCAGTGCCATTTGCATTTCGGACCAAAATGTCTTTTTTTGAATAACCCAAATCCATATGACTTTCCATTCATAAGTAATGATATAAAGAATTATCTTGATGACTGAGGTGGTGACAATATTATTTTAGTGTTATGTATATTTGATTTGATTATATCTGATTTAATATATATTTATTTCAATTTAATTGTTTGTCAGTTTTAAATTGATTTTTAATTTTCATTACATGATATTGTAATGTAAATTTATTCACTAGAGATAAATACTTTTTCAGAAGATAGTTTGACCTTGACTGTTAGTTTATAAACACCAGGTGTTTATTTAAATCCTGACCTTGTTTCAGAATTTGTAGCAACCTTCAAAAACAAGTTCTACTTTATTTTAAAATGATTGGTTGTTTCTAAGGTCAAGATGGGAGTAAAAATAATTGGTTTTTATCAGGGTCACACTGGGTAAATGTGATCTGTAACAAGTACTTGCTTCTATAATCTTCCAGAAGATGATCACATAACCTTTTGTTTTAGAAAAAACATATGAACCATGTTTTGGAGAATTAATCTCAGTAGAAGCTGGGCTGTTAAACTTTTAGTTGTATGCTGTGCTGTTTTTTGGAGTTATTTCAAATTACTTGGATTCAAAAGGATTAATTTTTTTCTTCTGGAAAATACATGTGCTCATGTAATATTGTGGAACAAAGACAGTTTTTTATACACATTTATTCAGCTAACAGAAACCGGAGTGATAATTCTTGTTACTACAAGGAACTTAAGTATTCAACACTACAGATTGCAGCATATGTCATCATCTTCCATCTTGTATTCTTTGTTGGGATTTGAATGTGAAATCAGTAGAACATTTTGTTATTAGGACTACTAAAATTTGATTCTTGGATTATTCATAGATTATTTTTGGATTTGATTCTATAAAACCCTAAGTTCATATTTTTCATTTTTAAAAATTTTTTCCAGGGAAATAAATTATTGTATTTTTTCAAAACTTGTTGTTTTCACTCTTACTTGTGTTACTGTTTATTCGAGCCTAAACAAGTGACATAAGATTAGTGAAAACTTCATGTTGACATTATCATCTGTTTAGGATTAGCAATAACAACAATTTCAAGATGGCTACAATGGCAGCCATAATGGACATCAAGTCAGCACCTTGTCCATTTAAGACCAACTTGACAAAGAAACTTTTGGTGAAAAATCCCATTTAAATATAATATTCTGCTCAGGTAAATTTAAATTAAGACAAATTTTCAAGATGGCTATCAGGGCTATATTAAACATCAGGAGGAGTCTTGTTGTGAAAACCACATACTGATATTACTGTCAGTTCAGGAGGAGTAGTAAGACCTTTTTTTAAGATGACCACTGTGGCAGCAATATTGGATGTGCAGGCAGCATCATTTTCATCTAGGACAAGCTGGACCATGAGATGTATGTTTGTGTAAAGTTTTATGATATTCCCCCAAGTAGCTTTGGAGAAGAGCAATGACAAATTTGTGCTAACAGATGGATGACTGATAAAAGATGACAGCTTATGGACAACAAAATCACTACATACATTCTTCTGATTTATGACCAGTAGAGCTAATGATACAAAATTACCCAATTTGACAACAACAGAGTTATTTTAATTAAATACATATCTGAGCTTGAAAGTATCAGCAAAATTATGCTAACATCGCCATGGGGTGAGATATTTACTTGCAAGGTAGCACAAAAATGTGTACGAGAACAAATTGTGAATAATTCAATTAAGCTCTCTCAACATGTGAAGTAAAACTGCTATATTAACACATAACGTGAAGGTAATTCTTCCACAATATAAATAAAACAGTCACTAATGTCTGCAAATGGAAACAGAATGAAGTGCAATGTGCAAGGGCATGGTATCTGTGGTTTTGACCAGGGACATCCTACTATTCTATAATCTTCTGGCTTACCCTATGGAAGGATGAATTCTTATCATATGGTTGGGGTATTTCCCATATGGTAAAGAGCCAACTGCACAACATCAACATGTATGTATTACTGATACTAAAACAGGGAATATTCCAGTTCATATCATATCCCCATTGTGATCTCATCTATGGATATTCAATTTCCTGTTCAGAACCTTTTAGAAACAGATAGACACAATGTAAGCATTATTAACACCTACACAGAACATACACCTCTAAATATAAACACAGATATACACAATTACACACAATTTAAGCATTATCAATACTTACACAAAACATCCACCTCTATCTGTCTTGTGTTCATGCCTATCTGTTGTCCCCCAATTGTTGGTGTCATGGTGTTTTTGGCTGTACAATTGTAAGTCCCTTTGTTGTTCCTTGACACAGAGCTCAAGTACAAAATGGAGGATATAGAACCATCCCCAATGGGAGACCAAGAAATCTGGTCAGCTGGTGGATTGCTATTGCCCTGACAGGTCACATTGAGAGTTTGGTTCTCTATTACTTTGTATGGACTGATCTGCAATTGTATGTATGGGGGATCTGGAAAAGAAAAACAAATAATTAGAAGTACGGAGCAAATAAGAGACCATTAGTGTGTCAAAGCAGCCATCTATTTAATGCATATTAAAGGATAATAAATCTATGCTGTATATAGATTACATAGATGGACAGATATGCACATGTATGCCAAGGTGATTCCTACATGAAGTTTCTGTTAAGGCAGGTTTGTTATGTTGAACCACACCAATGTAGGATTGTCATGCTAAGCTTCTGCAAAGCCTGGGTTGTATTGTTGAGCTTTTACCAATTCAGAATTACTACAGTACCACTCACGTGTATTTTCAGAACCCCACACATCGCACTGGGGTCCTTAATCCCCTCTACTTTTGCTCTGCGACATTGCAATAAAATACTAACACATCACCACCTTGTCTCTGTCAGCACACCGAAGGCATCCCTACCATAGGGTAGCTTATTGGTTTTATCGATTGACATTTTAACAAGCAACACTGGACAACAAATTTTTACAAAAGTCATGTTACTGAAATAAAATTAGTCAATTCTTATCAATTTTTATGTGCTGAACACGAATATGACAGTCAAATTGCAAAATTGGCTCTAGTTTTTTTGTAATCTGCAAGAAATTAATGTTTACATAACGAAATGCATTCCAATAGTAAAAGGTCAACTGTAATAGCCTACCTATAAAAAATCAAGTCATTGACTACATCTTAGATTTCTTTGCCTGTCTCTTGTACAGCTGTTCGGGAGCATCTCTGAGGAGTGTCCAGCAGTAGTCAGCCAGCATTGTAGTGGACCATTTTCCCTGGTATCTTTGTTCCATTGTTGCGATATCTTGATGAAAACGTTCGCCGTGTTCATCACTAACAATACCACAGTTGCTAGGAAAGAAATCCAAATGGGAATGAAGGAAGTGAATCTTTAGAGACATATTGCAGCCAAGTTTCTTATACTTCATCAACATGTCTTCTACTAGTTCCTTATAGTTTTCTGCCCTAACATTTCCGAGGAAGTTTGTAGAAACTAGGCGAAAAGCATTCCATGCTTGTTTCGCGTCACCTTCCAGCAAGTTGTTGAACCGGTCATCTTTGAAAAGCTCTCGAATCTGAGGACCCACAAAAACTCCCTCTTTAATCTTTGCTTCGCTGAGTCGAGGGAATTTTTTATGCAGGTATCGGAATGCTGGCAAAGTCCGGTCAATGGCTTTCACGAAGTTCTTCATCAAACCTAGTTTGATGTGAAGGGGTGGTAGCAAGATTTTCTGAGCCTCAACCAGAGCTGGGTGTTGGATATTCTTCTCTCCAATGGCTACATTCTGCCTGTGAGTCCATTCCTTCCTCATGTAGTGCATTTCCCTTGCTCGGCTATCCCACTCGCATAAGAAACACATGTATTTTGTATATCCTTGCTGCAGTCCCATTAAAAGGGCAACTACCTTCAAATCACCACAGAGGTGCCAGCTGTACTTGTTATACTCAATGGAATTCAGTAGCTGCCTTAAGTTATCGTATGTCTCTTTCATGTGGACAGCATACGCTACTGGAATAGATGGAAGAATGTTTCCATTGTGCAAAAGCACAGCCTTGAGACTCAGTTTCGAAGAGTCCACAAATAGTCTCCATTCTTGTGGGTCATGAGTGATTTTTAAAGCATTCATGAGGCCCTCAATATCGGAACAGAATATCAGATTACTTTCCTTTCTGAAGAAAGGCTCCAATTGCTGGTGGCGCTTTCGATATGCAGTAATTGTGACATCTTCTTCTAGAAGATTCCATTGTTGGAGTCTTGATCCTAGCAATTCTGCCTTGTTCTTTGATAAGTCCAAATCACGAATCAGGTCATTTAGTTCTTCCTGTGTTATTCTGTGTGGGGTTGATGATGCACCACAGTGAAAATCTGGATCACTGCATGCTGATGGACCAGGAGAAGAACAGGTCGACTCACCTTTGTCTTCGTCAGATGAATCAAGAGAATATTCTGCTGGAGGTTCTGGAATAGGAAGTCCCTCACCATGTGGAACTGGTCTCAATGCAGACGGAATGTTTGGGTAGACTATTCTCGACTTCTTTCGCTTCGTTATTCCGCCGGAAAGAGGAGGAACCAAGCAGAAGTAACAGTCATTTAGGTGGTTGCTTGGCTCTCTCCACACCATTGGGACTGCAAACGGCATTGATGACCTTTTGCAATTCAACCACTGTGAAAGCTGTGTTGTACATGTAGCACAGCATATATGCGGAGCCCAAGGCTTGTCTTGGTCACCAACCTTGCATCCGAAGTAAAGATGATATGCCTTCTTCACTTGAGAATTGATACTTTTCTTCTGGTTGGCAAATGTCACTTCCCCAGAAATATAGCAAAAATTGTCCGCGGTATTAACACACTTTCGAGGCATTACTGTTCTTTATTGTACGTAAATGGATAAAATAATACGTTTTATGTAACAGTAGCTTGAACTGTCTCGCACAACGTCTAAAATATTTTAAATGCTGAACCTATCTGATTGTGCTTTATATAGTACACTGCTTACGTCAGCTTCAGCAGCCGCCTGGCATTAGTATAATAGGCCTACACATATATAGTACACTGCTGACGTCAACTTACTTCAGCAGCCGCATGGCATTAGTATTGCATTGCATCAGAAAATGATGCAATCAACTGTGGATGATGTGAGCATGATGGTATTATGCAATGTTACATCATTATTCCGGATGTTGCTGCAGTCCTACTGGAGAAATTTACACAGTGAAACATAGAAAATGAGGTATATGAATATCTTCAAAACGAGAGCCAATACAAATTTTTCACGGTTATATTCGTGTTCGGCACACCAAAATACTACAGATTAGGGCCTTTTCAAGTCAGTAATGATTTCACTGTTGACCAGTGCAATCAGTGAATACCACCCATGGACAGACCGATTAAAGAACAAATACTATTTTAGCAATTAGTGATCTCCTTTTTGATCACACATATGGACAACAGAAATTAATTTTAAAGTCTTGTATATTTCATACATTTAGAAACCACATGCACTGACTTCATGACAGGCCCACCTTGTTGAGGTTCTCTTGAATAGTGTCAATTTAAACATGAAAAGTAACCCTCTGAGGTTGTGACAATTAAATTCCATATAGCAGCTTCTGTTTGAAAACACAAACAACAAAAAAGAAAACACTGAATTTACTTTTAAATGAGAATGTGTTTAATCCTTAAGCAGTAATGGTCCTTTCACGAGATTGAAAATGCATGTACACAACTATCAGCTAGTTAAATTTATGAATTTATGTACTGTAAAGGACTGGCCATTTAATTTTACATGGCTAAAGCATTATTTCCGACTATTATTTCATTCATCACAAGATAAGTTTGTTGCAAGTAAAGCAAAGGAATGCTAGTGTCCTTATTTACACCACATTGCAGAATAAGACATAAGTTTTTAAGTATTTACCCCACCCCCCACCCCTTAGAAACTTAAATTGTCTCTCTCTAATAAAGACTTGGCCTCAGCAGATGTTCAGTAGAAATCAAGCAAGTGACAATTGTAAACACTTTTATAAAATGTAACCATTGGATGAAGATGTCAAATTCAGGTTGGGGGTGCATTTCTATCACACAAATGACTTGGCGCATTGCACTTAATACATGCAGCTCAAATCATGGTCCAGTCATTAACAATGGAAATTTTATTGATTGACATTTGAATAGCCGATGAATGATGACCTCCGACGGAAAGAGCAATACAACTTGCATGATTTGTAATCAGATACAATTTAAAGAATCAAGTAGTCTTAATTTATATCAAATATATAGGGACAATAACAAAATAAAAAGAAAAAAACAATCATGTCTATTCTGTACATTTAGAGAAGACTGATCGACTTCTTTAATTTGCAACATGTTTACACTTGTATTTTATTCAAATAAATCTGAACAAACTTATGCACTGACTTGATGAGAGGGCACACTGTAGTGATCTTCTCTTGAAAAGTGTTAAACTTGGTTTACAATCTTTTATGGAGTTAGGCTTGGTTAAATTTACATACTCAGTCCAGACACGGATGTCAGATTTACAATGTAAGAAGAGTACGCCCCCCACTAAGGCAGTTGTTCTCAAGGAATACACCAAAGTCTTCAATGGAATAGGTCTTTTCCCAGGGGAATGTACCATACACTTCGACCCCAAAGCTACACCTGTAGTACACCCTCCATGGTGAGTACCTGTCGCACTTCAAGACAGACTCAAAACTGAACTTGATCGCATTGAAAATGAAAATATTGCCCTAGTTACAACACCTACATCATGGGTAAATTCTATGGTTGAAAAGCAATCGGGTAAACCCATAAGATCTTAATAGAGCAATTTTGCGACCCTATTACTCTATGCATACATTAGACGATATCCTACCCCAATTATCAGGTGCAAAATACTTCAACCAAATTGGATGCACGGTCAGGATATTGGGCAATAAAATTGTCACGTGACTCTTCATACCTCACCTCTATTTGCGATGATATACTAGTTTTTGGAAATGTTCTCAAATTATACCTCAAAAAGGAATCCGGCTAAATGAGGAAAAACTAGAAGTAGATGTCACAGAAGTGCAGTAATTTGGCACATTCTGTCATCAAAAGGTCTAAAATCAGACCCTGCCAAAGTAGCAGTGGTCAGAGAAATGGAACCACGTGGAGTTAGAAATCATTCTTGGCATGGTTAACTACTTGTCCAAATTTGCCCAAAATTTAGCTGAGGGCACCAGTCCATTAAGACAACTGTTAGCAAAAGATGTAGAGTTTGCAAAGGACACTCTGCAAATAGATGCATTTCAAAAGGTCAAAGACATAATTACTATAAGCCTAGGACCTGTTCTGTTCTATTTTGACCCTAAGAAACCACTGACTTTGCAAGTTGATGTGTCAAAATATGGGCTTGGTGCCGCCCTAATACAAGATGATAAGCCCATGGCTTATGCTTTAAAATCATTGACTACAACCGAAATTAATTGTGCTCAGATAGAGAAAGAAATGTTCACTATACTGTTCAGATGCAAATGGTTCCATCAATATGTATACGTGAGAAAGGTACACGTTCAAACTGACCACTTTCCACTTGTCTCTATAATGAGCCCCTCTATGCAGCCCCACCGCGACTACAATGCATGCTTTTGCAACTGCAGCATTATGACATAGAGGTAAAACATTACCAAGGTAAGAACATACCTGTAACAGACACACTCTCCTGTAAGTTGTTAACTGATACACACCCCACCTTATCTGAAGGTATAGATCTGCATGTGCAGATGGTGTTATCAGCATTACCTGTATCTGATCGTAAGAAGGAAGAAATTCAATCTCTCACTGAACAAGACCCCCAACTGGTCATACTGAAACAGGTCATAATTGAAGGTTGGCCTGAAAAGAGGTCAAGTTGTCAATCAGAGATAATTGACTATTGGAATTATAGAGATACACTTTCAGTTGTAGATGGGTTAATCTTGAAAGGTCAAAAAATAGTCATACCACAAGTCCTCAGGCAGAAAATGCTAGAAACTGTACATTTAGGACACTTAGGTATTGAGAATTGTCTGAAAAGAGCCAGAGATGTCATGCTTTTGCCAAAAATCTCAGTTGACATTTCTGATTTACTGTCAAAATGCTCTATCTGGAGCGCAGAAGTTCTCCCCCATGACGTCCCTAAATATCCATGGCAAAAAGTTGCCACAGACCTATTTACATGGGAATAATAAAGAGTACATTGTTGTAGAAGATTATTTTAGTCACTACTTTGAAGTTAAAGCACTCGCAAGCACAAAAAATTGCACTGTCAGCGACAATCAAATTTGCTATTCTTCCCGTGAGTTTGCAAGCTTCGCGAAAGAATGAGACTTTAAACATGTTACATTAAGTTCCACATACCCTCAGTAGAATGGCCTAATGGAGAAAACAGTTCAAACTGTAAAGAGAATTCTCTCAAAAGCAAAAGCCGATGGCAGAGAACCGCTTATAGACATATTAGAGTATCAAGTCACTGCTCTTGATATCAGGTTATCACCAGCACAATTGTTGACGGGGAGACAACTTAGATCTATTCTCCCAACAACCTGCAAAAATTTAACTCCCAAAACATCCATCACTGCTGAGGTCAAAAAGAAAATTACACTTCGCAAGAAGAAAACAAAGAATTATTTTGATAAAAGTGCAAAACCACTAAAACCACTTAAGGAAGGGGAATCAGTCTGAGTTCAATTCAAAGGTCAAAACTGGGAACCTGCCGCTATAATAAAAAACACAACGAAAGGTCATACTCAGCTTGCGCCAAAGATGGTACCATTTATTGTCGTAATAGATATCAGCTTATGAAAACTAATGAAAAACACACCCTGCAATCTAATATAAATGCACCCTTCTCTCGTATTGAAAACACACTGTGTACAGGTGTATCACTTCCCACAAATGCCAGTAAATCGATTTCAGAATCAATGGAATCTCAGTGTTTCAGCCAAAGTACGCCTGAGCCTGATGCAACCATCTAACAAGATTGTCAGCAAAGCGGATACTACACACGTCCTGGTAGGCTAGTAAAACCAAAGATAATAGAGTCAGTGTAATATTAGTTCCTAAAACCTGTACATATCCTGGATAAGAAACAGTTGTGAAATCCTGTACTCACAGATAAGAGAGACTCAGATAATAGAACAGTCATTATCATAGCACAATCTATGATCTTGTTGATAAACACAGACGGTGATTCAAGATAAGGACCAGCAGTGTACATTAAATAGCAATCAAACAAGCAAAAGGATCTTTAAAAAAATGCACAATGCATTCTCAGTCTGTCACGGAGATGTATTCATTGATCATTGTAATCACTGAGACAGTTTATTTAAAGTTTATTAGAACCTTTTCTTTGTAAGAAAGAGAGATGTAACACTATACATGTGTAAAAGATTGATTCATTGATTGGTTGTATTTTAACGGTGCATCAGCACTGTTAGGTTATTTAGCGCCAAACAGTCTCATATCGACCAGCGATATCAAAACCAAACAGTTGAAATTAAAATGATAAGATGGTAACGGTGAAAAATAAAGCTTCCTAATCAACGGGGGATGTAAATAGTGTATGTTAATGAAGAATGATGAAAAGGTATTAAAAAAGGGACGGTATATATATTGCATAAAACTGCACAAGGTGATAGCATAAAAGTTAGAGTTTAGAGTAAATGTTCACTTTCAGGAACGCTATAATACAAGTGATGTTTATTCTATGAAAAAGTTCCTTCATGTCATGCACATTGTAATACTGATCGCGCGTAGGTTGTGGGTCAAAACACTCTATCATACAGTGCTTAACAGCAAATGGTTCATTGCAAGAGGCGCACTCTGGTGGGTCTTCACCTTTTAGTATGTGGAAGTGGGTTATAAGTATGACCAATTCGGATTCTTGCAATGACTCCCTCCTCCCTACGCATGATTCTGTAGGAAGGAGTCCATTCTCCTAGGGTTGGCTTGCTGGCGTGAAGTTTATTATTCACTGCATCATTCCATGATGCCTGCCACTTCTGACATAAAGTCTCTTTGATACTAGGTTTAAAATCAGTATATGGTACTTTAAAATCTGATGATTCATGAGATAGGGCCATTTTCGCAGCATGATCTACTTTTTCATTACCTTTAATACCAACATGGCTAGGTAACCAGCAGTATACGATATTGTGGGAGGTACTCATCTTAGTATTTTTGATGAGAACATTGGTCAACAATGGGTTCTCCAGTTTTCTATTGTGTAGTGACTCAAGTACTGATAGGGAGTCGGAGAAGATGATGCTGTTTAAAATACGTTTGTTTCCAACATATTGCAGAGCAAGGTCTATTGCCCTGATTTCAGCTGAAAAAACTGATGTGCCATTTGGTAAGCGAACTTGTGTTGTATGATTTCCATAAACAAAGGCTGCAGCAGCCTTTTCCTCATCCATTGATCCATCAGTATAAATTCTTGTGTAGTTTTTAAATTCGGTGAGGAGTTCATGGTAAGAGTTGTGGAAGATGGAAGGGTTTGTCTTGGATTTTTTTCATCGTGTAGCTTAAAAAGTACGTTGGTTGTTTAAATAGCCAAGGTGGTATTTTGAGAATGGACTTTTTCTGAATTTTAGAAAGATCAATTTTTGTACTGTCAAGGCTTGAAGATATTCTAATGCCAAAGAAAGGCATGGCATTTAGTTTATTTTCATATAAGGCTTTGTATTTGGGTTGAAAAACAGCCAAAAAAGCAGGGTTCAGAGGGTTTGATTTTAATTTGAGGGCATACTATGCGGAAAGCATTTCTCTACGATGTGATAAAGGTGGTTTGTTCACTTCAGCGAGAAGGCTTTCACACAGGGATGTCTTAAATGCTCCCAGAGTGAGTCTTATTCCTTGATGATGAATTGGATCAAAAGTGGTAATCTATTTCATCAGGCCCAGCAGATGTATTATGGGCCTTGTCTAAAGCCTCCATAAGCGCCAATAGTGAGAACAGTTGGTTATAACTTTCCGAGTTGTTGGATGTGAATTTTAAACGTAACTTTGCTTTTTGAGGTTTCAATTTTTGGAAGGCTTCTGGATAATTAGATGATGATGAATTTTTGGAGAAACTGTCAGCAAGAGTATTTGCAATGTCACGTTTTGAACTAAAGTTGTTATTGTTCAGTGTCAGATGTCAGAGAAAATTGTGTTTTCTCTTTCCATTTACTTTGCAGAGAGTGTCCCAAACTTTCTTAATAGAGGAACAAGAGTTTAAAGAAGAAACATATTTCTTCCATGATGCTCATTTACTTTCTTTGATTGTGCTGCAAGCTTTGGCCCAGAGAATATGATATTTACTTAAATTTCCGGATGTTGGACGATTGTTAAACATTTTTTCAATGCTTCTCGGCATTGTCTAATGGCTTCCTTACATTCCTTAGTGACCCAAGGTTTTGGGGTTCTTTTACAGTTTGGGAATGGATTCTTCTGCAATCTCGGTTAAAACAGATGTAAAATGCTGAATAGGGCCACTAACATTGAAAACTGTATCCTCATTTGCCTATTTTTACAGAGTATTTCAAACTTAGCCCAGTTGGCCTTCTTTACATTCAATTGTGGAATTGCGTCATCAATTGTAGATTTAATATTTTCATGGTATATTGGGAAGTGATCATTGCTGTGAAGGTCATCACCGACCTTCCATTCATAGTCCAAAAACAGCGAAGGAGAACATATTGTCAAATTGATACATGTGTATGTACCCGTTCCTGGGTGTAAATATGTCGGTGATTTGGTGTTATATAGACACAAATCGTGTATGGAAATGAAGTCATGCTCATTTAAAAGCATAAGAATATCGTGGTAGTTGGCTTTAAGTCCTCAACAGTTCCATTGTATGATGGTGTTCTTCATTATATGTTTAATATGAAGATTGTGGAGTTAGGTTAGAGTCTTTTGCGCAGGCAATTTGCGTGGTTATTTCTCATGAGGAAGTACAGGGGAGAATTTTTTGTTTGTAGGTCTGGAGCTACCTTGAGTGCATGGAGCAGTTTCTTCTGCATCCATGCTCTCAATGTCTCCAAACCTGTTATAGAGTTTGATGGGGTCGTCTGACCCCTTTTTTTGCCTGTTTCAATGAGATTTGTTTTTATTCTTTGGTGATTTTGGTAGTTGGGTATTATTGAAGGTACTGTGAGTAGATACCATGTCTTTCTGTGCTTAGTAATGAGGCGGGGTGTTAGAGCTTGGTGTTGAATCAGCTGTTTCTGTTTGTGTTTGAGTGTCCTTTGTTGTTTTCAGATTGTTCTTCACTACAGTGGAGAAGGATGGGCTGTTTTGGCCTGAACGAGTTTTCTGGCTTCTGGATAGGGTATGTTAGATGTATATTTTACCCTCTGTATTTCCTTTTCCTGTTTCCAGGTATCACAATCCTTGGAATTGGCATGATACTAATTTCCAAAGTTGACACAATGCAGAGTTGCTCTACAATCAGATTCCTGATGAGAATGGTTTCCGCATCAGTCTTCATGATGGCCATATTTCTGACACTTATAGCACCAAATGGGGTTTGGGATGTAGATCTCGACCTTCACTTGCAAAAAGCCAACTTTGACCACTTTGGGTACAGTTGGTTTGTTGAAGGTGAGTGCAATGGTGTTTGTGGCCTGCAGATTGTTATTACGTTTTAATACGTATTCTATGGTCTGCAGTGACACCTTCATTTTTCATTCCTTCAATGATATCTGTGTCACTGACTCCAGCAAAGTCACGACAGCAAATCACGCCTTTGGACGTATTGAATGTGATGTGAGCGAATGAGGTCACTTGGATCTCGAAGAAAGTTTTCATTTTCTTGATGTTTTCTGTTTGACCTCGTTGCTCACACTCAATAAGAAGATAACCCAATTTTAACTTTTTAACACTTTTTGGTGTGCCAACCGATCCTGTAATAGTCTTTTCGATGACAGATGGAGATAGTGAGGCAAGCGATTTTGTGGCATCTTTAGACTGTATGACCATGAAGCGTGGAAATGACTCCACAACTACATGGTTCGTCATCAGAGTCAGAGAGAGTTTTGGTTCATTTATTTTGGAAATATCCATGTTGGTTTGTTTAAATTTCAGCATCCGTGCTCCCTGCCAACAATGGAGCCCAACAAGCGGACACTTTTCAAGTACCTGGGATACACAGATGCTATACTCAGTTGATAAAATTACCTATGATTGACCCGTGAAGTCACCACCTTCTAGGGTTGGTAAATTACATCCTGATTGACCCGTTAAGCCACTGCCTTGTAAGGAGTCTTCTAAGATTGGGGAACGGTAAAGATAAAGGAACAGAATCTAGGGGCAATGGTGGTATCAAGAGAGATACAAGAAGAAAGATAAAGAAGGTGAGCGAGTAGATAAAAGTGTAAAAGAAGAGAAATGTAACATTATATATGTTAACTGACCAATCAGAACCCTCTGTGCATGAGTCATAGTTCCACTTGTACTCAGTCTACAGGTGTCTGCCTCTTTGATACCGCTTAAGACCTCACAATAGTCGTTTGTATATATTAAAGTTATTGATAGTTAGAACACGGCATCTCATCTTATGTTTTAATGCAATAACACAACACTAAACAAAGAAATCCGCTAAATACTACTGAAATAAATTGGTTTACATGTTTTATTTTTTTGTCTAAATAGCCAAATGCATCAATAGTGGCAAACAGGAATCTGCATTTAAATAATTAAACATCTATGATCTATATTATGAATAGGATATTTATGCACCAGTTCCAATTGACTATTTTTTTTCTCGTGAAAAAAATTGTATTTTATATTCTTCCTTAAAAGAACAAGCTAAAAAAAGGACACATGGTTAAAACCATGCAGAATACCTGAGATTTGTAGAACATTTATGATTTGATAATTTTCCACATTTTTATTCATTTCAACCATATACTAAAGTTGCATTAATTAGGAACAATTACCAAACTTTTGCTGTTAATGACAGGACCATAATTTGAACTGTAAAATACAATGTACCATGGGGGCCCCAAGTGGCCAAGTGGTCTAAAGCGCTCACCGTTCTGGATCACTGCCATCTCACCTCTGTCTGCGTGGGTTCGAGTCCAAGGCTCGGCTAGCATGGATATGTTGGAAAGCCTGCCAGTAACTTCTCGTGGGTTGATGGTTCTTCCCTGGGTTTTCCAGGGTTCTTCCTCCACCAGTTATACTGGCTGCCATGTATAGCCTATCTTGTGCTGAAAAATGGCGTTAAACCCTTGAACAACAACAACAACAACAACAATGTAACAAGTCTGATGGCTCGATGTTAGAATGCATGTTTCCAATGTTGAAATTGACATTTTCTTCTGATGCAAAAATTTATAACATTGTTTACAATGGGTGATATATTTATACAGTTGTAGTTGGGGCCCGTAGAATCCGACCGCGTTATAGACTGAACCATGTTATAAGCAACCAGGTCAGTTAGCTGAAGAAAATGTACCCCAAAAAAACTGTGGGAGGTATAGGTAATACATGCGGGTGGTCAAATATGTGCTTCATCGGCACAGTTACCATCTAAAATTGATGTAATGAGAAATACATCTGTAGTGAAAACAGAGAAGACATATATAATTGTTTACTTTATCCAGAGGACCATGAATTGGTACATATACGTGAATCCTGTTTATATATAAATGTCTAATGTAAAGCATGAATAGAATATCAACACTGTGTACTCACCCGCAAATCTCATCAGATACATTGAATCCACAATACAAGTGATTCCATCAAAAATATGCACACACACGGCTTTAAAATATTCAATAATTTTGTAACAGGTCATATTGGTCTGAATTCTGTGGAAAAACATAGCACAATCATGTAATGAATGATGAAGCACATTTACTTTTCAGTACATTCCAAGTAGGCAAAAGTTAGTTTGCATTTTAAGCCGCCGTTGGTAGCGTTTGTAAGCATAAACTTTTTCCCTACAAAAAGGAAACTTTCACAGCACAGTTAACATGTTCCAGTCACATTGGAAAAAGCAAAAATCCATCAGATTCCATCACTTTTATATAAGTTTGGTATTGACTTCCTTTTAAGAAAGTTCTTTGCTGTTATTGAAAGACTGTAGTCGGCTTTCTTTGATGAAGGGTGCATACGCTATTGAAGTCACCGCTAAAGGACAGCTTTGGAGAACCAAACAAATGCCCATTTTCTCATTGTGGTGGCAACATCAAATAATTGTAATGCATGATTGAAACTGGTATTTTTCCATTTGCTGGGTACATTTTCATAACTGTTGGTGCTTCAAAGGTAATTTGTTTCCTTTGAAATTTCAGCAAATTATTTTATCTGGGTACATTTTTAAAAAGGAATTGGCCATCGTTTTTTTTTTTTGACTATTCTAGTTACTGTCTATCCATGTCTATTGAATAAACCAATAAGTAAGATGAATTTTTTTTATATACATTTGTGGTAACAGCTTGATGCTGCCTTCCACGCATGCATCTGAAAACACTGGACAACAAATTTTTACAAAAGTCATGTTACTGAAATAAAATTAGTCAATTCTTATCAATTTTTATGTGCTGAACAAGAATATGACAGTCAAATTGCAAAATTGGCTCTAGTTCTTTTGTAATCTGCAAGAAATTAATGTTTACATAACGAAATGCATTCCAATAGTAAAAGGTCAACTGTAATAGCCTACCTATAAAAAATCAAGTCATTGACTACATCTTAGATTTCTTCGCCTGTCTCTTGTACAGCTGTTCGGGAGCATCTCTGAGGAGTGTCCAGCAGTAGTCAGCCAGCATTGTAGTGGACCATTTTCCCTGGTATCTTTGTTCCATTGTTGCGATATCTTGATGAAAACGTTCGCCGTGTTCATCACTAACAATACCACAGTTGCTAGGAAAGAAATCCAAATGGGAATGAAGGAAGTGAATCTTTAGAGACATATTGCAGCCAAGTTTCTTATACTTCATCAACATGTCTTCTACTAGTTCCTTATAGTTTTCTGCCCTAACATTTCCGAGGAAGTTTGTAGAAACTAGGCGAAAAGCATTCCATGCTTGTTTCGCGTCACCTTCCAGCAAGTTGTTGAACCGGTCATCTTTGAAAAGCTCTCGAATCTGAGGACCCACAAAAACTCCCTCTTTAATCTTTGCTTCGCTGAGTCGAGGGAATTTTTCATGCAGGTATCGGAATGCTGGCAAAGTCCGGTCAATGGCTTTCACGAAGTTCTTCATCAAACCTAGTTTGATGTGAAGGGGTGGTAGCAAGATTTTCTGAGCCTCAACCAGAGCTGGGTGTTGGATATTCTTCTCTCCAGTGGCTACATTCTGCCTGTGAGTCCATTCCTTCCTCATGTAGTGCATTTCCCTTGCTCGGCTATCCCACTCGCATAAGAAACACATGTATTTTGTATATCCTTGCTGCAGTCCCATTAAAAGGGCAACTACCTTCAAATCACCACAGAGGTACCAGCTGTACTTGTTATACTCAATGGAATTCAGTAGCTGCCTTAAGTTATCGTATGTCTCTTTCATGTGGACAGCATACGCTACTGGAATAGATGGAAGAATGTTTCCATTGTGCAAAAGCACAGCCTTGAGACTCAGTTTCGAAGAGTCCACAAATAGTCTCCATTCTTGTGGGTCATGAGTGATTTTTAAAGCATTCATGAGGCCCTCAATATCGGAACAGAATATCAGATTACTTTCCTTTCTGAAGAAAGGCTCCAATTGCTGGTGGCGCTTTCGATATGCAGTAATTGTGACATCTTCTTCTAGAAGATTCCATTGTTGGAGTCTTGATCCTAGCAATTCTGCCTTGTTCTTTGATAAGTCCAAATCACGAATCAGGTCATTTAGTTCTTCCTATGTTATTCTGTGTGGGGTTGATGATGCACCACAGTGAAAATCTGGATCACTGCATGCTGATGGACCAGGAGAAGAACAGGTCGACTCACCTTTGTCTTCGTCAGATGAATCAAGAGAATATTCTGCTGGAGGTTCTGGAATAGGAAGTCCCTCACCATGTGGAACTGGTCTCAATGCAGACGGAATGTTTGGGTAGACTATTCTCGACTTCTTTCGCTTCGTTATTCCGCCGGAAAGAGGAGGAACCAAGCAGAAGTAACAGTCATTTAGGTGGTTGCTTGGCTCTCTCCACACCATTGGGACTGCAAACGGCATTGATGACCTTTTGCAATTCAACCACTGTGAAAGCTGTGTTGTACATGTAGCACAGCATATATGCGGAGCCCAAGGCTTGTCTTGGTCACCAACCTTGCATCCGAAGTAAAGATGATATGCCTTCTTCACTTGAGAATTGATACTTTTCTTCTGGTTGGCAAATGTCACTTCCCCACAAATATAGCAAAAATTGTCCGCGGTATTAACACACTTTCGAGGCATTACTGTTCTTTATTGTACGTAAATGGATAAAATAATAAGTTTTATGTAACAGTAGCTTGAACTGTCTCGCACAACGTCTAAAATATTTTAAATGCTGAACCTATCTGATTGGGCTTTATATAGTACACTGCTTACGTCAGCTTCAGCAGCCGCCTGGCATTAGTATAATAGGCCTACACATGTATAGTACACTGCTGACGTCAACTTACTTCAGCAGCCGCATGGCATTAGTATTGCACTGCATCAGAAAATGATGCAATCAACTGTGGATGATGTGAGCATGATGGTATTATGCAATGTTACATCATTATTCCGGATGTTGCTGCAGTCCTACTGGAGAAATTTACACAGTGAAACATAGAAAATGAGGTATATGAATATCTTCAAAACGAGAGCCAATACAAATTTTTCACGGTTATATTCGTGTTCGGCACACCAAAATACTACAGATTAGGGCCTTTTCAAGTCAGTAATGATTTCACTGTTGACCAGTGAAATTAACAAAGGGTCAACAGACGATAGAGATGCAGGTGTTCTGATGACACTGATTATTACAGAACATGTGAGTGTTTTGAAGGATTTAATTCTGAATGAAAAGAAGAGGAATTTTACTTACCATCCACATACAAATGTCAGTCTTTGTAAATATATTAATTACTAATGAACGGCCAAAATTCCAATGAAAGATAGATTACAAAACAATGCCTCATTCGGTTGATCTCCGTTACCAGAAATGTCAACAACAAAAAAGTGGATATTTCACAATTTACAGAACTGATGCTAAATGTCAAGATAAGTGGATTATGATATAACAATGCACTGTTTAGATGGTTGTATATAAACAGCCAACAATGTCGCCAATAAAAATAAAAACATATGTTTTACAGCCATTAAGGAAAAACAATCCAAGTTTGCGACACTGGCGAAGACTTACGCAATCCAAGAATAAACTTTTTATGCATTTTATGTTTCGTACTTTTAAGAAGGAATTTTATTTTTTTTCATGTATGAGAAAAATACATATAAAATTTCAGGAGCCAAGCCACGAACGTCTTGTATTAGACATATGCGATCTCTTCCCCAAAATGATAACAAACTTTTTACGGTTCTTTTTGGTACTTTTTAAGAAAGAATTTTTCTGTGTACAAGAAAAATACATGTTAATGAAATTTTAGTAGCCACGCCATGACCATGTTATATCCACCATAGCGGGGTTACACTAAATAGATAGATAGATAGATAGATAGATAGATAGACAGACAGACAGACAGACAGACAGATAGATAGATAGTGAAGTATAGGAGAGAGACGACAAACAGTGACATACAAACACTCAATAAAACAAATAGAGGATTAGTTTAACTAAATGATAACCACATACAAAGTGTATCTTTAAAGCCCAAAATATAATAAAATAAGAAAGAATAACATATAAATGTAAAAACAAAGCAAAGATTATTTTAGTGAAATGAAACTTAAAAGACCTTGGGGAGGAGGTAACACAATTTCTAAAATTGGGAATGGGAAGATTACAAAGGAAAGCTGACCAACACGAAATACCTGAAGGTAGTTAAGTATGGATCTGGAAACCCTCATCCCAAAACAACTTCGTTACTAAGTCTGAAAGAGCCTTCCGAGTAGAACTGGAGCACAAACAAATATTTAACCTATATAAAGCATATAATGTTCCACCAGGTAAATGGCCTTCTTTAATCTTTAGTTAAAGGTATGCAGTAATAACAGAGACACATCCAGTTATCAAGTTTAATAATTCAAATATCAACAGCACATAATAAATGAAAACACAGAATTTGTCAAGTCAGAAATGTGAAATACAGGTCACAGAGACCTCTTTCAGTAATAGGGATGTATACTCTCATCATGTCATGATTCTAGGTAGTACAGTATTGCAAAAACCTCATGTGATCATGAGACTGAAGCAAAACTTAAAAAAAGACAGTATTAGATTATATATAGGTCATGATTAGTTCTTTCGCTGATGGAGTCTTGTACTAACAGAGATGTATATCATTATGAGTCTGATTAATACAACGTAAATATTGCCAGAGAAATGAACATCAAAATACAAAACTTTAAGTAAAGTAAGTGGCACATATCATATGTGTTCTAACAACCTACTTGTACAATGAGGTAGTGGTGTTCATCAAGATTGCTCATCAAGTTTCATGATTCCTAAAATATAGCATAAACAATAGTTCTTCAAAGTGACTGATGCTCCACTGGCGGAAAAATGATTTCAGGATAAGATCATGCCTTCCTTTTTCCTTTTAACTACCAAGTGTTCAAACCATCGATTATGTTTTTCAGCAGTAACATGATCTTCAAAGTACCTGCTGTAAATGACAGATTAGCACCATTTTCATTCTCTACCAACAAAACATCATTTGGGATAAACAAGACATAAGAAGTCTTAAAGTGAAGACCCCAATCTAATATGACCTTCCCATTAGGAAGAGCAGTGGTAACAATATTTTCATGCTGGCTGCTGTGCAAAAACCTTTACCTAAGCGAAATGTGAAATGTAATTTAGTGCCTTCTTATATTGGTGCGTCACTAACACAGATGTATAAAATTATTTAGTTTAAGGATTTAAGGATGAACAGAAAGAAGTCAATATTTAGCCAAATGCCAGTAAGACAAGAGACATGGGTCACAGTGACCTACCTTTCTGATGTCAGGTGTTTAAAATCAATGTGGTCTGAGGTTGTACAAAATAGTATGCAGCATTGTAGCATTTGAGTAAATTATGCACTGTCTTTTTATGAGGTCGTCCATTTGCACTGAAAAGCAATGCAAAAGAAGTATCCTTGTGTTCAACTTCACTATATATTATCATTTGTAGAGTGCATCACAATCATTAACTGAAATTATCATTCCCTAATCAAACAAAAAACATCATTTTGAAAACATATCCAAGGTAAGATATTTAAAAATGGAACACACAAATAAAGTTGGTGACCTCACTAAGTTCAGAATTTGGACACTCAAGGTCAACACAATATCATAGAGGTGATTTAGGCCTAACTATATTTCTGGTAAAACATTTAAATAAAAACACCCATGCGTTAGCAAGTTATCTACATTAGTATGTAACTAATGAGCAAAGTTTGTAGCATGAACATCATTTGCTTTACGAACCAAACTGAAAACAGTTATCGTAAAGTATAAAAACAATTATTTTTTTCTTAGATTTATTCTGCTTAAACAGTCTAAAATTATCTGCTGGTATAGTAATAGAATTCTGAACGTCAATAAAATTTAAATCATCACCAGTAAGAGAAAATTAGTGGGGTTTTGACGCTTTTGCTTATTTCCTCAAATATTTGAAAATTAATAGAAACCAGTTTCGGAAAACTGTCATATTTCTGATGAGAATAGGAATATTAAGTAGCTGAGATATTTGTCGATATGCAAAACATAAAATAATGATTAAGACATTTGCTTAGTTTCAATACCATCTATTAAAAATGTGACATTAGTGTCATTTACATGGCTTTGTTATAAAGTCATAAAGTAAAGGGGACTGCTAGGATCAACAAGTTTCCAACTGCAACAATGACAGATTCACCACTTTGTGCATCATAAACCCTGGAAACTTTGCCCCAAAACAGTGTTATGCCAGACATTTCACTTGATATAATTAAAGTGTGAAGGGGTGAATCTGTGGGCTGCAATGAAGCAGAGATCCATACACACTCTAGTGACAGCAGCTTCCTCCTCAGTGATAATTTCCTGGGCTTGTCTAATAACAGGTCAAGGATATCATTAAACCACAACAGTTATTCCTACAGTACTTTTGTTCATAGGATTAACTTTGTGTGAGGCCCAAATGACAAGGTACATTAGATGATGATGTGCGAGCTATTTCTGCATCACTGATTTCTGTACTATGCATGGTAAGCATCAGACCTTTCATTCAGTCTAGTTTCATCCCAACTAGACTCTCTTTTTGTCTTCACAACTTTTACTAAAGAAATCAGCTAGATTTAGTTTTGACATGATTCACTGCTGCTGCAAAGTTTTTTAATGCCAAAACCCAAGGATGATGATTTGATCAAATGTATTCTCGAATTTTATAAAATCAAGAAAATGAACAAAATCGTACAATTATTATGACCATTTACAGGATATTATGAAATGTGCACTACATTTCTCCCACTGGGTTTTAAAAGTTGAGTGGTTCTCAACTGTTTTGCAAGAAATGCACAATCCCATGACCAGGCAGCATCTCTGTAGTAGTCTCAATTCTGAATGGATCTGTCCCGCATGGATTTGTTTAAAAAGAACAATTATAAGGCAAAGCTTTCCACCTGTCTTGGACATCAGGAAAATTCTTAAGTAGAAAGCTGGAGACAGGTCTTTTTTTAGCCTATCTACTGTACCATTCATGATTCTGTAGATGGTTGTATACCTCTTCTGTTAATTGAGGCAGACTTGACTGGTGAAAGACAGTGGGGGTCAGTGAAAGAGGAGGATCTTCATGGAAGTTAGGCCATTATTTTTAAGTTAGAATGGACTTTCACGTTGGGAAGAGCGATGGAAATCATGAATGGAGGCAAGTCCTTAACGTCCCACTCATCATTAGGAAAAATGGAAGGACCCATAGACTTTATGCCTTTGCCTTTATAGCCAACCTATCTATCTAGGGAAAGACAAAAAGCCTTTTGGGAATATTGGGGCTGCAACCTCTTCCCAAACGTCTGAAAAGAAGAACACATGGGGCAGAATGAATGAGCACACTTACAGATGCAAAGGACCAGTGTTGTTGGTTGCTGAGAACCTAGGATGTCACAGAGTGTCTCTATTTCCTGAGAAGCAGTCAGCAGAAAGTTCTTATTGCATCGCGGCATAACCTTGATAACACCATGGCCATATACAAGGTGTGCTTAATGTCTTTGCAACCACCCCCAGCAGTCACCAAAACACAGCGAGACAATGTTTCATGCTGGTGGAGGGTGCTAGTGTGTATAATATACTATGCTAATGAGTGTACATTGTTATCTGTGCTCTGGCAATATACATTACTGGAAGGTCTAAGTGTGTTGATAGTCCACATGAAGGTCTTTTTGCAGATATGTACTTGTAGTCCTGATTAGACTATGTCCTAAATTGCAAGGGAAATAGCTGTAACTGCATAGAGTTGCAAAGACAGCTCAATGCATAAAGTAACTCATCTGCACAAAGACATTCATGTATATTTAAAGCTTACTAGCCTCTAGTTATATGAAAGGCAGATTGAGAGACAGACTGAAACGGTTGTCACAACAAGATTACAACATACCTATCTCCAATTGAAATATTTCAAAGTGCAGCTAGATGCAATTACATCCCACAACTTTATCATTTTTTAGCTATGTTTCATCCTCAAGATATGTATTTCTTTTGTTTGTTTTGATCTATTGCACTTTTAATTCCTTTGTATTCAACAGTTATGATTTAACATTTATGTGGAATAATGCTAACTATTTATGGTCTATAAATAAGGAGCAGTTCACATTTTAACCTAATTTGAGAAGTGTTATATCTAGCTTTTGGCCAAGTGGAGTAACATATATATGATTATAAGCCTAACCATACAATGAAAATTGAATCTTTAAAGTAACTTTCTTTATACAATTATGAATACACCAAAAACACTTACAGTGAACTTGTAACAAGACAAAGACATCCTTGTTTCTGTCTACTAAGTGTGATGTTCGACATGTACATCGTTGGTCCTGAGCACTTCTGTCAACATCTAAGATTATCTCTGAGACAACAGTTTGTTCAGATGTATTTGATATGCCAATATGACCCAAACAAATCCATGAGAGAATGGCCAGGGGGTTTCCTCCAATTATTCTACAGGTCAATGACTGTGATATATGTTCTATGACAATTAAACTTGATCCGTTGTCTTGCCCTTCGATCTCTGGGGGACTTTCAGGAGGATCTGAGAATAAATGAAAAGAAAAAGATACTATGAATTTGACTGAAGCACTTTTTGTTGATAACTAATACACAATTTAGTCTTTATGATTATTTCTTATGTTTACACTTCTATAATTTTCTTACCTGGCAAGTCGTATCAAGTTATCTGAAACACACGGTTCGAAACTGCCAAACACCAATGTTATAATCATGATTCAGAACAAAATGTTTCAAATAGGCATCCTTGACAAATGAAACGAGGAGATTTCATGCTATAAAAACAACACTGTTTTGAAAGAATGAACAAAATGAAATAGAAAAGACATGAGATATAAAATTGATAGTCATTCCTTGTTTGTCTGTGGCAGCTTCTATCACCATACAAAGGCCATAATGTTTTGATTTCAGTGTAATGCAAAGTTTGCAAGAGAAATTAACTTATGTTTATTAAGTTAAGAACATGCACAATATGCAAGTGTAATCCAAGTACAAATCTAGGATCTCGAACTGAGGTTACTCATCTGGAAGTCAATGAACAAAGTCCTGTCTAGAGGAATATTATGTCCAATACAAAGAAACAGAATGCAACTGGACAAGCAATTCTGAGAAGTATTATTTCTCTTCTATCATAGTTGTACAATTGGAAAAGACAACCAACTGATGACACAATATTGAATTTTTTCCTTTATCTCTTTCAATACACACAGACAACATACACCAAAGAGCCATGGATGATTGTAGAATTTTATTACAAGTCTTATATAATTGTACTTTGTTGAGCTGGTGTTAGATACATAATGTTAAATTATTATCTCATTATCACATAATCCTGAGTGGTTACTGCAATATTTAAATAAACACATTTTCAAAATTAGCTGTTGTAGTTTACATATTAGATGTCAGATTGAGGCCATTTCATTTATGACTCAGTAGACATCATTATGTCTTTTGGCAAAGATGGAAATATGGTCATCCAATCAGATGGGGAAATTGTGCAAGGATTTTCAATATGGCCATCATGGTAGCCATAAAGACTGGCACTATTCTGATTTGGGAATAACAAAGCATCATAAAATTTTGGTTACAACCCCGTGCTGAGAGGGCCATCCATTTGGGCAGAGTGGTGATAACAACATTATCAAAATGTCCACCATGGTGGCAATATGGTGAGTAAGAGTGCACTATTTTCATTCAGGACCAACTAGAAACCAAGTATCATAGTGAAAACCAAATGTTAAAATGACTTTTCATTTTCAGATTGGTATAGATAAGATTTTCAAGATAACTGCTGTCACAGTGGTGGACACACTGGATGTGCATCTGGCACAACTTTCATTTGGAACCATCTAGATATCATAGTGTAAACCACATAATGATGTCACTTTCCAACTGATAATACATTTTCTTACTCGGTCTTTGGTATTTTCATAAGGATTTACTCATAGTTTAAACAAATATGCCTTTTGTAAAATATTATCATAGTCTTCTATCCATTCTCATCACTGGGTATCAACTATCCCCACAAACTGCATAGTTGAACTTTTCAACATGAAACATATGGTTCTGTGACTGAGTAGTAAAGTTTATATGTGTCAAAACCATGTTTACGCAAAATCAAATTTTGAATCATTTTTCACAATGTGTTGAATGTGAGTGGTGGTGATAACAACATTATCAAAATCTCCACCATGGTGGCAATATTGTAGGTAAGAGTGCATCATTTTCATTCGGGAACAAATAGAAAACTAGTACATGTATTCTAGTGAAAACCGAATGATAAAACGGCTTTTCATTTTTGGATTGGTAGAGATAAGAGGATTTTCAAGATAACTGCTGTGGTGGACACATTGAATATCCATGTGGCACTGTTTTCATTTAGAACAATCTACCGTATATACTCGCATATAAGCCCGTTCACGTATAAGCCGACCCCCCCAAACTGAAGTGGTAAAACTGTTATAAAGTGCATGACCCGCATATAAGCCGACCCATAATTTCTAGACTACTGGTACATCACAAGATGCACAAAGTGAGCTCTGAATACGTTTATTCCAGCAAATCACATTATTAAATAAAATGAAAGTAAGAAAGCTAATTTATATGTTGAAATAAAAACAATTCTAAAGTGTTAAGTCTTAATGGAAATTTAATTAATCCTCATTCTAAAATCATGAATTATAAAAGTTCTAACAATTTTAGAATCCTTCAAATTCTGGCTCTGTATCAGACTCGCCAAATAGTTCACGAAACTCAGCTTCTGTTACGGCGTGCTTTCATCATATACGTCGCCATTGTCATCATGGTCATATGATAGTGTGATTCAATGGATCAAAATACGATTGGTTTCAGTGTGGACATTATTCAAGCATTGTGACAGTTTATAACTTTGAGCAGAAACCATGTCCACAACCATATCTCATTAAACAATACATCTGATTAGTAAGTCACTGGCATTGTGCAACAAAACAAAACTATCAGAGATCTCGGAAACGCTTAATTATGCGTATTTGGACGCCAATTTTTGATCTAACAGGCAGAAAATCCCTGAGACGGGAGTCCTCCATACGCATGTTATAGGTGTGCGGCAAATTTCAAAGACTGGCCAGTCCTGCTTCAGCCACCTGCTTTGTGGGAAAATGTGATGATTAATTAGCTATGCTGATATTTACAATGACAGAATTCAGTGACTGAAAGACCCCTTGATGTACATACATGTTGCCATTATAAGAGTACATCAAAAAGAACATGACGCAATAGCTGTGCGGCAAGATCAAGGCTTTGTTCGACTGGCGGCCGGATGCGAAAATGTACTGATATTTACAGTCATTGAATTCGGAGTCAGAAAGACCCAGAAATGTACATGTGGTCATTTATAAATGTACATCAAATAAACAACTTTAGCTTTCGTTACTGTGGTCATTTCCGAATGTATCGGAATAAGTAGTGCACGAGAATCAGGACATTTTGAGACTTAGACGAAATGCCATTCGTAATTTGGATAAGTATTTTGGGATTAAATGGCAAACTTACGAAGATTGTAACGAGATTCAGAAGAGTGCTAAAGCTGCTATCATTGATAGTTCGAATAGGACAGTAGCCAATTGTAAGAAAGTGTGTGATGCCTAGCTTAGTGTTTGGAATAAGTCCTGACTTGGATTGACAAAATTCAGTATCACTGATGGACGAACAAGAACCCGAGGCATTTACCACAGATTAAGCATATGGTAGCTATTGTACAACACTCAACCGCTAACAAACCACTTTGCTTTACTAATAATTAAACAACTGTAGTATATAAACTGTAGCTGCCGATTACTTCTAAAACACCTGTCAAAGAAATTCCACAAATTAATACTGTTTTACAATTATTCATGTTGATTCGTATATTGCCCTGTTATTTACACTTCCTAAGTGTGCACGCAACAAACCCCTATGGAGCCTCTCGATATTGTTCTTTAAGACTATCGTACATGTATTTCTCCTCTTGATCAAAATTTTTTGTCGTATATACCTTCAGTATCGTAATTCTTTTATTTTTTTACGTTGATTTTTTTTCTTCTTCATATTTACACTGAAATAAGCTAGCGTGCATTTGTACGATACTGTAGAGTTCAATGATTACTGATTAGCTGAGGGTTAACTACTTGACTGGAGATTACTAATATGGCGATTCTTTTTGAAAATACACGCACCACCGTGGCTCAAATAACACGTATGGCAGCATTTTCTGGTGGATGGACATCTGTCAGATGGACGTCAATACGTTAAAACATGTTTTTCATTCATTATCCTACCACTTAAGTTAGAAATAAAATATTTGTTTCACTTCACGACAGCACAAATCTTATGAGCCACGTGGCATCATTACGCATGTGATCTCATCTTCGGCGATCAACAGAAACAATAAATACTAAAAATCGAAGGGAAAAAGCGTTAAAAATTTCAGACTTGGACCTTGGCCCGCAGATAAGCCGACCCCCTTTCTTCCAGGCCTTATTTTTTTCCTAAATTTTTCGGCTTATACGCCAGTATATACGGTAGATAGTATAGTGTACACCAATGTGACTTTCCAATAGGAGGTGTTAGTGAAACCAACCTTTTTCTTACTAGGTCTTTGGTATTTCCAAAGGGATTTACTCATAGTTTAAATAAATATGTCTTGTGTAAATTATTATCATAACTGTCTATTTGTTTTTCTATCAATTTACATATGTTGTCTTTATTGCTACAAATATCTTTCTAATAACTTTTCAAAATGCACTGGATGAAGCTTATTGTCCATTCATTCTGTGTTTCTTTTTCTTATGATAGTATACGGAAAGATTGATATTGATAGGATATTTGCAAGACATAAAATCTAATAACTTTTTCCAATACCCGCTGTTGCACACCATGCTGTCTAGTTTGATGATTGTATTAGTTTCATATCAGAGACTGCTCAATATCTTTGCGATGTATCAATGAATCTAAACCTGAGAGTAATTATTTAAAATATCCAATGGCCTATGGATAAAATGTTTTTTTTTTTATATATCTCTATCTCACTAACTAGATCTGCTATTTTTGCATCAACAGCTGGTTACAGGACAAGGGTAAGGTGAAACTAATCTATTTAAAATTTGGATTCTATAATTTATTTATATAACATTTGGGGATAGGTGAATAATTTGTATCCTATAAATCTTTGCTGTGAGACATCAGGACTGCTTCATTCTGTTACATACTGAGGTCAATGGACTGAACCAATGGTTTTAGGAGATTTGCAGACAGGGGAGGTGTACAGTTTAAAAGACTAGTGCCTCACATAACAACCAAAGAATAGGTGACTAGGTTTTTTTTGTAAACCTTTTGGCCCAATAATAACCCAGATCTTTTGAAACTTTTTTTACCAGTGGCCCACATGCTGTACAATTTTGGCACCTAGTAGTCCAGGTCTTTGTAATCATAACATCTATTATCATGACCAGTGGTCCAGATTTTCTGGTACAATTTAAAAAATAAAATAAAAACAAAACAAAAAGGCACCAAGACATTCTAAAGTTTGCAGAATATTTAAGATTTAAGCAATACAGGTTAATAGTTGGGTGACAATCCTTTAGAATGTGGTTTTTAGTCAAATTTAAAAAAAATTCATAGTTCTGGACAACTTTGAAAAAGTTTATATTTTAGGGTATGTCACAGAATTAGGCACAAAAATTATTTGGTAATGCCTTAGAACAATTTGAATAATTGGTTTCTTAGATGCATACAACATTACCTAGGGTAGTTCATATTTCTGGGGGGTGAATGGGCAATACATGAATGTAGCCATAGGTGGCTTGCGGCGAGATAATTTTTTCTCTCTCTCTCTCTCTCTCTCTATATATATATATATATATATCCTCCCATCAATATATCGTTATTTTTCAATCTTCAGGTTTAAGACTCAAGAAAAAAATTGGTCTGTTATAATTTATCGCTGACTTTATTTTGATGTAAAATATATGGTAGCATGTATTTATGGATTTCCTCTCTGCATTTAGTTTATTTCTTATTATGACCAGTTTCGTATATTTATAGCTGGATGGATGGGCTGGAAGAACCAGAATGGTGACAGCATGACCTGCAGTGTGGCAAGGTAGCCATTGAACTAAATTCAACCGACATTGTACCTGTTACTACATGATTGGGCATGTAGGGTATGAATTCCGGATTCTGGAGAAGAACAAAGAATAGTAAATAAGGGCAGGATACACAGTATTACATTTACAAAGACATATTAATGTATGAACCATGCTTATTTCTCCAAGGCATATGGTTTTATGATTCTTGCTTTTTTCTTTCCTATCATATAGTTGTATGAACTATGCTTATTTTGCATCATATCATTTCATTATATATTGCGGACATAAGAACCATGTTCATTTCTTCATATCGTATAGTTATATGGACCATATTCATATTTTTTTATATAAGAAACTGTTTTCTTTTCATAACATGTTCAGTATGGTAGTCTTAATTCATATGTAGTTGCTTAGTTTTTGAGTCTACTTGAGTATGTGTTGTCATAAATATTTATTTTTCATTTTAAAAACTTCCATTCACTCACATTGTGTTGTGTTTTCACTTGGTTCAAAAAGTCATCTAGCTACAATCATGTCATATTGGTATCAGAAGTAGAATTCTTTGGATTGAGTGAATTACCAACATCTTGTGTGCAAACGTATGCATATTTTTGTATGCTGTAGATCATGACCTTTGACAAATGATTCTTCAGTAGGTGTGTATTTTTTTTTTCTTCTCTTTATTTGTCCGTTCTTGGTGCAGGGGTCCATACATGTACATATTTGTTTTCCTATTGATAGCAATGACTGGCTAGATAATTTTAGTTTGATGTCCTTTAAGACATATTATACAATTTATATAGAGTAGGTGGCCTCACCAGCTAATAATCATGTCATGACTTTAGGACTTGTAGTTTTGGGTTAACAACTTGAATATGAGGGAGAAAGTCTGAGAAAATGTATTCATGAAGAACAAGCCCAGGAAAGGGATGAAATGGCAAAGGAAAGGGAATTAGAAAAGGAAAGGTTGGTAATAGAATGGGAAGCAGAGGGAAGAAGGGTGAAAATGGCCGAACAACTCGAAAAAGAAAAATGGGAATTAGAGAAGGAAAGATCGGAATTAGAAAGGGAAGCAGAGGAAAGGAGGGTTGAATGGAAAAGCTGGCAAGATTAGAGATTACAGAGGTAGTGGAAAGAAATAAGCAAAAAGATTATGACTGAAAATTAGGGTTATTAACCACTAGAAAAGGAGAACAAGATACTGCCTCAAGCAAGCTAAAGGGCCCCAAATTACCTTTCTTGCATGATGAAAAATATAACATGGATAGTTATATCCACTGATATGAGCGATATGCTGAGAACCAGAAGTGGGGGCAAGATGGTTGGGTTCCACATCTCAGTACTTTATTAAAAGGCAAAGTGCTAACTCGCAACTCCCCAGAACGATGTGTTTAATTATGATACTCTAAAGGAAGCACTTCTGAAAAGGTACTAGTTGACTGAGCAGGGTTTTTGTAAAAATTTCATGTATAGCAAACCCGAGAAGTGAGAAACCTTTGGCCAATTTATAGTCAGAACAGCCAATTACTTCCAACGATTGATTGAAGTTGGTAAAGTACAGAAAACGTTTGAATGATGACTGAGTTCTCTCTCAGAGATCAACTGTTTAGTATAGCTGGTCAGGAATTAAACCAATGCACAGCAGCTATTATTCTCATGACTCTGGTAAAGATCCCGGGTGCAGAAGCTATGCCAAATGGTATGACTCAGAATTGAAATACTTCCTATTAGATTTAGACCTGGAAATATTTTTGTTTGGAGGAAAAATCGGCATGTGGAAGTACACAACCTGACGATCAAAGCTGGTTTGCTATAAATCTGAACTGAAGCTGCAGTTTCCATCTTGGATCCTTCTGTTCTGTTGCAGATACAAAAACTGCATTATTTTTATAATATGGTTTTCATTCGAGTCATTTTGGTTGATGACAATATTTTCATGATTGGTATTCTAACACTATAGAATGTACTTTAATGGTCAGGGCACATCATGCCTGTAGAGTACATATACAATACATTGTACTGTTACCATTTGTAAGTTAAGGCTGAATTGCGAAGTTCATGTCAACATTATATAATAGGCCATGAATGTTAAATGAAGTTCAGGAAAACACCACATTATGGAGTATTCGACATCCATCAAAACAGCAGCACTACCTGTAACATATTCGACACAACAAACTGCACATTTCGCTTAATTATCTGTAATTTAATACTTGTCATCTTAATCTTGTTAAACTACTAAATATTAATTGATTGATGCTTTTCAGGACGATTTTAACCATGAAATAGATTGACTGAAAGACACATACTTGTGTTTGCACAGTTGATTTGTGTTGATAAAGCATTAACACCTGTTTATTAATGCCATATTACAAGTAAAGCTCCCATGAAACGTGAAAATATTATGTCCCCCCTCGTCTTCTTTTCCTAAAAATGAGTCACATCCATTTTTCTATAGAGACAAGCATATTTCATTGTCAAATTTAATCATATACAGTTCTGTCAATGCTAAAAGTATTGTTATCCAGAACAACTCAGTTATGACCTGGATTCATTTAAAGGATTCAGCAGGGAAGTTAGAACAACAGTATCATCCAGTCTCTATTGAGTGAAAAGATAAACACTAATAACCTTCCGACCCTAATCTAAACTACTGAGAGTAGCTAAAACTGCATCTAGTTACATTTGTGTATGAGTATGGTGACAATACTTGACAATGCTAGATTTACAACTATTGTTTTCCTTTGTAAATGTATTAAGTACTTTGAAGACAATAGAGAAGTTTTTATTAAAATAAAGAGTTCAACATCTTATAATTTTCTATAGGCTTATATTAATAGACAGCTTAATATTTTCATTTGGACAAAGTCGCTCTTTTGGGTTCTCGAAATACACTTTTTTGAGACTCAAAAAGCCACCAACAGAGTCTGGGAATATGGCAGGTATGGGGGTTCTTTATAATAATAATAACATTATAATTATCATTATTATTATTGCTAATAAGCTTACTCTTACAGACATTTATCCATAGTTTGGCAAAGTCAGGTCTGTACTTTTAACTCATGATCATCAGTTTTATCATATCCATCTTTTTGAATATCAGCTAAAGTACCTTCATATCAAAAAGACTCTCTAATCTATTTCTCTGAGAAACAAAATCCAACTACTTTATTTTTCAGCATTAAACTCACAGGACTCAAAGCACTAAGTATAGGGAAGAAAGGAAACCAGTCTATAAATGGGTGAAGATCAAATATAATACATATCTGTTTGGCTTGGCAGGATTTGCTGATAATACAAGTAAGATTTTAGTATAAAGAATCTTTTGAGAGATTTATCCTATCTGTAAATAATAAAAAAATAGGGACAATGTCTTATTGATAATATTTCAGTCCTTTTACAGACCTGATACTAGGACACTAATTACTGAAATTAGCACATGATTCTTTAGAAGTGTAATTAAAAAAACATGTCAGAACACATGTAGATAAATAACATGGAACATATAGCTTTCTCTACACAGAAACTTGCATCAAGATTGGGTCTATATTGAGAAATGCACATTTGATTATGAGCATTCAGAAATTTAAAGTTGCTGAATTTTTAATATCATGGTGTTTCCATATATTTACCATGAGAGCTGAATTAGTACTGTAAGTCATACAGTACTATATGTTTATCTCTACATAATCAGACACTGGGCTATCTTGCTGACATAAATGGATCTCAAGGTAAGTGAGGGAGGGGACTGAAAAAATCTAAGTTCACATAAAAGTGAAGTTTGTTGTCAGTTGTTATGATTCAGACTTTGAGAAAACAACATAAATCTTGATTAAATAAAGGAAAACCAGCTGGAAATACACTTGCATATTTACAACTTACATTTGTGTTACATTTTTATGATAGAATCCATAATGTGTTAAGTAATATATATGTATGTAAAAAATCCATGAATTTAAGTGTATGTTATTTTAGAAAATTGTGTATCAGCTAGATCCCTTTAGGAAAAACATCTATAACAAACAAGTATATAAAAAGACACTTGTCCTCATTTTGACCTATACACCACTTTCTACAAACATGTGTCACTAAACAATTCACCAAACTGTCATTGTTACCAATAGCACATGGCTGCACAGTTGTCGTTTACATCTTACATGTACATAAATTGGCCTAAGTCTTGGTTGAGGCAACAAGCATAATAATCTTGCTAAGGCTACCAAAGGGTATGAAAACCTCTCAACAAGTGAAAATTTTCACAAGCATCTTTGCGAGATGCCCCACCTAAAATTCCTTAGTGGCCAGATATTTAGTTTCAAGAGATTGTAAATTTAATTTGCATTACATGCCACCATCATTTGTAGCCACCATAAGCATAAAAAGTTACTTATGGGGCATACATTACATGTTCCAATCACCAAACCCTAAAAGTACAACAACCGATCAGTTTCCATTGCTTTGGTGCTGACCACCATTGATGGAGAATGAATTGTTTCATTAACGATTTGGCTGGCTTGCTATCATGAAGGGTCCATGCACTATTTAAATCATTGCAAAAGGCCATCTTTGGAGGACCAAACAAATACGCATATGTTAATGTGATAGCAATATTAAAGCCTGGTAGCAACATTAACTAATTGTAGAACAAAGTGTGGGTCTGAACTAGCAGGTTGTTGATATAAATGATTAGAGAACAAAAGCTTTAATAAAGTTGGGAACTAGTTTACTTTTTAGCTCAACATCGACATAAGCATGACATATTTAGTGGTAACAATAGACCAAGTTTCCATTTTTCTTCATATCAGCAGCTTGTTGACATAAGCGATATTGTTGTTGTTGTGGGGTTTAATGAATTTTTCAGCACACGATAGGCTATACATGGCGACCAGTATTAACAGTGGAGGAAGAACCCAGGAAAACCCCCGAAAGAACCACTGACCCACGAGAAGCTACTGGCAAGCTTTCTCACATACCCACATTGGCTGAATCCGAGACTCAAACTGGTGCAGACAGAGGTGAGATGGCAGTGATCTGAAACGGAGAGCGCTTTAGACCACTCGGTGCCCACGATAAGTGGTATTAATATAAGTTGGTAGGACTGTAAAGAAAATAATAGCCTTACAGTGCTTCCACATATATGGATGCACAATTAAGTTACTTTCTATGCAGAGGATGGGTGGGTATTCAAATAATGCGATGAGGTAAGTATTCAAGGAGAAACATAGTTTACTAAAACTCAACTTTCATCTTTGAATTTCATCCCCATTCTCATTAGGAGAATAGGTGATAAGAAAGGATATGCTGAGCGTCCAAACTGTGCCCCAGATAGGACTTCCCAATTGATCTAAAAAGCTAGATGATGTAAACAGGAGTTGAGGTCATCTTTTTCCTTGGACTAAAATGGAACTCATATGTTTCTGGCGGATGTCATACAAATAGATGAAGTTGTACCAAACATAGAATATGACACAGTAGAGAAGTTTCAGAAAGACCCAAGGATTTATGTTCAAACCAGGACAGAGCACAAAACTGATAACACTTTCCTTGGTATGTAAGCCACAGGATTTTCTGTAAGGACAGATGGACTGGAACATGAAAATATGTGTGTACCAAATCAAGACAACAAATTCATTCACACAGATGGATTTGGTGGACTGATCTTGCTATCTCCATCTTGAATGACATCTGCTGTTCTAAGCAGAAAAGACAGGAAGAAAAGTCTGTGAATGGGAAATCCAAGCAATCTCCACTGCCAGATTCTCAAGCTTCCTGCAAAAGTGTGTCCTTCACCTAGTCTGATGGTACTTACATCAGGAGAGGAAAGGAAAAAGGGGAAGGGACTGGCAAAGCTAGAATCAAAGCCCCTCTGAGACAATCTCGATTGCCCACTCATATGACAGAAAAAGACTCAGCCATATTGTTTTGTAAAAAGAGTGGGGCACCTACTGGATAGTTGTCAGAAGATGGTGGCGGAAAGGAGACAATAGCGAGAGAGTGGAGTCATGGAGGTTCAGAAACTTTGTTTCCTGTCCCCTTGATATGACAGTCGCTGATACTTGATTATCAAATTGCCCTTATGTAAAGGATTGGGATCATAGCCGGCTGTTTGGTTGAGCAGCAAACGACCCCTTATTTCCTTATCTCCAGTCATTATGCCATTGAAGGTGAACTGGAGATGATGTATAAGGCAATGGTTGCTGCACAGAAAGATTGAGGGTCAGTTCATGGACTGCCTGCCTCAACAATTCCTCTATCTTGCCACAAAACAGCAAAGGCAATCCAAAGGGAGGTTTGCAGGGGCAAGTCTGGATGTGTATGGGAACAAGGAAGACATGGCCACTATATTGCAAATGAGTTTCAAAGTAGTGTACAGAATGTATTTATCCAAGTAGAAGCAGACAAAGTCAGATTGTCCACAGCATAGTTCTTATCTAATGATGAGAGATCTGTGAACAACATAGCAATGGGTCTAGCTGAATGGACTGTCACACACCAGCAAATTTCCATGTAATAATTTTGATATAATTTTCTGATTTAAGCTAGCAATAGATGCCATACAGGTCAAAACATAGCTGGCATCCTTACAAAGAGCATGCAAGTGAAAGGCACAAACATGACTCATTTAGATGGCAATAAAAATGCAAAAAATATAATTAAAAATTTTCATCTTGAGTTTACTCAAATTGCACTTTCTACAAATCTGAATTATGGGAGATATGTCATGGGTTCTAAACCTTGATTACAGACTGCAATATTGCAATTTCAACTACATTTCCAACTGCAATAACGTTCTCTTTTCTGCACTCAAAATGAAAAAACATGATATTCTACATTGTATTTTTCATAATTACAATTGAAAGAGTTCATATTTTTCTACATTATGATTTCAAACATTCAATGACAGAACAGAAACACACATGCAGCTGAGTCAAGATAAGTCCCTCCCTGCTCAAACCACAGACACATGTACTTTGTGTTGAATTGACACAGCTAATAAATCCTGTCCATAATTAGTGGAACTGAGTAGAATCAACAACAAAATAACAAAATCCATTCATTCCAGGGCAGATGGAAAAGCTGTTGCAATGAGCTTTCCTTCACATTGTGACTCTCAATTTTAAGTAGATCAAAACGTCAATTCTTTTTTAAACTGATGTCGAGATTAAGTTCAAAGATCACTGGAAGGTGCTATGTGTGCATTAATATTGTTATTGTTTATTGATGAATCTACAGTTGTGTATTTATTTTGGAATATGGCATAAATTCAATTACTTTTTTTCTTGATGCGTACTTTTTATTGTTAAGACTTAGGTAGGATAAGAAAATGAGTGCACAATAAAAAGGTAACCGCATTTGTGTGGGAAAATATTAATTAATTTTCTCAGATGGATACTGCATTCCCAAAGGAACCTATAAATAGCCATGGGTAATAAATACTGTTTATTTAAAATACAAACTGAATTTAGTAAAACATATTGCATCCCTGTTTTTTTATAACTTGATGTTTAGAATGTTCAGTAGGCCTGAAGATCACATGGAATATTATATATTAAAATAATCAGATTTCACTCACAAGGACCAACCGAGTGACTGAATGTGCATTCAGCGGCACATCAGCACTGCAGGGCCACATGGTGCCACAAGAAAGGATATATAAGGAAAACGATAATCAGAAAAGGTTTATTATAAAAGTAATAAAAGCACAAAAGCACAATGACAAACTGATGGAAATATGAAAGTTCTCGACCACTGGGGAATGTACATTGTTCTTTGTAAATTGTAAAAAGAATATTAACAAATAAATAAGGGTGACTATCAATACAAATATTAATTAGAAATATTCAAAAAAAAATAGTATTGCACACCAGTAATTTTTTTTAGTAAATGCTAACTTCCTTGAAGAAATTTAAATTTACCTATCAAAAAGTTCCTTCATGTGCTGGACACTGTAGTAATGATTGCGTGTAGGTTGGAGATCAAAACAATCCATCACAAAGAGTTTCACGGTGAAGGGTTCATTGCAAAAGTCACACAGAGGTAGGTCTGTGCCCTTTAATATGTTGGAATGGATTATATAAGTATAACCAATTCACAAGGAATTCAAACCCAGATTTAATATTCTAATTTTCTATAATAAAAAAGATAACAAATATTTACAAAGAGAAAGTTGGAACATAGCTCTTTGATTATTTTAAAACTACATTTACTGACAGAAGAACAACTGCTGAACTTACAGTAAATGGTGATAGTCAAGTTCCCTGAAGTCTGGCCACTATCCAATCCATTGTATGCTCCGCAGGTCAAACTTTTTCCATTGTCCACTCGTTGTCCTGTGTAATTCAGAGTTCCTCTACTAACAAACAGATCATTGCCATGATTAATTACAGTAAAACCAGAAGGAGAGTCAGTGATGTTAGTGCCACTCTTCATCCAATAGATGGCAGCACTTGGTCGGCATGCACCAGTCTCACAAACAATTACAGCCAATTGTCCCTCATTCAAAGTTAATGCTGTGCCATTCCTCAGTTGTACTGAATCAATGGGCACTAAAATTGTGTAAAATGTCATCAGAAGAACATAACTGCTTATGAATTATACAGACAATATAAGCTTTATTAAACAATGTTATGATGTAATTTAGTACATCTTTAATAGAAATAATTTAAAAATGGAATATTAGCATTGCTACGTGGAGCTATAACTGTGGTGAAAGCCGGTGTCGAGATTTCTATTAAGTAAATTTTCTCTGCTCATTCAGAATAGTTTAGACAATTAATATGGAAGAATAGTATCTCTAAATAAGAGACAATATGAATAAAATGAAAACAAACTGTACAGTGTGTAGTGAAATATTTGTGATATCAAAAATTGTATCTTTAACATTATAAAAACTGTACATTAACAGAATACTTATGCCCCAGAGACCAATGGGAGGTCACATAATATTCAGCTAAATGAGTTTTACTCTCTGAACAAAATTATTATTATTATTATTATTATTAGCAACATTTTGCACATATTACTTGCAAAATCTGACATCACTCTGACGGCACCTCTCTATTGTGTCTTTGTTTTTGGTATTTGCCTGGTCAGTTCTGTTTTGAGGTGCACAAAACACAAGCTTTCTTTGTGCATGGGCCCAATCACCTGAATGTTTGCTTGCTTTTATGAGAGCTATCAAATCCGGCATATTTGTCTTCTTATTAAATCCCATTTGCAATTAAGACATCAATGTCTTGTAAAAAATTCAGATTTCACCATAACACAAAAAGCTCAAAATCAGTGACAGATCATCTAATTATATTATCTGAAAAGTACAACAATACTTAGGAAACCTATCCATTCATATTTGCTTTTTACAGTTGAATACTGCACATAAAATTAACATATGATGTGTTAGCACTGACACTGAGCTGTAATGGACAGCAATGGCCCACCATGGATCTGCAGGAATGTGCATGTAGGTTGTTGTTGTTGTTGTAGGGTTTAACAACATTTTTCAGCACATGATAGGCTATACATGGCGGCCAGTATTAATGGTGGAGGGGAAGAACCCGGGAATACCCCAGAAAAAAGCACAAACCCATGAGAAGCTACTGGCAAGCTTTCTCACATACCCAGATTGGCTGAATCTGAGACTAGAATCCACACAGACAGAGGTGAGATGGCAGTGATCAGTAACGAAGAGCACTTTAGACCACTCGGCCACTCGGGGCCCTGTGCATGTAGGTAATTGGCTCAGGGCCCTAAATTGCTGGTATTGCATGGATATGTGTTAACTACTTTACTGCAAGTGCATTATTATGTGTGCTATGAAAAACAAATGATTTAGGCAGTCGATTTACATTTACATTTTATGTTTGATTTTAGCACTTTGAACACACTATTGGCTATATCATTCTCAGGAAACTGGAGGTAAATACCTCTCTCAAGGCCACATAAGGCAGCCAACACAAGCAGGCCTAGGTGGGTATCGAACCAATGACCCTTGGAGTCTGATGACCTACCAACTGAGCTCTTGCAACTCGTCTGAACTAACCAGCTGCTGAATTGAGAATTAAACTTGTCAACTGGAACAGGAAACAAAGCTGGATGGTTTATTAAACTTACCTTTGACATACAGCCTGGCTTTTTTGGAATCAATTTTCAGATTTTGGTCAGTATTGTACACCTGGCAGTAAAATATCTCATTGTGGTCAGCAGCAGTTGGAGTATAGTTCCAAATGGCTCCACTGCCCTTTGACTGATATCCTAGATACCATGTAATTGTTGCAGGTGGCCTACTGGTCCCTGTTATACAGGTCAAGGTTACTGGTACCCCAGCTGTTACATTCAGTGTGTCTGTTATGTTCTGGTTGTTCTGTTGTACAACTGCCTCAGTAACCCTCACTGAAAAGAATTGTAGGAAGTTCATACATGCTAATTATTACAGTAAAAAAAATTGCATGAGCAATAAAAATTACACAAATCAATGTAACAATAAAACATTTCATCAGTTGTCCAGTCATGCTTCATATCGTCAAGGAGATTTATTTAGGTACTTATCGATTTTCAGGACTTCCACAATTATTTACTTTTGACTTTAAAATTTACTTTTCCCTCAGCTAAAAATTTCAATAATGTTATTGCATAACATGAACATTCACTCCTTAAATGCCTTCAATAAAATGAAAAGTGGTTCATGCTCCCAGGTTCAAACATGATTAGCACACAACTCCAGCAATGAGATGCAACTGAATCTAGTAACTATTGATGCTTTATGTCATTTGATCTCCCAAAGTTTATCACATATTTTGTCATTAATATATTTAGAAACTATGTTAATAGCAAAATTCTGAGCTTAAAAAGCTATATTACATATTCAGTTTAAACATTTTGTTTTACCCCCTTCAAAATTCAAACAGTTTTTGGCAACGTTGAACTATCAACAAACTAGAAAAAATTGTCATTAGGTTAAACTGTAATTTTCAAAGACATGGTTTGCTTCTTAATCCACATTCTCCAACCCTCAGCATCCCACCCAAACCTTGATTTGAGTTGTTAAATATTTTATATGTCCACCTCCAATGAATGCATTGTTTGTGATGCTAAATCGCCCCCTGCTCACACCCACCTACCTACCGACATCCCAGACCCAAACTTTGTTACATATATGCACACCTAATATGAATGCATGGTTAAAAATATTTTAAAATGCAAACTGTATCATAAGTATTCCTTGACCTGCTTCATAGGAACCCTGTGGGTGGCAACCAAAAATCATGCTCCTCTCATAGAATAATAGATAGTGGCATTTTGGATACTGTTCTTGTAAAGTGTGTTGTGTGTGTGTGTTGGCATGCATTAGTCTCGAGAGATGATGGAAGTGCGCCCATGAGAGATGTCCGGGTTGGTGGTTGTGCAGCATCTGCTGTGGCTATGTAGTCCAACACAGGAGTGGCAGTTCTTGCTGCATACGCCAATCGAGCGGTGACTTATAACCAGTAAACTGCTGCTTCCCGTGTTGTGTCGATGCTCTGGAGCAAAGCTGGAGTGTCCTTTCCAGGGCACAAGCCTGGGCAGGATGATATGGAGAATCAATTGTTGCCCATATAGTTGATCCCCCCTCTCCACGCAGCTGATGGATCCAAGGGAAAGGACAAGCCGATATGTCATGGCACCAGCTGCGTCACAGGAATTGCCAAGATTATGCTGAAAGCAATGCCATTTTGCCTTTGGGACTCCGTCTGCGGATTTTCTGTTGGGGTTTACTCTCTTAGCCTTTCCCATGAGAAGGTATAGTCGCAAGGCAGCAAAGGTTTGAAATCAGAATTTACCTTCTCCTTGATGGGCGACCACCCAAGGTTAATGAGCCCCATCTGCCCAAAGCATCTGGTTTTGAGGCACCAGAAACTCGCCTAGCATCCCTTCTCCATTCAGTTTAAACAGGTTCCGCCACTCGTGAAGGCCTGGAGCTGGATTTGGTTGTCAGAGGCTCTATCAGATGCAAGCCATTGGGAGATTTCCAAGGGAAGTGGGTACTTATCTCCCACATCTGCCCCCAGCAATGACAACCCTTGTAACCCTGTTCTTGTAAAGTATGTTGCACACTGGCCATCACACAACTTTAGAAGTTTCCAACACTTCAGCTTTGCTACTGGGAAAAAAGCAATGAACCGAAATACAATTGCTGAAAATGTTACGCTGGTTCATTACAAATACAGTTACAAGTTAATCATACCTCCTGAACACAGGATCAACCTGCAAGATATTATCCACGTGCAATTAATGCCCTGTCCATGATTAACTTTGCAACACTACCATGAATTTAGAATTTCAAGAAAGATATTCTGTAGATAAAACAAAACTGCAAGCTTACATATAATTTTGTCTAATAAACATACCTCAAACAACGTTTGAAACAAGTATCAATCAAGCTGTGAGGACATGCAATCAAGACCCATAACTCTAAAATGACAAGAGTTTCTTGAAGAGACTAAGCTCTACTAGTTGACAAAAATTTCTAGGCCCCCATATTGGACTCCAGATCATTATCACTTTCATTTATGATAAACTAAACACCACAAGCCCCATGTTTACATGATTTTTCATTTAAGAAGAATAATGAAAAGAACATTTTCAGGATGGATACCATGGCTGCCAGATATGAAATCTTTCTGTCCCAGCCAGTGGCTATATGACCATCTATCCACAAGCAGCAATGAAAAATGATTTTTAAGATGATCACCATGGTGACAATATTGGAAGTCAGATAGGTGGCATTTTCAGTTAGGACCACCAATACTTTATGATAAGGCTTGTGGTGAAAGCTGCATCAATCAGTACATCTTAATCGGGAAAATATGATATGCCAGTAAAAATTCATAGGGCCAAACTATCGTGAAATTACAGAAATTTTGAAAATCTGAAAATCATGTATGGTATGTTTTAAAAAATTAGTTCTAAGCATATTTTCAATACCCAAAAAAAATACAATGAGCAACACTTCTAAATCCCCAAGAAACTGATGCATAAATCAATCAAACACAAATGACTTGCTCTGTGGTAGTTTCTAAAAATAGTCCTATTGGAGCAAGGAGTTATTTTATCTTATTGAATCTGTTTTCTTCATTGACCTTTACAGCATTGTAGTACAACTGAGCAGCCTATTATATGGCAGTAAGTGTATTTCATTTTATATTTACATGTGTAAAATCCAGGTTACAGAATAATCATTTCAGACTTATCTATGGCGTAAGTTATTGCACACAGATGGATCGCAAAATAACATTAAATCAACATAATCTATGGAATAAAAGCAACCGTGATACACCATTAAACTCATAAATAAATATATATATTTTGCCATTCCCGATACATATATATAATACAATAATGTGATTGCGAGTTTGTTCCCTCAATGTTTCATGGAGGTCACGCCCTCTCTGCTGCTTTAATTAAATCATTGTTATATCAATAACGGTACCAGTGTTGGAGTCTCATACAGCTAGATTAGTTTGAGAACGACTAGAAGCAATGAAACAATTTCTTCCCATGAGGGATTCTGTTAAGCAGCAACTACAAGAACATCAAGAATCTCAAGCTAATTTACAGAAAGTGCAGAACAGTTATTTAGACCTGTTACAAAAGTTAGTGAAAGAGTTGCAGAGGTTACTGAAGGTCATCTACCATCAGTAAGCAAACTGCTGAGCAAACTGAAAAAACAGCAAAATGAACTAAACAAACAAAAAGGATTTTACAAGATCTTTTGATATAGCTGCTGCACAACCTCCCCCTGTAAGTGAAGAAATACTTGAGGGTATTCGTACTGAAATAGCTGATGTGAAAAAAAAACTTGCACCTAAACCTAAAGTAAGAAAAGAAAAGTTTGAACTGATTAGTAAATTAAGAGAGGGTGTTATTGCTGTACTTAGAGAAAAAGTTAAAAAGAAGGATTTTTCTCGTTTTGCATATAATAGTTTTTTTTCTTCTCAAAAGTCTGAAATTTAAAACCAGAGTATGTTAACATAAATACTGCTAGCTATTTTAAATGGCTATATCATGTGTATTATAACTTACCCAAGGGTAATGATGAAGTATATAATGAATATATTAACGACATAGATTTTACTCAGAACAATTTCAAACAACAAAAACTACAACCTCCCCAGCAAGAGCCTTCCTATCAACTTCCTCCACCACAGCAACAACAATGACAACAATCTTCTTCACCATAGCAAAAGATGATGTTGAAACTTGAAAAGTCTAGAGAGCTACTTAAAAAAGCAAAAGTAGAAAGATCACCCTTAAGACTATTTGAGAAAATAGCAGAAACAACAAGTGAGGAAGAAGAAGCAACCAGAAGTAGTTTTTCTACCTTGACTATGTTGGGGGGGAGGTGGTTTTATTGCTTGTCCTAACAATGTTCTTGATGATGTACAATGACTAGAAATCCTCATAGGAGGGAAACGTGCTGGAAATAATTCTCCAGAAATTATTAAGGAAGCAGCTGATATTTGTCAAAGATTACTTCAAGGTGGTATAATGGACATCAATGTTTATCGGGAATTTATTTATGAAATCGCAGATGACTACTACACTGATTAGATAAATAAAAAATAAATAAGACGATCATACATAATGCTCAGCGTGAACCTGTAATGGTCAGGGTAGTAAACTCATGATTACCAGTTTATGAAGCAACTTATGGAGATGGACTTGGCAATGTTGTTCAGGGTTTATTTAGAAGGATAGCCCCAAAAGCAATACCAATTGCAAAACAATTATCAATGCAAGCTTTTGATGCTGTTCATGAAAAAGTTCCAGGTGCAATCACCGACGTTGCTGGTAAAGCATTCTCGGCAACCAAGGATAAACTAGCATGGTTAATTAGATGAAAACCACAACCAGTGAAATTACCCAGCAATGAAGTTATGCCTGCAGATGTCAGTAAAATAATAAATTGAGCCACAAATCAAAAACTATCAGCCCTGATGGATCAAGGGGTCGGTGAAGCAGAAAAAAATATAACCTCTAGTATGATAGCAGGCAGTGATCTTCATGTTAGATGATAACAAATGTAATAAAACGTTTAAACGTGTATCTGATCCAGCGTTCGATATAGACGCACCGGTTCTTAAAGATGGGTCTGTACACGATTATCAATTTTATTCTTATGAAGCAAAACAAATAAATCAACATAGGCGAATCAAACTGCAAGTTCAAGATACAAATAGATATTTCTTACCTGCTGAAGCATTTGTTGAAGTAGAAGGTGAAATTATAAAAGCAGATGATACTGAATATGCAGATAATGATAGAATTGGTTTTGTCAACAATGGCATCATGGCACTGTTTGATAGTGCTTATTATAATATCGACAGAAGAAATATTGAATCAATCCAAAAGGATGTTGACATTGCCACAACGATAGTAGGTCCAGCATGACATATTCAGATGATTATACAAGATCAGCTGGTCAGTCAATGTTGTTTACCAAAGACACAACTGACCACCCTGACAAAAGACCATATGACATAAGACGATCAAGAAACGCTGCCAATGGCGCCGATGCTGATGTGTGGCCGGTGGATCATGGTGCTAATCCACAATTCAACTTAGGATTTACAACACGAAGATCAATGTTGAAAGGTAATTGTAGAAGATTTTCATGTGTAATTCCACTGTCACATATTTTTGGATTTTGCAGAAATGTTAGAAAGGTTACTTTTGGAGCCAAGCATACAGTTGCACTTGTACGAAAGTCTACTGATGATGATGCACTCTGACGCCCTATCGGTGATCCTGGGCAAGTAATACTGATAAAACTTATGTTGTGGATGCCGGTAATGACTCCAACAATTTTGCCAAAGAACAAAAATTACTTTCTTTTATGGATCAAGGTGGTAAATCGATATTATCATGGTTGATGATGTCCACAGATAGTGCTCAAAGTATGTAGTGTTAATGGTTCATTTACATGGCATATATCATCACAGCAAGGTGTTTCTGCACCACGGCATATATTTGTTGCTTTACAGGATAATAGACGAGTAAATTTACAAACATGTAGTCACATGATATTTGACAAACTTGCAGTTACTAAAGTTTCCTTAAAAATAAATGGACATCAAGAACCATCTGAAGACCTACTATTGAATTTTGAACACAATCATGTAGTACGTGCATATCATCATTTGATGACATTTATAGACACAGGTTTACAAATATCACAACTAGATTTTACAACATTGTATCCAATCTATTACTTTTTGATGGAACATCTTAATCTATCTAGACAATCTGTTGTTGATATTCACTTTTGAGCTCAAGTAAACGAATTACCCATTGGTGGTAACTACAGAGTAATTGCAGCTATCCTTTCATATAAATCAATGTTTAACTTACTTGAAGGTGTTGGTGGACGAATGAGAATTATTGATGCACCAGTGGAAAACATGTAATTGAATCGATGTTGATATTATAACAATGTCATACAGTCACGTTAATGTCACTCTGACTTCCGGTCAGGTTAAAAAATTACAATCAAAACTTGCAAGTAAATGTGGAAAGCAATAACGTTAAAGGGAGATCAGATTTCTAGTGGCGTCCAAACAAGTTATCGCTAACCAAAACTCAGCTCAAACATTTTAATAAGGCTGTAGAATAAAAAACCAGAGTTCAATTTAATCTTTCTCCGAGTGCCATTAGCAATATGGTTGAAACCAGCGACATATTTCCACTTCTTGCAGCTATACCAGCATTAATAGCCGCTGAAGCCCCAGCCATTTCAAAAGCAGCTGTGTTAGGTGAACACCAGTGATACAATGACAGGTGAACTTAGCATGAACGGAAATAAAATAGTTGTTTTAAGAGATCAAGCATCTGATGAAGATGCTGCAACAAAAAAATATGTAGACGCATTGCATAACAATGGCTATAATACCGTAGATACTCAATTATCCCTGCTGCAGGCCGAGTATGATTTTCACGTAAACACCTGCAGAAATTTTCAAAACTCAATAAAGCTGCCGAAGATTTCTTTGATACCCTGTTGACTGTCAACATGAAACTCTCTGATATTAATATGAATATTGAAATGATTAAAGAAACACTAGAAGATGTCATAAGTGAAATTCCTGATATCGTTAAAAAAATTAATCTAATTAAAATTCTCCACAAACAGTTTGTCAAATTGAATGTTGTTGTTGTTGTTGTGGGATTTAACGCCATTTTTCAGCACATGATAGGCTATGCATGGTGGCCAGTATTAATGGTGGAGGAAGAACCCGGGAAAACCCCGAGAAGAACCACTGACCCACGAGAAGCTACTGGCAAGCTTTCTCACATACCCACATTGGCTGAATCCTGGACTCGAACCCACGCAGACAGAGGTGAGATGGCAGTGATCCGTAACGAAGAGCGCTTTAGACCACTCGGCCACTCGGGGCCCCCAAATTGAATGTAGTATACTCCATATCATCAGGATTCTCAACATGGTCACAACAAAACAACACTATCAAACATACCGCGGAAGTCACTGGTGTGTATAGACTGTCTGTGTTCAGCGCCGCAAAATTTAGTATATACACTATGTATCCCTGGGGTCAATCAACTAATATGTTTTCTGGAATCGTGTCTATTATGTTAATTGGCAGAGATGAAGAAACATTTATACTATAATCAGCTGACAAGAAATTAACCGTGGCATCTTACTGGTGGTGCAGAATTTTAGATATAATCAAGTATGTGAGTGGCAAGCAGCGCTAAAGGATATCATTACAAGTATACAATGAAAGTAAAAAAATATTGAAGACATGCGGTTCTCATTGATGTTGTTTTATACTCGGTATCTTCTATCACTGCTGGTACTGGCATAGTATTATCAGCGCAAACACCATTAAAGGTAGCAGTAGTTGTGACAATATGTGTTTCATTATCAGCAACGATTGCTGAGATTTTTAATATTATTGCAAAAAAGATATCCACATGCATGAGCACAAAACTGCAATTGTATAGTAAAATTACACACGGCAACACAAGTGTATTCTAAATTATCATCGCTGATATCATCAAGCCATAATGATAAAACGATATCAGATTCTAAATTTGACATGATGCTTAAGACATACAACGAAGTCAGTGAGTTAGAAAATCACCATTTGAAAAATGACAGAACTACTTCAGCAGTTATTTTCAAATACAACCATGCTGAGAACCATGATATCAGTAAACTCAACCAACCCTGAATTTAGTGTTAATTTTCCAACTGCAATTCCAGTGAATGAAATAGCTCTTAAGCAGTTGCGAGTATGCTACAGCTGGTCAAATATCAGGTCAAGATCATTTGGTGGATCATCAGCAAATAATTTATTGGCATTTGTGAATAAAAATAAAGATGATGGAACTCCGGACTGGCAAGTTGTTGGAATACCCACAGGAAATTATCAAATCAAACAAATCAATGATGAATTTCAGCGCAGAATAAAATCAGTAACAGAGCAATAATCCAATATAGTTATAACAGTCCATGAAAGAACATTATCTGCTATGTAGAAATAAATTTGCCAGATTACGCCATAGATATTTATCAGTCATTGATTAGAACCATGTTAGGATGGTCTGAAGTTGCGCCTGAATATCAAGGACCACCAGAACCAACAAAAGCTGATTTTTTTTACTCGAGGAAAAAAGTATAAAAAAGAACCAGAATATCGAGAAAAATACCTGTGGAATTTTTCCCTTTATTGGGGAGAAATGTTTTCTACAATAATAGGTGATGTATACACCCATGATGATAAATTAAATCCAAATGTCAATGAACAACTTATCAGATCATTTTCCAAACCTATTAACTCTGAGTTTAGACAATCATTAAATCTATTACAAAATTTATTTTCCAGTGCTACACAACACTACAATGATGACATAAAACAAGAAATCATTGCAATGATACAACATCTAAATCAGGTTACCGGTATATCAGATTTTGAATATATGAATAATTCTGTCATTTGAAATATAAATCGCCTCAGCAATGAATTTGTTGATTACCATGGAAAACCCTGCACAACAACCCTTAAACAGCTGTTTCTAAAACACTATGCCATCAAAGAAGAACAATTACAAGATCTCATATTTCTAGGATTTGAAATCATCCTACTAAGAAAATCAATCAACAGTCTCGACAATGAGTTTTTTCCTAAAATACTTGAACAGTGGAGAAAAATAACCCCACCACCAAGTATAACAATAATCAACACAGACAAGGCCATCATATATCACCAGGAATTGTAAATATAACTTCAACGATCACAGTTAATCTTGTATGTGATGCAATTGATGGCAGCTATCAGATAGATCTTGAAAAATCAAATCAAGCTCAAGCAAGGATATATTTTGTATACTTTTACACCGCAGGTACCACCCAGATATCTGATTGTGCAAGAACCAATCAATCCAGTCTATCCAGAATGTCATAATCCGTTATTATCATGAATAAATTTCAAATTAACTGACCAGAACGGCCACTTGCTTGATTTAAGAAATGAAATTCTGAATCTGAATTTGTATGTAAAATCTTAAAGATTTCATGATCCTAATGATCACAGATCAACATGATCGCACAAACACTACAATCGCAATCGCAGTGTTTTATGACACGACAAAACACATACTTGAAAAGAACCACAACATCAGTAATGATTTTGTTGGCACCTCTGGTGTTGCGTATAATTTTTTGTTGACACGTGATCAGGCACATTGAAAAATAGGAGAAAAAAACTTGATAGAGTCAAGGGCATGTCAAGATGTAGTCCAGGATAAAATCAAGGGGATATTTTTTTTACTGACAAATCGACTAAAATCAGTGGGGGAAAGAAAAAACATGATGAATCCTGACTAAAATCCGAATTACACTTTCACTTTCATGAAATGACCCTAACTTTTCTTTTTCATTACTACAATCACCGACAGTTTCTAATGTAATCTTTCTTAATTGTCTTTATATGAGTGCTGATAGTATTTTCTGCTTCATATTCGCGAGACAATTCTAATCTAATGTTTTCGATTGCGCGCGCACGAGAGAGAGAGAGACGAATTCCCCCACTTCAGTTTCTTTTACTGCAGCCAACAATTGGAACACTGCTCCCTGAATTCGCTTTACAAATTTGTATTTGATGGTAGTGTGTATCCACCTTCTAATTTACCTTCTTGTAATGATTCAAAATCAGAAATAATTTTTTTTCGGGATTTAGTTCATCAACTATATTTATGCCGTCATGTTTTAATTTTTTAATTTCAGAAATGATATCATTGATATTTTCGAAATTCATTATACATTATATAATATATATTTAACTTATATTTCTCAACTATGTGATATAATACAATTGTGTAAAACGCAACCTCTAGATTACTGAAGAAAATATTTCACTTACCTCTGCTATTTTGCACTTCAGTCTGACTGGGACTGAAAAATTCTCCATCTTTTACAGTTGTACACAAATGTTTCCAGTGAATCATGTGAATTAAGTTATTTTGGGAATTCACGCTATGAGTCATTTTGGGAATTTATATGATGAGTCAGTTCATTGGAAACATTCGTGTATAACTATAAAAGACGAAGAATTGCGACTTCTTAGTCAGTCTGGACTGAAGTTGACAGAGGTAAGTGAAATATTTTCTTCAATGTGTTATGTTAATTATCATGTAGACATTTAAATTGTATGATCGTGGTGGCTACAATGACACAAAAAATAATTAATCAGTAACAAACGAGATAACTACTTAATTAATCTACTGGAGAAAACTTAGTGTGGCTGAGTTATCTCTCTTCAACATCAGATCGATGTAATGATGACATTTTACTGGGGTACAAAAACACCTACATGTTTGACCGGAGAAAGTTGCATAATCATATATTTTACTACGTTCCTCACTGATACAGACAAATATGACATGATCACCAGCGATGATAGAGACCTCAGCCTTGACAAAGTCCTTGATAAAATGAAGGGGACAAAATAACTATTCTATGATGGCACTGGTAAACAATCAATGACGCAAGAAAAATTAAATAGTATTAACCATGTTACCTATCCACTGCAGAGTTATCTCACTTCATTGTCTGTAACCAATACAATCGGGAGATATTCAAATAAAATTTTCTGTTTGTATCTTTTTGAGTACATTGACTTGTGTATTTTATTTGCGATGTGTTGTAATGAAGGTATGCAGATATCAAAATACTTTGATTGAAATATTATTTCTTCACCAGTCTCAGTATTTATGGATTTAACGACCCTAGGAATTTTTTTTATACTTTCCAGTAACACCGAACTTGCAATTCTCACGATGTGTCATAGCTTGCAAGTTATGTGAAGAGTTATTGAGTTTTTGTCCATCAATATGATCAATCACAAGACTGTCTTTGATCACCCCAAGAAAAGTCTTGTATACAAACCTATAACAGTAATACCTTTTCTTCCCTTTGATCGTGAACACTAGATAACCATGATTATTAATAACACCGACTGTTTTTTAGCCGACAGTTTCTGATTACACCATCACAAGATGCTTCATAATTCTTGATGATAGGATTCTCACAAATTCTTTTTGCTCAATTTATATATAATAGTATTTGTCTAAAATAGAATTCGTCTTTACAAATCTAGCTAAATAATCTTCAGATGTCTTATAACTTTATCCCCTTGATTTTTATCAAGGTCATTATTTTTTTAAAACATAATATCGCTTTAGTTCTCTGTATTTTTTACCAACACCTTGAAACACAACTGTGTTTTCCCTCTAACTCCAACACCACACCATAAGCACGGTTTTGGACCAAGACTCCCTCTCCGTACATTTTGCAAATGTTGTCCACAGAATTCATTTACACAAGATTTGTTACAAGGAGCTTCAGACCCTATCATCAGCCACCTGCACTGGTTCTTTGTTTGGATCATTGTATATATAATAATTTAATTTAAATGTTTGCCTTAAATATAATATGGAAGAGTTTGAGAGGTTATCCACAATCCAGCCTTAGAAAACAAAGTTTCCTGAAGCCAGATTCGATCTTGACAGAAGAACTCCTGACTTGCGGAGGCAAGCTCTGGCTGATCAGACACATAATCTGATTAATAATATTCGAGATGCTAAAACAGAATTTCATGACGATGGAGCATGTCACGTAAGGTCAACATTCAAAATGACATGCGATGACAAAGTCATCCCCGATGGTGTTGACGGCATCATCGATGCTACAATTAAGAATGATCGAGTGAAAACGATTATTAATTATCTCAATGATCGAAGATATTTTTTTCAGAGTAAAGTTTATTGTGCTAGCTGAAAACATGACAAATATGATCCTGTCCTTGCTAATGAAAAAACTGCTATACTGAGTAAAATTCCAAAACAAGAATTCTGACTTATATTGACAAACATGAGGGTATCCTGTAACTGCAGTTATTTAAGCCATTTATCCAGTAAATGATAAATCCAGCATTAATGATTTAGCGCCAATGAAAATTTCATCCTTGACTTTGTCAAGGCTCAATTGTGTAGCCGAGCGAATTACAGAACACTTCACAAACGCAATACGTGGAAATGGGTTAATGGATCTACGACGTAAAATAATAGGTGAGTGGGCCAAATCAGTCAAGGATACTGGAGCTACAATAAACGATGTTGATAGGTTAGAAAAAAACACTAAAATTCCCAACAAAAGTAAAAACGATAACAGGAGAGATTTTACACGATTCAAAACATTATAAAAAGGGGGGAGCTCCGATAAATATCGTTGATCATATGCACATGCATGGACTAGCACAGTAACAATATTTCCATGACATCGAACCGTAAGATTTTATGATGGTAATATATTTGATATTATTAACGAAATAAGTAAAAGCAATCGTGTATCCATGTGGTTGTTTTCAAGTCCCATTGATGAGCTATTTCTGAATATTTTAAAAGATTTGGACATCCCACACATGAAATAACCAGAGTATCAATAAATGGACCCCTACCCTCTGGGGTAGGACCCGATTTTGATTTGACTGGATTCGCCTGTATCGAGTCATTCAAGCTTGCTAAAGGTCTTCATCTGATCTGTTATGTTTGTTTTGGTAGCCACTTTCCAGAAAAGTATTGGGCACCAATAGTGCTGTTACGATATATGCTCAATGCAAAAATACTGATATCGTTAATTGTAAGTGAAGCAATCATATCGTATCATTCTCAGAAAGAAGTTTGGTTACCACCACCTGAAGAAGATCCTGATGAAAATAAAACACTCGGTAGAAGAATAATCAGTAAATTTACCCCAGGAGGGCGATATGATCATAAAAAACATTATACAAGATTAATTATAGATTATACTGGACTCGATTTTATAATTGCTAATGCAATGAAGAGAACTTTATTTGTGAATCGATAAAACGCTTACTTGTCTAATGGAAAATGATTAAGAACAATTGTTGGTTACATTGATGTCGAGTCACCTCAGCTTACTCATTTAAGATCTTCAATGCTCGTGTATGTTTCGATAAATTTATTATCGATGATAAACAGATTTCTTGACTCTGCAGTTATGGTCACCACAGATTTATTTTATATCGAAAGAAAATACTCAGAATTACTGACTCAATTTACAAGTACTGCTTGTATGTCATGGGATGAATGGAGAACAAATAAAAACAAACAAGAAATGTAACATAGTTATTCTGAATCCACCGACCTTGAAATCAAAGATATTTATTACAAAAATAATCGAATATCAAAATTATCCTCAGCACCATCTGTATATGATCCCGTGACTAGACACAAGACTGTTTATCTAAACGGACCAGGTTGTTCTGGTAAAACAACTTGTGTTATTGAATTATTTCGGCAGAGTTCAGCTGATATGGTTGTTTTAACACCTACACACAGACTCGCAAGAGAAATGAGAGAACAAGGAGTAAAATCATGTTCTTATAGCTTCTTCATATGGAAGGGGGACGCATGAACTCCTGCTTGAATTGGGAGAAATATATTCCAAGGATCATCATTTGGGATGAAGTATGCACAGTATCTAAAGACACATTAAAAATATTTCTCAACTGGTTATTAACAAAAAGCACCACTGTAATAATGTGTGGCGATCATGGTCAACCACCTCCTTTTGTTGGATTGTCTCCACATGAATGGTTACAGAATTTTGTAATTATTATGAAGAAATAACTGATTATAATAGAGTACTTGATCCAGAATTAAGGGAGTTTAAGAAATTAAACAGACTACAACCGAATAAAGTTGAGTGTGAAATAATGCATAAAATAATTTCAGAAACTTTTTTGCATGTGTGGAGACCAAATGATTTAATAGTGGCAAGTAGAAAGATAGTTCATAATATATTTCAACATCGGTTATTTCAGTTGCATAAAGAAAAGTTTACAAGTCTACCCGTACCATTGTGTTATAGACCAGTCGATATGCAATGGCAGAATATCGACGTTGATATACCAGGATCATCAGAAACAACAGAATCTCGTTTTGAATGATACTGTTTTTGTTGATGTCTGTGTTGTTGAGAGCGTGTCTGATACAGTTTGTTTGGATCGTCGATGATCGTATCGAGTGGTCAAACTTAGTTTATCTTGCAGTGTCTAGAGTCAGAAGAATATCTCAGTTGCAGAGAATCGTCACTGACTCTATAGAAACTATTAGCAAAGTTGTTGACAGAGATATAGTAAGAAAATAAATTAGTTGGTTATAAACAATGCGACCAAAAAAAACAAACAACAAACGCGACTTTGATCTTAATGTTGAATTTATCATGGCACTGAAACAACAATAGAACACTCATTGTGCGAGCTGTAAAACAGTAATATTATGGAGCAATATTCTTAATAATCCAAGACAATTTACTGTGGATAGAAAATATAGTAGTCTTGGTCATACACACAAAAATGTGATGCTGACAAGTCTTGAGTGTAACTAAAGTAAGGGTGCTAGCATGTTAAAAAAGTGATCGCGGTGGTAATTGTGTGTCTTCAGTAATTACTTGTAATTGTTCACGTGTAAATCCATGTTGAGGAGCAGCTGAATCGAATCTGTAGATTGCGGGTCTACCTGTGGATCTTACCATGCTAGAAATTGTATGCATTGTAATACTCCAAATCGGATCAGTTGCTCTTTCTTTGCCACCTTCATGTTCACCGGGTTCATATAAATATCTTACAGTAACATTACCCAATACTGGTTGCTTTGGAAAATCGCATCGTTGTATAGGTATGCATTTTATTGTAATTGTATTAATGGGTTTCATAGCAGCTACAGGAATAATTTCATTATTTAATGCAGCTATCACACTTGGTAATTTTGCAAACCATTCACGAGCTCTTATATTTTTTTGTAATTGTTTCGGTCGCATATTGATATCCAAATAACCGCTCAGCAAGTGTTTGAATAAATCGTTCAACAATTGTCTGATCATGATGAATTGCAGTGTGTCCTCGCCGTATTTTGACGCTATGGGTCGGTGGTTCTTCTCGTGGTTTTCCCAGGTTCTTCCTCCACCATTAATACTGGCCACCATGCATAGCCTGTCATGTGCTGACAAGTCGTGTTAAACCCTACAACAACACATGCAATGTTTGACAAGATGAACATACCATAGATTGCCAATTTTGTAAAAGGGTTCTACTCTAAGCTGACTGAAAGACGTGTGAAAAGAGATGAATGCAGACACTGCTGGACAAATGGATGTGTGTATATATATATTTGGATGGGTATATGTGTATATATATATATATATATATATATATATATATATATATATATATATATACAGAATTAGACAAAGTAAAGAAAGTAAAGATGATTATATACTGTTCTAAATCAGGAAAGGGTTAAACAGGAAAACAACAGACCATTTGAGGAAGTCATTTTACCTGCATATCTTATTTGCTTTGACTCTTGAGAATATATGTTTTTGGAAACATCAGAATATTCTATACCACAGGATAGTGTGACATTCTTGTCAACATTGCTTTGCCATGTGGTATAAAGGGGTAGAACAAGTCTGCTGGTATACAACTCTTCTGGTGAAGTACAGTTTCCACCCATCACCTGTGTCCCTGTATCTTTGTAAAAAGTGTAAGTTGCAGATGGTACAATATCCTGTAAATAGCAAGAAATATAGCAGTTACTTAGCAATGCCTACACATTTTCACACACCTTTTATAGATAATATTTGGATGCATAAATAATTATGGGAACAAAAATGTAATTTTCAAAAATATAATGATATTTTACACAGCAATCCAAAACTACTACAAAAAAACATATGGGTTGATGTGCAGTTTCTTGCACTTCCTTTTGCTGATTGCTGTATTTATTCTCAGTTAAAGAAAAGTACATGTACTACCTGTCCATAAATATAAAGCAGTGTCTGAATGGGAATGTAAAAAATATAGCAAATATCCAACAATTGAGTTTCTATTAATCCTCTAATACCATTCATAAAGAAAAACATATTTCTGGGTGAATTTTGTAATACAATTATTAAGATAGGCTAACAAGAGATGCATTTTGTTTCTTGAATAATGTCAGATATAGTTGATGGCAAACTGGAACAATTTATAAAACTTAAAAGGTCTTCACTCTGGAATGTTGTATGTCAAAATATATCAAGTTCTCTTGACCCCATTTTCAGAATTCAGGTTTTAGTAATGGTAGCATTATTTGATGACCAGGATGCTTTATATCAAATATTACCAGCTTATTCTCTGGGGAGATTATGAGAAGAAGCTGTTGAAAGTTTTCTCTTCAAGTTATAGCAATGGCAGCCATATTTCATGTCAAATTACTATGACTGCATGCCCTTCTTTGCCCTGATGCTCTCTGCAAAGGTCAGCCATGGTAGCTCAGTTGCTAGAACATCATAACTTATAAGCCTGGGTAAGCCTGTGAACTAAATTCAGAGCACCATCTCGTAGATGCCATGTTGAAACAGGAAGATGCACATGCTTTATAATTTGAAAATTGAAAACGGCGTACGTGTAATACGAAAGAGAATGAATTTTACTTTCTATTCAAATATCGGTGTTACATGGTATACAGACGCAACTAAAGACCTTTAATGTTACTAAAGACTGCCAAATATGGCAAGATTTATAAATTTTTCAAGTATTAATCAGATCATATCAAATTTAGGTTTTTATTTTAAGATCTTTTCAAGTTCTCAATAAATTATTTTGAAGTCGACATCAACATCCTTCAATGAATTTATTGAAGTTTTTTGAAGTACCCATTCTTACCCAATCTCAATCAAAATCCATAAAAAAATATAATTCAGTATTTTTAGATTTATTGCTTTAACTGTTTTTGCTAATAATTATACTCACCTTTTGTTTTCTTTTTATGTGATTGTATTTTTGTTTCCTTTCTTGATTTTTGTATTGATGTTTTCTTCATTGTGTTAGTTCGTTTGGGGCAATTAACACATTATTCCAAAATTATAACAATGCATACATTTCATTATGATTTATATTATTTTGTAATTTGAAGATATTTATTATTTTAAACAACTGCAAAATGCATAAATTACTCCTTTGTTTATTTTTAACTTCACAACTGTAGAATCAAATAATTTCAAACCATTTGTCTGGCATGTTAAAGCAAATGTTCGTATCACAGGTGTCAGAATGTATTGAGTGTCCATCAGAACTGCACACTAATAACCTTTAACAAGGGCCCCAGGTGGACGATTTATTTAAAGAGCTCACTTTTACAGTTAGTTCACTGGCATCTCATGTCCATCCATGTGGGTTTGAAGTTCGGGCTCACATATGTGAGAAAGCATGCCTGTAACTTCCCGTGGGTAGTTAGTTTTTACTGGGCTTTCGTCCACTAGTTATACTAAGTTATACTGGCCGCCATGTGCTGCCTATCGTGTGCTGAAAAATGGCGTTAAACCCTTAACAACAAAGCACTCTAATCCTAGCTTAGTCCTTCCATCATGAAACCTGCTTAAAGTTTACACTGCCACGCCCAAGTGATCATATCTACACTGGTACACACATTTTCAAGCATTTAAGACTCTATTTTAAACTGCCGGCACATCCTACCTACCCAAATATTGTTAACTGTCTTTTATTGACAACACATATCTAGCTATATATTATATATAGTAATAACAATAAATACCGTTGCGGCTTTGATTAAAATAGAACTACTTACGGTTAGAACAATATGAAAGTAAAAATCAGGGAAGTAACCAAAACACACACGAGTGTATTCATTTATTATTCAGTAGTAAAATAAACAAACAGGGCCAATACAATAAATTTGATAGTGTAAATCGTCAATGATTAACTATCTAGCAATTAATAAAATCAAAAGTAACAGTAACATCATATATATGGCAGTAGCGAAGTGGGGCGATATAGCAACAGTGGGAAAATATATTACGGCCCCCCCCCCCCCCCCCCGGGCCTGTATGGCAACAAGATTTATAGCGACAATTGGAATTAGCATTACAAGACCCCCTTGGGCCTGTATAGCAACAAGACTTTTAAGTACACCCTGGGCCATTATAGCAACAAGCGGAATTGAACATGGGACTATTGGGTTTGTAAAGGAAAGTGGGATCTGTACAGCGTCTCATGTCACAGTAGGGGAGATTGGTAACAATTTTGCAACTAAGGGACATGACATTACAGTACTGAGCAAAGAGCGGATATACAAATATAACACAGACAAGAGACAAACATATACACACCATTAAAAAAAAAATTGGAGGCAAGAAAGCAATTCTTTTCGAGGCATATGAGTGGTCCTGTAAAGGGTCATTGGCTTCTTCTGCTTCTATTTTCTTAACTTATCCAGCCTTGTTCTCACTTTCTCAATCAATCCTTTCTTCTTCTTTTTCTATTTATCTGGCATTCAGTCAGGATGGCCCATGGCTCTGAATTTTTCCTGGACTTTCATCCAGTTGTTGTTTGGTTTTTCAAAGTCTTTTTTCTTCTTTCTGTTATCTTTTTCTTTTATTTCCTTTGTCCAGATATCTTTAATGTTCTTTACTTCTGTCAGCACTTCTTTCCTCATCATTTCCTCTGCTTTCACAAACGACCACTCACTTCATTCTGATATATCTTCTAGGAAGCACTTGACTTCAATGACATGATCAAAAAGGGCTTCCTTCAAGCTACCTACTCTCACATACTGAGGTTGAATGAATCTTCGTAATGTTTTTTAGTTTCACTTTATTTTTTTACGTGAGCCCTTACACACACACACACACATTATTGGCAAATTGAATAGTCTCTTTTCTAAAGATCGGGTTAGCCCTAAGAAGGGCTTCGGGTTAGCCCTAAGAAGGGATGGGTTTTTTTTGTAACTCCAGTTGCACCTGGCTAAAGCCAACATCTCTCCGGCCTGACACCACACTTGCATCGCCGACTCCAATCATTCTCCCAATTTACATGTGTGGTTGGGAGCATTGAGGGAGGATGACTGGCTTCACTATCCCACTCCTCCGTTTGAGGAACAGTGAAAACTTGTTTGTGTCTCCTTCGTCTATTTCGCACCTGTGGATATTCTAGTTGCTGAGGCTGTTTTTGCCTCTCCGATTCCCCATTCCAATTTTCTCTCTGACGAACCACATGTATTGGTGGCTCTTGTCGCTGAGGCTGTCATGCTGGTGCTACCTGTGGAGGTGTCCTCACCACAGTCTTAACTTCACTTTTTTGCCTCATGATCGGGTGAGGCAAAATTGGCCATTTCTTTTCCTCCTCGTTGTTTCCTCTCCTCCTCCTCCTTCTCTATTCTCTTTCTTTGCTATGGTGTCCATGGCCAGCTCATCCAACAAACATCGGGTGCATCTGAAGTTCCACAATCTTCGCTATTCTGATGCTCATTCTTCAATGTTGATCAATCAACATGGGTAGCCAGATTGACAAGCGTTCCCTATTTATTGACCAAGCACGGATGTGAAGGAAAACATCCCCTGACACCAAAACTTACATTGCCCATATTATCACCAAAGACGCGTGAATTTAAAAAAACCCCACTCAATCACTTTTTTTTACTGACAATCACTCATTTAAAATTTTTGAACAGCTATGGAAACGAAGGACTTATAGTCGCACTTTCTAACTAAGATAAAGAAATGATGTGCTTATAGACGCACTTCTGTGTTTTTTCTAACTGACTAACATACCATTGGCAACTGAATGATTATTTCTTTTCTAGAGTATTGGGTAGCCTTGAAAAGGGCTGTTTTGTGAACGAGGAACTACGGCAATATTTTATGATCTCAGATTGCAACCTCGTCTGGCGAAAAGCTTTCCCACAGGATAGGGTCTGTTCCTGCTCCTGCTGTTGTTGCCGCTCTCTATGTTGCTTCTGAAGCCTGTACTTCTCCGTCCATTCTTCTTTCTCTTTCTTGATTTCCTGTCTGAAGAGCTCTTCTATCAGGTCTTCAGTGACTTTCAACATTCTGACATTCTCTTCAGGCTTCGGTATCAGACTTGTTATAAAACGATGCAAATTCACGTAAGCTTCGTCCAACTTGGCTAATCTTGACCACATCTTCGTATGAGGACGAGTCGACTATGGATGGTCAGACTTCTTCTTTTCTAGAACTAAAGTGGTGTGCGTCCAACTGGGGACATTTACCACTGGTTACTGATGTCACTGACACCTATTTAATTATTCCTGGGGGAAGGAATGAGAGCCACATCCCCCAGGTTTGAATGTACTCATAGAGTACTATTTAATTAAGCCTTCAGGTAGTAGGTCTAATTAGTCCCTATCAACCTGACTGAATGGCTGTTACATGATAGGGAATAGTACCACACAGCTCATGTTTCTATAAGAGTTCAGTTGCATTAAAATGCCCCAGGTGACGACCCAAGCAGTATGTTACGCCCGCTGCGATTGGTCGGCAGCGATGACGTCACATTAGGACACCTGGTCGTGTGGCAAGTGGAAACCATTCAACATCTTGCCACGTGTACGATATCTGAGTGTGGTGAAGGAGGAAAAAGGCACTCGGCAAGCCAGCCATGGATGTTGTGTACTTCCTGAAACGCGAGCCCGTACTTATTTCAAATCAAGTCCAGTTTTGCTAATGGACAATAATAATAATACCAATAATGTGTAAGCCACCTCTGCAATTAATCAAATGAAACAAGTCAATAATTTGAATTTAAATTCTGAATAAGTTTGAATTTAGTGTACAGAGTGTACTTTCATTATTCTGATAATTAAACCAATCGGTTAAGTCAAAATGACTTCAAATATTGTGGTCACACATTTTAAAAAATGAGCATTAAATTTTGATGGTGGTAACAAAGCAATCCAATTAGTTATGTAAAACAGTTGATCGAGGAGGGATACCAAGCCAAAGTGGAACCCTATTATGTATAAGGCAATCTTTTAGCCCTAAAAAGGGCTGTTTTTATTACTGGAAGGTGCCACGCCGCTCTTCTATCCTCACTATTTGCTCTGCTGTTCTATTTTCCTGTTTCCGGATATCAGGAAAAAGGTAGCCATGGTGCGAGGCGATGTACGAGGCAGCTTCCGTTAGCAGACTGGTGGGGGGGGAATAGTGTAGGCACGCCTGTAGAATTGGGTGACAACTCCAGCCAGTAGCAATTTTAAGCTGTAAGCCATGCAGTGCGCTGAGTGCTTGAGTGGGGATTATATCCGTCGCTAGCTCCATTGTTGATGTGTTCTGCTCTTGAGTTCGCTGCAGACTATGGTCAGACTGGAGACTATTCCCGGTTTTATGGTTCAAGCGCGGACGCGAACGAAAACATCCCTACACGGTTTCGAGTCAGAACGCTGAAATAGTTTGATTTGAGGGATAGAGAGAAGTCAAAGAGCATGTTTCATGATACAAATGGCAAACAAACAAAGACGCATTTCTCTTCTTCAAAACATATTTTTTATTCAAATAACTCACAACTAACAATAAACAAAATTTTAAAAATTAATAATTCAATTCAACAATAAACATTTTTTTGTCAATTAACCATCTATGTTGGACAAGGTTGACAACTTTGTGAACGGAAGTTAGACTTCCACTGTTGGAAGTTATTGGGCCATTGATGCACACTATGTTTTCTAGCTAGAGACAAAAGATAACCATAATGGTCACAAAACCATCAATCTACTTTCTCATCATTTCTAGAAGAATGACGATCAAAATAAGTCACTAAATGTTCAAAAGAATATCCGAGACTGCGTTGATGCAGAAAATGCACACAATATTGTCCAGACACCAATGAATCTGTGCCTTGTAATTTCACATTATTATCGTGTTGTCTGAGCATTTCTTCTCATAAAGTCAATGATATTGTCTTCCAAAGGGGGCAATCCATACGAATCAAAATACTCCACACATCCTTCTTTAGGAAAGTAGACGGCTACCCAGTGGTTCCTGGGAGATGACTGTCGTCCGTGTTAAAAACATAAGTCTGATGGTCTTGAGTTGTGCGATGAGGTAGTTCATCTTTAGCACAGATGACAGGATTCCAAGAAGCAGTGTACGAACTGTGGTTCAAATGGTAATAAAGTTCCCAGGCATCCATGTTTGTTTTGTTTTGTTTTTCTTGTTTTTTCTTCACAGGTGATGATAAGTGATCAATTCGATCCAGACTTTATCTTTGAATTTGTCTGACAAGTAACCGTTTCTTCACTTTGTCTCTGCGTTCTGAGCTAAGAGAATTTCAATGTGATAGATCTTCTAGAGTCCTTAATGGAGGGCAAGAATGTTCACGCAAGTCTTTATACCGCTGATGCAACACGGCTTCTTCCGAGATGTCACTCTAAGCTTCTTCCAGATACTCATCCAATTTTTCTTCTTGACTCAGTATCAGACATTATCGTGTTGAATTTGACTGGGATGATCGTTTTGACATCCATAGCAATTTTCCTTGATCAATTCCGTATTTTTTTCTGCCAAGTGCTTGGCAAAACAGGAGACTAAATGTTGTTCTTGTTCTGGCCATCTGGACTTCATCACTATGTCCTTTTTGTCTTTGTCTTGGGGTTCTCCTTCCACGATCATCCATGTCAGAATATTCTCCACTATGTAAAGAGGTATAACAGTCTTCCATGACTTCTAGTAGTCTAGAATGACTTCTCTCAAGATATTGATTTCTAGGGTATTATCGAATTCAGCATACAGGATCATGTTCACCATGTGGTCTGGAGGTGGCTGTGCAAACTGAAGTTCCACTCGAATTTGAATGGATTTTATGGGGTGGAAATGTCCCTCGTCGCTGCCTTGGTCTGGAGTGATATCAAAAGCCCACAAAGCATAGCCTCGTACGTAATGACGTGACTGGTGTTGGTCCCTAACTAACCGGTGGCTTCGTACAGGGACAAGACCGATCTCAAATAATTCTTCTGGGCAAAGTTAGGTTTGAAGGATCGGGTACACAAGGTCTTGCCATCGCGACTGACTTCGATTTTGGCCATGTTATTATGCTTAAACTCAAAAGAATTGGCAGTGACTGTTCCGTTGAAGGCTGTATTGCTCACCATACCAATGATTAAACGTTTTGGTAACTGGCCTTGGAACAGATGATCTTCGATCACGGATTGATGGTAAGCGGGGATGGTGAACGTTTTCACATCCACGCGTCTTATTGGATACTTGGCGGTCGCTCTGCTCAAAGTGTGACTGATGTTGTTTCCCACTTTAGGTAACACATCCACGCGTCACATGTAGAGTTTGGCTTCTTGAATGATGGATTTGTAATTGGCTGCATCAGCCATCAAATGGAAAGTGAAGCTGCGTTTCAGTCTCAGGCGAACATCCACACCGTTCAGCAAATACTTCTCTTGCAACCACATGTCCAAATGCAAACGATCCAACCATTCTAAAATTGCAGGATTTTCTTTCTACGATCATTAAAGCATACATTGTGAACATCTACTGTCATGTCTGTGTCATTAAACATGTTTGCCGTGCCAGGTTTCCATACCACACAAACATCCAGATGAGTGTTCTTGGCCTCTTTTCCGTACGTCAAGAGATTTTCCAAGTACGCTCGGGAAGAGTAAGTATCCATGCTGCTACTGACCAGTTTGTTGTTCAAGTACAAATCCACTGAGCTGAACAAGGAATGCATAAAATTGTTGACGGGAACTACTCTAGCATCAGCTCCTGGAGCAGTGTCGACCGTTTTGATCACTTTGACTTTGAGGTACAAGTAACTGCAATTCCGATCAATTTAATTTTCGGGTTGTCCTTTGATTTCAAACTTGATGAGAGCTGAGTCCGTCAAAGAGGAGAAGGGATGAAATTCAACCCATTGGGATTCTTGCATTGTCATCATGGTGGGTGGCATGGCAAACATGCCCAGCTCCAACTTGGAAAAGGCATAAGACTCTCGATGCATCACTTTTTTGTTTCTTTGATTTAATAATCAAAAACGTCGAAGTCTTGAGCAGTTCTTAGGTGTATGAAGTCTTCTGAAGGGGTGTTTTCTTCATCGTCTCTTTCTGCCTTGTCCTTGATGTTGCACAAAGGAAGTAGGAATGCTTGATTTGTCAGCGCTCAGGGCATTTATAGGCGTTTCTCGTCAGCCCAAAATGTATTTACCCGTTTGCAGCAAGACATTTTTTCCTGCTCTCAAGAATGCTTCTTTAGGGTTTTGTTTGTCCATGATGACATTTTGGAGAAATTTTTTGCCTTGCGTCAACGTGGCATCTTTCAAGCGCGCAATCCTTGTGTCACCATCGGTTTCAAAACTGGGGCCACCGAACGAAAGGCCAATTTCAACATATCTCCTAAACCGTGTCCTCGCTGTCGAGCGACGCCTCGGTATACTGGATACATGACTTACAACTCGTTAGAGAATCATTTTCGACAATGGAGTTCACCGTGACTTTCTTTTTGGTGAATGGAATATTGCGTCCCAGTTCTCCTTTATAACAAAGTTGACAGTGTCAAAATAAGTCTTGCTGACGGGTAAATAATGAGGATGTACAAATTCGCGGTGAATGTGATAGGTGTTTCCACCCTCCTCATCAGCGTTCATGGCAGAATCTACTTTGAAAGGAATGACATGCAGTAACGGTACAGAGGCGTGTCCCACCATGTCATACTCCACCACATCGGATTAAACAAAGATCAAATTCAGTCCTTGGTTCAGTTCTTCCGGGAAACAAAAGTATCTTGCAAAATCCAGGTTGCTGTCAATGGTTGGTATGATGCCCTTTTTGCTAATCTTATCCGTGGCCATACTGAGGTCCCCACCCAAACTGTCATACAATTCAGGGCAAAATTTAATACATATCACGTTGTCCTCCAGAAATTTGATCAGGAGGTGATGAGCCACTTTATGGTACTCGATGGTAACAGGTTTCTTTAGTTTGGTCAGAACTCTGTCAGCAATTGCGTCCACTAGATGTTTACCACTAAAATAATGTCCTGGGTTAATTTTAAACTCATAGATGTACAATATATGAGTAGTAGTACTAGTGTTGGATACTAGTCGATGTGCAGTCAATTTTTGATGTTGTTTAGTGGTCATCATAGTTTGTTGCACTGTTTGGTCCAGAACTTCGACCTCAAAAGTGTTCTGAGTTTCAGTGATTTTTTTTATCTGTGTAGGGTGAATGATTTCCACCAAAGCCACTTCCCAATGGGTTTCATGATCCAATTGGATGGCCTGAGGTAATTTGGCTGTGTAACAGCACAAAGTGTTATGGGGAAACATCTCCATGGAACTGTCACTGGGTAAGGTTAAGTAAAATTGGTTATTGTTCTTCATAATTTCAGACTTCTATGGTGTCCAAGGGGTTACTGGAATTAGGAGGAGTGTCTCCGCCCAAAATGGGGTTGTTGTTGTTGGAGTGGTGACTAGCAGCGGTCACAAGATTCCCGTTGTTGCCGTTCGAGGAGAATTTCAAGGAAGGATTGTGAAGAAGGTAACCTAAGCAACTGCTCAATAAAATGATCCACAACTTTTTGTCTCCTTGTTGCAAACTCAAACTGGCAATGGCTGCACCGATGACACAATACACTACAAAGATTTGGCAGAAAAAGACAATTTGCTTTTTAGGCACACGTTCTGCACACCACACCCACAAGGGTTGCTTTTGTAGATCTTGGAGAGAAGAACTGGGTGAAGGAGTGGTCACTGTAGTGGTAGCATTAGCTGAGGTTCTGTAAAAGGGCATAATGGTCACTTCTTTTATAGTCGATGACTTGTGAAGCCTCGATCCAAGAATCAAAACTGGGAGGATATCCTTTCCAATGCACTTTGACTTATTTGACATGTCGTTTTTGCACTTTATGTGTTCTGCTTTCAAGAATGCTTTCGATGTCGTACACGCGTCTTCTTTTTTGGTGACACGTAACTTGGGTATGTAAAGCATTCCTTTTCATACTTCTCCGTTCATGTCTTCTAATTTATAGACAGCAGGATGACGATCATGTATTCGTCCAGTGACACGAAACAATTCTGTGGTCAAGTTGGGTAAGTAACCTTTGTCGAAAGTGCGTTTGGTTTTGCCAATGCGCACACAATCTCATACGGCCATCACATTACCTTTCTTGGGGACAGTCACCGTTGGGGATGTACCAAACAGGCGATCAGAAATGAGCACTTCGTTGTCGGGAGTCACATCTTCGGGTGCACGTCCAATGCTTTGATGGTAAGATTGGTTGTACGCTTGAACCAGGTGCGGTAAGATGTCAATGTACTTCAGAGTGTGGTGATGCGTAAAATATTTCCACATGCGTTCTCTTAAAGTGCGTTGAAAACGTTCAACGATGCTGGCTTTGGTTTAGGGATTCTCGGTGCTGAAAAAATGAATGTCACGTTTCTTTAATTCTCTTTGGAAAGCTTGGTTCAGATATTATGTGCCTTTGCCAGTTTGCCATCGAAGAGGGTGACGACCACTTTGTTTCAACACCCGCTGGAGGGCTCGCACTAACTCGCTGCTTGATTTGGAAGTCAACTGTACGACCCAGGCAAATTTGGAAAAGACATCGATGACACAAAACAAATATTTGTAGCTACGATTGTAGTGGCCAAATGAGAGACATCGGCTAAATCGGCTTGCCACTGATGATCAATGCCTTCCACTTGGGTGCGACTTCTGGAAAATGTTAGTCGAATGGGTTTGTGTAAAGTGTAGGTAGTTAGTTCTTGTAACCATCATTGCACTTCAGGTAAACGGAGATTTCATTAGAGTTTTGGCAGCACGATACAATTTCTGAACTCCTCCAAAACCTGCAGGATGGGATGGATCGTAGTAAATGCTGGCTAACACCTTCTCCATTTGTTGTTACTCAGTCACCCACTCTTCATATGCTACTTTGGACGGGGCGAAAGGGTGGTTTTGAAACAGATGTACATGTCCGATGGGCCACGGGAGTAGAAGTCGAAGGTAGAGTACGTGGAGGTGGTAATGGAATGGTTTTAGTCTTCTTTTCTTTTTTCACTTCTGGTTTCCCTTCTTTCTTTTTCACTCCTGTCGAAGGAGGAGTGGACATCATCTTTTTAACCCAAGCTTTCATTTCTTCTTATTGGGGTGTAGGAGAAGGGGTCAACAAGTACAATGCAATCTTACTAGAAACGGGAGCAGCTGACGGTGTTGAAAAACTTCTCGTGCCTCTTCTTCCTCTGGCTTTCGTGGGGTGCCATCTCTCATGACCACTGTGGTGGTGTGGGGGATGGACTTTTCATCAAGGTCTTAAAATCTTTCAGATTGGGAAGAGCTGTTTCATCTAAAGCTTTTTGGTGAACGAGTTGCAGTTGTTGCAAGAGTTGACCAAACTTTTGTGATTTTTCTGTTTCGGACAAATCGTGGCGATCCATCAACGACTGCCGTTCGTGTTGTAACTGAAATATCTTGGTCAAATTGGGACTGATGGCAAATGCAGGGTTCATTTTTCTTGCCAACGATGGTATTCCATTCATTGCTTGTAAGGCACTAAAGCTAGTTTTCGTCCTTCCATTCGATGTCAAGGGTAACGTCTGAGATCCTGGAACTCCATATGTCCCTTTTATCTTGCTCCCACAACCCCTCCCAGTGTGGTTCCCAATACTCCTTTCAGCAAAGTCCTATCAACAGAGGCAAAATTCCTCCACGTTGGACCGACATCTTCTTTTGATGAATGGGGATTTTCTTTTGAACCATTTGGCGAAGAACGTGACGATGTTTGCCGAAGCATTGTTTCTGGTGTTTTGACAAAGGAATCGTGCCTTTCAAAATGTTCAAAAAACATTCACACACAGTATCGATGACCTCTTTGGAGGCCGTTTGAATGAGTTTTTTTCTTAGGGGTGGAGAAGCTTTGGACAGGACAGATAACATGTCCCCATGTTTGACTAAACAAGGAGGCAGTAATTTCCTTTTCTTTCCTTTGGGTTTAGAAGAGGGATGTTTTCTGGAGGGTGCATCTTTGCTTGTCGGTTCTGGGACACTCACCAAAAATACACTAACGTCGATGACTTAGAACAAGTTCTTTTATCTTTTTTTATTATTGCTTTGTTATAAAGGTGACAACATGTTTTCCAAAATAGGCAAAGATTCCTTCCCTTTGGTTACTTCTCTTTTTCTCTGAACGACTGTGTCTTCTCTTAGGGTAACGTTGATGCTTGGCTAAGCGCTTTGTCGGATGATGAGACTGCCGTTGTCTCTTTTCTCTTTGGACAGGAGAATGATGAAGTGATGGTGTGTACATCTTTGCGGTGATATCTTTGAGCGTTCAGGAGCACAAAAAAAACACTGTTACCCATGCTTTGTCTCAGGTCTTTTTTATACTGGAATGCATCGCCACTGATTGTCTTTGCATCAACTTGATGACAGGCATCACATGTCTTGGGCTGATTGTCTTTGTGTCGTATCAACCTGATGACAGGCATCACGCATCGTGGAGGGGTTCGCAAAGGACTAAATCGAGTCAGTTCTTGCTGGGACAAATCCATTAGACTCTGCAACATGCCCGATCTCTCTTGGACTTTGATTTTGGAAGCAGGTACTTCGTGAGCAGCTGCCACTGCAGCTAAAGAGGAGGAGGGTCTCACCAATGAAGGAGAAGTTCTTGGAGACATGGGTTACCATGGTGTCATCAACTGAGGATGAACGGGTGTCAAATGGGGTTTGGCAGGCATCATCACCACCAGAGAAGTGAATGAACGTGAGGCTACAGGAGATGCGGTCACCATCGTTGGAAGTGGTGGTTTGCGAATGTAAGGTTGTGTCCTGGCCGAAGTGCCTCTCTTGTGGATAGAAGCTGTAAATGACACTGGCATTACGATGATGCCCTTTGCGCGTAAACCACAGTTTAATTTCTTCTTCATCTTCTCCTAACATGTCGTCGAAAATGACCAGATGGGTTTGACTGGGGTCAGACATGATTCAGTCATTTTCGTTACGAATGCCTTCCACAAACACGATGGAATCACCTTTACTTTCTAGCAAGAGACTGTACATGGATTGCCACTCTTTGTAACACCACATGATTCACTGAGGTGGATGATTGATCAAATGATGTTTATGTTTGATCAAACATTTAACAAATTCGGTTTTGATTGAACCGCTAGGTCCAGCAATGAGCATGTTAAAGGGTAGATGAAGATATAAGGCCTCACAACTGGCATGATCTAAGTGTTCGTCGATGACTTTGAAGTGGAGGAAGAGGGAGCAAAGACAGCAGAGGTGGTCATGGTGTCAGGAATGTCACTTGCAACACGAAGACAGACAAGACAAGAGTTTATACACTTTTTCAGGAGATGTTATTGATTTTTAAAAATAAACATGAAAGACTAAAATACATAAAAGCCAAAGGGTTAAGTACAGTGATAAAATACACATAAAAATGTTCAAAGTGGAATAGAAACAAGCTTCTGTACAACATGTTTTTGGTAACCAAGACGTCTTAGGGACAATGTGTAATGTTCTTACAGGCTCTACATGGGTTAATGTCACACAATTGTCCTCCTGAAATGGTCTTTCGTGAATGTCCATGACAGTCCTGTCCTGAAGGAAGTGATTGTTCTTCTGTCACTGTCACTAATACAGGTTGAAAAGTGACTTTTTCCTTGGACGTTGAAATTTTCGATCCCAACTCTTGAGCATAATGGGCTACTTCTTGAGTCCAAGCCTCAAAACCCTAATTGTTCCAGTCACGTACATCTGTCCAAAGAGGGTGTAAGTCACAAGCTACACACACATCGTCATACACATCTTCGGTACCTAAAAGTTGTCGAATCTTTTTGTTCCTGTAGAGGTCGAGAAGAGTCCAGATGAAAACACAAAGCTTTGAGCAAAATAAGTCTCTCATGGACATTTAAAGGAACCACTTTCTTGTTTTAATGGGTGGTAAGTATTGTTCGTAAAGAATCAGCTGGTAAATGAAATCCCAGAAAACAAGTCACTAAGACACACACCACAAGTCACTAAGACACACACCACACGTTGACCCCCATTGAATGGACAGTTTTCATAATGTGTTGGTAATTTTCCACTGTTTGAATAGTGTCAATGACTTCATTCCATGGAATCTGCTGAATCACTTCTGATAAAAGTTGTGGCATGGTAGTCTGCTTTTATACCTCTTTTGTCGGAGACAATAAGTGTACTTTCTGCACATAGATGATCGATCTCCAGTAGTGAATCTAATTAGTTTAGTCACTAACTTTCACATCAAAAGACACCATTCAGAAGTTTCCTCTTCTACTAAACTGACGTGTAAAATATTTTGGTAATCCTCCAACTCTTCTTCTGGAATTCGTTGCATTGCGTCTATCTTGAAGTGACAAAAATTATTAACATACCAATCCTTCTCGTCCTCGAACTGTTGAACACTTTCTCCTGAATCAACTCCACAGCCAAGCCACGAATGTTCTCTTGTAAAGTATCCATGATCATATCAGTCAGTATTATTCTATTTACAATCTTCTCCTAGAGCGAAAGTAATCAACATAGTGAATAATTTCTGGCCACTGCCATTCAGGGTAACGATCAATAATGCCACTGAAATATTCTAATGTAAACGGTCTAAAGTAGAATAATAGGGTGAACGCACACTTGATCCAGTCAAATCTAATCCGTTTATTGACTTCTTTCACTTTCATCTTGTGAATTTCTCTATACAAAAGTTCTACAGTCACCCATTGAGATTTTGCTCTGGCAAGTCCCTGCCAAACTTCCTTGCAGATCTCTTGCAGTTCATTTGGTAATGATCATTATTTTTTAAATGGGGTTTAAATACTGGTTTCGGTGGTGTCCAACGTTTGACTCCTAGCCAATCTGGTTTCTTAAACGACATGGTAGGTCACTTCAATGACTCGGTCCCACTAAAGGTAGGTGTCACATTTCGGAGACCATTGAGCATGTTCCAGATATTTCTCGAATCGAGTTGTTCCCACTGGCGTAGTGACACACCGCAACTGAAGCACTTAACTTAATCCCCTTCGCCCAAGTAGAAAAATCCGGCTCTGGCTAATTCTTCGTGGGTCGTTCCTCCCAGATAGTTAGGCCATTTTCCTTTGAATGATTGAAGATTTTCAAAGCCGCAGTATTCAGGCAAACGCACTGGGAACAAATATTCATCTTTCACAAGTTCGTTTCGATGAGGGAAGAGTGACATCGACAGGAGTTTGCTCAGTGTTGGATGAAATTCGTAGGGTGTGGCAGATGTGAAGGTTGACATCCACAATGAAAACCAGCCAAGAGTCGACAATGACAAGTGGCATCGCTTTCGCATCCATCAGGTTTGACAAGCACATAATCACTTTCTATGGTAGGTGTAGTGGTAGTAGTAGTGAGAACAAAGTTCCCATGATCCTTTACTGCATCGTTCTCATTGCAAGGCACAGCACCGTACTCCACAGCAAACTCCGTTACGCAATTACAATGGTAACCACATGGACACTTACAGTTTCCTTCCGGACGATTTCTGTCTCAATGCATGGGTCTTATCCATCCAATATTAGTCAAACTATGGGGAGGTAAATCTTTTTTACAATCCCCAAAATTGAATGATGTCTCTTTTAAAGGATTCATCTTGTTCGCTTCGTCTTGGTAGTCACAATGAACTATCGATCTTGCATATTATCCCTTTTTCTATGCTGACCAATATCGATGTGATGACCGTACGACAAAGTGAAGTGGTTGGGAAGTCGCACTCGCTTCTGGTACACGATTTGACAGACTTTTTCCAAGGGTCGACTGACGATTTGGTCACTGGGTAAAGGTACAATCTTGTTCGGTTGGTAGGTGGTCACTTTGAAGTTTCCATCTTCTCCAGACTGCGAGGCTTCTTTCAATACTCCAAAGTTTACCACTGGACTGGTGTGATAATTGAGAGTCAATCCTTTCACTTTATACTTGGTGTGCACTTCTCCTTGTTTGTCTCAGTATTTGTAGCTGTAAATTTTAGGACCGCCACCAGCAAAACTTAAAATCTTCTCGTCAGGGTGTTCATCTGTCCAGGCTCCTAAACGGTCTCCTTCGATGCCAGAGTGACGTTGACACGGGCGATCGAGGTAGATGCAACTGTCCGTGTCAAAGTAGAGGACGCAATCCCCCAACAGTTCTAAAGCTTCGTACAATTTCAAGCGAGCATGGGCTGTCACGTAAGCCACAATGATGACATTTCCAAATTCGTCGGCTTGTACAAAGTCCAGATCTTCATCGTAATTGTCTAAGATCAAATCCTCATGAACGACTTCCATGTGTTTCATCATATTAGGTTCTGTCGTGAATCATTTGGAAGTAACGGGAAGGTTCTGTCAAATACTCCGTCTTGGGTAAACACGGTCGTTGTGCCATTTTACCCCACAAGCAATTTAACATCACTTTGGCAAATGATTGCCTGTCTTCATTTTTCCTGATGTGGTCTAAAGTGATGCCTTCTTGTTCCTAGTATTTCTCTTTGAATGTCTTTTCATCTTCGGGAGTGTGACACCAGGAAAGATAGCCACTGACTTCTTGTTTCAGCTTCAAAAAAGCACAAACGTAGTCTGCAAAAGTCCCTTTCTGAGTCTCGTCACCCTTGTGGTATTTAAGTGTCTCAGGAAAGTGGTAAATTTCGTATACTTCTAAAAGTTGGTATCCCAGGTCCAGAGCTTTGAACAATTCCAGTCTGACCCACATTCCCGTCAAGGCACATTCTATCTGGGTGTGCTGACAATGATGGTCTTGGTTACACGTTTCAGCACAAGTACGGAACAAGGGAAACATAAGATTTCCTTGGCAATGGTAAGGAAACACGGGTGGTACAAGTCGATGATAGGCAAAACTTTGCACTTGATCAAGACTTGGTATTGTCAAATGTTGTCCATGTCGATGTGTTCCGTCAACAATTGTGTGTGCCCTGCAGGAAAGCGACAATACAGTAGGGATACAGTGAACACACGTCCAAGTATTTGATTTCTTCTCCTTTCTCTTTATCAGCATGGTACAGGAAACAGGTGGCATTTGTCCATCTCTGTACAAACTATCCCTCGGGTTCAGAGGGTCCACCAGCTTGTAACTTTCTACGATACGTTTAAATTCAGGATCGGTTTTCAAACGGTGATCGTACTCATGTTCCCACATTTCCACCACTTGCTGTCCTTGTTGTTCTAACTTCAAGCATCGCTGACAAGTAGCCAGGTACATGCCTTCCATGGTTCGTTGTAAAAAACGGATTTTTAGTGCCACGTTGAGGGTAACAGACAGGACATCCGTGAAACAAGCAACCGTTAAACTCGTACACAATCTTGGGGTTTTCTAAGTCCCAACCATCCATCGAATACGTTCTGATGGTCTTTTCGCCTCCTCAGTTACGGACATGTTGGAGCCATTTGTCTTTCTTGTCACACAAGTAACGTAGCCAGCGTAGGGCTTTGACTGAGTATTGACGCTTGACAAAGTTGGTTGTTTCAGGATGTTTTCGGGCATGAATCATTGGCGGTACACTAAGGAACACGCTTTGGCAATGGTACAAGCTTCTTTCAAAGGATCGACCCCTCCGTGTTCCATGAACAGTTCTTGAAATTTTCCACAGCAACACCATAAAACGTCCACGTCGGAACAACAATACTTTAACATTTCTCCCTGCAAGTCGAAATGAATTGAGGTGTGAGCCTAGTACCAAGTGTAGAAAGCTTCTTGTTGTTCGGTGCGCATGTTGGGTTCATAATCGTGAGCCTCAGGCAAATGGGTTAGAATGGTGTGTTGATTGGCTTCCGTACTGAAAAGTGTGGAAAGTAGCCTTTAGCCATTTCTGTATTTCAATTGCTTTAGGCATTCGGCTCAGAGGCATGGCCAAGTAGCTCATCGAATCTTTAAACTGTACTTGTCCCACTTGCATGGAAATGATTTTGGCTCCGTTTAAAGACACTTTAGTACATTCGGAGCTTGTTCCATATAGTATCTCAAAAGAAACTGTACATCATGTCCAGAGAAAGTGTGAGCCATCACTGTGGCATGGCGATGGCAATCTCCGTTAGGTTCGATGTCCTCTTGTCTCCACATCTCGTCGATGGGGTCTAAGATCTATTGGGCAAATTCGGCTAGCATGTTCGGTCCCCGAAAGATTTTTTCATGTCCTCCAAATATCTTGCTGCAGTGAGGGCAATGACTAAAGCTAGGTTCTTGTATGCACTTTTTGCACGCTCGGCGAGCCACACAGAAATTAAGGATGTGAATGCCGGTCTCTTGCATGCATTTGAAATCGAAAAAGATGAAATTGCCTTTTGTCTTGTGGTCATCATCTTCCTGTTGGGGTTGGTATTTTTTAATGTAGCACTGATGTTCCAAGTCCATGATTTGGTGACAAATGTGACATCGTTTCTTTCCTGAACATATGTGTGACTTGGCATTATTGGTACATATGCATTGACCACACGTAGGACACAATCTCAGGAGTTGAGAAGCACTTTTCTGCTGTGAACCTTGTGTCTTTCGATGTTGTTGGTAACAGGTTGGACTGACAAAACTGCACTGACAAGTAGGGCAATGCACTCATTCTTGTCCTTCGTCCAAACAGGGTTGAGAGGCCAAACATCCTGAGCATTTCGATCCACAATGCTTGTGTTACTCTCGATTGTTATAGCCATAGTCACATTTCTCACTGTAATAACTGTATCCCAAGAATGCAGTGATACTGGTAATGGCATCGAAATGTTCATTGTGATGATAGATGTGAATGTATTTTCCATGCTTAAAGTTTCTGCCTCGAAACAACAGAGGTCCGTGCACTTCTTGAGGGTGCACTTTGAAGGTGTAGCATGGAGCTAGGACATCTTGCAATTTTTGCATTTCAGGAATGCCACAGGGTGTGTCTTTGGACAGAAGGAGTTTTCCTTTACTTCGTTGTTTGGCTCGGTCCGATCGATAAATAGTTTTCCAGGCCCTTTTCCATTCTACCGAGTTGTTCTTGTCGGCATATGTTCGTCCCACCATGAAAGCCCTGGCTAAACATATCTGGTCTTGAGGGTTGTTAATTCGAACGAGGCTATGCTTAATGCTGCGAAGGTCGTCCACTAATAACAACTGTCTTTGGACAGACCGGCTTGCTGTAACAGGAGTTTTCCTTCACTTCGTCGTTTGGCTCAGTCAAATCGATGAATAGTTTTCCAGGCCTTTTTCCATTCTACCGAGTCGTTCTTGTCGGCGTATGTTTGTCCCACCACAATAGCCCTGGCTAAACACATCTGGTCTTGAGGGTTGTTAATTCGAATGAGGCTACGCTTAATGCTGCGAAGGTTGTCCACAAATAACAACTTTCTGCATTGTCCGGTCCCACTGGGGAGAGAGACGTGGGTCATAAACAGTGCCGCTTTTCCATCGGTGATGTGAAACTGGTCATTGGATTGTTGTACGTGTTGAATCTTCTTGATGACTTTGGAAGGTGTCAATTCTGATGGGTTGCTAAACTCAATCCAAACAGGGGATTTCAGACTGTCATGATGAATGGAAAGTCTCGAGCGATCGTTTTCTTTGGCTTCACACTGACATTTCAGAGTGGTTATTAAAGAATCCCACACCTCGTTGATGAAACCCTCTGCTTTCTCCAGTGGTACATTGGACTTGAAATCTTTAAACCTCACCATGTAGGTGCAAGCCGTGGTTCTAAATTTTCTAGAGGAGCGCTTTTCCGTCTCTTGAATGTGATAGTAATTTTCAGGGTTTACTAATGGTGGCAAACTTTGGCTAAGTGTAGAATCACTGGATCTAGATTCTGGTTCACTCATGTCATCTTCAAAATCACTGGCATGACTTTGTGCCACGACTTGAGCTACTGTATGAGGCCATAAATCATGTTTCTGCCTCTTACTGTCTTCTTCTTTCTTCATGAATTGATGCGATCATTTCATCTTGACTGCAAAAAGTCAAATGACCAAATTTTAAACACCATAGGTCACTTTATATCCATGGCAGGCCAGCGTATATAAAGGGTGTGTGTCTTGCCTTCCAATATTCATTTCACTCTCAAACCGAGCAGAACGATGGAAGAGCCAACACATATCGAACATTTGATCAAAGCTTTGTGAGGAGTCATAAGAAGTGTTTCTTTAGGGAAGCCAATGGACTCCTCACCCTCCTTTCGAGGTAAAAGTCAAGATACTTGCTATATCTATAAGAAGAAAGGACATTGGTCTTCAGAGTGTCCAAACCGTCATCAAAGCAAAAGAGACAAAAGTCAAGATACCTGTTACCATTGTTAAGAAAAAGGACATTGGCCCTAGAAACAACAGGAGCAAGAAGAAGAGAGAGGTTCTGGACAGGAAGAAGAAGAGGTACCCACCCCTATACCCTAGAAGAACCTAGACATGTACAGAAACAGAAACATGAGAAGAAAAGAAGACGAGGAGAAAGTGAGTTAGAAGTGGAGGAAAAATCTATGAAAGTGACAAAATTGAAAAAACAGTGAACACAGAGAAGAAGCCTATGAACTTTTTAAAGTGTTATGCTGAGCTGTGAATTGGATTGTAAAATTGGTACCAGAATAGACCAGGCATAAAACATGTCTCTTGGTTCCGAATTTTAGAATATGGACCTACACTCACACACGTACATTATAGGTTAAAAATGATTTTTGAGTTTTAATTGAGCTGGCAATTGAAATACTATCTCTTTTCGAGAGAAGTGGGTGGCCCTGAAAAAGTCCTTTGGGTATTTGTTTGCTTTAAAAAAAAAATTCAGGAATGGGACGAAATCAGCTTTAACTGCCTTAAGCCTTTGTGACGACCAAGGCCTACTTCTGGGCTGCCTCCTGTCAATGAATTGGTAGAAATCACTAGGGGTTGTATGGCAGGTGTAGTCACAGGGTTGGGTTGTTTAGCTCAGGAAGGTCTTTTTCTCTTCGGTCGTAATACATAAGTCTGATACATTTGTTTCAGACTTCTTAACTAAAATGTCTAAGAGTACCGTGACCGTTTGACTTTCACTATTCTCTCTTAGACCTTGTTTCTTCTCTGCTTCTTCTTACTGTTGTTTCCTTCTTGCTTCTTCTTCTCGCTGTTGTTAAAGAAAAGCTTGTTCAGCTTCCTTTTACTGCTGTAAAAATTTCTCCAATTCTTCTTTCTGTCTGTGTTTAAAATTATCCACGTGTGGTAAAGAAGAAGAAGGTGGCAAAGGTACTGAAACCGGAACAAATTTTTGAAACAAGAAAGAAAATCAACAAAATCTTAATTAAAATCAACCTCTTCTGGAAGTAGGCCTGTGTTGACTTGGGTAGTTGCTGCTATTCCATTGCTTCTCGTCTCCATGGCCAGTGAACCCCAATTCATTGTCTTCTTTGTTTCCATCATGATTAAAAACTGTGTTGCATGGATTGACTGCACACAGACGCTAGCAACTCTATATAGGGAATGTGGTGTCACAGACAGCTCCCTTCGGATTGGATGACTGACTCCGTGTTATGACTGAATTTTGTAACGCATGTTTGGATTGGTGAATTATCTATTTCAATCCGTTTCAATCCTCCCTTCTTTTATAAATAATTGCAGTTCACTGCATTCCCTTTACCTGTTCTCGTCACAAGATGTGGAACAACATAGAATCCTCTATTCGTGTTTCGTCAATGCTGTTCCATACATTATTATCCATGTATGTGAAATCATCATGGACCATTGTCAGGATCATGGATACAAGCGTTTGGAAAAGAAGAATTTATGTGGAGAGACAAGGCTGTTTGAAGAGGGTTCTGATTTACAGACCAGACGTAAGGAAAAGAAGAAGACCTTTGTGATGCCACTATGTTAACGAAATAATGTTAACATAAACCCAAAGGCCCTTTTCAGGGCCACTCATATGCCTCGAAAAGAATTGCTTTCTTGCCACCAAATTTTTTTTATAATGTTGTATATATGTGTGTCTCTTGTCTGTGTTAATTCTGTACACCCGCTCTTTGCTCAGTACTGTGACATCACCTCCCCTGGTTGCAACATTGTTACCAATCTCCCCATCCATAACGCCAGACGCAATACAGACCCCACTTTCCCTTGTCGCTATACAAACCCAACAGTTGCATGTTCAATTCCCCTTGTCGATGTAGTGGCCCAGGGTGTAATTAAAAGTCTTGTTGCTATACAGGCCCAAGGGTGTCTTGTAATGCTAATTCCCACTGTCACTATGAATCTTGTCACTATACGGGTATGGGGGGGGGGGTCCGTAATGTATTTTCCTACTGTCACTATATCACCCCACTTCACTACTTATGGGAAAGAAATGCGATCTGAATGAAAATTTTATCCTGAAGAAGTCAAAACGTTTCAACTTTATATGATCAAATCTGTTCTCATAGCTCAGTAATAGAGAGAAAACACCAAATGTGATATTTTGTGTGTTATGTCACAAGTACGAGTCAAAGAACTCTCTGTAAGCAAACGTGTACGATTTGTGTTAAAAGTCAGTTATGGACCATACAAGATGTAATGAACATATACATTCCCCAAAAGCCAAAATGCAACACTTTTGTTCCCATGTTCAAAAGGTCAGACAAGGCACATGAAGATATGAAGATTTTTCACAATGCCTATCAATAATGTACCTTTTCTCTAGTCAAGATTGGGGCTTTTGAACCTTTGTTACTGGTACAGGTCAAAGTCTTCTGTACCCCATGACATTACCCTAGCATCACATTCGATTGCATAATTTACATGAGTGAGCACGAGACCATGATGCAAAGTTACCGAGATATCCCCTTCTAAAGTCATGTGGGATAGAAGACATTAACCTAGTTCAGTAACCAAACAAACGATTAAGAAACCATATGATTGGTGATTATAGTACCTAATCCCGCAACCATACAAGTGTAGCCTTATAAGTGAAATTCTTATAAGGAAATTCAGTACCGCCATTTATAAGCAATGTACTTGTTCATGGTTGCTAATGCCCCAGTTCCTTAACTATGCATGGAGCTCATAGTTTTCAGTTTCGACTAGCACAATTTCAAACTTAGCCATTCTAATTGTTTTATCTTTGATTGTCAACTAATACAGTTTACTTATTGTATTGAGACTGCTTTGTGCTGCTAAGAAGTTCCAAATACATATGTATTCTCATATGCAGCTGCAGCGAGATTACCACACCAGCACCACCAGCAAACAGACTGCTGTCAATACACCTTCAACAACAAGTCCAATACTGTGTCCGTGGAGATCCAATATGTGTCTGTCTGGGTCCACAATCGTAAAACGAAAATGTGTCAAACGGGGGGGGGGGGGGGGGGGGGGGAGCAATGCTAGCTGAAGCTCAGCAACTGCTGCTGTTGGAGCCACAATGTAAGTTGATCTGAATAGCTAGGGTAAGCATGATACCTCCAGGTCCTACAAGCAGAATACATTGGCTTGGTGAAATCTCATTAATATTTTATTGTCAACAGAACATTGTTCTTATTCACGATGGTGCAATGTCAACTATGCACAGTGCAGATTTAATCAAGATGAATGAGCTGAGTGTGGGTACATGCTCGCTTATGAAAAGTGTAGTCTTTGCCAGTCATCAATGAATCTCATCACTGATTCATTCCATGTCGTACACAGAAAATGAAAATTTCAACTTTTGCCAGGTCGCACCAAAATCTAATAAAAACACAAATGTGTTATTCACAGAAAGACCCATCGTATGTCTACAAACGAATAATAAGCCACCTGTAATAAACACACAGTGACGCTAGAATGCAGGGTTGGTAAAGAAAAAATCATAGCAAATCATGGTATCATTGACAAATCACATCAAATAAATAATTGATTACATCATCAAGGTAATGCTCTGGGTTGTATTTGCAACAACACACTGCATCACAGTATTGATTGTGTGAAGAATCGCCTCACAAATCATCGATGGTGTTATATACATCATCAATATCTTCACTAAGTTCCTATATCAACGCATGAAACATAGTCATTGGTCAGCAACTGCTAACAAAACAATGCAGCCTCATTAATGACTACTGGCGCATTGCTGCCCTGTGAATCGATCACATGAGTGTTTCAAAATGATAAACAAAACTGTGAGGTCACAGTCCTACAATGTCTATTTCTTCCTTTGGTTGTTTCAGTTCTGCTTATTATTTTTGTTTATATGCACATCTTTGTTCTGCTAGCCGGCCTGTTTGTTTCTTCTTGTTTTCTACTGGCATATTTGTTTTGTTCAAAATCTGCCCTATTTGTTTTTCTTTTTCTTACCGTATGTCAACAGGTCTTTTTTTTCCTTGGTTTTTTCTGGTGCATGTGGGGATGTAATTGCGAGTCTTTTTTTAATGTTGCTGTTTTACCAGGCACAAATCTTAAATTAACTAAAATTCATTATCTCTAACCTTTAGTAAAACAATGACAGAATCAGAAAATAGTTGGATGTTTGCGTAAGGGTCCTGCAGCTATATATATGATTATTTGATTTATGCTGGTAAAAAAGTATTTTGGAGGAAAGGTATGTGTTTGGTTGCTTTGACCAACTCCTGAATGAATGAAAATGTATATACATGTGATGATTAGTGTCATAATTTTTTTAAAATACAGATAAATATGCATTAATGCTCAATAATATGTTGCTTTGACCAACTCTTGCTAATAAGTGGTTCAGTTAATAAATATAAAAGTAAAAAAAAGTTTCATATTTCAACAGGCAACAGTATCCAAGATCTCAGAAAGTCAGCTTAATGTAAACAAAGAACATAATTAACCAAACCTGAAATGTAGGTCACAGTTCTACATTTTTTTGCAAATGGATAAAACAAACTCTTAAAACAAATAATCAAATTTCATGACCGTATAACAAAAATTGTAAGGAAATATTAACTAAGGGCATAGCGATATATGTAGTCATGGGACGATGAGACCAGGTCTTTGTGACTAACTTTGTCAGTTGATTACTGTACAACAAGAGCAAAATTGTTTTTGTGTGTCCCCATTGTCGAACAAGAGGTTGTGAGTTTCATCTAAACAAAATTATTATTTTTTTGGTATTTTTATCTTTAAACTTTTTAAAATCATCCGTATTTGTTAACTTATTTATATACTTTTTCTTAACTATAATAATAATAATAATAATGACCTTATTTAAAGAGGGTAACACAATTAGCTAAAAACTAATCTACCTTGAGGCCCTCCCATACCAGGACAGGCAATTAACCAAGGTTTGAAAATAATGTGGCCAGTCATACTGAACAATAGATGCCAGTAAATGCCCATAGTGTTTCCTCAAACAATGCAGCTTAAAGACAGTACAACTTTCCAAACATTAAGAATAGGAGCAATGCAAATATATTAATACTAAATTTCATCTCGACCTTAAACACAATCTTCATTTCAGCTAATAATACAAAAATTCAGTGTACAGTTGCTTAGTTATAATTTCTATAAAACTTTTTAAATGAACACAACACTATATGATTAAACAGTTAACATTTTTTAAAGTATCGTATATAAAGCCTCATTTCATGTAAGACTAATAAAATGGTTACCGAGTGCAATGAATCTACTCAACTGTTTTCAAATATTTTGTATGAAGCAATAAAAATATAATGTTCCTGGTCACATTATAAAACAGCAATGTTTTACCCTGCACACAAGAATTATGACATGGTTAAACATGCTTTAATGAGGGATCATAGCCAGCTGTCTTTCCAAACGGTGGAGCCACATAAAAACCTGGTCCCGATATTTGGTTATCCTTGGACTTTATCATTACTCAGAACAATCTATTATTGATAGTCTAGATATGTTATTTTAATTAACTCATTATAAGACAATAAAAAAGGAAAACAACTTTGAGAATAATTTCATATTTAAACCTTGATTCAAAGTTTTAAAACACTGCATTTATTTTGGTGAACAAATGTAAAATACATGGTCATGGAGCGTTAACAAACACTTGGTATGAATGTACAATAAATATGCCTTTTGACAGAGCCAGGCAACAGTATCACCGATGCCTAGTTTGCTTAACCTATTGATTAACTCATTTTTTCACATATACAACTTAGCTCGTCATTTAAACTCCTCTCTCACTGCTGATAATGGCTATGATTTATATGATTGAGACATTTTGCAAAGCAAAATGCAGATGCTATAGGAAGTATACCTCATATAATTTTGGACTGCTTTGTTCCATGCTGCCACCAATCAGTTTAAAAGGAAGATAACTGGCTATGATCCCTCATTATCTGATACATATTTTAGGCTGAATCCATCTGGATTGAGATGATTTTCAACCCTAAACTTTCCCCACATCCCTTGGTATATCTTGTTACTGTAAAGAAAAAAAAGAAAAAACATAAATTTCTCTTACTGATCATATTCAGACTTTGCAGCTAGATTCGAACAAACATGCACATACTGTGTCTCACTATTAAATGTAGTAAAGCACATGCCCCAATTTCATACACATCTGAGTATAATTTAGCTCAACCAGTTTAACAGCCAATTCTTCCCACTTCCCTGCTGGACTAACTGGTAATAAGCTTAATGTTCACATGTGAAATATCATACATGTAATGGGTCATTAACAAATGGGGGGGGGGAGAATCAGCTAGCTGATTCTTTTCCCCCCATTCCCAACCAAATAGTTTCTTATTATTAATGGGTTCTTTTGCAATATATGTAAAGCCTACAAATGAAATGTCATACGTATAATGCGTCACTTAACAAATTGGGGGGGGGGGGGCAGAATCAGCTAATTGATTTTTCCCCACTACAACTAATTAGTTATTTTTTAATTAATGGACTCTTTCTTAATCTGCTTATGGGTCCACATGTGAAATATAATAAATGCAATAAGTTCATGTAACAAACTCATATAGGATTTATTTCAAATGAGCCATTACATTAAATTTAATACAGATTACAATTTCAGACTAATAACCTTTCAAAAATCACTTACATGGAATAAAATACAGCTTTTAATTATTGTTCATACTTCTTCTTAGTAACCTAACACATTTTAAAAGTCATTTGCAAGGTTTTGTTAATAAACTCGAGACTGAGTGAAAGGATTGTGAAATCTTTTCTCTGATCGAAAGGACCAAGGCAACATATGATATTAAGTAGAATTTGTTCTTAATTCATCAGCACTTTTGTTGGGGAGGCCTTCAGCCTCAGGCATAATAAACTTTAGAACTTCCCACCTTAGATATAATGCATATAAACCAATGATATGCTTTGTTCTAGAAAAAAAGTTTGATCGCTTGTGACTTCTTTCTGAAAAAGTTATATTAACCAAATGGAAACTGGTGATCTTGTCCATTATATTTTAGGTTTGGTGTTTTCAGCATTAATAATAATAATAATAATAATAATAATTATAATAACAATGCTTTATTTATAGAGGGTGACTCATTAGTCAAGGACTGTTCTCCCTTGAGGCACTTTTAAGGAGAGTATAATAATGCACATTATATGAAGATAGCAATAATTAGTGTTTATTTTAACATGTTTAGTATTAAAATACTAAATTCCATTATCCATTAGAAACACATGCATGCTCATGTTCTCTTCTTAAATACTCTAATATTTTCAGCAGATTTTACATGTAGTGGAAGCTCTTTTTAATTGCTCTGTTCTTGATTTGGTACTAGAAGGTTTCCATGTGATATTGATCTCAACTGGTACTGTATTGAAAAAGGCCTGAATAAGTCCTGAAGATACTCTGGTGCAGTAACATGTAGACATTTTAATAAAAAGAACTGCATTGTGAAAATCTATCCTGTCATATATTGTGAACCATGTGAGTTCTGTAAATAATACTTTTGAGGGATGATCAATAGATGCATCTAAAATTATGCGTGCTGCTCATTTCTGAAGTTTATTAATCCTGTCAAGTTCAGATTTAGCAGTTTCCCCATATATCTGAACAATAATCCATTGTTGGAAGAATATATGACTTGTAGTATAGACTGTGAGTTTCCATAGGTAAATATTTCTTGATTCTGCTGAGTAGGGCAATTTTGGATGACAGTGTTTTACTAATTTATCATTATGGTCATTCCATAAAAAATTATTATCTACAGACACACCTACAAGCCCTAAATGTTTGACATTTTCTAATGGATGATTATTTACTGCAAGAGTTAGTTCTGTGTTCCCTGACTTAAGTGGCTTTTGTGATGTCCCCAAAATCATACAGTTTTGGACTCTAATAAGGTCCGAGTTAAATTTTTTTTGGATAACTTCAGTATCAGAACTAGATGAATACAAGGATGCATCATCTGCAAACAAATCTGTATTTCTGGATTCATTATTTAATGGTAGATCATTGATATAGATAAGGAAGAGGAGAGGGCCCAAAACTGAGCCTTGAGGGACCCCTGAATGAATAGTGCAAGTCTGAGAACTAATATTGCCAATGCTTACTTGTTGAGACCTTTGGCTTTGGTATGATCTCAACCAATTTAAAGAAGGATTGTTGTACCTGTAATAGTTCAACTTTTGCAGCAGAATTTCATGATTAATAAGATGAAAGGCTTTCTTGAAGTCAAGGAAAATAATCCCAGTTATATGTCCATTATCCATTTCCTTCAGCCAAAGATCAATTAATTTGGTAAGTTCTGTTTGGCACGAGTGGTACTTTCTAAATCCTGATCGTGCTTTAAGAAATAGAGAGTATGTTTCACAAAATTTATAAACCTGAATGGCTACATGCTTTTCAAATAATTCTGACAATACAGGTATAATTAATATTGGTCTGTAATTCCCTGGATCTTCCTTTTCTCCTTTCTTAAAGATAGATGTAACCGTTGCACATTTTAGTGTTTCTGGAAAATTACCACTCATTATACTTAAGTTTATGATATGCGCTAGTGATTTTTTGTTTTACTGGTGCAGCAATTTTAATAATTCATGGATCAGTATCATCCAATCCAGAGGATTTATTAATATTAACCTTAATTAGCATATCAAAAACATCAGCTTCACTAACATTAGCTACTGAAAAATAATTATCATCAGGAATTTTAGGTCTTATAAATAACAGAAGAGCATCAAGTTCAATTGGGCTGTTAGTCTGGTTCTGAATACTGTTACTGGAGATGCTTATGAAGAAATTGTTGAACATTTCCACAATGTCTTGTACAGATGTTGCTATATCATCATTTTGCTTAAGTCTGGGGAAGACAACTGATCTTGCGTGGGTTCAGCTCTTTTAGATGCTTCCACAATGTTTTGGTAGTCTTACTTTCATCCATAGCCTGTTTATAGTAGTTCTCCTTTGCCGTATCTATCAGGTGCTTATAGTTTTATTCCTCCACTTTCTATAGCTTTTCATGTCTTTTTTCTTGTGGAAATTATCTCTTAGGTGCCTAGCCTCATTGATCTCAGGGGTAATCCACTTGGGTGTAATTTGGTGTTTAACTCTTTTTGTTTTAATTGGGGCATGCTTGTCTAAGGCTGCATTGAACATCTGATACCATCTGTATAAGGCAGTGTTGATATTAGCTATATTGCAGACTGATTGGAAGGGTTTGCAAACTAAATCATTTAAGAACATTTCCTCATCAAACTGTTTAAAGTCCCTGTATTGTATTTCAATGTGTTGACCATCTTTAGATTAATTTGGAACATATCTAGTTATACAGACTGGGTAGTGGTCACTCCGTGCATATATCGACACATTAATTTCACTTATGTTTTCAGGTTTGTTGGTATAGCCATGATCAATGATAGTAGCACTTTTATCTGTTACTCTAGTTGGGGTGTTAGTTAATCGAGCAAAGTTGTAAGTTTCAAAGCTACTTATTCATGTTAATGGTGGAGTTTTCTTGTAGTCAATGTTAAAATCACCTAATATGATAGTTTCTAAATCTTCCTTTAGTAATGCTTTTTGAATTTTTTGCACCTCAAATCTATCAATCCAATCAGCGGTAGAACTAGGTGGCATGTAAACTGTACATAAGAGTATTGGCTTAAATTGGGCAAGGGCTACTTTGATACAGATACTCTCTACCTCAATAGTCTCTAGATCAACAAGTCTGTATAACTAATGGAACTGTCTACATAGAGAATATCCCTACCCCCCATTGATTCCCTATCTTTTCTTTCAAAGTTGAATCTCTGTATTTGGAGAGCCAAATCATCAGTATGATCATTGGGTTGTATATGGGTGGTGGTGGCAGTGGAAGATTATGCAGTGCCTCTCTGATGTCTTCCTCAAGGCGAAGGGTATCTTCTTTGATCGCAACAATGACTTCAATGCATACTTGGATTTCTGTGATGGCATCTGGCAAGTTTTCAATGGATTGGGTTGTTCTGACAATCGGAACAGCTTTTTTTTCTGTTCCCATCACCAAGTTGGTGGTTAAAGTGACTTCTTTATTTGTTCCGCCATTTCACGTCTGGGTTTGAATACAGATGCAAGCGTTTCTTCAAAGCCCACTGTGGGTGATTACAACATATATCTGACACATTTACAGCCAATTATAAAAGTTATGGATCATTTCCAAGTGTTTGATTGATAGCAATGAAGTTTATGTGTGACAGGCCTTCCATGTCTACTGGTGATGCAAATGGGGCCTAAACAATGTCAGTGCTGGTGCTGCTATGTTAACGATGATACTCCAGACACCATGGAGCAAATAACTTATTTGGCTCCCTCTATGACCTATTTACAATTATTGCAGACATTGAGAAAAGCCTATATATCACGGTGAAGCTGCATGTTACAGAGTCATCTAAAGTGCTCGCCTTTATCGATGACTGTCATCTCACCTGTCTGCATGGGTTCAAGTCTCTGGCTTGGCCGATATGGGTTTGTTAGTAAGCTGCCAGTAGTTTCCTGTGGGTTGGTGGTTCTTAATGGTATTTTCCTGGGTTCTTCCTCCACCAGTTATTCTGGCCACCATGTATAGCTTACTGTGTGCTGAAAATGATGTTAAACGCAAAGAAACATGTTACCGACATGATCTCACATATAAAACATCGGCTGATATCCGTGTGCCTCAACCTACTTATATAGATTTCATCTATGCAATCACATGGCCAGGTGTCAGAAAGAATCGCTAGTGGGATCATCAAGGCGGGTATGAAGCCAAAATTTGCAGTTACTTCTTGATAGCATGCCACTCATTAGAGGTAAAGCATATTAATATACTAAACATGAACCCAATTTACCACAATATGCGCAGTTATTGGTGGGTGACTCTTTTATTGAAAACTTAGTGAGCAAAGCAAAAGTCGCCCACAGGATCACTCTTGAGTGGCTTGCCAAGCAAGCATTGTTGCAAATGTACCCACCAGTGCCAAGAAGATTTCCCATGTATGGTTTGATGTGAAAACGCACAACAAAGTTCATTAGGCTGATCTTTTGTTTCTTTTGTATGTTCGTGTGCATAGACACACATATAAGAACTCATTAATCATTGTTGGCATTTAAACATTCAGTATTGCAGATGCGCTTAAACATATTTACACACGTTCATCACCAACATAGCCACCAATGTTGAAGCTGCACCTGGGCAAAGAACTTCTTGGAGCCATTGCAGGGTTCTTAATAAAACATACATCATGACGAGACCATTGTGGATTTAAGTGTATGCTAGTAGTTAATAGGGACGATTCAGTGTCAATGGGACTTACCATTAAAAACACCCCTGGGACTGTTTAGCGTCAATGGAAATTTAACATTAACCACCCTGGGACTGTTTAGCGTCTATGTAAATTTAACATGGATGAAAAACCCTGGGACTGTTTAGCGTCAAGGGAAATTAACATGGGAATATGGAAATTTAACATGGACGAAAAATCGTGGGACTGTTGAGCATCAAGGGGAATTGAACAATGGAAATTGAACATGATGGGACTGTATAGCATCAAAGGAATTTAAACAGGGTGGGACTGTATAGCCTCAAGGGAAATTGAACATGGGATTTTTATTTTTTTAAAAAAATAAAAATAAAAGAAAAAAATGGGGTAGGCAATGGAAAGTCAATCTCTTTTCGAGAAATGTGGGTGGCCCTGAAAAGGGCCTTTGGGTTTATGTTAATGTATCCATTAACATAAGGGGCACCACATTGGTCTTCTTCTTGTCCTTAGGCTGTGCCTCACTGTAAATCAGGACTCTTTTGAGGCATCCTTGTCTTTCTACGTAGATCCTACGTATCAACAGGCTGGTGTCTGTCCTGTGGACAACTGTCCACTTGGACCGGACATACATGGGTATGTCCGTCCTGAACATCATCGAAGACACAAGCGTAGAAGATTGCACATCGGTCCACATCTTGAGGCACCGAGAACAGGTAAATCAATGCAGTGAACTGCACTTATTTATAGGTAGAGGAAGGATTGAAACGGATTGAGTTCATTCACCAATCCAAACACGCGTTACAAAATTCAGTCAGCCCGCATCCAATCCGAAGAGAGCAGTCTGTGACATCACTTGGTCTATATAGATTCGCTAGCACCTGTGTGCAGTCAATCTATGCGACAGTGATTCAACATGACGGAAACTCAGAAAACGATTCATTGGGGTGCACCAGCAGTGTAGACCGCCCAAGGGAACCCAGATTTACTTTCAGAAGAGGTAAATTGGGATTTTGTGGATTTTCTTACCTCACACGAATTTGTTCTGGAACCTTTGTCACCTTCATTACCGCAATTGGAGAATTTTAGACAGAGACAGAAAGAAGAATTGGAGAAATTTATACAACGACAAAAGGAAGCGGAACAAGCTTTTCTCCTACAGCAACGGCAGCAAGAAGAAGAGGTAAGAAAAAAACAACAACAACAAGAAGTAGCAGCAAAGAAACAAGAGGGTGAAAATCAAATGGTCACGGTACTGTTGGACATTTTAGCGGAGTTAAGAAGTCTGAAACAAATGTATCAGACTTCTTTATTACGACTGAAGAGAATACGACCTTCCCGAGCTAAACACGTCAACCCTGTGACTAAGCCTACCGTACCACCCTTAGTGATTTCAACCAAATCATCATCATCATCAACAGTACGCAGTCCAGAAGTAGGCCTTGGCCGTGGCAAAGGCTTAAGGCATTGAAGTTGATTGCTTAAACTCACCCCTACACCAAAAAAAGGCCCTTTTCAGGGCCACCCACATCTCTCAAAAAGAGATACACTTTCAATTTGCCAATAACTCAAAAAAAAAAAAACAAAAAAAAAAAAACAAAAACATTTTACCCCTATAGTACGTGTCTGTGTATGAGTGCGTGAGTGTAATTTATTCTTTTATCAATAGTTACAATCCAATTCACAACAGAGCACTTTAAAAAGTTCATACACTTCTTCTGTCTCATTGTTTAGTCTCTCTGTTTTTTAAATTTCACCGTCACAGTCTTTTCCTCTTCTTCCTCCTCACTTTCTTCCCTTCTTCTTTTCTTCTCCTGTTTCTTTTTCCTCACCTGGCTGCTTTCTTCCTCTGAAGAATCCCTCTCTTCTTCTGAAGAATCCCTCTTTTCTTCTGACTCCTCTTGTTTCTTTTTTGGGCAATCTGGAGATCAATGTCCTTTTTCTTTACAATAATAACAGGTATCTTGACTTTTGCCTTTTCTAGCCCCTGTTTTTTTTCTTTTTTGATGGTCTGGACACTTTGAAGACCAATGCCCTTTCTTTTGACAGATATAGCAAGTATCTTGACTTTTATCTTGAAAGGAAGGAGAGTAGTCCGTCGGCTGGTCTGAAGAGAATTTTCTAATGACCCCTCGCAAAGCTCTGATGAAACGTTCGATTTGGCTAGTCTCTTCCATCATTGTGCTTGGTTTGAGAGTGAAATGAATAGTGAAAGGACAAGACACACACCATTTTATATACGCTGGTCTGCCATGACTATAAATTAGTCCATGGTGTTTAAACTTGAGTCATTTGACGTTTTTCACTCAAGATGAAACGATCATATTCATTCGAGAAGAAAGAAGAAGAAAGTAAGAGGCAGAAACGTGATCTATCGCCTCGTACCAGGGCTGAAGTCTTGGCACAAATTCATACCAGTGATTTTGAAGTGGACATGAGTGAACCAGAATCCGAACCTTCTAAACAAAGTTCACCACCCTTAGTCAACCCTGAAAAGTACTATTCCATTCGAGAGACGGAAAAGCGCTCCTCTAGAAAATTTAGAACCATGGCTTACAAATACTCAGTGAAGTTTAAAGATTTCAAGGCTGAAGTACCGTTAGAGAAAGCAGAAGTGTTCATCACTGGGGTGTGGGATTCTTTGCTCACCGCATTCAAGCGACTATGTCAACCCAAAGAAGACGATCGCTTGAGACTTTCCATACAACACGACGGTTTGAAATCCCCTGTTTGGATCGAGTTTAGCAGACCCGCAGAATTGACTGCTTCCAAAGTCATGGACAAGATTCAACACGTGCAACAATCTAATGACCAGTTTGACATCACCGATGGAAAAGCCACACTGGACATGACCCACGTCTCTCCTCAAGGGACCAGACAACGCAATAAGGTGTTATTGGTGAATGACCTTCGCAGCACCAAAAAGAGTCTCGTCCAAATTCACAATTCTCAAGACCAGATGTGTTTAGCCGGAGCCATCATGGTGGGTCGAACCTATGCGAACAAGAACGACACGGTGGAATGGAAAAGAACCTGGAAAACTATTCAACAATCCGACCGAGCCAAACAACGAAATGAAGTAGAACTCCTGTTACAACAAGCCGGACTGTCCAAAGACACATCCTGTGGCATTCCTGAGATGCAAAAATTGCAAAATGTCCTATCTCCATTCTACACCTTGAAAGTGCACCCTCAAGAAGTGCGCGGACCTCTGTTGTTTCGAGGGAAAGACTTTAAGGACGGAAAATACATTCATGTCTATTATCACGATGACCATTTCGATACCATTACCACTATCACTGCATTCCTGGGATACAGCTATTACTGTGAGAAATGTGACCATGGTTATAATAATTGAGAGCAACACAAACATTGCGGATTGAAATGCTCAGGATGTTTGGCCTCTCCACCCTGTCTGAGCGAAGGACAAAAACCAGTACATTGTCCTGCTTGTCTGCGCATGTTTGTCAGCCCTGCCTGTTACCAACAACATCTGAAGACGCAAGGTTCACAGCAGAAATGTGCTTGTCAACTCCTGAGATTGTGCCCTACGTGTGGACAAGGCCTATGTACCAATACTGTCAAGACACACGTATGTTCAGGAAAGAAAAAATGTCACATTTGTCACCACATCGTGGACTTGGAACACCAATGCTATGTGCAAAAATACCAACCCCCACCAGAGAAAGAGGATGATCACAAGAAGAAGAAAGACAATTTCATCTTTTTTGATTTTGAATGCATGCAAGAGACCGGCATTCACATTCCTAATTTCTGCGTGGCTCATCGAGCGTGCAAGAAGTGCATTCAAGAACCTATCTTGAGTTATTGCCCTCACTGCAGCAAGATTCCTGGAGGATGTGAAAAAATCTTTCAAGGACAGAACACGCTAGCCGATTTCGCTTGATGGGTCTTAGACCCCATCGACAAGACGTGGAGCCAAGAAGACATCGAACGTTACGGAGATTGTCATCGTCATGCCACGGTGATGGCTCTCAATTTCTCCGGATACGATGGACAGTTTCTTCTCAGATACTATACGGAACATGGCACCGAAAGTCCTAGAGTGACTTTGAACGGAGCCGAAATCATTTTCATGCAAGTGGGACAAGTACAGTTTAAAGATTCGATGAGCTATTTGGCCATGCCTTTGAGTAGAATGCCTAAAACGTTTGGAATGACAGAAATGGCTAAAGGGTACTTTCCACACTTTTTCAATACGGAAGCCAATCAACACGCCGTTCTACCCCAATTACCTGAGGCTCGCTATTACGACCCCGACAACATGCATACCGAACAACGAGAAGCTTTCTACGCTTGGTACCAGGCTCACGCCTCGGACCCTTTCGACTTTCAGGAAGAAATGCTAAAGTATTGTCGTTCCAACGTGGACATTTTACGACGTTGCTGTGGAAAATTTCGAGAACTGTTCATGGAACACGGAGGGGTCAATCCTTTGAAAGAAGCTTGCACCATTGCCAAAGCGTGTTCCTTAGTGTACAGGCAACGATTCATGCCTGAAAACACCGTGGCTGTCATCAGTCCTCCAACAACCAACTATGTCAAACGTCAATACTCGGTCAAAGCCCTACGCTGGTTACATTACTTGTGCGACAAGGAAGACAAATGGATTCAGCATGCCCGCAACGGAGGGGCGAAAAGACCATCGGAACGCATTCGGTCGATGGCTGGGACTTAGAAAACCCCAAGATCGTGTACGAGTTTAACGGTTGCTTATTTCACGGATGTCCCGTCTGTTACCATGACCGCAACACTAAAAATCAGTTTTTACAACGAACCATGGAAGACATGTACCAGGCCACTTGTCAGTGACGCCTAAAGTTAGAACAGGAAGGATACCAAGTGGTGGAAATGTGGGAACACGAGTACGATCACCATTTGAAAACTGATCCCGAGTTTAAAGGCCTCGTGGAAAGTTACCAGTTCATGGACCCGCTGAACCCGAGGGATAGTTTGTACGGAGGAAGAACCAATGCCACCTGTTTGCTGTACCAAGCCGACAAAGAGAAAGGAGATGAAATCAAATACTTGGACGTGTGTTCGCTGTATCCTTACGTGTGCAAATATTGTCGCTTTCCTGTAGGGCACCCACAATTGTTCACGGAACACATTGACCTGAAAAACATTCGACAATACGAGGTCTGATCAAGTGTAAAGTTTTGCCTCCCACGAACCTATACCATCCCGTCTTACCTCACCATTGTCAAGGCACACTGATGTTTCCATTGTGCCATCCTTGTGCCGAAACAGGCAACCAAGATCAGCCTTGTCAGCACACCCTGGAAGAACAGGCCTTGACGGGGACGTGGGTTAGCGTGGAATTGTTCAAAGCTCTGGACATGGGATACCAACTGTTAGAAGTGTATGAAATTTGCCACTTTCCCAAGAAACAACAATACCACAAGGGTGACCCCACGCAGAAAGGCATTTTCACCGACTACGTGGATGCCTTTTTGAAACTGAAACAAGAAGCCAGCGGCTATCCTTCCTGGTGTCACACTCCCGAAGACCAAATACAATTCAAAGAGAAATGCTATGAACAAGAAGGCATCTCTTTAGACCACATCGAGAAAAATGAAGGCAGGCGATCGTTTGCCAAAGTGATGTTAAATTGCTTGTGGCGTAAAATGGCACAACGACCGTGTTTACCCAAGATGGAATATTTGACAGAACCTTCCCGCTACTTCCAGATGATTCACGACAAAACCAAATACATGAAACACGTGGACGTCGTTCGGAAGGATTTGATCTTGGTCAATTATGAAGAAGATCTGGACTTTGTACAAGACGACCCTTTTGGAAATGTCATCATTGCGGCTTACGTGACAGCTCATGCTCGCTTAAAATTGTACGAAGCTTTAGAACTGTTAGGGGAACGCGTCCTGTACTTTGACACAGACAGTTGCATTTACATCCATCACCCGAGTCAACAGCACCCTGACATCGAAGGAGACCGTTTAGGGGCCTGGACAGACGAGCATCGCGACGACAAGATTCTAAGTTTCATCAGTGGTGGTCCCAAAAATTATGGTTATGAATACCGGGACAAACAAGGAGAAGTGCACACGCAGTGCAAAGTGCAAAGTGAAAGGATTGACTCTGAATTATCGTACCAGTCGAGTGGTCAACTTTGGGGTACTGAAAGAAGCCTTGCAGTCTGGAAAAGATTCGTTTTAAAGGGGAATGTTCACCTTCACGTCTACCCCCCTATGGATGTCATCCAGCTCTGAGCAAACTCCTGTCCACGTCACCCAACCCTCATCGAAACAAACCTGTGAAAGACGAATATTCGTTTCCTGTGCGTTTGTCGGAATAATGCGACTTTGAAAATCGTCTTCAATCGTTCAAAGGAAAATGGCCTAAGTATCTGGGAGGACCGACCCCCGAAGAATTAGCCAGAGCCGGATTTTTCTACTTGGGCGAACGAGATAAAGTCAAGTGCTTCAGTTGCGGTGTGTCACTTCATCACTGGGAACCGCAAGATTCGGCCTACGTAGAACATGCTCGATGGTCACCGAATGGTCATTACTTACCCTTAGTGGGACCGAGACATTGAAGTAACTTACCATAATCTGTTCATGGATACTTTACAAGAGAACATTCGTGCTTTGCCTGTGGAGTTGAGAGAACGCATTTACCGAGAGCTGGTCAAAATACAAGTGAAACGTAAAGAACAATTGCATCCGTTACGTCACCGGTGTTTGAACCACTGGTACCTGAAGGCTATACAAGGATTGATTCAATTGAAAGTGTTCCATCGGACAGACATTGATGAACGATCCTCTAGTTTTAAAAAGGATTGGTTTGGTATGGACGATTGTAGGTACATCATTGTAAACGTACTGCATCGAATTCCAGAGGAAGAGTTAACGAATTACCAACATCTTGAACACAATGTCAACTTGGTGAAAGAGGAAACTTCTGAACGAATTGTAATGTGCAAATTAGTGACTGAACGATTTAGGCACAAAGTTAAACGAGGCTATTGGCCACCACCCAACGATTCCAAAAACAGTGTATATACTTATGGATACTTTACAAGATAACATTTTGGACTTGCCTGAGGAGTTGAGAGAATGCATTTACCGAGAGCTGGTCAAAATACAAGTGAAACGTATAGAACAATTGCATCCGTTACGTCACCGGTGTTTGAACCACTGGTACCTGAATGCTATACAAGGACTGATTGAGTTGAAAGTGTTCCATTGGACAGACATTGATCAACGACCCCTGGTTTTAAAAAGGAATGGCTTGGTATGGATAATTCTATCTACTACATTGTAAATGTACTGGATCCAATTCCAGAGGAAGAGTTAACGAATTACCAACATCTTTTACGCAATGTCGACTTAGTGAAAGAAGAAACTTCTGAACGAATTGTAACGTGTAGATTAGTGTTTAAACGATTTAGATTCGACAATGAATTAAAACCATGTCTGTGCAAACAGTACATGTCTTGTGTCAGACAAAAGAGGATTTAGCATGACCTATTCATGGATACTTTACAAGAGAACATTTGTGCTTTGCCTATGGAGTTGAGAAAACGCATTTACCGATAACTGATGAAAATACAAGTGAAACGCAAACGCAAAGTTATTCATCCGTTTTTAAATTATGCTCTGTTCCAAAGTATAAGAAGACTGATTATGAGTGGACATTACATCAGGCACAAAGGTAAACGAGGCTATTGGCCACCACCCAAGGATTCCAAAACCAGTGTATATACTTATGGATACTTTACAAGAGAACATTTTGGGCTTGCCTGTGGAGTTGAGAGAAAGGATTTACCGAGAGCTGGTGAAAATACAAGTGAAACGTAAAGAACAATTGCATCCGTTATGTCACCAGATCTTTAACCACTGGTACCTGAATGGTATAAGAGGACTGATTCGTCAGAAATTGTTTCAGTGGTCAGACCTTGCTGAACACTTTCAGTTAGTGAATGATATAAACGTTCGTAATTTTGGTTACTTCGAGATTCACCTACTGCAACGCATTGAGGAAGACGAGCATACCAACATATTTTACGTGGAATCTGCTTAGCGGAAGACAAAACATCTAGACAAACACTCTGACGTTTCGGTTACAGTATGCAAGATTTAGATTCCCTACTGGAGAACGAAGATGTCTAGTTAGAAATTACCTTTATTGCTTCCGAAACAAAGAGACTATAAAATCAGGCTCCCATGCCACGGATTATGTCATATGTTATTGAACAGATTCCGTGGAAGGAACTCAATGACCATATTCAAACCGTGGATCATTACCATCGATTATTACAAGAACTGTATCCATTCAATTTGGGTCGACAAGTGGTGTGTGTCTTAGTGACTTGTTTTCTGGGATTTCGTTTGCCAGCCTATTCTTTGTGGACTCTTTACGAACAGTAATTACCACACCCCCATGGCCTTAAATGGTCACGAAAGACTCCTTTTGCTCAAAGCCTTGCATTTTCATCTGGATACTTCTCGACCTCTACGGGGAAAAAAGATTCATCAACTTTTAGCTACCCAAGACGTGTATGACGATATGTGTGTAGCTTGTGACTTACATCCCCATTGGACAGATGTCCGTGCCTGGAAAGAATGGGATTTTGAGGCTTGGACCCAAGAAGTGGCCCAGTATGCATGAGAGTTGTTCAAGGAAAAAAGTCACTTTTCAACCTGTGTTAGTGACGGTACCAGAAGAACCCATCACCCAGGACAGGACTGTCATGGACAGGCCTGAAAGACACTTGTGTGACCTTACCCCCTATAGAACTGGTCAGAACATTACCCAAAACATGTTGTACAGACACTTGTGTTTATTCCACGTTGATGATTATCATGTGCCTTTTATTGCTGTACTTAAGCCTTTGGCTTTTATGTAATTTTGTCTTTCGTATTCATGTTTAAAACATTCAATAAAAGTGTTCTGAAAAAAAGTATATAAACTCTCGTCTTGTTTGTTTTCGTGTCACAAGTGACATTTCTCACACTATGGCTACCTCTGCTGTCTCTGCTCCCTCTTCCTCTACTGTCAAAGTCATCGACGAACACTTAGATTGTGCCAGTTGGGAGGCTTTGTATCTTCGCCATCCCTTTAACATGCTCATTGCTGGACCTAGCGGTTCAGGCAAAACCAAATTCGTCAAACGTTTGATCGAACATAAACATCATTTGATCGATCGACCACCTCAGCGGATCGTGTGGTGTTACAAAGAGTGGCAATCGGCGTACAGCCTCTTGTGAGAAAGTCAAGGCGATTCCATCGTGTTTGTGGAAGGCATTCCTAAAGAAGACGACGGCATCGTCTCTGACTCCCGTCAAACCCATTTGGTCATTTTTGACGACATGTTAGGAGAAGACGAAGAAGAAATTAAACTGTGGTTCACGCACAAAGGGCATCACCGTAATGCCAGTGTCATTTACATCACCCAAAATTTGTTTCAACAAAGTAAAGCCCATCGCACCATCAGTCTCAATGCGCATTACGTGGTCTTGTTTAAAAGCCCTCGAGATAAATCGCAAGTGCAAGTCTTAGCCAAACAGTTAGGAACGCCTTGGCTGACTCAGGCGTACGACGATGCCACTTAAACTCCACACGCCTATTTACTCGTCGATTTGAAACCTATGACCCCCAATGATTTGCGATTTCGTACCCACTTGTTTCACCACTGGTGCCAAGACGGAGGGCCTGTCCTGTACACGTCTCCGTCCTCGACTTAACTTCATTCCACAAAAAAATCTATAAAAACCTCAGACCCTTTTCGCCTGTCTCACACAACTTCAACATGACGTCCCTTCAGTCGCATCTTCCCGTCAAACTGATTCGTGCCTTGTATGGCATCAGTCGAGAAAAAAATCCACAAATATGAGCTCATGTCTTAGAAGCTAGTCTCAAAGAAGTCTTACGATGGTTCACGGTGACGGCACGTCAATTACTCCAAGGAATCATTCAGATTCCTCATCAAACCAAACGCTTTTTTGATCGAAACAAAGTCGCTTTGACCCAACTGGCCGATCCCCGCATCGACACTCAAACCAAAAAACAAATCATTTTGAAACCTGGAGGGAGCGGTACTCTAGGAGGGGTCATCATTCACTCTCTCTTAAGATGGGATCCTAATGCCCCCAAACTTCTCCCCAAGAAAAAAGTCAAACAAAGCTCCAAGAAGAAGAAAAAGACCAGGTCCCCAAGGAGAACTTCTCCAGTGGCGGGACCCTCCTCTTACCAGACACCACCCCGGAAAAAGAAAAGAAGCCCCCAGGAAAAGAAACAGAGAAAAAGTCCCCAGAAAAAGAAAAGTCCACAGAAGAAAACTAGTTGCAAGAGAGGCACTTCGGTCAGGACGCAACCTTACACTCGCAAACCACGACCTGCCACGGCGGTGACTGCGTCTCCGGCAGCCTCACGTTCATCCACTTCTCCGTTGATGACACTAAGAACTATAGAGTACTTGGAGACGTTGATCACACCAAGAACTTCTCCGTTGATGACCCCAAGAAGAACTTCCCCAGTGGCAGGACCCTCCAATTTAGTGGCAGTGGCTGCTACTCACAAAGTACCTTCTCCCAAAATCAAAGTCCAAGAAAGATCGGGCATGTTACAAAGTTTACTGGATTTGTCCAAGCAAGAACTGGCTCGATTTAGTCCGTTGCGTACCCCTGCACGACGTGTCATGCCTGTCCTCAAACTGATACAACATAAAAACAATCAGTGGCGACACGTTCCAGTATAAAAAAGGCCTGTGACCAAGTCGGGGGTATCAGTGTTTTTTGGAGCTGAAGACTCAAAGATGTCACCCTCCAGAAAACATCCCTCTTCTAAACAGCCCCAAGGAAAGAAAAGAAAAGGACTGCCTCCTCTTTTAGTCAAACATGGGGACATGTTATCTGTCCTGTCCAAAGCTTCTCCACCTCTACGAAAAAAACTCGTTCAATCAGCCTCCAAAGAGGTCATCGATACCGTGTGCGAATGCTGTTTGAACGTCTTGAAAGGCACGATCCCTTAGTCCAAACACCAGAAACAATGCTTAGGCAAACATCGTCACGTTCTTCGCCAAATGGTTCAAAAGAAAATTCCCATTCGTCAAAAAAAGAAGATGTTGGTCCAACGTGGAGGCATTTTACCCCTCTTGTTAGGTCCCTTACTGGAAGGAGTCTTGGGAACCATGTTGGGAGGACTGGTGGGAGCAAGATAAAAAGACCCTCAGAAGTCCCAAGATCTCAGAATCGACCCCTGACAACCCCATGGAAGGACGAAAACTAGCTTTAGTGCCTTACAAACGACAGATGGAATACCATCGTTGGCAAGAACAACGCACCCCGCATTTACCTCCTAATCCCCATTTGAGCGAGATGTCCCAGCTACGACACGAATTGCAGTCCTTGATAGATCGCCAAGATTTGTCTGAAACAGAAAAATCGCAAAAGTACGGTCAACTCTTGCAACGACTGCAACTCTTTCACCAGAAAGCTTTAGACAAAACAGCTCTACCCACTCTGAAAGATTTTAAGACCTTGATGAAAAGTCTAGCACCATCACCAGTACCAGTACCACCACTACCAGTGACCAAGACAGAAAAAAGGGAAGAAGAAGAAGAAGAAGGGTTTCAAACTCCACCAGAAAAAGTACGCAAGTTAACAACACGACCTACCTCCAGAATTAGATGGATTAAAAAGATGATGGCCACCCCTTCTTCATCACAACAGAAAAAGAAAGTCAAGACAGAAGTGAAGACAGAAGTGAAACAAGAACCGATATCCCCTGTTCACATATCCTCCTCCTCGACACCTATTGCTGGTCGCACACGCAAAGCATTGCAATCCAAGAAAATACCCCAAGAGAAAAAGAGTAGCATCCTCCAAGAGTGGGTGTCTTATTAACATACAAACACAAAAAAATGGAAAAAGTCTTAGCCAGCAATTACTACGATCCCTTCCATCCTGCAGGTTACGCAGGAGTTCAAAAATTGTATCGTGCTGCCAAAACGCGACTGAAAAGTCTCCGTTTACCTCAAGTGCAACGATGGTTACAAGAACAAGCTACCTACACTTTACACAAACCCATTCGACGCAAGTTTTCCAGAAGTCGCACCCGAGTGGAAGGCATCGATCATAAATGGCAAGCCGATTTAGCCGATGTCTCTCATTTGGCCAGCTACAATCGTGGCTATAAATATTTGTTTTGTGTCATCGACGTCTTTTCCAAATTTGCCTGGGTCATGCCCTTGACTTCCAAATCGAGCAGCGAGTTAGTGCGAGCCCTGCAACTGGTGTTGAAACAAAGCGGTCGTCACCCTCTTCGATGGCAAACGGACAAAGGCACCGAATTTCTGAACCAAGCTTTCCAAAAAGAATTAAAGAAACGTGACATTCATATTTTTACCACCGAGAATCCCGAAACCAAAGCCAGCATCGTGGAACGTTTTCAACGCACTTTGAAAGAACGCATGTGGAAATATTTTACGCATCACCACACTCTGAAGTACATCGACATCTTACCGCACCTGGTGCAAGTGTACAACCAATCTTACCATCGAAGCATCGGACGTGCCCTGCAAGACGTGACTCCCGAGAACGAAGTGTTGGTGTTTGAGCGCCTGTTTGGTACGTCCCCGATGAGGGCTGTCCCCAAGAAAAGTGGAGAGTTGGCCGTAGGAGATTGGGTGCGCATTGGCAAAACCAAACGCACTTTTGAGAAAGGTTACTTACCTAACTGGACGACCGAATTGTTTCGTGTCACTGGACGAGTGCATGGCTGTCATCCTGCCATCTATAAATTGAAAGACATGAATGGAGAAGTGCTCAAAGGAACATTTTATTTGCCCAAGTTACAACGTGTGACCAAAAAAGAAGACGACGTGTACGACATCGAAAGCATTCTCGAACGCAGAACCCGTAAAGTGGGCAAACGACGTGTCAAAGAAGTCGAAGTATGTTGGAAAGGATATCCACCCAGTTTTGATTCTTGGATTGACGCTTTGCAAGTCATTGACTATAAAAAGAAGTGACCGTAATGCCCTTTCACACAGACGCAGCTACGTCAACCACTCCTTCACCTAGTTCTTTTCTGCAAGATTTACAAAAACAACCTTTGTGGGTGTGGTGCAGAGAACGTGTGCCTAAAATGCAAATTGTCTTTTTCTGCCAAATCTTTGTGGTGTATTGTGTCATCGGGGCAGCCATCGCCAATTTGAGTTTGCAACAAGGAGACAAACAATTGTGGACCATTTTATTGAGCAGTTGCATCGGTTACCTGCTTCCCAATCCCTCCCTGAAATTCTCCTCGAACGGGAACCACGGGAACCTTGTGTCCAGTGCCAGTGTCAGTCACCACTCCAACAACAACCACAACCAGAACCCCATTTTGGGCGGAGACACGCCTCTGACGTCCAGTAACCCCTCGGACAGACACAGAACTCTGGAATTATGAGTCACCAAAACCAATTTTACTTAACCTTACCCAGTGACAGTTCCATGGAGGTGTTTCCCCACAACATGTTGTGCTGTTACATGGCCAAATTACCTCAGGCCATCGCATTAGATCACGAAGCCCATTGGGAAGTGGCTTTGGTAGAAATGATTTACCCAACACAAATCAAAAACATCACTGAAACTCAAAACAATTTTGAGGTCGAAATTCTGGACCCAACAGTGCAGCAAACCATGATGACCACTTCTCAACATAAATCACTTGCGAAGACCCCAATACCCCGTAGCAGTGACACTTCTCCTCCTTTTTACGTTTATCACTTTAAAATTAACCCAGGCCATTATTTTAGTGGTCAACATCTGGTGGAGGCCATCACTGACAAATTCTATGCAGCATTTGACAAAATTCTGACTAAACTAAATAAACGTGTCACCACTGAGGACCACAAACAGTCTCACCGTCTACTCATCAAATTTGAAAGTGAGGATAGAATTATACGCATTAAATTTTGCCCTGAATTGTATGACATTTTGGGTGGAGACCTCAATATGGTCAGGGATAAGCAGACCAAAAAGACTGAGGAAGCAGACATTGACAACAACGTGAATTTTGCGAAGTATTTTCGTTTCCCGGTAGAACTGAACTAAGGACTGAATTTGATCTTCGTGTACTCCGATGTGGTAGAGTACAATGTGGTGGGACACACCTCCGTGCCGTTACTGCGTGCCATTCCTTTCAAAGTAAATTCTGCCACGGTCACTGACGAGGAAGGTGGAAACACTTATCACATCCACCGCAAATTTGTACATCCTCATTATTTGCCTGTCAGCAAGTCGTATTTGGACACAGTCAACATTGCTATAAAAGGAGATTTGGGACAAAATATTCCATTCACCAAAGGAAAAGTCACGGTGAAACTCCATTTTCGAAAACAGTTCTGTCACGACTCGTAAGTCATGTATCTAGTGTACCGAGGGGTTGCTCGACAGCGAGGACACGGTTTAGGAGATATGTTGAAATCGGCCTTTCGTTCGGTGGCTCCGGTGTTGAAACCGATGGTGACACGCCGATTGCATGCCTTGAAAGATGCGGCACTGACACAAGGCAAAGAATTTCTCCAAAATGTCATCATCGACAAACAAAACCCCAAAGAAGCTTTCATCAGGGCAGGCAAAAATGTCTTGCTGCAAACGGGTAAAGACCTTTTGGGCCGACGAGACACACCTATAAATGCCCTGCACGTTACCGAGTCAAGCATTCAGCAAGGACAAGGCAGAAAGAGACGACGAAGAAAACACCCTTTCACCAGACTTCACACGTCCAAAACTAGAAAGACAAAGAAAAGAAGAAACATTCGAGACTTAGACGTTTTTGATTATTAAGAAAGAACAAAAAAATGATGCACCGAGAGTCTTGCGCCTGTTCCAAGTCGGAACTGGATCTGTTTGCCATGCCCCCCCATGATGATGACCATGCAAGAATCCCAGTGGGTGGAATTTCACCCCGTCTCCTCACTGACAGATTCCGCTCCCATCGAGTTTGAAATCAAGGGACAGCCCGAAGATTACATCGATCTGAATAGCAGTTACTTGTACTTGAAAGTCAAAGTTCTAGATAAGGATAATGGTGGAATAGAAGACACTGAGAATATAGCTCCCGTCAACAATTTCATGCATTCCTTGTTCAGCTCAGTGGACTTGTACTTGAATAACAAACTGGTCAGCAGCAGCATGGATACTTACCCTTACCGTGCCTACCTGGAAAATCTCTTGACGTACGGAATAGATGCCAAGAATATTCATCTCAATGCTTGTGTGCTATGGGAACCTGACGAAGCGACCAAGTTTGACACATTAGAAAAAGACAATGACGGCTTTGAGGAAAGACGAAACAAAATCAAAAATGGAAAGAGTTTAGAACTGATGGATCGTTTGCATTTGGACATGTGGTTGCAAGAGAAATATTTGCTGAACGGGGTAAACGTCCGCTTGAGACTGAATCGCAGCAGTGGCGCTTTCCATTTGTTGGCTGATGCTGATGCTACTAAGAATGGCAATCCTAAAAGCAAAATCGAGGAGGCCAAACTCTACGTACGACGCGTGGAAGTGTTACCTAAAGTGGGAAACGACATCAGTCAGACGTTGAGCAGAACGACCGCCAAGTATCCCATACGACGCGTGGAAGTGAAAACGTTCACCATTCCTGCTAACCATCATTCCATGATCGAAGATCATCTGTTTCAAGGACAGTTACCCAAATGTTTAATCCTTGGTATGGTCAAGAATTCAGCCTTCAACGGAGACTTCACTAAAAATCCTTTTAAGTTTAAACACTTTAAGGTGAAGAAAATCGAAGTCAGTCGCGATGGCAAGACCTTGTGTACCAGACCTTTCGAACCTGACTTTAGTGACAAAGATGAATTACTTGAGATCGTACTTGTCCCTGTACGAAGCCACCGGCCAGTTAGGGACCAACACCAGTCACGGCATTACGTACAAAGATTATGCAGAAGGCTATGCTTTGTGGGCTTTCGATTTCACTCCAGACCAAGGCAGTGACGAGGGACATTTCCACCCTATAAAATCCGGCCAGATTCGTGTGGAACTTCAGTTTGCAGAAGAAGTGAAAGAGACAGTGAACGTCATCCTGTATGCAGAATTCGATAATACCATAGAAATCAACAGTTTGAGAGAAGTCATTCTAGACTATTAGAAGCTATGGAAGACTGTTATCCCTCTTTACCTAGTGGAGAAACTTTGGAGATGGAATGTGAGGAGACCGTGGAAAAAGAATCTCAAGACAAAGACGACGAAGTTATGATGAAGTCGAGATGGCCAGAACAAGAAGCGCATTTAGTCTCCTGTTTTGCCAAACACTTGGTGGAAAAAATGATGGAATTGATCAAGAAAGATTGCTATGGATGTCAAAACGATCATCCCAGTCAAATTCAACACAATAAATGCCTGATGCTGAGTCAAGAAGAAAAATTGGATGAGTATCTGGATGAAGCTTGGAGTCTCATCTCGGACGAAGTCGTGTTGCGTCAGCGGTATAAAGACTTGTGTGAACATTCTTGTCCACCATTAACCACTCAAGAGATCCATCGTATCGAAACTCTCCTGAATCAGAGTGAGGAGACGAAACGAAGAAACGGTTATTTGTCAGACATTTTCAAGCAAAAAGTCAGGATCGAATTGATAACATATTATTACCTGTGAAGAAGAAAACACACAAATCAATGGATACCTGGGAACTTTATTACCTTTTGAACCACAGTTCGTATACGGCTTCTTGGAATCCTGTCGTCTGTGCTAAAGATGAACTCCCTCACTGCAAACCTCAAGACCATCTAGCTTATGTCATCAACACGGACGACAGTCATCTCCCAGGAACCCACTGGGTAGCCATCTACTTTCCTCAAGAAGGATGTGTGGAATATTTTGATTCGTACGGATTGCCCCCTTTGGAAGACGATATCATTGACTTTACGATAAGAAATGCTCAGACCACCCGATTCAATAATGTGAAATTACAAGGCACAGATCCCTTGGTGTGCGGACAGTACTGTGTGTATTTTCTGCATTATCGCAGCCTGGGCTATTCCTTAGAACATTTAGTGACTCATTTTGATCCTCGTTCTTCTTCAAGAAATGGTGTGAAAGTAGATTGATGGTTTTGTGACCAGTATGCTTATCTTTTGTCTCAAGCTAGGAAACGTTGTGTCCATCAATGGCCTAATGATTTCCAACAGTGGAAATCACAATTTCATTCACAACGTTGTCAGCCCTGTTTAAAGTAGAGTGTGAATTGAAAAAAAATGTTTGAGATTTGAAAAAAAAATGTTTGATGTTATATTGTTGGATTATTGTTAAAAATGTTAGAGTTGTTGGTTAGTGTTAAGTGATTTTGAATAAAAAATGTTGTGTTTTGAAAAAAATGCTTTTGTCTTTTGTTTGGCTATAAGAATGTTGATTCATGCTCTTTGACTTCTCTCTATCTCTCTCATGAGACTCATTGAACGTTCTGGCTCGAAAACCGTAGAGGGATGTTTTCCTTCACGTCCGCGCTTTGACTTTAAGGACCGGGGCAGTTTCCAGTCAAACCATCCATTGTCGACTCATCCTCCTACGAAGATGTGCTCCAAACTAGCTAAGCTAAACGAAGCCTACGTGAATTTGCATAGGGTCAGACACAGTCTGATACCAAAAGCTGAAGAGATAGAGAATGTGAGAATGTTAAAAGTCACTTAAGACCTGATAGAAGAGCTCTTCAGAGAAGAAGTGAACAGGGAGAAAGAAGAATGGACAGAGAAGTACAGACTTCAGAGACAGCAGCAACAGCAACAACAACAGCAGCAGCAGGAACCTGAACCTGACAGAAGCTTTGTCGATTGTCGTATCGACACCAAAGAGTTCTTCTTCTCTTTCCGAAGAAGCAGACCTATCGTCAGAAAGTCTATCCTCAGAGGATGTCGCATTCTTAGAAACTAAAAGATTGCCATAGCAAACAAAAAAACAGCCCTTTTCAGGGCTACCCCAAACTCTAGAAAAGAAATAACAATCGATTTGCCAATGTGTGTGGGTAGAGTAGTGTGAATATAAACACTAACTCTTTTTTATAGTGTGAGGGTATGTGTTTGTGTATAGGATTGTGTGTTTGTAAGTGCTCACGTACGTTGGTGTGGATAGTAGATTAAGATCATGTTGGGTTTTTTTTGCTGTTTGATGTGTGGGGAGAGTACATTTGGGGGTTTGATTGGATTGTTTTGCATATGTGAATAGTATATTGAAGTAATTAATGAAAATTTTTTAGAATAGTAATGGGTAGTATAAAAAAGTGAGTGAGTGTTTCTTTTAGGTCCGTGCGTTGTTTGGTCATGATCTAGGTAAGATCAATTTTGTTTTTAAGGGGATGTTTTCCATCACGTCCGCGCTTTTACTATAAATTGAAAATCACTGGGCAGTCTAGCTACCCTGTTCATTCGTTGACAAGACAATGAATACCAGAACTGTGAAACTGCTAGAACTCCAGATGCACCTGGAATATGCCAGGCGCCTGTTAAATGAACTGGCCGTGGAGGCCATTGTCGAAGAGGCAAGGATGAGAGAGGAAGAGGAAAGAAGAAAAAAAGAAGAGGAGGAAAAGGAAAGAGGAAATTTCAGAAACCCAGAGACAGAAAATTGGGATTCTGAAGCCACTTATCCCGCCTCTGCTCTTCCCCAAAAATGAGTGAAAAGAGACTGGGGAAGAAGATGTGTGTGTGGTGCCAGGTCTGGAAGGTGCCATCATTAACCAGGTGTCACTGGAGTTCAAAAACAAACAGCCCTTTTCAGGGCTACCCAAACCTTTAGAAAAGAAATAAAAATCGATTTGCCAATGTGTGTATGTAGAGTAGTGTGAATATAAACACTGACTCTTTTTTTCTTTGTGTGTGTGTGTGTGTGTGTGTGTGTGTGTATGTATGTGTGTGTGTGTTTATGTATGTGTGTGTGTGTTTGTTTGTAAGCACTGACGTAGATTTGTGTGGATAGTAGATTTGGGTTTCATTTTTAATGCTTCGCATGTGTAAATAGTAATTAGGGATTTGTTTATTGCTGCTTTATGTATGTGGATAGTAGATCATATGAAATGAGAAAAGTAGGGGATGTTTTCCTTCACGCCCGCGCATTGTTTGGTCATGATCTAGGTAATATCAATTTTATGTCTTGGGGGATGTTTTCCATCATGTCCGCGCTTTCACTATAAGAACCCACAGTATTTGTCGTTCAAACCATTCTACAAAGAATAAAAAGAGAAGATGGCTTCGAACCAGCTTGATAAAATGAAAACATTGCAAGACGTCTTGGACAATTTGGGTATGATGGAGCAAATGTTAGTGAGGTTAAACGAGGATCACTATTCTTATAGCCCACATCGAGTGAAGATGGAGATTAACAACTTAAGAAAAGTAAAGGAAATGATAAGTGCTGTGATGAAAGAAATAAAGGAGGAGAAGGAATGAAAAATTGAAAAAGAAGAAAATGAGAAGAGGAAGAAAGAAGAGGAGAAGAAGAAGAAGAAAGAAGAGAAAAAAAGGAAGAAAAGAAAGAAAAGAGAAAGAGTGTAGGACAGAAAATAATAAGTTGGTGGAGAAATAGAAGAAATTAGAAGAAGAAGAAACCCAAAGGCCCTTTTCAGGGCCACCCACATTTCTCGAAAAGAGATTGACTTTCCATTGCCTACCCCATTTTTTTTTTATTTTTATTTTTTTTTATAAAAAAAATCCCATGTTCAATTTCCCTTAAGCCTATACAGTCCCACTCTGTTTAAATTCCTTTGACGCTATACAGTCCCATCATGTTCAGTTTCCATTGTTCAATTCCCCTTGATGCTCAACAGTCCCACGATTTTTCGTCCATGTTAAATTTCCATATTCCCATGTTAATTTCCCTTGACGCTAAACAGTCCCAGGGTTTTTCGTCCATGTTAAATTTACATAGACGCCAAACAGTCCCAGGGTGGTTAATGTTAAATTTCCATTGACGCTAAACAGTCCCAGGGGTGTTTTTAATGGTAAGTCCCATTGACGCTGAATCGTCCCTATTAACTACTTATGCTTGCAGAATGATTATTCTGACAACAGTAAGTGCATGAACTCTTAATGAATCATATAGTGATGTTTCGCAACTTAAATCAGTTATAGAAATGTAAATAATGAAACCACACTCATGATTGACTTAAAATCTCACATGACAATTTGACAGAAGACTGTTACCGTTATCTACACAACAAATTCACAACCAACAGCATTAAACCCACTTGGAAAGAATTTATTTCAGCATTTGTATGCACAGGTACTGACGAGTTTTTCAAACTTCAGCTTGGCTTCTTAGCTGTGTACAGCAACGAGACTAAAATCGATGACTGTGCATGACACAAATGCTGTAGCCACAACTGATTGGATCAGTTTGTCTTGGTTGCTGTTGTACTCATGTACCTGTTTGTTGACATCCATGTGTGTAGTATTCATTAAAACTCGACTAAGGGCACTGGTTGCATCATCGCCAATACACACAAGTTGTTGGTGCAAGATACTTGATATAACTGTTTGGAAGAGCGAGGTCTAATCCATCCACTATCAGATTGCTGGCCTAAGGGTAGCAACGACTCGCCATGAAAACCCCTGCCTTGGATTCTTGGATTCTATGTTCCAATGTCTCTGAGCTGTTCAAACTTGACCTTGTTTTTATACAACAATGCATCCCAGGTCATTCCTCCATGACTTCCTTCTTGCAGGGGCATCTCTCGGTAACTCTGCTTTATGGGGTTGTGAGCGCTTGAAAAAAAACCAAAAAAACACTCATTTTGATTCAAGGGTTATGTTACATGGTATAGACGGCTTTGATCTAATTCAATAATAAAATCCAAAGGCCCATAATGATACTACTGGGCGCCATAAGCTCAACTTTCTACAGAAAAGAGTATGTGACACAGATGTGGCACCTTAGTTTCATATACATTAAAAAATGGATTAAAAACTTCAGAAAACTACAGTCACCCTAAGGGACTGTTGCTCTAGCGCCCAAAATGAATTTTCAGGTGTTGAGACCATTGGTTCTTTTAAATGCAGCATGTTTAAACGATTGCTGATATTCCTGAGCAGTAATATTTTCAAATTAGCCACTGTGGTGGCCATATTGGATTTAAGATCAGTACAATTTTCATTGAAGACATACTAGACAACCATTAGAAGATTTCTAGTTGAAACTGCATGTCAACATGACCATCCATTCAGGAGAATTAGTGAAAAGATTTTCAGCATGTTCGATGTGGTGGCCATATTGGATGTCTGCTGGGCACAATTTTATTTGGACCAACCTGACATCCATACATGTCAACCATCTCCAGATGTATAAGTATAATTGCTAATAAAAGTGGCAAAAAAGTGCAATTTTGGCATGAAAACTGTAATCTATATATTATATGCAATAATTACAGCACACTGTATAAAAAAGTGACATGTTTTTGCAGCTGGTCAAAATTCTTGTCACAAAGGGCAAAATCCATATGAATTAGAATCAGAATACACACAAAATATACTGACAATTCATTTCTATTCAGTGCTCACTGTAACTAGCTGACATGAGTAACTTTCGCTGAATGATCATGAACTTGAAGTTTTGAGTTCTTCAATAGCATGGCATGTTTAGTCCAAGTGCTGTATTACATAACTCTCATAGTCTTCTTTTAAAGTTTGTAAAGCAGTGTTGACTTATCATTTTTCTAATCTGACATGTTTTGAAGTTTGAAAAGATCCATCTGCTCTAACATTCTGCGTCATTTAACAACAACTCACACCCAAAAGCATTTCACTTAAAATCTGTTGCTATTTTGGTTAAAAATACAGACTGGTCCACTATCTAACTAGCTTATCATTATAACAAATCCGTGAGAAAAAGTTCATATTTGAAGAAATCCATCTTTTTTTTGGAAATGGGTCATATACAATTGCTATCAATAGCAAATAAGGAAAGTACTCTTACACAGCAATCATCTTTTTAAGAATATTCTCAAATATATACAAGAGGAATTAAAGAAATAATAATAAAATGATAAAAACAACTTTTTATTCTTTACTTTTATTTTATTTTCTAATGTACCAAAAAGCGTAACCCATATACAAGCAGGCATAAGACATAATCTGGTGAACAACAGTGTAATGATTATGCAAAAATCGTAATGGTTGGCATGGATGGATAACGTAAAAAGTCTATTGGTGAAACACTATGTGGATATGACCATCAATTCTTCTGTAGTAGTGATAACAGTATTTCCAAGGTTGACACATTGGTTGTCATATTGATATCATACTGGCATAATTTACACTCAGGCTTAACTAGATTCTATAAAATGTCTTCTGATGAGAAACCCCATAAGAGATTGCATTTAGGAGAAGTAGGGATAATATTTTCAAGATGGCTGTCATGATGGCCATATTTGAAGCCAGACTGGTACATTTTCAATAAGAACAAAAAGATATCATAATTAATCTTGTGACTCCTCCCCAAGGCAAAAAACTGAATGTATGCGGGAGTAAAGAAAATGGATAACAGATATGCACCATTTTCATTAGCATCAATACATAAAATGACCAAATGTTTGCATGGCTTTGCATCAAGGAGTAATAGGAACACAAATATTTTCAAGCTGGTCACTGTTATGGGCATAATGGATGTCATATCTTGACAATCCCTTTCGTGAAAATGTCATGTTGATATGATTAAAGATGGCACATGTTATGGCTAAACTGGATGTCAGTTTGACACATTTTTTTATTCAGGACCAAGTCAACATCACACAATGTCCTATAGTAAAATCTCCATGGTGATATTCAGAAGTAGCAATAAAAGGAAATGGAACTGTCTTCATTTAGTTAGGACCACCTAGACACCATAGAAGTTCTTTTGGTGAACACCTGATGTCAAATTTGCTGATGAGGAACAGCAATAAGATTTTCACGATGACTGCCACATGGAATATCAGACATGCATGATTTTCATTCAGGACACAAGTCTTTTTAGTGAAAACCATGTACTGATATGACCATTCATTCAGGATAAGTTGTGATAAGATTTTCAAGATGGTCACTGTGGTGTCCATAGTGGATGCCTCAGCAGTACCACTTTCATTTAGGACCAACCAGACAGAAGATTACAGACCATCTCATTAGCTCTCCTGGTCTATGTCTAGAAGAGCTAAAATCCGAAATAATTTTTAATTTCCAACAGATTTTAATGATTTCAAGTATACACAACTGAACAGTTGCAGAAACATTAATATGGTTGCACTGGACTACCCATCCCCCATTGACAAAACTAAAATGAACGGCGTAACAAAAATATCCCTGAAACCTGTTTATATGTGTGTATATGTGTTTTTATCCACAGCATTTTTATGTTCGCCATACATATTATGTAATGACTTAGGTCTACATCATCATGGAACCCACTTTTATTTTCTCAGATTATGCCAAAACAAACTTTTGCTTCTGCTGCTGGGTACATCATTGCAGTGATGGTGGTGCAATTACTTTCATTAAGGATAAACTCTGATAAAACAAGTTTTAGATCCATTTCCAGTGCTTTTTGTTTGTTTGTGAACTGATAGAAAAATGTCTATAACAAAATTGATTAAAGACTGCTATCAAATTGTCAAAAATCTCTTGTATCAATAGAACCTAAAATAATGTCACTGATTAGATATAAAATTTCCACATTCTTTTCAATTTTGTAAATCAACACCCAAGTTAACATGTAAACAGCAAATATGTTTTTATGTTGTTGTTGTGGGGTTTAATGCCATTTTTCAGCACAAGATAGGCTATGTATGGCAGCCAGTATTAATGGTGAAGGAAGAACCCGGGAAGAACCACCGACCCATGAGAAGTTACTGGCAAGTTTTCTCACATACCCACATTGGCCGAATCCTAGACTCGAACCCACGCAGACAGAGGTGAGATGGCAGTGATCCGTAACGGAGAGCGCTTTAGACCACCCAGCCACTCGGGGCCCCCAAATATGTTTTTAAATGAAAATGAATGTGACTTACTCTCCCCTACATTAGTTTTTAATAATATGAGAACACTGTTCCCAATTCAGTAACATGAAGGTATCATGTATGCAACTCAAATTATGCCATGCAACTATAATGCACAGGTTAACCAAGAAAAATAGGTCAATATGATCATAGTCTGGTGAGGTTTTGTCTGACGCAAGGTACCCCTTGACCTAGTTCCCTGGAGGTATCATATCCACAACTGCAGCTACTAATCCAGGTCACAAAATCTCAGCAAAACCTTGAAGCAAAAAGTAATAATTGCAAAAATATTGATCACTGTAATCTATTCTAACTTTGGAAGGTTCAGAATCTTACAATTATAAGACTGACCATGGTTGATGAAGACTTAAAACCAATAATCTTGAGTGGATGGGACGAAAACAAGTCTTACAATTGGGTTAACCTGCCTGTGGATATTGCTTTTGATACCAGGGATACTTAGTACAATTAAGCTAGTCTGTATGTTGCACAGGTGAGATAAAATGGACTGTGCAAAGAGACCACAATGACCCAGACATGTAAAAAATACAGATTTATGGACAAGGCACTTTTATATAAGCTAACTAGACTTTAATGTTTTCTATTAACTATGGATAGATTATTATGAAGAAAAAAATTCTACTCCTCTATAACCATAATTATATGATGATTTTACATTGCTTTTAAGTAGCTTTAAAGTAATAATGTACTTGCAATGAATGTGTTAAACAAAATCATCATTTCAATTCAAACACTTGAAAATGACATACTGAAATACACCCGACAACTTATAACAGGGAAAAAATCAGAAAAAAAATAAAAAAAAATAAATGTATTTCATGATCTAAATAATCACTCGCTTATACTGCGAAAACTGGTGAATATAACCCTAACATAAAAAGTCAATTTACTAACTATGTGTTTGATATTAAGAAGGCATATGCCAATAGAGATTTAACAAAAGGCTCATGTGGGTCTGTTATCGCTTACCTGGCTTACATAGCTCTTTCATCAAGCAAGTTTATGTAGTATTATGAGAACAAATTCAATGTAAACTATCTCCAAAACTTTCTATCATGTTGTGTTTACCTAATATATGATATCCCCACATGTTATTTCAAAAAACATAAAGGCACAATTTATATGCAGTGGGAGTCTCTTAAATCTGATAAAAGAATCTACTAATGCATGCGTGGATCTTATTTTAAAAACTCGCCAGATCTTGAGAGTATAAACCCATTTTTCTAATTTCAATAAAAATTATGGTCTCCAGAATGGTAACAGTCTCAGCCAATCACATACAAGACTACGTCATAAATATTCATAGATCTCGCTTATTACTTGTACAGTCCATGCTTTTGATAATATATGTATATATTCCAAGTCTGCTCAAACCAGGTCACAAATATGGCATCCCGCGTGTCAAAAACTTCAACCAATCAGATCAAAGATTATATCCTTAATATGTATGGATCTTATTCATTAGTAAACTAATCCAAGATCTGCATGATATAAGCTGAAACTTCAAGTTTGTACAAAATAGGATCAGAAATAGAGTCTCTACAGTAGCAACAAGGCTGGCCAATCAGATGTGTGACACCTCAATAATATGCATCACTTTTACTTATCTTGTCTGAGATATTAGTGATATAATTTTATCTTCAAAGACTGATCAAATATGGATCAGAAATCTGGCCTCCAGAGTGGCAACAAGGTTAGCCAATCAAATGCAAGATCACTTCATTAATATGCATACATCTCACTCATTATCTTAATGCTGAGCACCTAGCGAGGTGAAAAAGAACAAGTTTTGTGAAATTCAGCAGTTTATTTCCCTAGAATACAAAGTGAAAATTAAGAAACAAAAGATAGATAGAACAAGAACACAAATTTCAATTGATAGAAAGGTATTTAATTTGCATTCATTTATTAAAGTACTGCCTCCACTCGGCATAAGTGACACTTTCATTGATCAAACTTTCCTTACATATCGTTAATTGTGCTGTACTAGGAATGTCATTTGGAAAGAAAATATAGAAAATTGTATGACCTTTAAATTTGATATTTCATAATCTTGATTAAAATTTCCAGGTCCTACTTACTGTTTTCGATGACAAAACAAATCAAAGTTTCCAATACCAATTTTGATTGCGATTTTCTTAAAGTTCAACAAACAGGGATCAATTTTTGGGGCATTTTCTGGTTTAAAAAATGGGATCTAAACCAGACCCTGTGTTATAAGTGGGTTCATGAGTTATCAGGGCATGAGTTATCGAGGGAGTGGCATATTTTGGTTTTGTGTTTTGGCTGAACAAAATCATAATGCTCCACACATTCAAAAGCGGATTGTTTCACTGTCTCCGTTGTTTATAAAAACCCTGAAACTGGTTTGGGTTAAGAGGGAATTTTGTCTGGTGGTTATAATGCCAGAACTTTGATCTGTAATTGTCTTGTATTCCATAATATTAGAACTGTTACCATGTAAATGGGGTTTAAGGTTGCTTACACAAAAGCAAACAAGAACTCAGTTTTTATGGTAACAATTTTCAAAGCATTATTTCTGAAACTTCATTATTTTATTGCAGATTTTATTATTTAAGTTTAGTGCAGTGGTGCCTATGATTTGAATCCAAGGGATGTACTTCATGCAGCACAACTTCAAACTTTCAATGCAAATACGCTCACTAGTCTAAATATGAGCATTTAACCAAACCCTGTTGTTGTTTGGTGTTGGGATTACATTTTAATATGTTAGGTATTTACAATCTCAAGGCAAAGTAAAGATGTAATTACTGGTGCACTGATACAAAATTCTAATGCAATAATGCATAAACAAACCATTAAGTACAATCAAATTGGAGGTGCTGCTGTTACAGCAACCTGCTAATGCTCAAATCTTGTCATTGTCTGATCAAATTACACACAAATCAGAATTAGGCAGAAAAAAAAAAAAGAAAACAAAAATTAAATAAATTTACTGACTCTTCAAGCAAATTATATCAATTTATAACATTCATGTAAAAATCACAAATGCCAAAACCGAGGAAGGTATAAACATAAATTTTGCTAATATAAATTTGCACAAATAAATGCATTTAGAACTTACTGTGTGCATCTTTGATGTCATCTTGGACTTGTGGGTTGGCTTATGCATGAGTCATGCACTTTTTAATGTTTTTATCTACTCAGTTGTGGGATAGTGGGGTCAACTTATATGTGAAAAGGCTTATTCGCAAGTATATGCAGTAATTTGCAGTTCTCGCACATCATTGCTCTCAGAGTCAAATGTATGAATGTATACAAATCCTTAACGATTTGCACTGGCAGTATCTCTGAACATGGTTACAGGGAAGGGATTCCAAAAGTTTCAAAGATACCATGAGATCACATACATGTATAGCATTATATACAAGGGATATCAGGCTCAAGTGCCCACAGACCCACCATAAGGGCCAAGATCAAAATGTCAAATGTGCTGGCACAATCTACATCATGTCTAGTTTCAAGCTTTAACAGTGAGAAAGCTTGCCAATAGCTTCTTGTGGGTCGGTGGTTCTTTCCGTAGTTTTCCTGGGTTCTTCCTCTACCATTAATACTAGCCCCCATATATAGCCAATCTTGTGCTGAAAAATGACATTAAACCCTAGAACAACAACAACAACAATCTTTAACACTGAAGTAGGAGACATGAATATTACACAGATGCATGTTTCTACCCTCTTCTAATTTTAAAAACAAAATGAATTAAGGATGTAAAAATGCAGAAAAGCCAATTCATTTCATTTATCAATTTACAATTTCTAACCTGATAGTTGCCAGGTGGACCTTAATATTGTCATCTTGTTCGAGTTTAAAACCAAACAATGAATGTCTTTGTAAACAACCAGACAGACAGCTCACTGTCCTTTGCAGGCTTCAAGATCAAAATGCAGTCCATTTTCAGGAAATACCGTCACCTGCATCCAATATTTGTAATGTCTAGATTTAATATTTCTAAATGGAATTAAAAAAATTAAAAAAGTACAACTCTTGCATACAAGCGTTTTAAGGAATGTAACTCCCAAAGGTATGGAAATTTAACTTATTAACTCCAGTGACAAACAGCTAGGCACTTATAGCATTCATGCAAAGGGATCACATAGAGCAATGGTCTCAAACACGTGGCCCACAGGCCTCATGTGGCTAGCCAAGCTTATCCTGTGGCCCGCAAAGTGACTGGCATCACAAATTGTTATAAGAGACAATAACGAATGAATGAGAGGGCATAAAGAACAAACACAAAATATAGCATCGAACTCTCGCATCAGTAGCTATAAATACACCACATTTTGATGATGAAACTTATACTTGATGCTGACCTGAAGGTAAATAACTCTTAAGTTATTTTCATTCCCAGATGTCACTTTTAACAAAGGTTTTTAGTGTGAGGATGTAATGATCAGGATTTATTATTATGCCCTTTGAAAATGGCTTCAACATCTATGAAAAGAAAGCTCCTGGAAGAAAAAAAAGAACTTCCCAGGATAAGTGGAAGAATATATACTTTGTCACTGAAGTCAAAGGTAAAGTTCAATGTTTAATTTGCCTTCAAAACAACAGCTGTGCAAAAAGAGTATAATATTCGTCGCCATTACGCAACGATGCACAGTGAGACGTATCATGTTATCACTGGAAAAATGAGAGAGGAAAAAGTGCTAAAACTGAAAACAGCATTTGCCAAGCAAACAAATTTATTATCGAACATTAACAAGTCAAGTGAAGATGCAGTAAACACAAGTTTCCCAATAAGTGAAATGATTGCTAAATCAAAGCCTTGTACAGAAGGCCTTTTTTGTTAAAGAGTATCTTGTTAAAGCAAGTGATATTTTATGTCCTGATAACAAGAACCTATTTCAAGGTATAGGCTTGTCCGCTAATACTGTTGCAAACAGAATTACTGAGCTAGCTGGTAATGTGACGCAACAAGTGATTTAAAAGTCACATGAATTTGAAGCATTTTCAATAGGGCTTGATGAGAGTACAGATGTTTCTGATACAGCGCCGTGTTCAGTGTTCATAAGAAGTGTGGATGTCAATTTAAACATAACAGATGAGTTGCTGGACTTATTACCACTGAAGGGTACCACAACGGGACAGGACATATTTCAAGGACTAAAAGAGTGTGTAGAAAAAGCTGCACTACCATGGAGCAAACTTGTATCTTTGGCTATGGACGGTGCACAAGCAATGTCTTCTGCAAACATTAGTGTTGTTAGGTTACTGAAGTCCAAACTGAATAGTCTCACTACACCATGAAATAATGTCATAAGTATCCAATGTATTCTGCATCAAGAAGCTCTGTGTGGTAAAAGTATACAAATGAATGAAGTTATGGATATTGTTGTTAAAACTGTCAATTTCATTTGTGCAAGAGTATTAAATCACAGACAGTTCACATCGTTTCTAGAAAGTATTGAAAGTGAATATGGGGAACTTCTTTATCACACTGAAGTTAGGTAGTTGAGTCGATGAAACGTTTTGAAACGGTTTGTATCGTTTAGAAAAAAGACTGAAACCTTCATGCAAATGAAAACCAAAGATGTTTCTCATTTCTCTGATTCAACCTTTATTTGTAATCTCGCTTTCTTAATGGACCTAACTGATAACTTTAATACTCTCAACTTGCAACTTCAGGGTAAAAAGCAGTTAATAACACAGGTGAATGTCTGTATTAAGTCATTCAAAGTCAAGCTCACTCTGTGGGAGAAACTGCTTACTGTAGGGAACTTGGCCCATTTCTCCACATTGAATTCAATGGAAAAAGTTGAAATCACATTCTTGAAAGAATATGCTAAAATCATATCTGACTTGCACAAACAATTTAAAAACCATTTTAAAGATTTTGAGGCACTTCAGCCACAGTTCCAGCTTTTTTTTAATACCTTTTGCTGTGGACACTCACGAAGTTTCTGAGGACATGCAAATGGAACTTGTGAAGCATCAGAGTGACGCTGTTTTAAAACAGAAAATATATGGACATTGGAGTTCCAGAGTTCTACAAGTTTCTCTCTTGAGACAAATTCTCACTGAAACTACAAAGATCATAGTTATGTTTGGTAGCACTTACATATTTGAGCAGTTTTTCTTGTCTATGAAAATAAACATGACAGTCTTAAGGTCAAAACTCATTGATGATCATTTGGCAGCAACACTGAGATTAGCTACATCTCAGGATATCAAAACAAACATTGATCTGCTGGTTGTGGCAAAACTTTGCCAGCTGAGTGGCCAAAAGATGATCTTAAATTGAACACATATATTTCCAAGTACTGATTATTGTTAATTTTAAATTTGTGTAAACTTTATAGTAAAATACAAGTACAGCGTATAATCACTACAATCATGCATAATGGATATGTTTACATTTTTCATATTTTACTAGGTGTTTGCTTAATAATGACATATGCAGGTGTGCTGCGGCCTTTGGGCCATCAAACTGTCCTCATGCGGTCCTCAAGGTGGTTTGAGTTTGAGACCCCTGACATAGAGCATTGTTAGTCTTACCAGTGCCTGTATCCCGAGTCTCAATGACAGCTCTTTGACTTGCCTATTTTTACAGAGGGGCTATTTACAACAAATCAGTTATTTTATGCTTTGTAATCCTCAATTAAGCTGAAGATTGCACAGATGTCATCATTAAATTATATATATATAATAGTATAAAATTTCATGCAACATATGGAAATAAAAATCAGGCATAAAGATATAAAGAAATCATTTGCTTAAAATTTGCTTTTGTGTCATTTATAATCCATAAAATCCATAATGAATTCACAATGATTATTTTAAACCTTCATCACCGAAAATAATTTTACTTTAGTAGGACAGAAATTCCACTTGTCATGTCTCTTGCAACATTTAAACTTTAACCTTGTGTGAAACTGCAAACAAACAGGCATATTTTTCTTACCCATTATGTTCCTTTCTTCATCAGAAATCATCAGTGAAACTTTAAAAAAATAAAAGACAATAGACAAGCTCAGACTTAGTACACTCATGCTAACTCCAATTCATTTTCTTAAACATATATTTACCTATTCTTCAAAAGATCTAGAAGATTCTCCATCTGTAAGGTAACTTTCTACTTCAGAGTTTCCTGTATCTAAGTTAAAAAAAACTTATTGGCCGAACTGCCTGCATAATGAGAAAATGGCATGAAAGCAACCAATGGTTTGTGCCATTTTAACTTATGCGGTATATACAGAAATAGACTAATACCGCCACTCAAAAGCAGTGCCCTGGATACAACGCAAATTGTGCCACATTATTGTGGCACTCCGGAGATAAGGGAGTTAGGGTATGACGTGTTATTGTGGCAGCAGAGATTAATAATTTAAGGAATTAATAATTATTCAGAGCAATTACAAAAAACCGCAACTTATCACATCTATTGTGTGAAAAATAGTTTGGTTTGAAACACACAGAAGATGACAGTGTTTGGGACCCAAGAGTAGATTAGAAATTATATAATGAAAAATGAAGTGACAAAATTTTGTGCAGTTTTTAATATGATTAATACTTTTCATTATTAAAATCAGTAAGGGGGTGTGTGTTTATAAACAAATGGAAGGGCGAGCAAATACTATACTATAAAACAATAAAACATCATTTTATGTGTGTCGATTACCTTTTTAGTTTTATTCTCCAAAACAGTACCAGTGTGCTAAAATATTGTCAAAATAGAGTTGTACATGGGCAAGTAAATTAAAAATTGTATTTGTCTGTATAAAAGATCTGCTCATCCATATTTTCATAGGTAACAAGACTATTAATATGTTTACTTTTATTAAGCTGCACCATTTAAAAATATTAAGACCATGCTGTGGAATTATCAGAATCTTAGGTTGTTTGCCATGGGTGGAATTACATGTCTGATGGCCTTGCTGGTGTAGCCATTATGTTATTAATGGAGAATCCTGGTTCTATATATATAGCTATGTCCAAGCCCGCAGGAATTCATATGCTTATATAAGGCTCTAAAACTGTTAGGAAATTTCTTAAAAAGCAAAATTATAATAAAAAATAAAGTAATAAATAATTGCTATTATCAATTTGATGGGATTTTTTCAGAGTAAATCATGGTATAAACTGTCAGTTGCTGAAACACAGCAAATAATGCCCAAAGAGCCTGGGATCAAGATTTCTAAAACTGCGAAAAAGCACGTGTTCTCCATATTGCCTCCATCCATAATTTGCATGTTCAGAACTGCAGAAACATTCAAAATTAAAAGTGTCAACTTGCAGCCTTTTTACCATGTGTTGAGTACCTCTGTCATTTAAATTCTGAAAAGAAGAATTTTCCAGCATACAAGATTGTAGTATGTTATATCAACTTGTGTGATGCATACAAAAGTCTGAAATTGAAATATCTATGTTTACTTTCTAAATCTTTTGTTGCCCTTTATAACCTCTGAGCAAAATGGGAATTCTCATCTTGCCCAACACTCCTACAACCTGATATTAACGTCAAGTATATAATGGATGTACAATAAAATGACAGCTTAAAACTTTCCAATAACACTGATGGACTCAAAATTAAAATTGTCCTCTTGACCCAAGGTCACTAACTCATGTTGGGAATTATGGTTTATGGTCAATCCATACCCAAGTCGTTTCGTACCGAGTAGAAATTGGTCGTTTCGTACCCAAGGTGATGTTGGCTGTTACTCCCCAGTACTCAAACTGTATATTGCAGTATACTCTCTGGACCGCCAAACCAGTTTTCTTTAGACTGCAAAAACAAACTTGTACAAAAGTTCTGGACAATTTCACCCATCACAAGAAGCTGACAAGTTAGTGGCATAGCTCAAATTCGCATTTGAAATAACTGAACTGGTGAGTGAATATTTATTTTTTTCATTGCATGGCATAATCTATTTTATTTTGTTATCCTCTTAAATATAATGCACATACTCTCGCAGAGAAAGAGAGAGAGAGAGTGAGAGAGAGGGTAAATTTAACTTGGCACTGCATTTGACATATATTTACTTCTGTATTTTAATGTTTTAAATAACTGAATTAACTTAGGCATGCTTGAATTCTGCCAGTAATAAAACATATACTATGCCCCATTTAATATGGGATACATCTATCACAAGGCAATGCCTAAAATCGAATATGTAACAGTTTGAAATATGTAGAAAATATATTTTTATATAATCTTGGTAGTTATATTTGTATTTAAATGTGTGCAAGAAACAACTCTAGTTTTGGATACCAAATGGCCATAGCATACTGGGTACGAATTGACTCATTTGGGTAGGAGACGACTTGGGTATGGAGTGACCTGCTTTGGGGAACCACTGTATAAGAGACACTTAAACAAAATTTATTTATGACTGGTCCCTTTCTATGACCAGCATATAATATAGCATTTCTTTTGCTGCAAAAGCAATATTAATAAAAACCAGACCCATCATTTTTTTAAATCCTTCAGAGTGAAACTGACAAAATCTATTAAAATTCAAATAATATCAAATATGGTGCCTGACAAGTGTTTCAGCCGGGAAAGTATGAATCTATCAAAACAATACTGAAATATTAATTTCTGCCCCTTGAATGAGCATTAGGCTGATTAAAAAATGATGCAGACATAGTTAGATGATTATTTAAATGAAAGCATATTAACAAAAGACTTATAACTACACCTACCTGCACGTAAATTCCCAGAATTTTCTTCCCACTCACCAGTGCCACTGGGGCTCATTACAAAGAAAATTAGGAGTATCCGTCAGTGAATCAAGGGCTGGAAGCTAGCATGTAACACTATTTTGTTACAGGTTAGATCCCCAGCCCCCTCAATTCATTTACGGATACTCCTAATTTTCTTTGCAATGAGCCCCTGTGCCCAGTGCCATAGCATGGTGCTGGAAACAAAAGACGCGCATGCGCGTAGACTGGATTGTCAACTTTGTGGTCTCAACAGGGTATGTTTATTTTAGATGCGTAAACACAGCGAAGCAAAAGATGAAATTGGGGTCAGTTAAAACAAATACTTTATAAAATAAAACAGGCATATTAGATTTTATTTTTATGGTTTCCAGAAATGGGGTCTTTTGTAACTGGGGTCTTTGCAAGATGAGACCCCAGTTAAAGGGGAGAGTATTATTTAAAGACCCCACATTCTACAGAACACACACAAACATATATATATATATATATTGTTAAGTACTTTTCTCAATCCAATTAATAATTTTAATGTTTTCCTGACTCAAGCAAAAAAATCATACAGCATTTTCTTCTCCATCTTTAGCACATTTATATGTTTCATTCATTCCAAACAGAGATTTAATCTTTTCTGTGACAAAACAAAAGCAACATTTGTGAGGCAATTTAATTCTCACATCAACTACAAATGTGAATACTTTCAAGATGGTGTGTATGTCAAACATCGTTGTTTTAGACATTATAACAGTACAGCTCACATGATTTTTCTAAACTTCTGCAATCAGTGGGGGACTTAATCACCTCTACTTTCACTCAGTGGCCAATTGATAAATAGCTACAAATGAGAATTGCTTCATGACTGTGTGTATCAAACAGTTATGTTTTGGATTACTACAGTACAGTTCATGCTTATTTTTCTAACCCCATGAATTCCCTCCACTTTCGCTCACTGACCGATCAATACATAACTCATACCCTGATGGCAACTCCACCATGGAAGGATGACATTACTGAATGACAGCTTAATAACCAAAGAATGATCACCCATGGAAAGAGTGAAACATCGAGAGTGATTTACTATCAGATACTCCTGATTCCTACTGATTCAACATGAAAAGCAATCCTCTTAGATATGGAAATTAAATTTCTGATGAAAACCGCTTCTGTCTAAAAAGACCCAAACAAAATAACAAGCACAGGACACTGAAATTACACTTAAATGCAAACCACATGTTTAGTTTAGTAATGGCCCATTCATGAAGCTGAATATTCATGTGCACAACTATGAACTAGCAGGAATGTAAGCGTACAGTTAGGAATTGGCCATTTAATTTAATTTATGGGCAAGTATGCTCTTTCCAACTAGGATATCAACTGGAGTCTTTATTCATCACAAGACAAGTTTGTTTCAAGTAAAAAAGGAATTGCATAGTGCTTTTTCATACTATAAATCAGAGCAAGACAATAACACACATCACACACAATAATTTAGAAAATGAAATGGTCTCCCCCTGAGAAAGACTTGATCTCAGCAGATGTTCAGCATAAATCAAGGCAGTGAATATAAAGATAAATATAACCATCAAAATATGATCTAAGTTTCATCTTGGCAAAAGTGAATTTCTATTACAGGAATCCAAATGACTTAGCACATCGGAATTAAAAGCTCCAATTTACATCCTGTCATTAACAACGGAAGTATGATAATTGTTCATAATTAATCAGACCTCAATATTGTCAAAATGAATAATAATGTAGAAATTCAGAGATTTCAATTTCCAGCAAGTTTAGGGCAATTTGCAAGGATATTTCTATTTGTATTCTAGTATTTGCTCATTTTTACAAAGGGAACACATATATCAAATTCTTGTACTTATTCTGACACAAACATTAAAGTATGCAGTTTCCTGTTTATTACAGTTAAAGTATTTTGCTTTTGAGACAACTAAATATGAAGTTCAGATAAACATGGGACTAATTGGCAATGACCAAGTATCAAATTCACGGCTCTATCAAATGGGTTAGAACAAGACAGCGAGTGCTGCCATTACAAGCTAAGGTCCTTGTGCTTGCAGATAACTACATAAATATTAGTTGGGACATAGTCCTAGCTTTCACAAAATGTACAAATCAATCAAATCAGATTTTGTACTGCACGAAGCACAGTGTATTCAAAATGTAAAGTATAACTGAAATATGAGTTGTTCAGACTTGCATGTAAATGGAAGCAATATCTTACCAGTTAGCACACGAGGGTAAACAACATCAATGGAAGCGTCACTCTGCAGCAAGTAAAATATAATTTAATATTTTCAACTATTCAAATCTAAATAAATGCTGATACTAGTATCGGGTAAATGAAAACCGAAATAAAACAGATAAATGCGGTGCATACCATACTGTCTATGCATTTATTATGGGAATATTGGCATCTAAACATAAACAATTATTTGAATTTAACTATTCTGTACTTAAGAGTGACATCCCCTTTTTACATGTGTCTTTCAAATAAAAATGATGATGAAAGCAACAGAAGCAATGGACCACAGACAAGGGCATGTAATCTCCCCTACATAGGAAAATACATGTGTTTATAGTTTAATTCTAATTATAGAATTTATTGAAAGAAATTGGGGAAGGAGCTCTGTGTGGTTCTTTACTAGAAAATGACTATCTAAAGTAACAAAGCAATAATAGTAGAACAAAAAGCTTCTTTTGAATGTATTACCGGTAGGCCTCTGGATCCTCACAGCCTTATTCAGCAAAAGGAGAAATCTGATTATTATTAGGATAAACAAAGTGGTGTTATATTCTCTCTTTTTGGAGCAGTTTCCGAGTCTCCTGGACAAAAGAAATTCGATAGGTGGCAACCTGATTATTCTTGGAGATTTCAACTTTCACTCTGACTGTCCCGGAAATCCAAATACATCAAAACTCATAGATTCCGTTAATGTTTTCAATCTCAAACAGTCAGTTAACAAACCCACCCATAAGCATGGGCACATTTTAGACTGGATTTTCATAGACCTGATGATAACATTCTACGGTCCTCCCTGGTATCCCATGACCTTGCATCAGATCACCTCTGCATTATATGCCATCTTGACGTATCAGTCCCTAACCCTCCACCTTTATCTGCTACTAAGAGAAACCTCCATATGATAAATAGAACCAAACTAATGCACGACATCCAAGCTAACCTAACAACTTGCTTACCTCCTACAGCAGAACAACTCGATAACCGCCTGTGTTCATGGCTTGACAAACATGCCCCAGCTACCATCGAACCAAGTGCAGAGTATCAATTCAAATGTGTTCTCCATGGTATAGCAGTGTTAGGGACCAGCTTCGCACTGCTAAAAGAGACTGCCGTAAAGCTGAGAGGCTTTGGCTTTCCACCAGACTCAATATTCATGAGCAAATATATGAAGCCGCTAAGAAGAATGTCACATAGTCCATACAGCAAAATCAGCCCACTACACTACTAAGATCATGGAAAGTTCCAGCTGCAAAGAGCTCTTCGAGATTACTAACAAGCTAATGTCAAGGAACAAATCTACACCACTTCCAACTACCTTCTCTCCAGTCGACCTTCCGGACATGTTTGCAAATTTCTTCCGTGACAAAGTACAAACCATTAGAGATAAGCTTGACACCACAATTTCAATCGACTTGTCATCACCATACAGTTGGGATACAGAATTTGAGTGGCAACCATTAGCAGCATTTCAACCTGTCTCTATGGATTTCTTACGTACAATCCTGATGAAGAGTGCACCAAAGTCATGTGAACTTGATCCAATTCCAACATCACTGCTGCTTGAGTGCTTAGATCCAGTATAATGCCTTCACTAACTGATGTTATTAATACCTTTCTCTCATCTGGGGAATTCCCATCATTTTTCAAAACTGCCATTGTAAAGCCTCTGCTGAAGAAACCAACACTAGACCATAACGATTTAAAGAACTTCCGCCCAGTTTCTAATCTCCCATTCATATCAAAAATCTTAGAAAAGGTTGTTCTATCCCAGCTTGTATATCATCTAAATTCAAACAGTCTTTTTAGCAATGTACAATCTGCATATCGTGCTTGCCACAGTACTGAAGCTACTCTTCTAAAAGAAGTTAATGACATTCTCTCTGCGTTGGATAGCGGAAAGATTACAGTCCTCACCCTCCTTGATTTGTCTGCAGCATTTGACACAATACACCATGATATATTACTTCACCATCTCCAGTATGTATTTGGCATTCATGATACAGCCTTACTGTGGTTCAAGTCCTACTTGGTCAACAGGACACAGATTGTATCTGCAAATGGAATACACTCCAGCCCAGTTGATCTTTGTTGTGGTGTTCCACATGGGTCTGTTCTTGGACCTGTTCTCTTCATTCTGCACACTCAGTCGCTCTCAAGTGTCATATATCATCATCCAGTGTCTCACCAATTGTATGCTGATGAAACCCAAATATACAAATCTAGCCACCCAACTGAAGTTGATGCTCCCATCCAAGGTGTAGAGAGGTGCATTTCTGATGTGAAATCATGGATGACATATAACAAGCTGCAGATGAATGATGATAAAACTGAGGCCATTCTGATCACAACACAAAGACTTTTTCATTCACATCCTTTACACAGTTATCCCATTCAAGAGTGCTCTTAAAACTCACTTATTTCGACTGCAAGAACAAACTTAAAGACCTAATAATGTTTCCTACCTTAAATATTTTCAGCATGTTTTTTATGTTTTCTAATTTCATGGTGTTTGTTTTTGTAATCATATCATTATATGTTTTTTATCTTATAGGTGTTGTTTAATGTTGTAAAGCGCTTAGAGCTTGTAAAGATTAGGTGGTATACAAAGTCTTCATTATTATTATTATTATTATTATTATTATTATATTCTAATGGTCAATGAAAGAGACATGTTTGAGTATGGTTAAAACATTCCCTAGTTTACATTAACTCAATTTCTTTTTCCAGTTCATTCAAAATTTGTACATGGCATGCCAAAACTATATTTAATTGTGAAAATTAGTAATATTGTTTTTAATATGGTGTCTGGGCGACATCTCCTTATAAAATGTTCCACAAAAAGGAATTGGATAAATTTAGTTCATAGACACAATTTACTTCCTAATTGGTTCGATGATTTTACATCAATTTTACTGTACATGTACAATAAGGTTTTACTTTTACTTTTTCTGCTATCCATTCTGGGGAAATGGGGGTATTGTAAAAATATAGCTCACTATCACTTCTTCATTCACAGTACATGGAGGATTTTATTGAAAATTAAAGCTAGATACATGCATAGTAGAGCTGCAGAATAAGGTTGTATTTGTTTCATCTGACTCATTTTCAGGGCATTTCTTGAGCAAGATACAATAAAACAGAACAGTATCAGCCCGACTCCAAGTGCAAGCAATTCACTAGGATTGATAATTGTTGACTGTACAGAATTCATGTTGTTATGCAGAAATGAAACGGATAATAGATGGGTGTACAGATGGATGCACATCATAAAACTGTCCACTCTAATAAGGATAAGTCATATAATAATTGTCAGAAAAGGGCACAATTTGAGAATTTGCCTTATTTTGTTTATCAAAAGTTCCTTTTACAATATTACAATCGTTACAGCAAGACAACTACAGGGTTATAGGAAATATACTGCTCTTTGATTGTACCAACGGTATTGGATATGGAGAATGTGTACTAGTGCCATACAACTTTTTCAAAACAACGTGCCTTAAGTGCATGGATAAGCAAGTCTGAGATCGTATATATTGTTGATTGTAGCTGCCAGATGGCTAAACGTGTTCAATTTTAGAAGTTATAATGTCCAAAATGCATGCCTTAAAAGCACATACAATTCTGTTAACGCATTTGTGAGAAATTTCAAAGGTTTTAATATTATTTCACTAACATTTGTAATGGTTATAGTAAACTGCAATTATTTGCATAATAAAAATATTGTGGGTTTTGATGACAGAATCCATTTATTTAAAACAAATTGCCAAAAAAACTCATTTATATAATAAGTCAAGAGCAAATGTTACTGGAATATCAAAGGATATTAAATGAAACACAGGGTATATAAAGGAAGCATTATTTATTGACTTCAGTTGGTCTTTTTTAACAATGTGCTGCCTTTAATGTGGAAGATTTTATGTAGGTGCATATCAAATTTGGAGACTGTCAATACATGTACTACATATATCTTTTAGAAATTCTGGCTAATTCACAGATGTAATTTAAGCATCAATTACCTTGAAGTACCACTTGATAATTGAGGTAGGATATGAGCACCCATCTGTCTGGCATTGTAGGATAGTTTGAGATTCTGCAAGGTCGACTTCTTTGTCTCCTCCTTGAGTAAAGGACAAGCCACTTGGAAATGCTATATTGAAAAGATCAACCATAAAGTTTATGCTTTTCTAACTCCGTACATGAGTGGGTAGACTAAATATGTGTTATGGTCACATCTGGTTTTAATAGAGTTTGTCCCAAATCACTGAAAAAACAGCAAGCATAAATAAAAATGAATATCATTTTTATTTATGCATGCTGGTTTTATGGTGATTTGGTACAGGAGATATACTAATATATGCTTCATACATAGCTGGAATGATTTTTTTTTAAATTTGATTTTTTATCAAATTCATATCATTTCTATTAAATGTAACAACAGAAGCAATATCACCCTCACCAATGTGAATGCATGTCCCTGTAACATAGCAGTTGACAGAAGGAATGGAATAAGTGGTCCCGATGGACCAGATTGCTCATTGGTTTACACAATTTAACTGTTAACAATTTAAACTAAGCAAGTTTCTGCCGTACTGTAAGAACCTCCAACCTTTATAAATCAAAATTTGCATATATATATATATATATATATATACACACTCGCATTTAAAAGTCAACATATCTTTTGCTGAAAACCATATTCATGCATAATAGGGAAAACATTCATTTGGAGCAATATGCTGCTCGAAACCAACATAAAATATAAAAGGCACCAAATTGACATGATAAGTTCTCAGATTTTGTCAGGCATAATAGCCCATGTGGAATAGGTACAATCTCTGCCATGATAAGAAAAAAATTCTGCAATATTATTTCTTTGACATGCATTGGTAATACTAGCCATTCATAAAGTATGATACCTTTGTTGATCCAGCAATAATGGCTCTCCTCGGTGTAATCATGCACACTGAGCAAATAAACCCTGTACTCTGATGCAACTGAAGAAATACGCAGAGGGCATATACTTGTGCTATCACTAGCAACAAACAAAAATATATTATTTTGTATCTCAAATCTTGCATGTCATTCACTTGCACAAATAAGGCAACCGTATATGATGGGACACCGTATTTGTTAGGACACCATACATTTATTTTAAAAGTAATATTTTTTCAACTGTATGTTCTTGGACACTGTTTTTTTTTAGTCATAAGTTGTGGGACACCTTTTAAATCATTAGAAAATTACATGTCGGAAAATGCACTAAAACATAAATTTTATGAAAGAAAACTTTGAAAAAGAAAATGCTGTGAGTATAATGTTTGCTTACACTTTTTTTCCTAGACACAAATTTGCTAAGAACAAGAGCTCAGGTAAGAATGAATCGTTTGTGTATATGAGAACGAGATTTTTCTGTTCTAATTTATGCTTCAACAAATTTTTTTATATTAAATGCCAAGGTTTATTTGATGTTTGTGCTCGTTACATGACTTATTTCAGCAAAATAACTATTGATGAGCATAGTATAAACTATTCACTGTAATTACATAAAAATATATTCAGAAAAAGAGAGAGAGAAAAAAAGAGAGATATACCAGTAGATAGTGATGGTATAGCGGTATTGATAAACTTACTAATTCCGAAACCGAACAGCTTTTATTTACACAGCAGTAATATCTGACGTAATCCAAGTATATTGCAAACAAACTTTAATGCCGCTAATATATTTAATTTAAATCCATCAATCTGTCCACATTCTTAATTGCCCACCCAACCTCCTCAGGCTCAAAAGTAGTAAAGTGGGCCACCCTAGCGTCAATGGGAATTAGCATTACAGACCCCCCCCCGGGCCACTCTAGCGTCAAGGGAAAATTAACATGGAGAAAAATCGTGGGCCACTCTAGCGTCAAGGGGAATTTAACATGGGAAAAAATCGTGGGACTGTCTAGCGTCAAGGGAAATTGAATATGGGATTTTTTTCTTTTTAAAAAAAAAAAAATAAACAATTTTTTTTAAAAAGGGGGTAGGCAATTGAAAGTCATTCTCTTTTCGAGAAATATGGGTGGCCCTGAAAAGGGCCTTTGGCTTTCTTCTATTTCCTCCATTTCCTCATCCAGCCCCTAATCTTTCCCCAGATTCCTTTGTTCTTCTTCTTCTTTTCATTTTCCGGTATCCAGTCTGGGTGACCCATGGCTCTGAACTTGTTTTGGATTTTCATCTAATTGTTGTTAAGCTGCTCAAACTCTTCTTTTTTCTTTTTGTTTTCTTTTTCTTTTCTTTCTACAGTCCAAATGTCTTTTATTATCTTGACTTGTTCTCTCATCACTTTCCTCATCATCTCCTCTGCTTTCATCATTTGGTTTAAACCCCATTTCACATAGGACCACTCAGTCCACTCCAAAATATCTGTTAAAAAACACCTCACTTCAATAGCATAATCAAGGGCCTCTTTCAGTTTACCTACTTTCACATAGTCAAGTTGTATGAAGCCTCTTAACTTTTTAACCTCCTCTTCAATCATGTCCCCAATCAGATCCCTGGCAAGTTTTAGACTCGTCACTTGATTTTTGACAAAGTCCTTAGTAACTTCATGCATCCACTCCTTCTCTAGCCTTTCCACTACATAGGCTGCATCTGTCATCCAGTACCAACTATCCTTTAGCTCATTAAATAGTTCAATACTCATTTTCTTGGGTTCTTCCGTAGAATGGTGTGAACGACGAACCTTGTGGGTTCTTATAGTTAAAGTACGGACGTGAAGGAAAACATCCCCCTAAGACATAAAATTGATATTACCTAGATCATGACCAAACAACGCGCGGACGTGAAGGAAAACATCCCCCTACTTTTCTCATTTCATATAATATACTATCCACATAAGTGAAGCAACATTTAACAAACCCCAAATCTACTATTTACACACTCAAATCATTCAAACTAAATCCATAATCTACTATCCACACAATCGTACGTGATCCGTTACAAAACCCAAACTATACTCTCCACATACGCTAAGAAACAATAAACATGCCCATAATCTACTATTTACACAAACATATGTGAGCTCTTACAAACACAAACACAAACACAAACACATACCCTCACACTAGAAAAAAAAAGAGTCAGTGTTTATATTCACACTACTCTACCTACACACATTGGCAAATGGATAGTTATTTCTTTTCTAGAGTATTGGGTAGCCCTGAAAAGGGCTGGGTTTTTTTTAACTTCATGGACACCTGGTTAATGATGGCACCTTCCAGGCCTGGCGCCACATACACATCTTGTTCTCCAGTTGCTTTTTATTTTTTTTGGGGAGAGAGCAGAGGGAGGATAAATAGCTTCAGAATCCCAATTTTCTGTCTCTGGGATTCTGAAATTTCTTCTCTCCTTTTCCTCCTCTTCTTTGTTTCTTCTCTCCTCCTCCTCTTCTTTGTATCTTCTCTCCGCCTCTTCTTTGTATCTTCTCTCCTCCTCTTCTTTGTTTCTTCTTTCCTCCTCCTCTTTCATCCTTCCCTCTTCCACAATGGCCTCCGTGGCCAGTTCGTTCAACAGGCGCCTGGCATATTTCAGATGCACATGAAGTTCCAACAGTTTCGCTAGTCTGGTGTTCATTCTGGTGTTGATCAATCAACAAGGGTAGCTGGACTGCCGAACGAGTTTCAATTTATACTAAAAGTGCGGACGTGAAGGAAAACATCCCCCTAAAAACATAAAATTGATCTTACCTAGATCATGACCAAAAAACAACGCGCGGACCTAAAAGAAACAACACTCACTCACTTTTTTATACTTCCCATTCCTATTCTAAAATTTTGTTCATTAATCACTTCAATAGACTATTCACATACGCAAAGCAATCCAATCAAACCCCCAAATCTACTCTCCCCACACCTCAAACACCAAAAAAAAACAAAACATCATTTTAATCTACTATCCACACCAATGTACGTGAGCGGTTACAAACACAAACACACAAACACATACCCTCGCACTATTTTAAAAAAAGAGTCAGTGTTTATATTCACACTACTCTACCTACACACATTGGCAAATTGATGGTTATTTCTTTTCTAGAGTATTGGGGTAGCCCTGAAAAGGGCTGTTTTTTTTGTTTGCTATGGCAATCTTTTAGATTCTAAGAATGCGATGTCCTCTGAGGATAGACTTTCTGGTGATAGGTCTGTGTCTTCGGAAAGAGAAGAAGAACTCTTTGGTGTCGATACGACAATCGACAAAGCCTCTGTCAGGTTCAGGTTGCTGCTGCTGCTGCTGCTGTTGTTGTTGTTGCTGTTGCTGCTGTCTCTGAAGTCTGTACTTCTCTGTCCATTCTTCTTTCTCCCTGTTCACTTCTTCTCTGAAGAGCTCTTCTATCAGGTCTTCAGTGACTTTTAACATTCTCACATTCTCTATCTCTTCTGGCTTCGGTATCAGACTGTGTCTGACACTGTGCAAATTCACGTAGGCTTCATTTAGCTTAGCTAGTTTGGAGCACATCTTCGTAGGGGGATGAGTCGACAATGGATGGTTAGACTGGAAACTTCCCCGGTTCTTAAAGTCAAAGCGCGGACATGAAGGAAAACATCCCTCTAGGTTTTCGAGCCGCAACGTTCAATGAGTGTCATGAGATGGATAGTAAGAAGTCAAAGAGCATGAATCAAACATTCTTATAGCCAAACAAAAGACAAAGGCATTTTTTCAAAACACAACATTTTTTATTCAAAATCACTTAACACTAACCAACAACTCTAACATTTTTTAACAATAATCCAACCATATAACATCAAACATTTTTTTTCAAATCACAAACATTTTTTTCGATTCACACTCTACTTTAAACAGGGCTGACAACGTTGTGAATGAAATTGTGATTTCCACTGTTGGAAGTCATTAGGCCATTGATGGACACTACGTTTCCTAGCTTGAGACAAAAGATAAGCATAATGGTCACAAAACCATCCATCTACTTTCACATCGTTTCTAGAAGAAGAACGAGGATCAAAATGAGTCACTAAATGTTCTAAGGAATAACCCAGGCTGCGATGATGCAGAAAATACACACAGTACTGTCCACACACCAAGGAATCTGTGCCTTGTAATTTCACATTATTGAATCGGGTGGTTTGAGCATTTCTTCTCATAAAGTCGATGATATCGTCTTCCAAAGGGGGCAATCCGTACGAATCAAAATATTCCACACATCCTTCTTGAGGAAAGTAAATGGCTACCCATTGGGTTCCTGGGAGATGATTTTCGTACGTGTTGATCACATAAGCTTGATGGTCTTGAGGTTTGTGATGAGGGAGTTCATCTTTAGCACAGACGACAGGATTCCAAGAAGCCGTATACGAACTGTGGTTCAAAAGGTAATAAAGTTCCCAGGTATCCATTTGTGTGTGGTTTTTTTTCTTCTTCTTCACAGGTAATAATAAGTCATCAATTCGATCCTGACTTTTTGCTTGAAAATGTCTGACAAATAACCATTTCTTCGTTTCGTCTCCTCACTTTGATTCAGGAGAGCTTCGATACGATCGATCTCTTGAGTGGTTAATGGTGGACAGGAATGTTCACGCAAGTCTTTATACCACTGATGCAACACAACTTCGTCCGAGATGAGACTCCAAGCTTCGTCCAGATACTCATCCAATTTTTCTTCTTGACTCAGCATCAGGCATTTATCGTGTTGAATTTGACTGGGATGATCGTTTTGACATCCATAACTCTCTTTTTTGATCAATTCCATCATTTTTTCCACCAAGTGTTTGGCAAAACAGGAGACTAAATGGGCTTCTTGTTCTGGCCATCTTGACTTCATCATGATCACTTCTTCTTTTTCCACGGTCTCCTCACATTCCATCTCCAAAGTTTCTTTACTAGGTAAAGAGGGATAACAGTCTTCCATGGCTTCTAATAGTCTAGAATGACTTCTCTCAAACTGTTGATTTCTATGGTATTATCGAATTCTGCATACAGGATGACGTTCACCGTCTCTGTTAGATTTGTAGTAAACTGAATTTCCACATGAATCTGGCCAGATTTTATAGGGTGGAAATGTCCCTCGTCGCTGCCTTGGTCTGGAGTGAAATCGAAAGCCCACAAAGCGTAGCCTCCTGCATAATCCTCGTACGTAATGCCGTGACTGGTGTTGGTTCCTAACTGACCAGTGGCTTCGTACAGGGACAAGTACGACCTCAAGTAATTCTTCTTGTCAAAGTTAGGTTCGAAAGGTCGGGTACACAAGGTCTTGCCATCGCGAATGACTTCGATCTTGGACACGTCAAAGTGCTTAAAGTAGAAAGGATTTTTAGCCAAAGCTCCGTTGAAGGCTGCATTCTCGACGATACCAAGGATCAAACATTTGGGTAACTGTCCTTGGAACAGATGATCTTTGATCATGGATCGCAGCCCCGTAGGAATGGTGAAGGTTTTCACTTCCATGCGTCGTATGGGAAACTTGGCGGCCGTTCTGCTCAACGTCTGACTGATGTCGTTACCCACTTTAGGTAACACTTCCACGCATCGTACGTAGAGCCTGGCTTCCTCGATGACAGTTTTGCAAGCACTAGTACCTATCAAATGGAAAACGGCACTACTACGATTCAGTCTCAGGCGGAGATTCACTCCATTCAGCAAATACTTTTCTTGCAACCACATGTCCAAATGCAAACGATCCATCAGTTCTAAACTTTTGTTGGCTCCCATGATTCTGTCTCTTCGTTCTACAAATCCTGCATTGTGTTCTTTCTTTGTATCAATTTCGATTTCTTCAAACTGGCCTGCATCGTCAGCTTCCCATACCACACAGGCATTGAGATGAGTGTTCTTGGCGTCTATTCCGTACGTCAAGAGATTTTCCAGGTATGCTCGATAAGGCTAAGTATCCATGCTGCTACTGACTAGTTTGTTATTCAAGTACAAGTCCACTCCACTGAACAAGGAATGCATGAAATTGTTGACGGGAGCTATTACCTCATCACCATCTAAGGACGTATTATCCTCATCGACATTCAGGTACAAGTAACTGCTATTCAGATCGATGTAATCTTCGGGCTGTCCTTTGATTTCAAACTCGATGGGAGCTGAGGCTGTCAAAGAGGAGACGGGGTGAAATTCCACCCACTGGGATTCTTGCATGGTCATCATGGTGGGGGGCATGGCAAACAGATCCAGTTCCGACTTGGAACAAGCGCAAGACTCTCGGTGCATCATTTTTTTTTTCTGTTTGTTTTGTTCTTTCTCAATAATCGAAAACGTCTAAGTCTCGAACGGTTCTTCTTTTCTCGGCCTTTCTCGGTTTAGGTGTGTGAAGTCTGGTGAAAGGGTGTTTTTCTTCGTCGTCTCTTTCTGCCTTGTCCTTGCTGAATGCCTGACTCGGTAGCGTGCAGGGCATTTATAGGTGTGTCTCGTCGGCCTAAAATGTCTTTGCCTGTTTGCAGCAAGACATTTTTGCCTGCTCTCATGAAGGCTTCTTTAGGGTTTTGTTTGTCGATGATGACATTTTGGAGAAATTCTTTGCCTTGCGTCAGTGCCGCATCTTTTAAGGTGTGCAATCCGCATGTTACCATCGGTTTCAACACCGGGACCACCGAACGAAAGGCTGATTTTAACATGTCTCCTAAACCGTGTCCTCGCTGTCGAGCAACCCCTCGGTACACAGGATACATGACTTAAGAGTCGTGAGAGAACCGTTTTCGAAAATGGAGTTTCACTGTGACTTTTCCTTTGGTGAATGGAATATTTTGTCCCAAATCTCCTTTTATAGTAATGTTGACCGTGTCCAAATACGACTTGCTGACAGGTAAATAGTGAGGATGCACAAATTCGCGGTGGATGTGGTAAGTGTTTCCACCTTCCTCGTCAGCGAGCGTAGCAGAATCCACTTTGAAAGGAATGACACGCAGTAACGGCACAGAGGTTTGTCCCACCACGTTATACTCCACCACATCGGAGTACACAAACATCAAATTCAGTCCTTGGTTCAGTTCTACCGGGGTACGAAATAACTTGCTAGAAGAATCGTTGTCGTAAACGATGGGCAATTCGTTTTTCTTCATCATGACCATCCTCATGTCCATGTCCCCGCCCAACATGTCAAACAATTCAGGACAAAATAAGAAAGACAACATTTTGTGCCCCTCAGGAAATTTCATCAGGAAGCGACGAGCTGCTTTGTGGTACTCCAGGGTGACACTTTTTCTGACACTCTCCAAAGCTTTCAGAAACACGACATTAAACCTGGAGCTTATGGTGCTGACCAAATGTTGACCACTAAAATAATAGCCTGGGGGAATGATCAAACGATAGGTCGTCTTTTGAGTTTCTGGGTTATATATTTTGTTATCATATTTGATGTGGGTATTCAAGTACTGTTGCAATTGTTCGTCATGAACTTCCACGGAAAAAAATTTTGATTGGGAAGGACATTGAGGACTTGGGTCGGGTGAATGATTTCCACTAAAGCCACTTCCCAATGGGCTTCGTGATCTCACTCGATGGCCTGAGGGAATTTGGCCATGTAACAGCACAACGTGTTGTTGGGAAACACCTCCATGGAACTGTCACTGGGTAAGGTTAAGTAAAATTGGTTTTCGTAACTCATAATTCCAGAGTTCTGTGGCTGTCCGAGGGGTTACTGGAAGTCAGAGGAGTGTCTCCGCCCAAAATGGGGTTCTGACTGTGGTTGTTGTTGGAGTGGTGACTGGCACTGGCACTGGACACAAGGTTCCCATGGTTCCCGTTGGAAGAGAATTTCAGGGAGGGATTGGGAAGCAGGTAACCGATGCAACTGCTCAATAAAATGGTCCACAATTGTTTGTCTCCTTGTTGCAAACTCAAATTGGCAATGGTTGCCCCAATGACACAATACACCACGAAGATTTGGCAGAAAAAGACGATTTGCATTTTAGGCACACGTTCTCCACACGACACCCACGAAGGTTGTTTTTGTAAATCTTGCACAGAAGAACTAGGTGAAGGAGTGGTCGACGTAGCTGCGTCTGTGTGAAAGGGCATGATGGTCACTTCTTTTTATAGTCGATGACTTGCGAAGCGTCAATCCAAGAATCAAAACTGGTTGGATATCCTTTCCAACGTACTTTGACTTCTTTGACACGTCGTTTGCCTACTTTACGGGTTCTACGTTCGAGAATGCTTTCGATGTCGTACACGTCTTCTTTTTTGGTCACATGTTGTAACTCGGGCAAATAAAACGTTCCTTTGAGCACTTCTCCATTCATGTCTTCCAATTTATAGACGGCAGGATGACGGCCATGCACTCGTTCAGTGACACGAAACAATTTGGTCGTCCAGTTAGGTAAGTAACCTTTGTCGAAAGTGCATTTGGTTTTGCCAATGCGCACCCAATCTCCTATGACCAACTCTCCACTTTTCTTGGGGACAGCCCTCGTCGGGGACATACCAAACAGGTGCTCAAACACCAACACTTCATTGTCGGGAGTCACTTCTTGTGGGGCACGTCCGATGCCTCGATGGTAAGATTGGTTGTACGCTTGCACCAGGTGCGGTAAAATGTCGATGTACTTAGAGTGTGGTGATGCGTAAAATATTTCCACATGTGTTCTTTCAAAGTGCGTTGAAAATGTTCCACGATGCTGGCTTTGGTTTTGGGATTCTCGGTGGTAAAAATATGAATGTCACGTTTCTTTAATTCGTTTTGGAAAGCTTGGTTCAGAAATTCAGTGCCTTTGTCCATTTGCCATCAAAGAGGGTGACGACCACTTTGTTTCAACACCCGTTGCAGGGCTCGCACTAACTCGCTGCTGGATTTGGAAGTCAAGGGCACGACCCAGGCAAATTTGGAAAAGACGTCGATGACACAAAACAAATATTTATAGCCACGATTGTAGCTGGCCAAATGAGAGACATCGGCTAAATCGGCTTGCCATTGATGATCAATGCCTTCCACTCGGGTGCGACTTCTGGCAAACTTGCATCGAATGGGTTTGTGTAAAGTGTAGGTAGCTTGTTCTTGTAACCATCGTTGCACTTGAGGTAAACGGAGACTTTTCAGTCGAGTTTTGGCAGCACGATACAATTTTTGAACTCCTGCGTAACCTGCAGGATGGGAGGGATCGTAGTAAATGCTGGCTAAGACTTTTTCCATTTTTTGTGTGTTAATAAGTCACCCACTCTTCGGTGATGCTACTTTGGGTGGGTCGAAAGGGTGGTTTAGAAACGGATTTACGTGTCCGATGGGCTATGGGAGTAGAAGTCGAAGGTAGTGGTGGTGGAGGTGGCAATGGAATGGCTTTGGTCTTCTTTTCTTTTTTCACTTCTGGTTTCCCTTCTTTCTTTTTCACTTCTGTCGAAGGAGGAGTGGACATCATCTTTTTAACCCAAGCTTTCATTTCTTCTCGTTGGGGTGTGGGGGATGGGGTTAACAAGGATGCTGCAATCTTACTTGAAATGGGAGCTGCTGACGGTGTTCGAAACACTTCTCGCATTTCTTCTTCCTCAGGTCTTCATGGGGTAGCATCTCTGGTGATCCCTGCGGATAGTAGTAATGGTGGTGGTGGTGGTGGTAGTGATGATGGTGCTGGACTTTTCATCAAGGTCTTAAAATCTTTCAGAGTGGGTAGAGCTGTTTCGTCTAAAGCTTTCTGGTGAAAGAGTTGCAGTCGTTGCAAGAGTTGACCGTACTTTTGCGATTGTTCTGTTTCGGACAAATCTTGGTGATCCATCAAGGACTGCAATTCATGTTGTAACTGGGACATCTCGCTCAAATGGGGATTGGGAGGTAAATGCGGGGTGCGTTGTTCTTGCCAACGATGGTATTCCATCCATCGTTTGTAAGGCACTAAAGCTAGTTTTCGTCCTTCCATGGGGTTGTCAGGGGTCGATTCTGAGATCTTAGGACTTCCGTGGGCCTTTTTATCTTGCTTCCACCAGTCCTCCCAACATGGTTCCCAAGACTCCTTTCAGTAAGGGACCTAACAAGAGGGGTAAAATGCCTCCACGTTGGACTAACATCTTCTTCTTTTGACGAATGGGAATTTTCTTTTGAACCATTTGGCGAAGAAAGTGACGATGTTTACCTAAGCATTGTTTCTGGTGTTTGGACAAAGGGATCGTGCCTTTCAAGACGTTCAAACAACATTCGCACACGGTATCGATGACCTCTTTGGAGGCTGATTGAATGAGTTTTTTTCGTAGAGGTGGAGAAGCTTTGGACAGGACAGATAACATGTCCCCATGTTTGACTAAACGAGGAGGCAGTCCTTCCCTTTTCTTTCCTTGGGGTTTTCTAGTGGGTGACATCTTTGAGTCTTCAGGAATACCAAAAAACACTGATACCCTACTTGGTCACACACTTTTTTTATACTGGAACGCGTCTTGTCTTTACGTCGTATCAACTTCAGGACAGGCATGACACGTCGTGCAGGGGTATGCTACGGACTGAATCGAGCCAGTTCTTGCTTGGACAAATCCAGTAAACTTTGTAACATGCCCGATCTTTCTTGGACTTTGATTTTGGGAGAAGGTACTTTGTGAGCAGCAGCCACTGCCACTAAATTGGAGGGTCCTGCCACTGGGGAAGTTCTTTTTGGGGTCATCAACGGAGAAGTTCTTGGTGTGATCAACGTCTCCAAGTACTCTTCAGTTCTTGGTGTCATCAACAGAGAAGTGGATGAACGTGAGGCTGCCGGTGACCGTGTCACCGCCGTGGCAGGTCGTGGTTTGCAAGTGTAAAGTTGCGTCCTGGCTGAAGTACCTCTCTTGTGACTAGTTTTCTTCTGTGGACTTTTCTTTTTCTGGGGGCTTCTTTTCTTTTTCCGGGGTGGTGTCTGGTAAGAGGAGGGTCCCGCCACTGGAGAAGTTCTTCTTCATGGGAACCTGGTCTTTTTCTTCTTCTTCTTGGAGCTTCGTTTGACTTTTTTCTTGGGGAGAAGTTTGGGGGCATTAGGATCCCATCTTAAGAGAGAGCGAATGATGACCCCTCCTAGAGTACCGCTCCCTCCAGGTTTCAAAATGATTTGTTTTTTGGTTTGAGTGTCGATGTGGGGATCGGCCAATTGGACCAAAGCGACTTTGTTTCGATCAAAAAAGCGTTTGGTTTGATGAGGAATCTGAATGATTCCTTGGAGTAATTGACGTGCCGTCACCGTGAACCATCGTAAGACTTCTTTGAGACTAGCTTCTAAGACATGAGCTCATATTTATGGATTTTTTTCTTGACTGATGCCATACAAGGCACGAATCAATTTGACGGGAAGATGCGACTGAAGGGACGTCATGTTCACACTGTGTGAGACAGACGAAAAGGGTCTGAGGTTTTTATAGATTTTTTTGTGGAGTGAAGTTAAGTCGAGGACGGAGACGTGTACAGGACAGGCCCTCTGTCTTGGCACCAGTGGTGAAACAAGTGGGTACAAAATCGCAAATCCTCGGGAGTCGTAGGTTTCAAATCGACGAGTAAATAGTCGTGTGGCGTTTGAGTGGCATCGTCGTACGCCTGAGTCAGCCAAGGCATCCCTAACTGTTTGGCTAAGACTTGCACTTGCGATTTATCTCGAGGGCTTTTAAACAACACCACGTAATGCGTATTGAGACTGATGGTGCGATGGGCTTTACTTTGTTGAAACAAATTTTGGGTGATGTAAACGACACTGGCATGACGGTGATGCCCTTTGCGCGTGAACCACAGTTTAATTTCTTCTTCGTCTTCTCCTAACATGTCGTCGAAAATGACCAAATGGGTTTGACAGGAGTCAGAGATGATGCCGTCGTCTTCTTTAGGAATGCCTTCCACAAATACAATGGAATCGCCTTGACTTTCTCGCAAGAGGCTGTACGCTGATTGCCACTCTTTGTAACACCACATGATCCGCTGAGGTGGCTGTTCGATCAAACGTTTGACGAATTCGGTTTTGCCTGAACCGCTAGGTCCAGCAATGAGCATGTTAAAGGGATGGCGAAGATACAAAGCCTCCCAACTGGCACGATCTAAGTGTTCGTCGATGACTTTGACACTAGAGGAAGAGGGAGCAGAGACAGCAGAGGTAGCCATAGTGTGAGAAATGTCACTTGTGACACGAAAACAAACAAGACGAGAGTTTATATACTTTTTCCAGAACACGTTTATTGAATGTTTCAAACATGAATACGAAAGACAAAAATACATAAAAGCCAAAGGCTTAAGTACAAGAATAAAAGGCACATGATAACCATTAAAGTAAAATAAAAACAAGTGTCTGTACAGCAACATGTTTTGGGTAATGTTCTAACCAGTTCTATAGTAGGGGGTAAGGTCACACAAGTGTCCTCCTGAAAGGGTCTTTCAGGCCTGTCAACGACAGTCCCGTCCTCGGTGATGGGTTCTTCTGGCACCGTCACTAACACGGGTTGAAAAGTAACTTTTTTCCTTGAACAACTCTCGTGCATACTGGGCCACTTCTTGGGTCCAAGCCTCAAAATCCCATTCTTTCCAGGCACGGACATCTGTCCAATGGGGATGTAAGTCACAAGCTACACACACATCGTCATACACGTCTTCGGTAGCTAAAAGTTGACGAATCTTTTTTTCCCGTAGAGGTCGAGAAGTATCCAGATGAAAACGTAAAGCTTTGAGCAAAAGAAGTCTCTCGTGAACATTTAAAGGCACCACTTTCATGTTGAATGGGGTGGTAAATACTGTTCGTAAAGAGTCCACAAGGAATCGGCTGGTAAACGAAATCCCAGAAAACAAGTCACTAAGACACACACCACTTGTCGACCCAAATTGAATGGAAACAGTTCTCATAATAATTGATGGTAATGATCCACGGTTTGAATATGGTCATTGAGTTCCTTCCACGGAATCTGTTGGATTACATGTGATAAAAACCTCGGCATGACAGCCTGTCTTTATATTCTCTTTTTTTCGGATGCAATACACGTACTTTCTAGCCAGACATCTTCGTTCTCCAGTAGGAAATTTAAATGCTCCAAACTGTAACCTAAACTTCAAACTTTGTTTAGGAGTTTCCTCTTCCGTTAAGTGGATTCCACGTAAAATATATTTGTAATCCTTTAACTTGTCTTCCTCAATGCGTTGCACTAGGTGAATCTCGAAGTAACCAAAATTATGAACATTTCGATCATTGGCGACCTCAAACTTTTGAACAATGTCTGACCACTGAAACAATTTCTGACGAATCAGTTCTTTTATACCATTCAGGTACCAGTGGTTAAAGATCTGGTGACGTAATGCAATTGTTCTTTACATTTGACTTGTATTTTCACCAGCTCTCGGTAAATCCTTTCTCTCAACTCCTCAGGCAAGCCCAAAATGTTCTCTTGTAAAGTATCCATAAGTATATACACTGTTTTTGGAATCCTTGGGTGGTGGCCAATAGCCTCGTTTACCTTTGTGCCTGATGTAATATCCACTCATAATCAGTCTTCTTATACTTTGAAACAGACCATAATTTAAAAACGGTTCAATAACTTTGAGTTTGCGTTTCACTTGTATTTTGATCAGTTCTTGGTAAATGTGGTCTCTCAACTCCACAGGCAAGGCACGAATGTTCTCTAGCAAAGTATCCATGAATAGGTCATACTAAATCCTCTTTTGTCTGACACAAGAAATGTACTGTTTGCACAGACATGGTTTTAATTCATTGTCGAATCTAAATCGTTTCATCACTAATCTACACATTAAAATTCGTTCAGAAGTTTCGTCTTTCACTAAGTTGACATTGCGTAAAAGATGTTGGTAATTCGTTAACTCTTCCTATGGAATTGGATCCAGTACGTTTACAATGTAGTAAATAGAATCATCCATACCAAACCAATTCTTTTTATAACCAGGAGGTCGTTGATCAATGTCTGTCCAATGGAACAGTTTCAACTCAATCAGTCCTTGTATAGAATTCAGGTACCAGTGGTTCAAACACCGGTGACGTAACGGATGCAATTGTTCTTTACGTTTCATTTGTATTTTCACCAGCTCTCAGTAAATGCGTTCTCTCAACTCCACAGGCAAAGCACGAATGTTCTCGTGTAAAGTATCCATGAACAGATTATGGTAAGTTGCTTCAATGTCTCGGTCCCACTAAGGGTAAGTAATGACAATTCGGTGACCATCAAGCATGTTCTACGTAGGCCGAATCTTGCGGTTCCCAGTGGTGAAGTGACACACTGCAACTGAAGCACTTGACTTTATCTCCTTCGCCCAAGTAGAAAAATCCGGCTCTGGCTAATTCTTCGGGGGGTCGGGCCTCCCAGATACTTAGGCCATTTTCCTTTGAACGATTGAAGACGATTTTCAAAATCACAGTATTTTGACAAATGCACAGTAAACGAATATTCGTCTTTCACAGGTTCATTTCGATGAGGGTTGGGTGACATGAACAGGAGTTTGCTCAGGGCTGGATGACATCCATAGGTGGGTAGACATGAAGGTGAACATTCCCCTTTAAAACGAAACCCAGTAAAATGTCCAAGAGGACGAGCGGCATCACTTTCGCATCCCTCAGGTTTGACACGCACAGCATCACTTTCCATGATAGGGGTAGTGACACTAAAGTTTCCATGATGCTTTACGGCATCGCTAAGGTCACAACGTACAGCATCATACCCATCGCAAGGCTCACAATCGCATTCCACTTCAGAAGTCCCACACTTGAATTGTGCCTTTCTAAACAACTTGTTTCCTGTTTCTCTGAAAGTATTCATCTTGTTCGCTCGGTCTTGGTAGTCACAATGAACTATCGATCTTGCCTAGGGTTCCTTTTTATATACAGACCAATACCGACGTGTCCATACGGTAAGGTGAAATGATTGGGAAGTCGAACTCGCTTCTGGTACACGATTTGATAGACTTTTTCCAGGGGTCGACTGACGATGTGGTGAGTGGGTAAACGTACAATCTTGTTCGGTTGATAGGTGGTCACTTTAAAGTTTCCATCCTCTCCCGATTGCAAGGCTTCTTTCAATACCCCAAAGTTGACCACTCGACTGGTACGATAATTCAGAGTCAGTCCTTTCACTTTGCACGTCGTGTGCACTTCTCCTTGTTTGTCCCGATATTCGTAGCCGTAATTTTTGGGACCGCCACTGACGAAACTTAGAATCTTGTCGTCGGGATGCTCGTCTGTCCAGGCTTTGGTCTTCGGGAGTGTGACACCAGGACGGATAGCCGCTGGCTTCTTGCTTCAGTTTCAAAAAGGCATCCACGTAGTCGGCGAAAATGCCTTTCTGACTGGGGTCACCCTTGTGGTATTGTTGTGTCTTGGGAAAGTGGCAAATTTCGTACACTTCTAACAGTTGGTATCCCATGTCCAGAGCTTTGAACAATTCTACGCTGACCCAGGTTCCCGTCAAGGCACGTTCTTCCTGGGTGTGCTGACAAGGTTGGTCTTGGTTGCACGTTTCGGCACAAGTACGGCACAATGGAAACATCAGTTTGCCTTGGCAATGGTGAGGTAACACAGGATGGTACAAGTCCATGGGAGGCAAAACTTTACACTTGATCAGACCTTCGTATTGTCGAATGTTTTTCAGGTCGATGTGTTCCGTGAACAATTGTGGGTGCCCTACAGGAAAGCGACAATATTTGCACACGTAGGGATACAGCGAACACATGTCCAAGTATTTGATTTCTTCTCCTTTCTCTTCGTCGGCTTGGTACAGCAAACAGGCGGCATTGGTCCTTCCTCTGTACAAACTATCCCTCGGGTTCAGCGGGTCTATGAACTGGTAACTTTCCACGAGGCGTTTAAACTCTGGATCGGTTTTCATACGGTGATCGTACTCGCGTTCCCAGATTTCCACCACTTGGTATCCTTCCTGTTCCAGCTTTAGGCATCGCTGACAAGTGTCCTGGTACAAGTCTTCCATGGTTCATTGTAAAAACTGATTTTTAGTGCCACGGTCAGGGTAACAGACGGGACATCCGTGAAATAAGCAACCGTTAAACTCGTACACAATCTTGGGGTTTTCTAAGTCCCAGCCATCGACCGAATACGTTCCGATGGTCTTTTCACCCCCTCCGTTGCGGGCATGCTGAATCCACTTGTCTTCCTTCTCGCACAAGTAATGTAACCAACGTAGGGCTTTGACCGAGTATTGACGTTTGACATAGTGGGTCGTTTGAGGGCTGATGACACTACGGTGTTTTCAGGCATGAATCGTTGTCGATACGCTAAGGAACACGCTTTGGCAATGGTGCAAGCTTCTTTCAAAGGATCGACCCCTCCGTGGTCCATGAACAGTTCTCGAAATTTTCCACAGCAACGTCGTAAAATGTCCACGTCGGAACAACAATACTTTAGCATTTCTTCTTGAAAGTCGAAAGGGTCGGAGGCGTGAGCCTGGTACCAAGCGTAGAAAGCTTCTCGTTGTTCGGTACGCATGTTGTCGGGGTCGTAATAGTGAGCCTCAGGTAAATGGGGTAGAACAGCGTGTTGATTGGCTTCCGTACTGAAAAAGTGTGGAAAGTACCCTTTAGCCATTTCTGTCATTCCAAACGTTTTAGGCATTCAGCTCAAAGGCATGGCCAAGTAACTCATCGAATCTTTAAACTTGTCCCACTTGCATGAAAATGATTTTGGCTCCGTTCAAAGTCACTTTAGGACGCTCGGTGCCATGTTCCGTATAGTATCTCAAAAGAAACTGTCCATCGTATCCGGAGAAATTGTGAGCCATCACCGTGGCATGATGATGACAATCTCCGTAACGTTCGATGTCTTCTTGGCTCCACGTCTTGTCAATGGGGTCTAAGACCCATTGGGCAAAATCGGCTAGCGTGTTCGGTCCCCGAAAGATTTTTTCACGCCCTCCGGGAATCTTGCTGCAGTGAGGGCAATGACTAAAGATAGGTTCTTGAATGCACTTCTCGCACGCTCGATGAGCCACGCAGAAATTAGGAATGTGAATACCGGTCTCTTGCATGCATTTGAAATCAAAAAAGATGAAATTGCCTTTCTTCTTGTGACCGTCCTCTTTCTCTGGTGGGAGTTGGTATTTTTGCACGTAGCATTGGTGTTCCAAGTCCACGATGTGGTGACAAATGTGACATTTTTTCTTTCCTCGACATACGTGTGCCTTGGCATTATTGGTATGTATGCCTTGTCCACAGGTAGGGCACAATCTCAGCAGTTGACAAGCACATTTCTTCTGTGAACCTTGCGTCTTCAAATGTTGTTGGTAACAGGTAGGGCTGACAAACGTGCGCAGACAAGTTCGGATTGGTGAATGGACTCAATCCATTTCAATCCTTCCTCTACCTATAAATAAGCGCAGTTCACTGCATTGATTCACCTGTTCTCGTCGCTTCAAGATGTGGACCACAGTCGAATCATCCACCCTTTTGTCTTCAATGATGTTTAGGACGGACATGCTCATGTATGTCCGGTCCAAGTGGACCGTTGTCGACAAGTCAGACACCAGTCTGTGGATACGAAGAGTGTACGTAGAAAGACAAGGTTGCCTCAAGAGGACACTGATTTACGGCCCTCGAGTAAGACGCAGCTTGAGGACAAGAAGATGCCGCAGATGCCCTTTATGTTAATGGATACATTAACATAAACCCAAAGGCCCTTTTCAGGGCCACCCATATTTCTCGAAAAGAGAATGACTTTCAATTGCCTACCCCTTTTTTAAAAAAAAAATTTTTTTTTTTTTTTAAAAAAAAAAAAAAAATCCCATATTCAATTTGTTTATCTGTACTCTTAGTACGAGACATGTCATCATTTTCGTTGGAAAGGCCCTCTGCTGCTTTACGAATAAACTCTGTCCAGCTTTTTTACTCATGTCGGACCGGTTTATTTACACTGACGTCTAGTGGCTGTAGCTTGGAGGTGCATCCACTCAGAATAACTGCAGGCACAGTGTTACCCTTTCTCTTAACCTGTTTTACAGCACCTGTAATATGAGCCCGGAATGAATACAACACTAAAATAGATCATTCCTTTCCTGTATGTTTGAGATATATCTCTTTAATCCACTGCAGCTTCACCTCCTCATCAACCCAATCCTTCTCCTGCAAACGTATGATCCATCTTTTTGGTGCCTGAATATATTTTAGCTCCCTCATACCATGAAAAATGATCATTGGCTGCAACACATCTCCTGCTGCGGAAACTGCAAGTACTAAGGTTAGACGCTTTTTATCCACACAGTTATGCGAATTCTCACACTTTTAACATCTTTCTTTTCAAAAGTTTGTTTGGGAATGAGACCAAAGTACATAGGAGTTTCATCCATGTTAATTATCATCTTGTCTTTGAAATCGTCCTCTTCTCTTCTTGCCTTTATGAATTCGTGGAATAATTTTATTTTCTTCTGGGAGATGCTGGGCCATCGTTGTCCATGAACGAAGCACGAGGTTGTGTTGCTTTAAAAAACCTGTTGCCCAGTTCATACTGACTTCAAACTCAATTTCTGGATGTTCACTTGACACAAATTCCTTGGCATAGGCGCATATGGTATCCACACTAACAGGGATCTGCAGATCACATTGGACGAGAACCCACTTTGCACTTTTTCCATCTAACTCATTGCCATATGATACTGGTCTCCCACTCCTTACTAAATGTCCCCATTCATTCAGCTGCTAATAAAATCTATTTTGACCAATTTGCAATGGTTGATTTGGGGATTTTGAAATGTCTTGCTGCTACTCGAATTCCATGCAATTTTGAGAAATTTACAACTTCCTCTTTTTGCTTCAGTGTAAAGCGCTTGTAATGCCCTCGCCTGACATCATCATTTTTGTAGGCATCATCTCTCCTGACTGGGTCTCCAATTTCGTGTGTTTTTGCCACTGGTTCATTGTCTTTTACATCACACTCCTCCTCTCCAGCACACATTTTTCGTCGACCTACGGACCTCTTAGGTGAAGCTTTAGGCAATGCATTTTATTTCCATGCACAAGCCAAGGCCTTTTCACTACTTGAGTATTGCACTACAAACTTATCCATAATAGCGGAGATATATGTGGTTTATTTTGTTTCATTTTTATTCCCCTTTATATATGCTATGTACACGATAACAATGACTGCAAAGAATCACTTTTTGTGTAAATGTGTGAGAAGTTATCGTTTGAAAATGTTCCATTGTTTCTATTTATTTTCAAAATCCCAGTGAAAACCAGTAGAAAGAAATGAAAGGTGGCTTCCCCATGTCGACCAACTTTGTATATATATGTATTATAAAAATAAAAATCTCCATGCTAAAAGGAATCCAAAGTCTGCTTCCGGGGTCGGCTTGCTCTGTAATAAATTAAGCTTTGTATTTGATATCCTACCAGTAAGTTCAAACAATGAGTTTATGGCTGATACAAGGTGTGTTTATTCAACACCTGGGCATTCATTTATATGCCATCTGTAGTCATAACTGACACAAACGGGTATCGAGTTTTTCAGTGTAAATAGTATTGTTACAAGCCAGGGGTGTTTACTTGACCGAGTGGTTGTCAAACCCTGGCGCGATTCACACTAGAAGTCATAAGTTTACCCCAACTTTCCAAAGACTTCCATACAATTTCAGCAGTAAATTAGAAAGCCTGATGTGTCCGTTTTATACCTAAATTTTACTCTAATCAATGCAAGACCACAGATCTCACAACCTGCCAAATATCTATCAACTGCACATGTGCATGGCCAATCTTCATCAGGTTTCCATACCGCCAGCCGCTCACGCCATAGAAACTATACTAGTATCCCCTAACACTGGGAACTATTTTAACTCCGCCACCTTAGGCCAGTCAATGTATGCTTTCCAGGCACATTTTGCCAATATAACTGCACCACATTTGCCACCATGATGACATAAATGGTATATGCCGAGTCCCTTCTTATTTATTCCTTTGTGTAATTTACCGGTTTCCTACCGCAAATACTGCCACTGCAGTTACACCACCAATATACACCACTAGATTTTAATATTGACTCTCTTACTACAGGGACATTCATGCAGTTTTGACCTGAATTCACTACTAGTGAACCATGGCATCATGGAAACTCACTAACACTTCACTCTGTGACGTTTACTCCAACTAACTAGCTAATTATTTCGGGCTAAGGATATTTCCATTGTGCCAAATTCCAATAATCACACAAGTAATCACACAAATGTAAGAATTCCTTAAAACAGTGCACTATAACCAAATGCGCATACTCCAAATTTATTACAGTATACACATCATTAACTTGCTTTAATAATACATTTTGTAACCCATGGAATCAAAATGATTGTCATTTGTACTCACAATGAATGTATTTCTAATAATGATTTTTGTTTACGAGGTATTGTCATATTGTTACTCTGGATATAATACACTCTTGGTTATTTTATACCTTACACCGTGTCACACATGAATGGCATGTGCTTTCGAGTAATGGGGTTAATAATTCTCTCTCTCTCTCATTTGTATGTTTAATTTCCAGCATCCATTTTTCATTCTCATAACATTCAAACCTTTGATTACAACCAAACATGATTCATTTCTCAATATTTACGTCAATTACCAATGTGTTGTGTTGTCTAACGAAAGCAATAACATGATGGATGCATGTGCCACTTATATGGAGTTCGTGGATATATTTTTCCTTTAATAAAATGCCAATGTCGACCCAAAAAGTGAATAAATGATAACAGTACAAGGTCAGATTCTTTCATTTTATTATCAAATAAGCATTTTATTTATCTATTTTATTGTAGCATGCGGTGTGGCCGGTTGCACCGGGGGGGGGGAGGGGGTACAAATTGAACCCAATTTATTTCATTTCCTAAGTCTAAGTCTTGGGACACATGACATAGGTTTAAAAAAATGTCACCATAACTTCTGATCAACTCTAAGGCAAATAAATTAAAATAGTTTAAAGCCATGGGAATCTGCCCTGCATCAGCTCCTGTGATCACTATCAGGTCTCAAAATAAATCCATTTTCTTGATCAGCCAAATATGTGTGTCTATATATATATATATATATATATATATATATATATATATATATATATATATACACATGTGTGTTTGTGTGTGTGTGTGTGTCCTAATCATTTATACATGTAGAGTAAAGGAATCAAGTGAAAGGTATTCTCTGTGTATGAAAATCTTTGTGTCATTGATATGGTTCATAATGATGCAGTGAGATCGAAAGCTTGTAGTGAACTTAACATTGTAGTGTTAACATCTGAAGGTTGGTTCAAAGATGAGAAGCTAAGAATTATTTGCATGATGCTGATTTGGGTGATGAGTTCAAAAGGAAACAGACAAATACTGCAAACAATATGGAATTAGATGAAGCTGTGTACACCTGTTCTTATCTCTGGAAGAATTCTCAAGGCCTTTGCAGAGAAAATGCAAAATGTATCAATAATGACTGGCGATGTGGCAAAGCAAGGATGGATTGGAGCTTCCAACACTGGCATGAACATTTGGTGTTGATGAATCAGGCCATGATGTTTAAATTTATTTCTCGCAATGAATATATATCGTTTGGAGAAAGAAATCATGCTTAACTTTGAATGAACAATAAACAAGCATGTGTCAAATTCAACAAAACAATGTGAAGCTAACAAAAGCAAGCTACTGTTTTTTCATGTATTTTTTTCATACCCTTTAATTTTTCATACATATCACTCTGTATTTTTCCAAAAAAATCCACTAAATTATCAGACATAATTTCTATTAAGAAGATTTACGTTTGCAAACAAGATCGAAAATAGCATATTGCCATTTTGTTTTTACAAAACTTAATAATTAATTTTTGGTGAGAAAATACAATCATTGATGCATAGGTATGGGCGCCCACAGTATAGGTCAAGAGAGGTCACATGATCCCCCCCAAAAATCATACTGTAAATATATATATATATATATATATATATATATATATATATATATATATAAATTCCAACAAGTTTAATCATGCAAATGAAGCTGAAAATATGTCACAAGATTCTGTTCAAAACACTTAGTAAATATTAACTTTAGTTTCAGAATGCTTACTATACTAGCTCTCCTGGCCTCCCCCCTTGCAAAAAATCCTGCAGGCACCAATATGCGATGACAAGTTGATAAGAAATGGACAAACAGATCATATTTTTTAAATATTATCGTTGAATAGTTCTCCTTATTAAGTCCGTCACCGTAAAAAAACACCATGTGCATTTTAAAATGAGTTTTAAAATGAGTTCGGAAGACCTTTGATGTTTTCTTATCCAACAAAAATTACATCTCAGTACATGTTCAAGTGAAGATCACAGACCATTGGTCAACTAGTCTTACTGTTTCATTACAGTCGTACAAATGTAATATATAAAAACCTAGTCATTTTCTATAGTAAATATGAAAGTCAAAGACTCTGTTAAATCAATTTGTACATATGCATATACTATCTTTTAAGTGCTTATTCTATTTTGACTTGAATATAATTAACATTTTATTGCAAATCTATTCTACCATATACCCCACTACTATTTTTACTGGTGAGCTCGAATAACAAGTAATGTATATGACTGCTTGTCCTTATAACATCTGTTGTATTCATTTCCCTAAAGAGAGCCGCATTTCCCTACTGGCAGTCTCGCTGATTCGACCTCTTCTGTCGATTCTTGTCCTTTATCTGGTTTCAATTGGAATAACCAAAGCTCTAAGCATGTTTAATTATTTTGTAAATAACACTGCATAGCCATGTGGTTGCTGTGACAATGTACATCATAATTAAAACAAGAATGAATTGTTGATTTAGCGGTGTTTATTGATAATGGTAGGGTCATAATACATGACAATTATCACAATCATCAGGTAGGTTTTTTCTCCTTGCAAAAGCTACAAATAAAAACCACATTGAATAAATACGGTCTTGTACACTGACAAAATTTTGTTTCATCTCTCTCTCTCTTGCTCTCACACACATGCGCATTTGCACGTATTAACTAAAACTTGATTTCAAGTCCTTTATTTTTTATTGTAATTTGATAATGAGATTATTGTTGCTGTAAAAATACAAACTGCACTTAATGTTTTGACAATAAATAATACCCATAACTAATACATGTTCAAACCATCTTAATCATTTTGCCAACATTACACAACATAACAGCTACATATTGTCTAAAGTCTAAATGCAGACGAGCTTGCACACACTTGAATTAAGAGCAGAATGAGACAGAAAACATATGTTTACATTGTTCATTTGTAACATTAGGTTGTCGAGTAGGGTGTGTTCTGTAGAACTTGTTCAAGTACGATCCTTTTATTTTTCATAAATGGTCAGTACCACCAAATGATAATTATTTATTTTACATATGATTTTTCGTACACTGAATTTAATAATTATTTTTTTGTGTATGAAAAATAACATGAAATATGGTACGCCTTTATAAAGAGATATTTATTCAGTGAATTTTAACACATAAAACAAGTATTCAACAATGTAACCAGCAACCCCCCACTCAGTGTTCAGTTACCCAACATTTTCAAGCTGTGAAAGCTAGCTATGCATATGCTCCTTTAGAAGGAAGCACACAAAAATATCCATAAACAGATAAGGAAAAAGTATGCTCAAACATAATAAACATATTAATATTTATTCAACAAGATTTTGATTTCAGTAGAGCTCTAAAAGGTGGATCAGGAAGAAAGAGAGACAGATATTTGAAGTGTTAGGTAAATATTGAACTATGGCAATTCCTCCTCCCCCTTCTTTGTTACTACTCCCCACTTCTTTTGGTGGCAAAGGAAAAGTCCCCCTTAAGATCAAATATTGGCAGCATCTCTCATTAAATTGTACATGGGGAACAAATTTGGAATTTCTCTTTTAATGCAGAGATATTTAACTAGTGAATAAAGGTGATGATTGAATAAATGAAATTAGCAAAGAATCAGCAAGGGGGAAGATTTTAACTGCTCAAGTTTATCACATTGTGTAATTTTTTAAAGTTATAGAACAGAACAGGGTGTTGTCAATAGTTTTCCTTCTTGACTAACAAATACAAGTAACTATGACTGGAGCAGTCATTTGCTTCTGCAGGAAGTACAATTTTGTTGGTAGTCATTCTCATTTCCCTTGCACGGATTTGTTCTAGATGAGATTTTCTTTACCAGAGGAAATTGCTTTATTACTTTTGTTTTAAAGATAACATCGTAATGTCTTCCAAGTTTAAAGATAACATCGTAATGTCTTCCAAGTTTAAGTGAGACATGAAATTGGTAATTAGATGTTTTCAAAGCATTTATGCCATGCAAAACAAAAGGCCTAGTGGCTAAAGTGAGTTCAATGGAGCCACCATTAAACAGCCTAAAATGTTGAATAAAACTCACTGACAACCAACAGGTTGTCTGTTTCAAAGTACTTTTGTTTTCTTGTGATCTATGATAACTGCATATAAATGTATAACTATTATCACTATCTGTAATCTGCATACTGGAAATACAACCAGTATGTCAACATACATAAAGGGACACGACCTACCTTCCAAAGATGAAAAGACCAAGTTCATATGTATATCGTTATGTATCATATCGCAGGCAGTGTATCGTGAATCGAATCCATACGTGGCACATGTGTATCATTTCACCCCTAAATAACATATTAAGGGATACTGCAAATCAGATCATTCTGGGATTATATTTATTATATTAGTGTGTGACATAACAGAATTTGGGTCACATAACTGTATTTAAAATATCAAGCATCATATATTTCTTTAAAAATAGAATCCATGTAATAATATGATCATATTTTCAACTGGTTTTATCTTAATTTTTGTTTTTGTTTTGTAAATTTACCGTACATTATGAATCTAATTTGGCATTTTTATTTCTCTAATGTTTAACTCTGACCCATGGAGAAGTCATCCTTCAGACAGCTCTGACTTGCCAAATACACCCCAACTTATAGGCAGTACAAAAAGAAATAAACTTTTGTATTTCATAAAATGAGGGAGTGTGGTCAACTTATAATCGAGTATATACTGTAGTTTAGAAGGGTAATGGTAACAAACATGTGCTAACAGACAGATTGCAGATGAGATGGACAATGGGCCAGTCTAGAGATAATAATACTTTATTTACAGAAGGTAATTGTTGTTGTTGTAGGGTTTAACGCCATTTTTCAGCACACAATAGGCTATACATGGCGGCCAGTATTAATGGTGGAGGAAGAACCCAGGAAAACCTCGGAAAGAACCACCGACCCACGAGAAGCTACTGGCAAGCTTTCTCACATACCCACATTGGCTGAATCCGCGACTCGAACCTACGCAGACAGAGGTGAGATGGCAGTGATCCGTAACGGAGAGCGCTTTAGACCACTCGGCCACTCGGGGCCCCCCACAGAAGGTAACTCATTAAGTCAAAGAATATCTTTATATCTTCTTAAGATGATAGTAATGTGCATGAAGTTAGTATAAATGACAGTGATATTTAATTTAACACACCTGAAGTATCATACACACCTAACTGAAGTATAATCCATAATTTACAGATACATACTCATGATCTCTTGCACAAATAAAAATCATGCCACTTAAATCATCATATACTAAATATTGCTATAATCTTTAATCTTTAAAAAATCCAAATTCACATTAATCTTTAAGGAAAACCATTCTTCGATTGTACTTCCAGAAGTATTATTTGTGTTACTCTTGATCCCATAATTATCTCACTTGAAAGTACACAAGTCTAAATCTAGGGTGTGGATGGATGTACAAACAAACATACAAACGAATCCCAAAATTATTGCTATAATGACTTCTGACCATGGCAGCAGGGTTAAAAAGAAATGAACAGCTCAAAAATATGATACAAACCCATTACATGAATGACCAATAACAATTTAAATTGTATTACTAATAACATGGTGCAACAATACCAAGGAGAAACCAAATGATAATTTCTGGTTAGAATCAAGGATACTTTGGGATATCCCCAATATTATAAAGATATTCTAGTATCAATACTTTTAATTCTAATCCCAAAATGGTAGGTAAAAACAATTTGATAATGTAAGACATTTTATCTGACTCATATTATGACAATGAACAGTCAAAAAAATTCTGGATACACAGATTGATGCTCTTCACCCATTATGGATTAACATTTTTGGAAAACTGAAAGCTTTGCAGTCAAGGTGTTTTGCTTTTCTACTTAATAGTCCTAGTCGCAACATAATAAATCATTAGCCCATATAACGTGATCAATCATTGCCAGTTATCTTGCCTTGATGCTTTCATAACAAAATGTTGTGAACTTAGTTTTGAACAAACCATGCTTATAATATTCACATTAAAGCAAAGTTATGTTAAATTAGTTTCTAAAAATCTATAAAAATAATGAAGTGTCTGGATATATACTGTCCTGGAACAAACTGCCTACATCTTTTGGTATTCTGATCTCCAGCCCTGTATTTATATCCTAATTTAAACACTGTTATGCACACTTGAATGTATCTCAGATTTATCGTGAATGGTGAAGGAGGAAATTCAACACACAAGTCACACAAATGACTGAATGAGCATCTTCATGTTATTACTGCAATGAATGTGCTCTAGCAAAACCCTGAAGGATATGATAAATTCTGACTTATACTTTTCTCATAATTCTCATAAAGATGTATAAAGCAGAGCAACTTACAATACACATCAAAGAAGATGGTCTGGTTGACCCCCGCTGAACATAACCATAAACCTCCATCTCTTGTTCTATTCAGGGATGATATTGTCACTTCTGCTTTGTCATTATCAGCAGTGAATGTATAGCCACGCTGAAGGTCCATACCTGGAAGACATTTTTGATGGTTGCAATTTGCCTTGTAAAGTCCTTTGTGATACCATATCCTGCTTGTTTCAACTGAATAGCAAGATATTGTCGCTCTTGTGTAAATTTCAGGGAAAGATGGGCTGACGATAATTAAACCTGTAACTAAAGAAACAAAAATATACATAACTTCCTAGCATAAACAAATTCTCTGAAAACTTCTTTATAAAGTATTTTAAATATTTAATATAAATATTGGCAAGATTTAACACAGGTACATTTTTACAGCTTGCATGAAATTTATGTTCCACTGCTCAGAACGTTATCTGACAGCAATCTGTTTATAAATCCAATGTTTCTCAACACACAAATACTATGACCTTGCCAATTGTAAATATAAATTATAAACTTACGAGAATAGCTATAAGTTTATTAGGCTGCATAATGCTCTGCTATGAAGAATTTGTAAGAATTCAAAATAAGAATATTTATTCTTTTCATCTCTTAAGTGTTGAAACGATGTCTGATAGTCTTGAACTACAAAATGCTCAAACTAACCAACGTTACAATCATGCTGGGTTTAATATCAGAACCATTTTCATTTAGGACAAACATAGATATCATTACAAAACGCTTGTAAAAATGACAATATAGTCATCAGTTCAGGAGGATTACAAATAACATACTTTCAAAGACAGCCATTCTGTCTGATATATTTGATGAAAGATTGGGGCCACCTGTATTAAACTCAACCATATATCTCAAGTCTTTTAGTGCATGCCCACTGTCAATATGACCATCAATTTGGGAAGAGTAGTGGTAACAAGATTTTAAAGATGGCTACCATGGTATCTATACACCCAATGTTAGAACAGCATCATTTGAATTCAGAATCAACTAGGCACAACAAAATGTCTGTTGGTAAAAATCTAATGCTGAAATGATTTTCTATTTAGAAAGAGTAGCAATTACACAATTTTCAACATGGCTGCCATGCAGGCCATATTGGAAATTAGATCATTTTGGAACAACTAGCCAACTGATTAATAAAAAGGGGGGGGGAGGTATATGTAATTTTAATTACCCATCGCTATAATGTAGCTTAATCTGTTAAATGTTGAAAATTCAATGTAAATGCATCATCCCAGAGTTAAGAATTGACAAATGACACAGGTACACTTATATACCAGCTGGACATGTGCAGAAACAGTCATCATTTTCAGTGACAATGGCACTGCAGGACATAATGGTGAGGTGGAAGGAGAACATTTGGTAATAACGATGGGTACATTTAACATAACTAATATTAGTCTTATCCCCCCACCCCAAAAATGCTACATTTTAATAGCAGCAATACATTACTAATTGCCATCACGTAGCTGTATTTGTCAGTTAGGTGGGCAGTTGATGTCTCAACTGAGCAAAGACAAATGGAAACTACTAACCATTAGAGGGAGAGATCCACTTTACAATGTGTTGGTGTCTCTAGGATAGATGTTGTGCTGCAACTATAGGCCCCAGAGAAAAAGTTCCTGCACTAACAAGCAGAAGGAGAAGATAGTATGGAATCATCAAATGTTCCCTTTGTGATGTGCCCCAGGGAAGAGTGAACGAGATTGGTCCATGAGAAAGTAATGTTTCAAACCTCATGGGCTTAATTAAAATAGGTTTGCAGTGTCCTTCCTTGTTATAATAACCTATTGCTATCATTTCCACCTCAGATTTGACTGAGACTGGGAATCTCTATTGGTGAATGAGCTACCAAAGGTGACCAATTTTTGGCTAAAATCACTGACTGACAAAGGTGATAAATAGATTAATGATGCCTGCTAAACTTGAATGGGCCTTTGTCTATAGGCAAGGTAATAATATTGCTGATGATACAGCAAGTCAACATACATTTGAGTGTGAAGTCCCAAAAAGAGGCCTCACTCAAAGGTTCATAGTGAGTTTGGGTCAAAGGCCATGAAAGACAGTACATATTCCATCAGAGCATAAAAGAGTGCAAGGGAGGTCAAAATATCTACGATCAGCAAGCTGTGCATTGGCCTGAAAAACTGTTAAGTGTGTTGGAATTAGCAGTTTTATAGCCATTTGAATAAAAAAGAATTTTAAAACATCAGCATTAGATGGTAAAGAGGGCACAATGGGTCAACGTGTTTCTTACTGTACCAATTATAGAAGATTCTCCATCAGATATCATAAACCGCAGATGTCTCCAATTGTGAAAGATGCAACGGCCAACCCAGCCTCAAAACCTGTCCTGGCAGATATGGCTTGAGATGAGCCAAGTGTAAAAGTGGAGAATCTGTGGGGTGTTGAGGAGGTATGATCCTGGATGTTGTGACACAAAATCCCTCCTGTGACTGGAGACCTGAGTAACAGATCTAGAATGTCACTGAAAGATATGATTGACCAAAGGACAATGAGAATGATCTGAGTAGTTTAAGTTCTGACTTGCAGAATGTGAGGTAGCAGAAGAAATAGTGGGAAACATATACAAATAGTAATACTGAAAGATGAGGTCTTCTGTGTAAGCTCCCTGATCTGTGACAGGAGCCTCATTGCAAACAGGTCTACCAAAGGTGAAAATGAATGAACTCTGTTATGGAGTCATGAAGACACCATTTCATAAGATGGCTCTACCATTCCTGGAACAGCTGTCTACTAATATGTTCTTCCCTAGAAAGTGGGAGGCTCAAAGGACAATGCTGTCCAAGGTAGCCCAGCGGAGGAAATTCCAGACCACCATGCAAAGAGAAGGAGCACCCTGGTGTGTGTCTTACTGACCTTAGAGAAATGCTACAAAGCTGAGTTGTCTATGGATAGTAACACAATATTGTGGTAATCCACTTCCTCCTCTAGAGTGAGCAAAGTGTTTTGTGTGGTGCTCCACCTCCCTAACAGGAGAGAGCAACACCTGGGATTTGCAGCACGACAATCGCAAATCAATGCTCAAGGTAGATTTGGCTGTGTGATAAACCTGTCACATATCTTCAGATTCTGCAGACTTGCCAGAAGAGTTATCTTTAGGGCCAAACATACAATTGAGTTAGTTCAAAAGTCAACTGACAATGATGCAATCTGCCAAGATAAATGCTGCAGCTGCTGGTAAAGTAATACTAACAAAACTTCCATTGTGGATGCCAAGATTAACTCCATCACGAACAGAAGAAGCATGGTTGTTATCGTTCATGAATAGTAGTGGTAAGTAAACGTTGTTGTGGCTGATGATGACCACAGACCCAGTTATATAAAGCACAGCAAAATTCATTTGCATGGCAGATATCATCTCAACAGGGAATTTCAGCACCATGACATATATTCATTGCTTTTCAAATTAACACAAGAATAGAACATCATGAAACAAACCCAATGGTTTGACAGATTAGCAGTGTCTGTGATTTCATTAAGAATACACCTTATCAGGAACCATCCAAAGACAATGTAGAGTTTCGAACAGAAAAACATAACATGGGTATATCATAGTTTGATGTGACTGATGGGGCATCATTAGAATGTTGATTCTGGTTTGTCAGCATGATTTCTCAACACTATATCCAATCTATTACTTTTCAATGGAACATCTGATTTCTCTAGACAATGTCATTGATATACATGTGCAAGCTGCTGTTAATACCTCATGTTGTTCATGTAAACCAGCCAATGACAATTCCATTTCGCATTGGAGTTATTTGATAAATCTATAATCTGTCACTAGTGTATATCTACCCTCTTGCTGCTGTATTGTCTCAAAATCATTGTTGAACCTCGATACCATTTTACTGTAATTGTTCACTCTCAGAGATAATCTTGTTAATATTTTCCTGGTTCATTATACAGTAAGTATATTTCTTTAATAAAAGAGTTTATTGAGATCAATTTCGATAAGGTGTTGCTGGATCATTTTAACTTATTATGATGAATCCATGCGGGGTTTTCAGAACATGTGCAAAGATGTTTTTAAACTTATTTATGTCCATGTTGCCTAGACACCAAGACTGATGAATATCTTGCAGCATATGTATGTCAACATCATTAATATTAAGCAAACAAATTGCAGTTACCTCTGATCACTTTGGGGACTTGAGTGTACTGCTGTTTACGTACTGCTGTGTAATGTAAATAACATCTGTGTTTTTATGTCTTACCCGTAAAAATATTCTGGCCAGATTTGCTTGTTTGTCAAGCACGACATCATCGTAAACCACCAGATTGTTGATATCCCTGTTAAAATCCTCGATGTCAGTGATAAATGCAACAACATCATCTTCATCTTTTGCATTTTCATTAAATTCCTTAAGAACGTTATAGCATCATTGGTCATCCATAGATGGCGCTACTGAATTAAGTTTATCCCATTTAAGCCACCTCATTATCGAGTTGAGTGAAAACTTAGTTTTACCAGACACAAACAGACCAATTATACTAGCTCGAATGGATTTTGGTAATACATATAATGCTCGATTGGTGCCTGCTTGCATGTCATTGGAAGGTCAACCACATTTATATTGTACAAATATAGTATTATTTATACTAATGACTTTATACTGTGTTTGATGCAAGACAGTCATGGATACTAATGGGTTAAACAAAAAACACGGTGAAAAATAATGTGCAGACGATCTCAGGTAACTGTATAAGATGCGACATAAAAAAGTATTAGTTTATGGTGTCGGATCGCTCTGCGATCCATGGCAGTGATATCACCATGAAACTCGGGGAAATAAACGAGAATGCCATGATCTAAGTACCGAAGAGAAAAACATCTTCGGGGATATAATTATTGTGGTCCTGGAACCCGACTTGATATTAGAATTGATGAAAAAAATCAACCCAAACCAGGAGAGTTTCCGGTATATGCGACTGATTGGACAGACCATACTCATGATATCATGTATAAAAACAAAGATATGCAACAACATATCATGGACGTGAAGTTTATTCACACATTGAAGTTGACCATATACAAAAACATACAAGAACTGGTTGATAAGATTGGCAATGAGTGGTAAGTTAGGTGTGCGTGAGGGGCAATTATTGTCAGATAATTACATAAAAGAGTCGATTTAGATGTCAAAGCAGACATTGGAGAGGTACAACACAAATTATCAAACTCGCCAATGCAGCAGGTGCAAACATGCTGCTGCTGCAGATTGGTTGTCATGACAGGCAATAACACGTCCCGAAACAATTCAGGATGGATGGTTTGATGTCAGCACACCCAATGAAGTTCATCAGGCAGATATTTTGTTTTTACCTCATGAAGTCATTGGCACATTATGAAAACAGTGTATGTCAATACTGCATTTTTTATAATTTGGTTCTACATAGGTTTAAGCGGTGAGTATTCACTTCATTTGGATTCGTTTACATCAACATTCCTTTGGAAGGTCATTATTTAGTTGCCATAATAAGTACTTACAGCAAAATCAATGTTAAAGTACGTAGACATTTCTGGGTGAAATGAACCTAAAGGTGTGGTCCAGTATAATCTGGATTGAATGTCGCATGCTGTGATTTCACAATGAAAGATACGCATATTGATAAACAAATTTGTACTACTCTATATAGTGATGATTCTACTGGACATGCCTTTTCTTGACCCAAGCTTAGTACATGGCCACCATTAAAAAATAACCATAGATATCGATAATCTGATGATAGTTACCATGCAAAATATTAAATAATCAGGATTGAATCAGTATGTATTTAATTTCCACTGGTTAAAGAATATTACTGTGGTGTTAAATTTTAAAAGAACAATTATTATTTAATTTGAGTAATTGTGTATACATGACCCATATGAATTTACTATAGTTTCATACAAGTATTAGCGTAACGTAAGTTTTAATTTCTTTTTTAATATTTCCTATTTTGCAATACAAACAGATATTTATTCATCCATCGAGTACAATCGTCTTTTGACTTTCATTAACTGCAAGCTTAAAAACACAAAATTGTTTCCAGTATGTATTTAATTTCCATTGTGTTCCATTTTTCCACTGCGAATTTTAGTTATACCATCACTGTGTAGCGATAACAACATAACTAAAGGGCGCATCAGGCAAGCAGAGTGCCACGATCTTACTATTTTTGTACAGAGAAGGTACCCGTCATTATGGGGCTCCCAGTCTTTAACTTTGATTGGATAATTTCATGAATAGCGGGAACATTTTACATCATAACCTATGCAAAGGAAACCATTTGGCTTTTCTTTTAAACTATATGTTATTGGTAAGAATTTGATACATCTCAGAGAAAATTTTCATGAAAAATCCACAAAATGTGTGTATCATTGAGGGTTTCACACAGAAGAGGTTTTATTTATCTAAACACAGAATGTGCCAAGAATATTTTGGTACTTATCTTCATTTTGTGGGGATAGAGTTGCATTATAACATACCCTCCTTCTCATCTTTAACTCGAAATGCATGTAAGTTCTCTCCCTTGAGCACTTGGTAGAGGTAGCAACCACAGAGTCTGACATTTTATCAATAAAGAACAATGAAATCTGTGACAAAATGAAATCGCCTTCTCTGTATAAAAAATATACATATATTTAAAGTACATTAAGGTGATTTATAAGGTACTTTACTGACAAAAGGTTAGACTCCTTCAGTAGCGACTATATACTCAATGAATATAAATATTGTTGCTACCGCTACCTGTAACCAGCTGTTTGATTTATTATTACTGCTACAACATAGTATAAAACCTGTTTGATACCTTTGGATATGAAATTAATGTAGTAGTAAAAACGATTAATACAAATTTATACTTGTATCTTCACAAATGAGATGTGATTGTTTTCTGTTTGAAGAATATGACCCCCCCCACCCTGTAATAATTTAAAAGAAACTTTTAAAGTTTTTAAGGTTACTCACAGCTCAAACTGTTGTAGCATCTATACCCCCTGCATAAACATTTTCATTTGTCTTTGATAATATCTTTATTTTACACTGTTTAAAATATAAGTTAATATTATTATGACAAAAAATGTCAGCACAATTCAACTATGCAATAAAGCAACTGCAAAATAAATAAATATAAATAAAAAGTATATACAGTACTGTATTTAACTTTTCAGAGGAAATATTAGAGAAAAATAAATATACAGTGTATTATGCAAACTTTTTTTTTGTCATAAAAACAGTATTTTTAGATGAATTAGTCTAAACAAAGTCTCATACAGGTAGGCATTTAAAAGGAATAAATATCTGGATTGTCTTGTTACACTGTCCTTATAGATTGCTTTTGAAAAGTAAGGAGGCAGATGTTACCAATCCCTTTTGTTTTTCACTTTTGCATGAATAAAAACAAGCTTTACACATAATAAGGCTTTTGGATTGGACATACACTCATAATTGTAAATTCTGAGTAATTATAGCTGCAAATTCTGGATTGGCCGAGTCACATTTCCCCAAAATTTCCTTTTATATACCACATACATTTGTAAATTATGCCTCAGGTACAGTCTGTTTATATTCTCTAGGGTAAATGGGTCTTATTCCAACCACCGGGATAATTCTGTCCACTTTCAAGATTATAATATCAAACATACAGAAAGTAAATATTTGATGCATATTAACAATAACAAATACCAAAAAAAAGAAAAGCATTTCTTTACCCTGGAGTGGTTACCCTAATGGCACCAAATATAGTGAGATCGTGCTAATGCAAAGTTATGTCAGGTACTATTCTGGTAAAGTGTTGCAAGCGGGAAATTTCAAGTTTCATCAAGGAAGATTTGGGTCTGCACTATTTGCATGCCAGGTTTGTATTATCATATTATAAATGAATATCATTGATTTTTCTTCACACAGAGAGTTTTATCTTTGCAATCTAAACTGAACTATATATCCAATTAATTATATTTTTCCAATATTTCCAAAGAAATAAAAAGGCCAGAATTACCCATGATATTCTCCTGTGCCAGGGGTAATTCTGACCAGTCTTGCATGTGATAAAACCTTTTAGGCTCTTTATTCGGTTGTATCTACTTGCATGCCTACATCAATAAACTGACACTCATAGCAATGAAGAAACTTTGATCAATGAATTAAAAGCTTGATGATTAGATATTTAATAGATTTTTTTGATACACAAAGGTATTAAGATGTGGCTGCTGTTTTTATCATGTATCAAACTTTGTTTATATATATATATATATATATATATATATATATATATATATATATATATATATATGTCTATGTATAAGCTTAAACTCTGGCAGGATGCCAAAGAAGAAAATGAATATACAGTATGCATATAAGATTTAGAATCCACTCTATCAGCAATAAGAGCTGGGCTGAGCTATAGGAAAGCCAGGTTGAAATATGGAATCCCCAAAATGACCTTAGTGGACCATGTGACTGGTCGTAACCTGTCAGGGTCCAAACCAGGACAACCTCAGGTTATACCGGCAAAGGGTGAAGAAGGCATTATTGTGAAGTCACTGGAAGCATTGTCAAAAGAATTTGGGATTACCAAGAAGCAGCTGTTGACGAAGACCGCCACATTATACAAAAGAATAAAAATTAGTACACCATTTAAAAATGGGATACCAGGAGAAGATTGGTGAAAGGTTTAAAGGCTCAATAGTCTGAAATAGCACTCAGAAAACCTGAAGTTGTCAACATCACATAGCAGAATGATGAACCCCACAGTTGCTGATAATTTCTTCCAAGATTTTCAAAGAAATATTTACAAATTTAAATCTACATGACAGTCCTCATTTAATAAGGAATTGTGACAAGACAGGCAAACAGTTTGAACACACTCCAACAACTGTGTGTACCAGAAAACAGGCCAGAAGTGTAACTGGTGGAATATCTAACTCTATAGAGAAAATATTACAATCCTCGCCTGTGTCAGTGCAGCAGGAACAGCATTGCCTCCCATGTGCATTGCCAGAGGAAAGACAAAGAAGTGTTTGCAGTCATTTAACTGCACAGATGCCCCATCTGGTACAGTATGGACCTACCAGGAGAAAGCTTGGGTGTGGGATATTTTAGGTGAAGAATGGTTATGGGGAGTTTTCTTGAAGAAATTTGGCCCTGAGCGACCATAGCTTTTGATCCTCAATTCTCATGGGTTGCATGAAGTCACTGGATTACTAGAAGAAGCAACCAAAAAAAAGAGAATATCCATATTTTAGCATTACCGCCACACACCACACACTAATTACAGCCCTTAGATAGAAGTGTTTTTGGGCCTTTCAGTAAAGCCTACAACAGGGTATGCACAGAGTTCCTGACAGAAAATCCTGGATTACTTATCAATAAGGCCACATGGCCAAGACTATTCCGTCTGGCATAGCAAGATGCATTCACATCCAGCAACATAAATAAGCAGCTTCAATGGAACTGGTCTCTTCCCAATCAAAGAGCAGCTATACCAGAGTCTGCTTTCTTGCCATCAGTACCATATGATAGTCCTCAGCCTGAGTCTGCCCTTTCAAGAGCATTACCAATCAATAGTCTCCGCATATATCACCTAATTCAACAACTTCAGACCCTGTAGCTTCTCCATTTAATGCATGTAACACAATCCCTGTCAAAAAAGTCCTGTCAGCCTCAATGACATTTCAGGATTTCAATGATACCGAAACAACACCGCAAGAAGGACTTATTTTAGTAGAGGTACCCAGTGAGGCAGTTGAAAACCTTCAGCATTCTCCATACATCATTGGCTCAGATAATGCTTTTGGCTCGTACAACCAATGACGAGCTTGATGTCAGCACACTGTTCATCAATTTGGCAAATGGAACATCACTGTTTGAAGGCGAGAAAGAGAAAGAAATGCCACATACTTCATTGTCATCAATGAGTAATGATGAATAGAGTGCAAATTTTGATGTCATGGAATCCCGAATTAGATAATATTTTTGGTACTGCCATTGCAGACAGAACACAAAGGCCAACGTTAAAACATGTCATCACATTGCATCATCTTTTGACAAGTGTTGTTATAAATTTATGAGAAGAAAATGGCTCTCATTCTCAAGGGGAGAAAAAGCAGTGGTGAAAGAAAATAGAAAAAGAAAAGCAAAAGAGAGAATGGCTAAAAAAGACTGAAGCTAAAAATACTTCAAACTCAAAGTAAGATTCTAAAGGAGAAATACTAGAGTAGCGAAATGAAAATATATTCAAAATTAGGTAAACTGCAATGAAATTCATAGCTTGTTTTAATAAATGTTCTTTTGACATGTTCTTTTGTGCTGCCTATTAAACTGAAGTGCTATCAGTATGTTTGTTGGATTTTCTTTCCTAAACACAGGTACTTAGAAATATGCTAAATAATGCCACATCAGAGCCATAGAAAGCTAATTTGTATCTGGATCATAGAAGCAATTGTCTCTTGATTGCATGCAAATATTTATTAGGCATTTTGGCTATATATTGATGAAGAAGTAAAACTTGGAAGGGGGCAGCGTAAAAGTGAAATGAAAGTATTTAACAGATGAATACTATAATACTCCCATTAAGAAGATGCCAGTCTTTGCAAGGAAAACATTGACCATTGTTATTCTTTAAATTGTGGCCAATTTGCTAACATTTCATGCCAGAATAATTATTAACCACAATGTACTAAAATTAAGATCTCTTTCGAAAGTTATAATAATAATAATAATTTTTATATTGCCTTTAACACCATACAAGACATATAGCAATACAACATAAATACACACAAAATTAAAAAGAAGTAGAGTTAAAACATATAGGTATGACAAAACAAAACCATAAGACAGGCAGAAATACATACATATTGTATACTAAATTGACCAAAACTGCCACCGATCATAGGTGCCTATTTTTCTGTTGAGAAAGTGATCTTTTGTTCTTTTTCTGTTTATTTTTTTAATTTAAAAAAACTGTTACCTTACATAATCTATTGAATCTGCACAAGTCTAACTTGGGAGTGGGGCAGCAGATATAAATTTTTTGCTACCATGGAGTGTGTATAAGCATAAAAAATATACATTTGTAACTATCTTGCATAATTGCAGGAATTATTGTGATAATAATACATTACTTGGAATCTAATTAAATAATTAAATTAAAGGTATGTGGATTATGTTTTACATGGATGCTCAGGATTACCCATTGGTACTAACTGCCTGTATGCCAGTCAGAAATATCCAGGTATTGTAGATTGAATTATCCACAACCCACATTGATCAGATTGAATAAAATCTTATTTTCTGTGGCCATTTCTTTTCTGCCACTGATATTTGTGGCCTTACCTCAATGCTGATGTAATACAAAGTTGACCTTTGACCCACAGACATAAGCCTTATATTTTGATATGTTTAAAGGACAGTGTTGTTTCCAATGGGGTCAGAATAAGACCCATTTACCCTAGTGACTGTTTCATTAATTGACCCCAGAAAACCTTCAATTACTGGATTTGTTGTCAATATATATATATTCTTTCTCTTGCAGGCAATAAAACTAGTTGTTTGTACTTGTTTTGAGCAGAAACCATGAAAAGGAGTATACTTTATTTGCTAATTTGTTATTTCTGATACTCTGACCTTCTCAAAAGTACTATATTTATTAACCTGAAATGAAATTTTAAATTTGGCCCGTTATCATCAAAGGTGCTCTATGACAGCTTGATGTTGAGAAGAAAAAAAAGAATAATCTGAAGGAAAATAAATCATACAGAGTGACAAAAATACTTTAGATTACCCCCATGACCCGTTCTGACATAGGACCCTGTCTACCATACTATATAAGAGAGAAGGTATGTAACTTCCAAATACTTGGCTCCACCCATGACCCTCGATTTCCTTCTGCTATTTCTGTCTTTGAAGGCACACGACGATACTATATGTTTTGTTTTACTCCTGAAATATGTTTCTATTCATCAAGCCATCATTGAATTTTCTGCGTTGTACCAAACAAAAGTTATGGGCTCTGAAACGTGCAATTTTCGAGAAATTTACCTCTTGGGACAAGTCCGAGCACATGTGACATCCAGTGAATAGAGCTATATGTATCATGTTTGCAACTCTACGATGCAACCCTTCTTTAATTACAGAACAATGGTAGATGCACAAGTAAGTTTTTACTTAACATTAACTCGATGAATCAACTTGAATCCTGTTCCATGGAAGAATTAGACATTGTCTTTTTCACTGCACACATGGTAAAAAAAGTGACTCTCTTTTCAAAGCAGGTAAACTATGTGGCACACATGTCAAAGCCAAAATATGATTGTCTCAAAAGGTTATACTTAAATAACATCCATGCATCAGAGACCCCTTTCATGATGTAGACTATTTGTACCCAGGCAAATATAGGTAATAACATGACTGTACCATGTTAGGAATCATCTGAATGTGTTAAATTAATGATGGTATACATTAAGGTATAACCTTTTGAGCCATTCATATTTCGGCATTGATGTGTGTGCCGCATAGTTTACCTGTTTTGAAAATAGTAGCTTTTTACCATGCTTAATTAATGAAGGGATGTATCAAAGAGTTGCAAACATGGTACACGTAGCTCTTTTGACCAGTTGTCACATGCGCTTGGACGTGTCCCAAGAGGTAAAATTCGCGAAAATCGCACGTTTTGGAGCCCATGATTTCAGTTTGGTACAATATAAAAAAAAGTCAATGATGGCTTGATGAATTTAAAAATATCTGAGGAGTAAAACAAGCCGTATAGTATGGTCGTGTGATTTTAAAGACGGAAGTAACCGAAGAAAATTGCAGGTCACGGGTGGAACCAAGTATTTGGTAGTTACGTACCTCCTCTCTAATATAGTATGATAGAGAGGGTTCTATGTCAGAATAGGTCTTGGAGTTAATCTACGGTATTTTTGTCACTCTACGATTTTTTTTTTCCTTCAGATTATTGTTTATTTTAATCAACATCAAGCTCGCGTAGAGCACCTGTGCCACAGTGTGGTTATCACTACTGTAATAGCTCAGCATCTAACAGGAATATTCTAAAGTTGTCTTACCAGTTTGTACCCACATAAAGATGAGACATAACAGCATTACTGTATTCATCGTTAGAATATGCAGGACATAAAAGAAAGGATTTCACCATGTCAAGTTTACTCGGGTTTGCATTGCAGTTATATCCCGGTATGTCTTCCTTGTTTGTACGTCCAGGAAGTAATATTTTTGACTCAGTCGGAACACCAGCGGCCTTTTCCAACTGTATTTGGGTACAAAAAATTCTCTTAAACAAAACGCATTATCTTAGACAATTCTGGTAATTACTCATAACACAATATTTTATTTGCTAGGATTACAATTATATATATAGTATTTAAGAAAATATGTATATTTTTGTTGAAATTTTCTTTTTCGTATTTGACCTGGAATAATGTTTATTGGTTTTTTGGTTCTCTTCATTCTGTACACTCAGTCGCTCTCAAGTGTCATAGATCATCATCCAGTGTCTCATCAATTGTACGCTGATGACACGCAAATATACAACACTAGCCACCCAACTGAAGTTGATGCTACCAACCATGGTGTAGAGAAGTGCATTTCTGATGTGAAATTATGGATGACTTGTAACGAGCTGCAGATGAACGATGATAAAACTGAGGCCATTCTGATCACAACACAAAGACTTTCTCTTTCACATCCTTTACCTCAAACAATAAATATCAGCAACGCCAACATCAAATTCACACAATCAGTACGAAACCTAGGTGTTACTCTGGACAGTACTCTCACATTGCACCAAAATGTCATGAACATATCCAAGGCTGCATAGGGGCTCGTTACAACGAAAATCAAGGGATGGGGGTTCTAACCTGTAATAATATAGTGTTATATTATTACAGGTTAGAACCCCCATCCCTTGATTTTCTTTGTAACGAGCCCCTGTGCAAGGCTGCATATCTTGAGCTAAGACGCATTAGCTCAATTCGCAAATATCTTTTCATTTGATGCCACTAAAACACTTGTGTGTTCATTAGTACTTTCAAGACTGGACTATTGTAACTCAATTATGTCTGGTTCATCTCAATATCTACTCCAGAAACTTCAAAAAGTTCAAAACACAGCTGCTCGGATCATACTTAGAGTACCACGATCAGAGCACACCTCCCCGCTGCTCTGTAAGTAGTTTAGTGGGATACCCTAGCAACAATGTAAATTAGCATTACAGACCCCCTTGGGACAATCTGGCGACAATGGAAAATTAACATGGAGAAAAATCGTGGGACAATCTGGCGACAAGGGAAATTAACATGGAGAAAAAATCGTGGGACTGTTGAGCGACAAGGGAAATTAACATGGAGAAAAATCGTGGGACTGTTGAGCGACAAGGGAAATTAACATGGAGAAAAATCGTGGGACTGTTGAGCGACAAGGGAAATTAACATGGAGAAAAATCGTGGGACTGCTTAGCGACAAGGGAAATTGAACATGTGATTTTTATTTTAAAAAAAAAAATAAAAATAAAAAAGGGTAGGCAATCGAAAGTCATTCTCTTTTCGAGAAATGTGGGTGGCCCTGAAAAGGGCCTTTGGGTTTCTTCTGCTTCTAATTTTTTCTATTTCTCCACCAACTTCTTATTTTCTCTCCTACACTCTTTCTCTTCTTTTCTTTCTTTTTTTCTCCTCCTCTTCTTTCTTCTTCTCCTCCTCCTCTTCTTTCTTCCTCTTCTCATTTTTTTCTTCTTTTTCAATTTTTTCATTCCATGCTCTTATCCTTATCCTTTCCTCTTCATCCTCCTTCTCCTCCTTTATTTCTTTCATCACACCACTTATCATGTCCTTTACTTTTCTTAAGTTATTAATCTCCATCTTTACTCTATGGGGACTATAAGAATAGTGGTCTTCATTTAGTCTCACTAGCATTTGTTCCATCATGCCCAAATTGTCCAGGACGTCTTGCAATGTTTGCATTTTATCCAGGTGGTTTGAAGCCATCTTCTCTGTAGAATGGTTTGAACCACGAATACTATGGGTTCTTATACGAAAAGCGCGGACGTGATGGAAAACATCCCCCAAGACATAAAATTGATATTACCTAGATCATGACCAAACAGCGCGCGGACGTGAAGGAAAACATCCCCCACTTTTTCTCATTTCATATGATCTACTATCCACATACGTGAACCATCAATAAAGAAACCCCAAATCTAGTATTTACACACGCTAATCATTAAAACTAAATCCATAATCTACTATCCACACAATCGTACGTGAGCGTTTACAAAACCCAAGCTATACTCTCCACATACGCTAAGAAACAATAAACTAACCCATAATCTACTATTCACACAAACGTACGTGAGCGCTTACAAACACAAACACACAAACACATACCCTCACACAAAAAAGAGTCAGTGTTTATATTCACACTACTCTACCTACACACATTGGCAAATTGATTGTTATTTCTTTTCTAGAGTATTGGGTAGCCCTGAAAAGGGCTGTTTGTTTTTTTTTAACTCCAGATGCACCTATCTAATGATGGCACCTTCCTGGTCTAGCGCCACACACGCATCTTCTTCCCCAGTCTCCTTTCACCTTTTTTCTTGGGAGTGCAGAGGCGGGATATGTGGCTTCAGAATCCCAATTTTCTGTCTCTGGGATTCTGAAATTTCCTCTCTCTTTTTCCTCCTCCTCTTTTTGTCTTCTTTCCTCCTCCTCTTTCATCCTTGCCTCTTCGACAATGGCCTCCGCGGCCAGTTCATTTAGTATGCGCCTGGCATATTCAAGGTGCATCTGGAGTTCTAGCAGTTTCACAATTCTGGTATTCATTGTTTTGTCAACGAATGAACAGGGTAGCTAGACTGCCCAGCGTGTTTCAATTTATAGTAAAAGCGCGGACGTGATGGAAAACATCCCCCTAAAAACATAAAATTGATCTTACCTAGATCATGACCAAACAACGCGCGGACCTAAAAGAAACACTCACTCACTTTTTTTATACTACCCATTTTTATTCAAATTTTTTTTTTCATTAATCACTTCAATATACTATCCACATACGCAAAGCAATCAAACCCCAAATCTACTCTTCCACACCTCAAACAGCAAAAAAATGATTTTAATCTACTATCCACACCAACGTACGTGAGCACTTACAAACACACAATCCTATACACAAACACATACCCTCACACTATAAAAAAAGAGTTTGTGTATATATTCACACTACTCTACCTACACACATTGGCAAATAGATTGTTATTTCTTTTCTAGAGTATTGGGGTAGCCCTGAAAAGGGCTGTTTTTTTTTTTTGTTTGCTATGGCAATCTTTTAGTTTCTAAGAATGCGACGTCCTCTGAGGATAGACTTTCTGACGATAGGTCTGCTTCTTCGGAAAGAGAAGAAGAACTCTTTGGTGTCGATACGACAATCGACAAAGCCTCTGTCAGGTTCAGGTTCCTGCTGCTGTTGTTGTTGTTGTTGTTGTTGCTGTTGCTGCTGTCTCTGAAGTCTGTACTTCTCTGTCCATTCTTCTTTCTCCCTGTTCACTTCTTCTCTGAAGAGCTCTTCTATCAGGTCTTCAGTGACTTTTAGCATTCTCACATTCTCTATCTCTTCAGCTTTCGGTATCAGACTGTGTCTAACCCTATGCAAATTCACGTAGGCTTCGTTTAGCTTAGCTAGTTTGGAGCACATCTTCGTAGGAGGATGAGTCGACAATGGATGGTTAGACTGGAAACTTCCCCGGTTCTTAAAGTCAAAGAGCGGACGTGAAGGAAAACATCCCTCTACGGTTTTCGAGGCGCAACATTCAATGAGTGTCATGAGAGGGATAGTAAGAAGTTAAAGAGCATGAATCAACATTCTTATAGCTAAACAAAAGACAAAGGCATTTTTTTTTCAAAACACAACATTTTGTATTCAAAATCACTTAACACTAACCAACAACTCTAACATTTTTAACAATAATCCAACAATATAACATCAAACATTTTTTTCCAAATGACAAACATTTTTTCAAATGACAAACATTTTTTTCAATTCACACTCTACTTTAAACAGGGTTGGCAACGTTGTGAAGGAAATTGTGATTTCCATTGTTGGAAGTCATTAGGCCATTGATGGACGCTACGTTTCCTAGCTTGAGACAAAAGATAAGCATAATGGTCACAAAACCATCGATCTACTTTCACATCGTTTCTTGAAGAAGAACGAGGATCAAAATGAGTCACTAAATGTTCTAAAGAATAGCCCAGGCTACGATGATGCAGAAAATACACACAGTACTGTCCGCACACCAAGGAATCTGTGCCTTGTAATTTCACGTTATTGAATCGGGTGGTCTGAGCATTTCTTCTCATAAAGTCAGTGATATCGTCTTCCAAAGGGGACAATCCATACGAATCGAAATATTCCGCACATCCTTCCTGAGGAAAGTAAACGGCTACCCAGTGGGTTCCTGGGAGATGACAGTCGTCCGTGTTGATCACGTAAGCTAGATGGCCTTGAGGTTTGTGATGAGGGAGTTCATCTTTAGCACAGACGACAGGATTCCAAGAAGCCGTGTACGAACTGTGGTTCAAAAGATAATAAAGTTCCCAGGTATCCATTTGTGTGTTGTTTTTTCTTCTTCACAGGTAATAATAAGTCATCAATTCGATCCCGACTTTTGCTTGAAAATGTCTGACAAATAACCGTTTCTTCGTTTCGTCTCCTCACTCTGATTCAGGAGAGCTTCGATACGATGGATCTCTTGCGTGGTTAATGGTGGACAAGAATGTTCACGCAAGTCTTTATGCCACTGATGCAACACGACTTCGTCCGAGATGAGACTCCAAGCATCGTCCAGATACTCGTCCAATTTTTCTTCTTGACTCAGCATCAGGCATTTATCGTGTTGAATTTGACTGGGATGATCGTTTTGACATCCATAGCAATCTTTCTTGATCAATTCCGTCATTTTTTCGACCAAGTTTTTGGCAAAACAGGAGACTAAATGGGCTTCTTGTTCTGGCCATCTTGACTTCATCATGATCACTTCTTCTTCTTTCTCCACGGTCTCCTCACATTCCATCTCCAAAGTTTCTCCACAAGGTAAAGAGGGAAAACAGTCTTCCAAAGCTTCTAATAGTCTAGAATGACTTCTCTCAAACTGTTGATTAATATGGTATTATCGAATTCTGCATACAGGATGACGTTCACTGTCTTCTCCAGTGGATTTGCAAACTGAAGTTCCACACGAATCTGGCCGGATTTTATAGGGTGGATATGTCCCTCGTCGCTGCCTTGGTCTGGAGTGAAATCGAAAGCCCACAAAGCATAACCTCCTGCATAATCCTCGTACGTAATACCGTGACTGGTGTTGGTTCCTAACTGCCCGGTGGCTTTGTACAGGGACAAGTACGATCTCAAATAATTCTTGTCACCGAACTTAGGCTCGAAAGGTCGGGTACACAAGGTTTTGCCATCGCGACTGACTTCGATCTTGGACACGTCAAAGTGTTGAAAGTGGAAAGGATTTTCACCGAAGGCTCCGTTGAAGGCTGAACTCAGGACCATACCAAGGATTAAACGTTTGGGTAACTGTCCTTGAAACAGATGATCTTCGATCATGGATCGCTGCCTCTTGGGAATAGTGAAGGTTTTCACTTGCACGCGACGTATCGGATACTTGGCGGTCGTTCTGCTCAACGTCTGACTCATGTCGTTTCCCACTTTGGGTAACACTTCCACGCGTCGTACGTAGAGTTTGGCCTCCACGATTTTGCTTTTAGGATTGCCAGTCTTAGTAGCATCATCATCAGCCAACAAATGGAAATCGGCACTGCTGCGATTCAGTCTCAAGCGGACATTTACCCCGTTCAGCAAATATTTCTCTTGCAACCACATGTCCAAATGCAAACGATCCATCAGTTCTAAAATCTTTTGACCTGTGATTTTGTTTCATCTTTCCACAAAGCCGTCATTGTCATTTCCTTCAAACTTGCCCGCTTCGTCAGGTTCCCATAGCACACTAGCATTGAGATGAGTATTATTGGCATCTATTCCGTACGTCAAGAGATTTTCCAGGTAGGCACGGTAAGGGTAAGTATCCATGCTGCTGCTGACCAGTTTGTTATTCAAGTACAAGTCCACTGAGCTGAACAAGGAATGCATGAAATTGTTGACGGGAGCTATATTTTCAGTGTCTGCTACTTCACCATTATCCTTATCTAGAACTTTGACTTTCAAGTACAAGTAACTGCTATTCAGATCGATGTAATCTTCGGGCTGTCCCTTGATTTCAAACTCGATGGGAGCGGAATCGGTCAATGAGGGGACGGGGTGAAATTCCACCCATTGGGATTCTTGCATCGTCATCATCGTGGGGGGCATGGCAAACAGATCCAGTTCCAACTTGGAACAAGCGCAAGACTCTCGGTGCATCATTTTTTCTCTTTCTCAATAATCGAAAACGTCTAAGTCTCGAACGGTTCTTCTTTTCTTTGTCTTTCTTGCTTTAGAAGTGTGAAGTCTGGTGAAAGGGTGTTTTCTTCGTCGTCTCTTTCTGCCTTGTCCTTGCTGAATGCCTGACTCGGTAGCGTGCAGGACATTTATAGGTGTTTCTCGGCGGCCTAAAATGTCTTTGCCCGTTTGCAGCAAGACATTTTTGCCTGCCCTCATGAAAGATTCTTTGGGGTTTTGCTTGTCGATGATGACATTTTGGAGAAATTCTTTGCCTTGTGTCAGTGCTGCATCTTTCAAGGCATGCAATCCGCTTGCCACCATCGGTTTCAACACCGGGGCCACCGAACGAAAGGCCGATTTTAACATATCTCCTAAACCGTGTCCTCGCTGTCGAGCAACCCCTCGGTACACTGGATACATGACTTACGAGTCGTGAGAAAACCGTTTTCGAAAATGGAGTTTCACCGTGACTTTTCCTTTGGTGAATGGAATATTTTGTCCCAAATCTCCTTTTATAGTAATGTTGACCGTGTCCAAATACGACTTGCTGACAGGCAAATAGTGAGGATGTACAAATTCGCGGTGAACATGGTAAGTGTTTCCACCTTCCTCGTCAGCGTTCGTGGCAGAATCCACTTTGAAAGGAATGACACGCAGTAACGGTACGGAGGTGTGTCCCACCACCTTGTATTCCAGCACATCGGAATACACGAACATCAAATTCAGTCCTTGATTCAGTTCTACTGGGGTACAAAATAACTTGCTAAAAGACTCGTTGTCGTAAACGATGGGTAATTCCTTTTTGTTGAGCATGATGATTCTCATGTTCATGTCTCCGCCCAACATGTCAAACAATTCAGGACAAAATAAGAAAGACATGATTTTAGCCCCCTCAGGAAATTTCATCAGGAAGCGACGAGCTGTTTTGTGGTATTCCAGGATGACACTTTTTTTGACATGCTGCAAAGCTTTCACAAACACGCCATTAAACCTGGTGGCTATGGTGCTGACCAAATATTGACCACTAAAATAATAGCCTGGGGGAATGAACAAGTGATAGGTAGTGTACTTTTGATTTTGTGTACGGGATTTCTTGTCATATTTGACATTGGTATCTAAGTGCTGTTGCATTTGCTCGTCATGAACTTCCACATCAAATTTATTTTGATTGGGAAGGACATTGAGGACTTTGGTCGGGTGAATGATTTCCACTAAAGCCACTTCCCAATGGGCTTCGTGATCTAACTCGATGGCCTGAGGGAATTTGGCCGTGTAACAGCACAACGTGTTGTTGGGAAACACCTCCATGGAACTGTCATTGGGTAAGGTTAAGTAAAATTAGTTTTGGTGACTCATAATTCCAGAGTTCTGTGGTTGTCCGAGGGGTTACTGGACGTCAGAGGCGTGTCTCCGTCCAAAATGGGGTTCTGGTTGTGCTTCTTATTGTTGGAGTGGTGACTGGCACTGGTACTGGACACAAGGTTCCCATCGTTCCCGTTGGAAGAGAATTTCAGGGAGGGATTGGGAAGCAGGTAACCGATGCAACTGCTCAATAAAATGGTCCACAATTGTTTGTCTCCTTGTTGCAAACTCAAATTGGCAATGGCTGCCCCGATGACACAATACACCACGAAGATTTGGCAGAAAAAGACGATTTGCGTTTTAGGCACACGTTCTCCACACCACACCCACAAGGGTTGTTTTTGTAAATCTTGCACAGAAGAACTAGGTGAAGGAGTGGTCGACGTAGCTGCGTCTGTGTGAAAGGGCATGATGGTCACTTCTTTTTTTAGTCGATGACTTGCGAAGCGTCGATCCAAGAATCAAAACTGGGTGGATATCCTTTCCAACGTACTTTCACTTCTTTGACACGTCGTTTGCCTACTTTACGGGTTCTGCGTTCGAGAATGCTTTCGATGTCGTACACGTCGTCTTCTTTTTTGGTGACACGTTGTAACTCGGGCAAATAAAACGTTCCTTTGAGCACTTCTCCGTTCATGTCTTCCAATTTATAGACGGTAGGATGACGGCCATGCACTCGTCCAGTGACGCGAAACAATTCGGTCGTCCAGTTAGGTAAGTAACCTTTGTCGAAAGTGCGTTTGGTTTTGCCAATGCGCACCCAATCTCCTACGACCAACTCTCCACTTTTCTTGGGGACAGCCCTCGTCGTGGACGTACCAAACAGGCGCTCAAACACCAACACTTCGTTCTCGGGAGTCACTTCTTGCGGGGCACGTCTGATGCTTCGATGGTAAGATTGGTTGTACGCTTGCACCAGGTGCGGTAAGATGTCGATATACTTCAGAGTGTGGTGATGCGTAAAATATTTCCACATGCGTTCTTTCAAAGTGCGTTGAAAATGTTCCACGATGCTGGCTTTGGTTTCGGGATTCTCGGTGGTAAAAGAATGAATGTCACGTTTCTTTAATTCTTTTTGGAAAGCTTGGTTCAGAAATTCGGTACCTTTGTCCATTTGCCATCGAAGAGGGTGACGACCGCTTTGTTTCAACACCCGTTGCAGGGCTCGCACTAACTCGCTGCTGGATTTGGAAGTCAAGGGCACGACCCAGGCAAATTTGGAAAAGACGTCGATGACACAAAACAAATATTTGTAGCCACGATTGTAGCTGGCCGAATGAGAGACATCGGCTAAATCGGCTTGCCATTGATGATCGATGCCTTCCACTCGGGTGCGACTTCTGGCAAACTTGCGTCGAATGGGTTTGTGTAAAGTGTAGGTAGCTTGTTCTTGTAACCATCGTTGCACTTGAGGTAAACGGAGACTTTTCAGTCGCGTTTTGGCAGCACGATACAATTTTTGAACTCCTGCGTAACCTGCAGGATGCGAGGGATCGTAGTAAATGCTGGCTAAGACTTTATCCATTTTTTTTTGGTGTTGGTTGGTGTGTTAATAAGACACCCACTCTTGGAGGATGCTACTCTTTTTCTCTTGGGGTATTTTCTTGGATTGCAATGCTTTTCGTGTGCGACCAGCAATAGGTGTTGAAGAGGAGGATGTCTGAGCGGGGGATATCGGTTCTTGTTTCACTTCTGTCTTCACTTTCTTTTTCTCTTGTGATGAAGAAGGGGTGGCTATCATCTTTTTAATCCATCCAATTCTGGAGGTAGGTGGTGTTGTTAACTTGCGTACTTTTTCTGGTGGAGTTTGAAACCCTTTTTCTTCTTCTTCTGCTTTTTCTGTCTTAGTCACTGGTACTGGTACTGGTACTGGCACTGGTGATGGTGCTGGACTTTTCATCAAGGTCTTAAAATCTTTCAGAGTGGGTAGAGCTGTTTCGTCTAAAGGTTTCTGGTGAAAGAGTTGCAGTCGTTGCAAAAGTTGACCGTACTTTTGCGATTTTTCTGTTTCGGACAAATCTTGGCGATCTATCAAGGACTGCAATTCGTGTCGTAGCTGGGACATCTCGCTCAAATGGGGATTAGGAGGTAAATGCGGGGTGCGTTGTTCTTGCACCGATGGTATTCCATCCATCGTTTGTAAGGCACTAAAGCTAGTTTTCGTCCTTCCATGGGGTTGTCAGGGGTCGATTCTGAGATCTTGGGACTTCCGAGGGCCTTTTTATCTTGCTCCCACCAGTCCTCCCAACATGGTTCCCAAGACTCCTTTCAGCAAGGGACCTAACAAGCGGGGTAAAATACCTCCACGTTGGACCAACATCTTCTTTTTTTGACGAATGGGAATTTTCTTTTGAACCATTTGGCGAAGAACGTGACGATGTTTGCTTAAGCATTGTTTCTGGTGTTTGGACAAAGGGATCGTGCCTTTCAAGACGTTGAAACAGCATTCGCACACGGTATCGATGACCTCTTTGGAGGCCGTTTGAATGAGTTTTTTTCGTAGGGGTGGAGAAGCTTTGGACAAGACAGATAACATGTCCCCATGTTTGACTAAACGTGGAGGCAGTCCTTTCCTTTTCTTTCCTTGGGGTTTTCTAGAGGGTGACATCTTCAGGAGCACCAAAACACTGATACCCTACTTGGTCACACACCTTTTTTTATACTGGAACGCGTCGCCACTGGATGTCTTTACGTCGTATCAGTTTGAGGACAGGCATGACACGTCGTGGAGGGGTACGTACCGGACTAAATCGAGCCAGTTCTTGCTTGGACAAATCCAGTAAACTTTGTAACATGCCCGATCTTTCTTGAACTTTGATTTTGGGAGAAGGTACTTTGTGAGCAGCAGCCACTGCCACTAAATTGGAGGGTCCTTCCACTGGGGAAGTTCTTTTTGGGGTCATCAACGGAGAAGTTCTTGGTGTGATCAACGTCTCCAAGTACTCTTCAGTTCTTGGTGTCATCAACGGAGAAGTGGATGAACGTGAGGCTGCCGGAGACGCAGTCACCGCCGTGGCAGGTCGTGGTTTGCGAGTGTAAGGTTGCGTCCTGGCCGAAGAAGTGCCTCTTTTGCGACTAGTTTTCTTCTGTGGGCTTTTCTTTTTCTGGGGACTTTTTCTCTGTTTCTTTTTCTGAGGGCTTCTTTTCTTTTTCCGGGGTGGTGGTGGTGTCTGGTAAGAGGAGGGTCCCGCCACTGGAGAAGTTCTCCTTCTTGGGGACCTGGTCTTTTTCTTCTTCTTGGAGCTTCGTTTGACTTTTTTCTTGGGGTGAAGTTTGGGGGCATTAGGATCCCATCTTAAGAGAGAGCGAATGATGACCCCTCCTAGAGTACCGCTCCCTCCAGGTTTCAAAATGATTTGTTTTTTGGTTTGAGTGTCGATGCGGGGATCGGCCAGTTGGACCAAAGCGACTTTGTTTCGATCAAAAAAGCGTTTGGTTTGATGAGGAATCTGAATGATTCCTTGGAGTAATTGACGTGCCGTCACCGTGAACCATCGTAAGACTTCTTTGAGACTAGCTTCTAAGACACGAGCTCGTATTTGTGGATTTTTTTCTCGACTGATGTCATACAAGGCACGAATCAATTTGACGGGAAGATGCGACTGAAGGGACGTCATGTTCAAAATGTGTGTGAGACAGACAAAAAGGGTCTGAGGTTTTTATAGATTTTTATGTGGAGTGAAATTAAGTCGAAGACGAAGACGTGTACAGGACAGGCCCTCCGTCTTGGCCCCAGTGGTGAAACAAGTGGGTACGAAATCGCAAATCCTTGGTGGTCATAGGTTTCAAATCGACGAGTAAATAGGCGTGTGGCGTTTGAGTGGCATCGTCGTACGCCTGACTCAGCCAAGGCGTTCCTAACTGTTTGGCTAAGACTTGCACTTTCGATTTATCTCGAGGGCTTTTAAACAAGACCAAGTAATGTGCATTGAGACTGATGGTGCGATGGGCTTTACTTTGTTGAAACAAATTTTGGGTGATGTAAACGACACTGGCATTACGGTAGCAGTGAAAGGGGATACCCTAGCGTCAATGGAAATTAGCAATACAGAACCCCTTGGGACAATCTAGCGTCAATGGAAAATTAACATGGAGAAAAATCGTGGGACAATCTAGCGTCAAGGGGAATTTAACATGGGAATAAATCGTGGGACAATCTAGCGTCAAGGGGAATTTAACATGGGAATAAATCGTGGGACTGTCTAGCGTCAAGGGGAATTGAATATGGGATGTTTATTAAAAAAATTTTTTTTTAAATTTAAATTTAAATTTAAATTTAAAAAAAGGGGTAGGCAATGGAAAGGCTATCTCTTTTCGAGAAATACGGCTGGCCCTGAAAAGGGCCTTTGGGTTTTCTTCTTCTTCTTCTAATTTCTTCTTTTTCTCCACCAGGTTCTTATTTTATCTCCTACACTCTTCTTCCCTTTCTTTTTCTTCTTCTTCTCCTCCTCTTCTTTCTTCTTCTCTTCCTCCTCTTCTTTCTTCCTCTTTTCATTTTCTTCTTCTTTTTCAATTTTTTCGTTCCATTTGCGTATTCTTATTCTTTCCTCTTCATCCTCCTTCTCCTCCTTTATCTCTTTCATAACACAACTAATCTTGTCCTTTGCTTTTCTTAAGTTATTAATTTCCATCTTTACACGATGGGGACTATAGGAATAATGGTCTTCAACGAGTCTTATTAGCATCTGTTCCATCATTCCTAAGTTGTCTAAAACGTCTTGCAAGGTTTGTATTTTGTCCATTTGGTTTGACGCCATCTTCTTTTTATTCTTTGCAGAATGGTTTGAACAACGAACACTGTGGGTTCTTATAGTGAAAGCGCGGACGTGAAGGAAAGCATCCCCCTAATAACATAAAATTGATCTTACCTAGATCATGACCGAACATCGCGCGTACGTGAAGGAAAACATCCCCCTACTTTCTCATTTCATATAATGTAACCACAACTATACTCTCTACATACGCTAAGAAGCAATAAATAAACCCATAATCTACTATTCACACAAACTTACTTCAACATTTACAAACATAAACACAAACACACAAACTTACTTCAACATTTACAAACACAAACACACAAACACATACACTTCCACTATTAATAAAGAGTTAGTGTTTATATTCACACTACTCTACCTACACACATTGGCAAATCGATAGTTATTTCTTTTCTAGAGTATTGGGTAGCCCTTAAAAGGGCTGTTTTTTTAACTCCAGATGCACCTATCTAATGGTTGCACCTTCCAGGCCTGGCGCCGCACACGCATCTTTGACTCCAGTCTCTTTTTACTTTTTGTCTTGAGAGTGCAGAGGCGGGATGATTCGCTTCAGCACCCCAATCCTCTGTCTCGGGAATATTGTATGACATCCTCTCTTCTAGTTTTTTTTCTTCCTCTTCCCTCTGTCTTCTCTCCTCTTCGTTCTTTATTCTTGCTTCTTTTACGATAGCCTCCGCTGATAGTTCATTTACTATGCGCCTGGCATATTCCAGGTGCATCTGGAGTTCTAACAGTTTCACTATTCTGCTATTCATTCTTCTGGCTGTGTTGATCAATCAACAAGGGTAGCTAGACTGCCCAGCGAGTTTCAATTTATAGTGAAAGCGCGGACGTGATGGAAAACATCCCCCTAATAACATAAAATTGATCTTACCTAGATCATGACCCAAAACAACGCGCGGACCTAAAAGAAACACTCACTCACTTTTTTATGCTACCCATCACTATTTTAAAATTTTTATAAATCACTTCAATAGACTATCCACATACGCAAAGCAATCCAATCTAACCCCTAATATACACCTCTAACAGCCAAAAAAAACCAAACATCATTTTAATCTACTATCCATACCAACTTACGTGAGCACTTACAAACACAAACACACAAACACATACCCTCACAATTTTTTATAAAAGAGTTAGTGTTTATTTTCACACTACCCTACTTACACACATTGGCAAATCGATAGTTATTTCTTTTCTAGAGTATTGGGTAGCCCTGAAAAGGGCTGGTTTTTTTTGTTTTGCTATGGCATTCTTTAGTTTCTAAGAATGCGATGTCCTCTGAGGATAGACTTTCTGGCGATAGGTCTGCTTCTTCGGAAAGAGAAGAAGAACTCTTTAGTGTCGATACGGCAATCGACAAAGCCTCTGTCAGCTTCAGGTTGTTGCTGCTGTTGCTGTTGTTGCTGCTGTCTCTGAAGTCTGTACTTCTCTGTCCATTCTTCTTTTTCCCTGTTCATTTCTTCTCTGAAGAGCTCTTCTATCAGGTCTTCAGTGATTTTTAACATTCTCACATTCTCTATTTCTTCTGGCTTCGGTATCAGACTGTGTCTGACCCTATGCAAATTCACGTAGGCTTCGTTGAGCTTAGCTAGTTTGGAGCACATCTTCTTAGGAGGATGAGTCGACAATGGATGGTTAGACTGGAAACAACCCCGGTTCTTAAAGTCAAAGCGCGGACGTGAAGGAAAACATCCCCCACACGGTTTTCGAGTCGCAACGTTCAGTGAGTGTCATGAGAGGGATAGTAAGAAATGAAAGAGCATCAATCCAACATTCTTATAGCTAAACAAACCACAAAGGCATTTTTTTTCAAAACACAACATTTTTTATTCAAAAATCACTTAACACTAAACAACAACAACTCTAACATTTTTTAAACAATAATCCAACACTATAACATCAAACAATTTTTTTCAAATCACAAACATTTTTTTCTCAATTGACAACCTACTTTAAACAAGGCTCACAACGTTGTGATTTCCACTGTTGGAAATCATTAGGCCATTGATGGACACTACGTTTCCTAGCTTGAGACAAAAGATAAGCATAATGGTCACAAAACCATCGATCTACTTTCACATCGTTTCTAGCAGAAGAACGAGGATCAAAATGAGTCACTAAATGTTCTAAGGAATAGCCCAGGCTGCGATGATGCAGAAAATACACACAATATTGTCCACACACCAAGGAATCTGTGCCTTGTAATTTCACGTTATTGAATCGGTTGGTTTGAGCATTTCTTCTCATAAAGTCAATGATATCGTCTTCCAAAGGGGGCAATCCGTACGAATCGAAATATTCCACACATCCTTCTTGAGGAAAGTAGACGGCTACCCAGTGGGTTCCTGGGAGATGACTGTCGTCCGTGTTGATCACGTAAGCTAGATGGTCTTTAGGTTTGCGATGAGGGAGTTCATCTTTAGCACAGACGACAGGATTCCAAGAAGCCGTATACGAACTGTGGTTCAAAAGGTAATAAAGTTCCCAGGTATCCATTGATTTGTGTGTGTTTTTTTTCTTCTTCTTCACAGGTAATAATAAGTCGTCAATTCGATCCTGACTTTTTGCTTGAAAATGTCTGACGAATAAACGGTTATTCGTTCTGTTTCCTCACTCTGATTCAGGAGAGCTTCGATACGATGGATCTCTTGAGTGGTTAATGGTGGACAAGAATGTTCACGCAAGTCTTTATACCACTGGTGCAACACGTCTTTGTTCGAGATGAGACTCCAAGCTTCGTCCAGATACTCGTCCAATTTTTCTTCTTGACTCAACATCAGGCATTTATCGTGTTGAATTTGACTGGGATGATCGTTTTGACATCCATAGCAATTTTTCTTGATCAATTCCGTCATTTTGTCGACCAGGTGTTTGGCAAAACAGGAGACTAAATGGGCTTCTTGTTCTGGCCATCTTGACTTCATCATGATCACTTCTTCTTTTGCCACAGTTTCCTCACATTCTATCTCCAAAGTTTCTCCACTTTGTAAAGAGGGATAACAGTCTTCCATGGCTTCTAGTAATCTAGAATGACTTCTCTCAAACTGTTGATTTCTATGGTATTATCGAATTCTGCATACAGGATGACGTTCACCGTGTCTGGTAGAGCACTCGCAAACTGAAGTTCCACACGAATCTGGCCGGATTTTATAGGGTGGAAATGTCCCTCGTCGCTGCCCTGGTCAGGAGTGAAATCAAAAGCCCACAAAGCATAGCCTCCGTCATAATCGTCGTACGTAATGCCGTGACTGGTGTTGGTTCCTAACTGTCCGGTGGCTTCGTACAGGGACAAGTACGATCTCAAGTAATTCGACTTAGTCCTATCGACGTTATTAAAGACAGGTTCGAAAGGTCGGGTACACAAGGTCTTGCCGTCGCGACTGACTTCGATCTTGGACACTTTGTAATGTTGAAACTCAAAAGGATTTTCGTTATAGACACCATTGAAAGCTGAATTCTTGACGATACCAACAATCAAACGCTTGGGTAACTGTCCTTGGAACAGATGATCTTGGATCATGGATCGCTGTCCAGTAGGAATGGTGAACGTTTTCACTTCCACACGTCGGATCGGATACTTGGCGGTTGTTCTGCTCAATGTCTGACTGATGTCGTTACCTACTTTAGGTAACACTTCCACACGACGCACGTAGAGTCTGGCTTCTTGGATGATGGTTTTGTAAGTGGCATCAGCAGCAGCCATCAAATGGAAAGCAGCACTACTGCGATTCAGTCTCAGGCGGACATCCACCCCGTTCAGCAAATACTTTTCTTGTAACCACATGTCCAAATGCAAGCGATCCATCAGTTCTAAACTACGACTTCCAGCAATTTTCGCTCGTCGTTCTACAAATCCCTTTGAATGTGAAGCATCCGCAGCAAGTACAATAGTGTTGAACTTAGTCGCTGGGTCAGGTCTCCATACCACGCAAGCATCCAGATGACTGTCCTTGGCATTTTTTCCATACGTCAAGAGATTTTCCAGGTACGCTCGATAAGGGTAAGTATCCATGCTGCTGCTGACCAGTTTGTTATTCAAGTACAAGTCCACTTCGCTAAACAAGGAATGCATGAAATTGTTGACGGGAGCTACTGCATCAGTATTGTCTAGGGTATCGTTGTTCGCTTCGGTTACTTTGACTTTCAAGTACAGGTAACTGCTATTCAGATCGATGTAATCTTCGGGCTGTCCTTTGATTTCAAACTCAATGGGAGCGGAATCGGTCAATGAGGAGACGGGATGAAATTCCACCCACTGGGATTCTTGCATCGTCATCATGGTGGGGGGCATGGCAAACAGATCCAGTTCCGTCTTGGAACAGGCGCAAGACTCTCGGTGCATCATTTTTTTGTTGCTGTGTCTCAATAATCGAAAACGTCTAAGTCTCGAACGGTTCTTCTTTTCTTGGCCTTTCTAGCTTGAAGTCTAGTGAAAGGGTGTTTTCTTCGTCGTCTCTTTCTGCCTTGTCCTTGCTGAATGCCTGACTCGGTAGCGTGCAGGGCATTTATAGGTGTTTCTCGTCGGCCCAAAAGGTCTTTGCCCGTTTGCAGCAAGACATTTTTGCCTGCCATTATGAAGGCTTCTTTGGGGTTTTGTTTGTCGATGATGACATTTTGGAGAAATTCTTTGCCTTGCGTCAGTGCCGCATCTTTCAAGGCGTGTAATCCGCGTGTCACCATCGGTTTCAACACCGGGGCCACCGAACGAAAGGCCGATTTTAACATATCTCCTAAACCGTGTCCTCGCTGCCGAGCAACCCCTCGGTACACTGGATACATGACTTACGAGTCGTGAGAGAACCGTTTTCGAAAATGGAGTTTCACCGTGACTTTTCCTTTGGTGAATGGAATATTTTGTCCCAGATCTCCTTTTATAGTAATGTTGACCGTGTCCAAATACGACTTGCTGACAGGCAAATAGTGAGGATGGACAAATTCGCGGTGGACGTGGTAAGTGTTTCCACCTTCCTCGTCAGCGTTTGCAGCAGAATCCACTTTGAAAGGAATGACACGCAGTAACGGCACGGAGGTGTGTCCCACCACGTTGTATTCCACCACATCGGAGTACACAAACATAAAATTCAGTCCTTGGTTCAGTTCTACCGGGGTACGAAAATACTGGCCAAAAGACTCGTTGTTGTAAATGACTGATTTTTGGGGTGGTGTTTGTTGTTCTACTTTCTTCCTCATCTTTATGTCACCGCCCAACATGTCAAACAATTCATCATAAAAATAGAAACCCATGATTTTATCCCCCTCAGGAAATTTCATCAGGAAGCGACGAGCTGTTTTGTGGTATTCCAGGGTGACAGTTTTGTTCTTGACATTCTTAAAAGCTTCCCCAAACACGCCATTAAACTTGGTAGCTATGGTGTTGACCAAATGTTGACCACTAAAATAATAGCCTGGGGGAATGAACAACTGATAGTCGGTCCACTTTGGATTTTCTTTGTTAGGGTTTTTCATGGTATATTTGCTATGGGTATCCATCCACTGTTGTATTTGTTCGTCATAAACTTCCACCTCAAATTTATTTTGATTGGCAACGACATTGAGGACTTGGGTCGGGTGAATCATTTCTACTAAAGCCACTTCCCAATGGGCTTCGTGATCTAAGGGGATGGCTAAAGGTAATTTGGCCGTGTAACAGCACAACGTGTTATTGGGAAACACCTCCATGGAACTGTCACTGGGTAAGGTTAAGTAAAATTGGTTTTGGTGACTCATAATTCCAGAGTTCTGTGGCTGTCCGAGGGGTTAGTGGATGTCAGAGGCGTGTCTCCGCCCAAAATGGGGTTCTGGTTGTGGTTGTTGTTGGAGTGGTGACTGGCACTGGCACTGGACACAACGTTCCCGTTCGAGGAGAATTTCAGGGAGGGATTGGGAAGCAGGTAACCGATGCAACTGCTCAATAAAATGGTCCACAATTGTTTGTCTCCTTGTTGCAAACTCAAATTGGCGATGGCTGCCCCGATGACACAATACACCACGAAGATTTGGCAGAAAAAGACGATTTGCGTTTTAGGCACACGTTCTCCACACCACACCCACAAGGGTTGTTTTTGTAAATCTTGCACAGAAGAACTAGGTGAAGAAGGACTGGTCGACGTAGCTGCGTCTGCTGTGTGAAAGGGCATGATGGTCACTTCTTCTTTTTATAGTCGATGACTTGCGAAGCGTCGATCCAAGAATCAAAACTGGGTGGATATCCTTTCCAACGTACTTTGACTTCTTTGACACGTCGTTTGCCCACTTTACGGGTTCTGTGTTCGAGAATGCTTTCGATGTCGTACACGTCGTCTTCTCTTTTGGTGACACGTTGTAACTCGGGCAAATAAAACGTTCCTTTGAGTACTTCTCCGTTCATGTCTTCCAATTTATAGACGGCAGGATGACGGCCATGCACTCGTCCAGTGACGCGAAACAATTCGGTCGTCCAGTTAGGTAAGTAACCTTTGTCGAAAGTGCGTTTGGTTTTGCCAATGCGCACCCAATCTCCTACGGCCAACTCTCACTTTTCTTGGGGACAGCCCTCGTCGGGGACGTACCGAACAGGCGCTCAAACACCAGCACTTCGTTGTCGGGAGTCACGTCTTGCGGGGCACGTCCGATGCTTCGATGGTAAGATTGGTTGTACGCTTGCACCAGGTGCGGTAAGATGTCGATGTACTTCAGAGTGTGGTGATGCGTAAAATATTTCCACATGCGTTCTTTCAAAGTGCGTTGAAAATGTTCCACGATGCTGGCTTTGGTTTCGGGATTCTCGGTGGTAAAAAAATGAATGTCACGTTTCTTTAATTCTTTTTGGAAAGCTTGGTTCAGAAATTCGGTGCCTTTGTCCGTTTGCCATCGAAGAGGGTGACGGCCGCTTTGTTTCAACACCAGTTGCAGGGCTTGCACTAACTCGCTGCTCGATTTGGAAGTCAAGGGCACGACCCAGGCAAATTTGGAAAAGACGTCGATGACACAAAACAAATATTTGTAGCCACGATTGTAGCTGGCGAAATGAGAGACATCGGCTAAATCGGCTTGCCATTGATGATCGATGCCTTCCACTCGGGTGCGACTTCTGGCAAACTTGCGTCGAATGGGTTTGTGTAAAGTGTAGGTAGCTTGTTCTTGTAACCATCGTTGCACTTGAGGTAAACGGAGACTTTTGAGTCGAGTTTTGGCAGCACGATACAATTTTTGAACTCCTGCGTAACCTGCAGGATGCGAGGGATCGTAGTAAATGCTGGCTAAGACTTTTTCCATTTTTTTATTTTGTGTTGGTGTGTTAATAAGTCACCCACTCTTCGGTGATGCTACTTTGGGTGGGTCGAAAGGGTGGTTTGGAAACGGATTTACGTGTCCGATGGGCTACGGGAGTAGAAGTCGAAGGTAGTGGTAGTGGTGGTGGTGGAGTTGGCAATGGAATGGCTTTGGTTTTCTTTTCTTTTTTCGCTTCTGGTTTCCCTTCTTTCTTTTTCACTTCTGTCGAAGGAGGCGTGGACATCATCTTTTTAACCCAAGCTTTCATTTCTCCTCGTTGGGGTGTGGGGGACGGTGTCAACAAGGATGCTGCAATCTTACTCGAAATGGGAGCTGCTGACGGTGTTTGAAACACTTCGCGCATCTCTTCTTCCTCAGGTCTTTGTGGGGTAGCATCTCTGGTGACCGTTGGGGATGACAGTAGTGGTGGTGGTGGTGGTGGTGGTAATGATGATGATGATGGTGCTGGACTTTTCATCAAGGTCTTAAAATCTTTCAGAGTGGGTAAAGCTGTTTCGTCTAAAGCTTTCTGGTGAAAGAGTTGCAGTCTTTGCAAGAGTTGACCGTACTTTTGCGATTTTTCTGTTTCGGACAAATCTTGGCGATCCATCAAGGATTGCAATTCGTGTTGTAACTGGGACATCTCGCTCAAATTGGGATTGGGAGGTAAATGCGGGGTGCGTTGTTCTTGCCACCGATGGTATTCCATCCATCGTTTGTAAGGCACTAAAGCTAGTTTTCGTCCTTCCATGGGGTTGTCAGGGGTGAATTTTGAGATCTTGGGACTTCCGAGGGCCATTTTATCTTGCTCCCACCAGTCCTCCCAACATGGTTCCCAAGACTCCTTTCAGTATGGGGCCTAACAAGAGAGGTAAAATGCCTCCACGTTGGACCAACATCTTCTTTTTTGACGAATGGGAATTTTCTTTTGAACCATTTTCCGAAGAACGTGACGATGTTTGCCTAAGCATTCTTTCTGGTGTTTGGACAAAGGGATCGTGCCTTTCAAAACGTTCAAACAACATTCGCACACGGTATCGATGACCTCTTTGGAGGCCGTTTGAATGAGTTTTTTTCGTAGGGGTGGAGAAGCTTTGGACAGGACAGATAACATGTCCCCATGTTTGGCTAAACGTGGTGGTAGTCCTTTTCTTTTCTTTCCTTGGGGTTTTCTGGAGGGTGACATCTTTGCTTGTGGGTTCCGGGACATTCACCAAACAGACACTAACGTCGATGACTTAACACACACCCTTTTATCTTTTTTTTTGGGACTATCGCTTTGTCATAAAGGTGACAATGTTTTTCCCAAAATCGCCAAGGAATCCTCCCCTTTGTTGACGCTTCTTTTTCTTGGAACGGCTGTGTCTTTTCTTAGGGTAACGTCGATGCTTGGCTAAGCGCTTTGTCGGATGACGCGTCTGCCTTTGTCTCTTTCTTTTGTGGCTTCTTGGAGGTGACATCTTTTACAAGTTCACTGATACCCCGATTTGGTCACAGCTCTTTTTATACTGGAACGCGTCGCCACTGATTGTCTTTACGTCGTATCAGTTTGAGGACAGGCATGACACGTCGTGCAGGGGTACGCAACGGACTAAATCGAGCCAGTTCTTGCTTGGACAAATCCAGTAAACTTTGTAACATGCCCGATCTTTCATGGACTTTGATTTTGGGAGAAGGTACTTTGTGAGTAGCAGCCACTGCCGCTAAATTGGAGGGTCCTGCCACTGGGGAAGTTCTTTTGGGGGTCATCAACGGAGAAGTTCTTGGTGTGATCAACGTCTCCAAGTACTCTTCAGTTCCTGGTGAGATCAACGGAGAAGTGGACAAACGTGAGGCTGCCGAAGACGCAGTCACCGCTGTGGCAGGTCGTGGTTTGCGAGTGTAAGGTTGCGTCCTGGCAGAAGTGCCTCTCTTGCGACTAGTTTTCTTCTGTGGACTTTTCTTTTTCTGAGGACTTTTTCTCTTTTTCTTTTTCTGGGGGCTTCTTTTCTTTTTCCGGGGTGGTGGTGTCTGGTAAGAGGAGGGTCCTGCCACTGGAGAAGTTATTCTTCTTGGGGACCTGGTCTTTTTCTTTTTCTTCTTGGGGCTTCGTTGGACTTTTGTCTTGGGGATAACTTTGGGGGCATTAGGATCCCATCTTAAGAGTGAGCGAATGATGACCCCTCCTAGAGTACCGCTCCCTCCAGGTTTCAAAATGATTTGTTTTTTGGTTTGAGTGTCGATGCGGGGATCAGCCAGTTGGACCAAAGCAACTTTGTTTCGATCGAAAAAGCGTTGGGTTTGATGAGGAATCTGAATGATTCCTTGGAGTATCTGACGTGCCGTCACCGTGAACCATCGTAAGACTTCTTTGAGACTAGCTTCTAAGACACGAGCTCGTGTTTGTGGATTTTTTTCTCGACTGATGCCATACAAGGCACGAATCAATTTGACGGGAAGATGCGACTGAAGGGACGTCATGTTCACACTGTGTGAGACAGACGAAAAAGGGTCTGAGGTTTTTATAGATTTTTTTTATGGGTAGTGAAATGAAGTCGAGGACGGAGACGTGTACAGGACAGGCCCTCCGTCTTGGCACCAGTGGTGAAACAAGTGGGTACGAAATCGCAAATCCTCGGGGGTCGTAGGTTTCAAATCGACGAGTAAATAGGCGTGTGGAGTTTGAGTGGCATCGTCGTACGCCTGAGTCAGCCAAGGCGTTCCTAACTGTTTGGCTAAGACTTGCACTTGCGATTTATCTCGAGGGCTTTTAAACAAGACCACGTAATGCGCATTGAGACTGATGGTGCGATGGGCTTTACTTTGTTGAAACAAATTTTGGGTGATGTAAACGACACTGGCATTACGGTGATGCCCTTTGCGCGTAAACCACAATTTAATTTCTTCTTCGTCTTCTCCTAACATGTCGTCGAAAATGACCAAATGGGTTTGACGGGAGTCAGAGACGATGCCGTCATCTTCTTTAGGAATGCCTTCCACAAACACGATGGAATCGCCTTGACTTTCTCGCAAGAGGCTGTACGCTGATTGCCACTCTTTGTAACACCACACGATCCGTTGAGGGGGTCGATCGATCAAATGATGTTTATGTTCGATCAAACGTTTGACGAATTCGGTTTTGCCAGAACCGCTAGGTCCAGCAATAAGCATGTTAAAGGGATGGCGAAGATACAAAGCCTCCCAACTGGCACGATCTAAGTGTTCGTCGATGACTTTGACAGTAGAGGAAGAGGGAGCAGAGACAGCAGAGGTAGCCATGGTGTGAGAAATGTCACTTGTGACACGAAAACAAACAAGACAAGAGTTTATATACTTTTTCAGAACACGTTTATTGAATGTTTTTTTTTCAAACATGAATACGAAAGACAAAAATACATAAAAGCCAAAGGCTTAAGTACAAGGATAAAAGGCACATGATAACGATGAACGTGGAATAAAAACAAGTGTCTGTACAACATGTTTTGGGTAATGTTCTAACCAGTTCTATAGTAGCGGGTAAGGTCACACAAGTGTCCTCCCGAAAGGGTCTTTCAGGCCTGTCCACGACAGTCCTGTCCTGGGTGACGGGTTCTTCTGGCACCGTCACTAACACGGGTTGAAAAGGAACTTTTTTCCTTGAACAACTCTCGTGCATACTGGGCCACTTCTTGGGTCCAAGCCTCAAAACCCCATTCTTTCCAGGCACGGACATCTGTCCAATGGGGATGGAAGTCACAAGCTACACACACATCGTCATACACGTCTTGGGTAGCTAAAAGTTGACGAATCTTTTTTTCCTGTTGAGGTCGAGAAGTATCCAGATGAAACCGCAAGGCTTTGAGCAAAAGGAGTTTTTCGTGACCATTTAAGGCCATTGAGGTGGTAAGTACTGATCGTAAAGAGTCCACAAAGAATCGGCTGGTAAACGAAATCCCAAAAAACAAGTCACTAAGACACACACCACTTGTCGTCCCAAATTGAATGGATACAGTTCTTGTAATAATTGATGGTAATGATCCACGGTTTGAATATGGTCATTGAGTTCCTTCCACGGAATCTGTTGGATGACATGTGACATAAACCGTGGCATGGCAGCCTGTTTTTATATTCTCTTTTTTTTGGATGCAATACACGTACTTTCTAGCCAGAGATCTTCGTTCTCCAGTAGGGAATCTAAATCTTGCATACTGTAACCGAAACGTCAGAGTTCGTTTGGAAGTTTCCTCTTCCGCTAAGCAGATTCCACGTAACAAATGTTATTAATCCTTTAACTCGTCTTCCTCAATACGTTGCAGTAGGTGAATCTCGAAGTAACCAAAATTACGAACGTCTAGTTCATCATTCACAAACTGAAAGTGTTCAACAAGGTCTGACCATTGAAAGAATTTCTGACGAATCAGTTCTTTTATACCATTCAGGTACCAGTGGTTAAAAATCTGGTGACGTAACGGATGCAATTGTTCTGTACGTTTCACTTGTATTTTCACCAGCTCTCGGTAAATCCTTTCTCTCAACTCCACAGGCAAGCACAAAATGTTCTCTTGTAAAGTATCCATAAGTATATACACTGTTTTTGTAATCGTTGGGTGGTGGCCAATAGCCTCGTTTAACTTTGTGCCTAATGTAATATCCACTCATAATCAGTCTTCTTGTACTTTGGAACAGAGCATAATTTAAAATCGGTTCAATAACTTTGCATTTGCGTTTCACTTGTATTTTGATCAGTTCTCGGTAAATGCGTTCTCTCAACTCCACAGGCAAAGCACGAATGTTCTCTAGCAAAGTATCCATGAATAGGTCATACTAAATCCTCTTTGGTCTGACACAAGAAATGTACTGTTTGCACAAACATGGTTTTACTTCAGTGTCGAATTTAAATCGTTGAGTCACTAATCTACACATTGCAATTCGTTCAGAAGTTTCCTCTTTCACCAAGTTGACATTGTGTTCAAGATGTTGGTAATTCGTTAACTCTTCCTCTGGAATTCGATGCAGTACGTTTACAATGATGTAGGTAGAATCGTCCATATCAAACCAATCCTTTTTAAAACTAGACGATCGTTCATCAATGTCTGTCCGATGAAACACTTTCAATTGAATCAATCCTTGTATAGCCTTCAGGTACCAGTGGTTCAAACACCGGTGACGTAACGGATGCAATTGTTCTTTACGTTTCACTTGTATTTTGACCAGCTCTCGATAAATGCGTTCTCTCAACTCCACAGGCAAAGCACGAATGTTCTCTTGTAAAGTATCCATGAACAGATTATTATGGTAAGAAGTTACTTCAATGTCTCGGTCCCACTAAAGGTAAGTAATGACAATTCGGTGACCATCGAGCATGTTCAACGTAGGCCGAATCTTGCGGTTCCCAGTGGTGAAGTGACACACCGCAACTGAAGCACTTGACTTTATCTCCTTCGCCCAAGTAGAAAAATCCGGCTCTGGCTAATTCTTCAGGGGTCGGTCCTCCCAGATACTTTGGCCATTTTCCTTTGAACGATTGAAGACGATTTTCAAAGTCGCATTATTCCGACAAACGCACAGGGAACGAATATTCGTCTTTCACAGGTTCGTTTCGATGAGGGTTGAGTGACATGGGTAGGAGTTTGCTCAGGGCTGGATGACATCCGTAGGGGGGTAGACGTGAAGGTGAACATTCCCGTTTAAAACGAAACCCAGTAAAATGTCCAAGAGGACGAGCAGCATCGCTTTCGCATCCCACAGGTTTGACACGCACAGAATCACTTTCCATGATAGGGGTAGGGGCACTAAAGTTCCCATGATGCTTTACGGCATCGCTCAGGAAACAAGGTACAGCATCGTATCCATCGCAAGGCTCACAATCGCACTCGTCTGCAAACTCCGTTACGCAATTACAATGGTAACCACATGGACAATCGCAGTTTCCTTCCGGACATTTTCCGTCGCAATGTCTGGGTCTTATCCATCCAATATTAGTCACACTAGAGGAAGATACAACTTTTTTACAATCCCCAAACTGGAACGATGTCTCTTTCAAAGTATTCATCTTGTTCGCTCGGTCTTGGTAGTCACAATGAACTATCGATCTTGCCTAGGGTTCCTTTTTATATACAGACCAATACCGACGTGACCGTACGGTAAGGTGAAATGATTGGGAAGTCGAACTCGCTTCTGGTATACAATTTGATAGACTTTTTCCAAGGGTCGACTGACGATGTGGTGAGTGGGTAAACGTACAATTTTGTTCGGTTGGTAGGTGGTCACTTTAAAGTTTCCATCCTCTCCCGATTGCAAGGCTTCTTTCAATACCCCAAAGTTGACCACTCGACTGGTACGATAATTCAGAGTCAGTCCTTTCACTTTGCACGTCGTGTGCACTTCTCCTTGTTTGTCACGGTATTCGTAGCCGTAATTTTTGGGACCGCCACTGACGAAACTTAGAATCTTGTCGTCGGGATGCTCGTCTGTCCAGGCTCCTAAACGGTCTCCTTCGATGTCAGGGTGATGTTGAATCGGGTGATGGATGTAAATGCAACTGTCCGTGTCAAAGTACAGGACGCGTTCCCCTAACAGTTCTAAAGCTTCGTACAATTTTAAGCGAGCATGAGCTGTCACGTAAGCCGCAATGATGACATTTCCAAAAGGGTCGTCTTGTACAAAGTCCAGATCTTCTTCGTAATTGACCAAGATCAAATTCTCTCGAACGACGTCCACGTGTTTCATGTATTTGGTTTTGTCGTGAATCATCTGGAAGTAGCGGGAAGGTTCTGTCAAATATTCCGTCTTGGGTAAACACGGTCGTTGTGCCATTTTACCCCACAAGCAATTTAACATCACTTTGGCAAACGATCGCCTGCCTTCGTTTTTCTCGATGTGGTCTAAAGTGATGCTTTCATGTTCGTAGTATTTCTCTTTGAATTTTATTTGGTCTTCGGGAGTGTGACACCAGGAAGGATAGCCGCTGGCTTCTTGCTTCAGTTTCAAAAAGGCATCCACGTAGTCGGCGAAAATGCGTTTCTGAGTGGGATCACCCTTGCGGTATTGTTGTGTCTTGGGAAAGTGACAAATTTCGTACACTTCTAACAGTTGGTATCCCATGTCCAGAGCTTTGAACAATTCTACGCTGACCCAGGTTCCCGTCAAGGCACGTTCTTCCTGGCTGTGATGACAAGGCTGGTCTTGGTTGCACGTTTCGGCACAAGTACGGCACAAGGGAAACATCAGTTTGCCTTGACAATGGTGTGGTAAGACGGGATGGTAGAGGTTCGTGGGAGGCAAAACTTTACACTTGATCTAAGCCTTCGTATTGTCGAATGTTTTTCAGGTCGATGTGTTCCGTTAACAATTGTGGGTGCCCTACAGGAAAGCGACAATATTTGCACACGTAGGGATACAGCGAACACACGTCCAAGTATTTGATTTCTTCTCCTTTCTCTTCGTCGGCTTGGTACAGCAAACAGGTGGCATTGGTCCTTCCTCCGTAGAAACTATCCCTCGGGTTCAGCGGGTCCATGAACTGGTAACTTTCCACGAGGCGTTTAAACTCGGGATCGGTTTTCATACGGTGATCGTACTCGTGTTCCCACATTTCCACCACTTGGTATCCTTGCTGTTCTAACTTTAGGAGTCGCTGACAAGTGTCCTGGTACAAGTCTTCCATGGTTCGTTGCAAAAACTGATTTTTTGTGCCACGGTCAGGGTAACAAACAGGACATCCGTGAAATAAGCAACCGTTAAACTCGTACACGATCTTGGGGTTTTCTAAGTCCCAGCCATCGACCGAATACGTTCCGATGGTCTTTTCGCCCCCTCCGTTGCGGGCATGCTGAATCCACTTGTCTTCCTTGTCGCACAAGTAATGTAACCAACGTAGGGCTTTGACCGAGTATTGACGTTTGACAAAGTGGGTCGTTTGAGGGCTGATGACAGCCAGGGTGTTTTCAGGCATGAATCGTTGTCGATACACTAGGGAACACGCTTTGGCAATGGTGCAAGCTTCTTTCAAAGGATCGACCCCTCCGTGTTCCATGAACAGTTCTCGAAATTTTCCACAGCAACGCCGTAAAATGTCCACGTCGGAACGACAATACTTTAGCATTTCTTCCTGAAAGTCGAATGGGTCTGAGGCGTGAATCTGGTACCAGGCGTAGAAAGCTTCTCGTTGTTCGGTACGCATGTTGTCGGGGTCGTAATAGTGAGCCTCAGGTAAATGGGGTAGAACGGCGTGTTGATTGGCTTCCGTATTGAAAAGTGTGGAAAGTACCCTTTAGCCATTTCTGTCATTCCAAACGTTTTAGGCATTCGACTCAAAGGCATGGCCAAGTAACTCATCGAATCTTTAAACTGTACTTGTCCCACTTGCATGAAAATGATTTTGGCTCCGTTCAAAGTCACTTTAGGACACTCGGTGCCTTGTTCCGTATAGTATCTGAGAAGAAACTGTCCATCGTATCCGGACAAATTGTGAGCCATCACCGTGGCATGACGAATGACAATCTCCATAACGTTCGATGTCCTCTTGGCTCCACGTCTTGTCGACGGGGTCTAAGACCCATTTGGCAAAATCGGCTAACGTGTTCAGCCCCCGAAAGATTTTTTCACGTCCTCCAGGAATCTTGCTGCAGTGAGGGCAATGACTGAAGATAGGTTCTTGAATGCACTTCTCGCACGCTCGATGAGCCACGCAGAAATTAGGAATGTGAATGCCAGTCTCTTGCATGCATTCGAAATCGAAAAAGATGAAATTGCCTTTCTTCTTGTGACCGTCCTCTTTCTCTGGTGGGGGTTGGTATTTTTGCACGTAACATTGGTGTTCCAAGTCCACGATGTGGTGACAAATGTGACATTTTTTCTTTCCTGAACATACTTGTGTCTTGGTATTATTGGTACGTATGACTTGTTCACACGTAGAGCACAATCTCAGGAGTTGACAAGCGCATTTCTTCTGTGAACCTTGCGTCTTCAGATGTTGTTGGTAACAGGTAGGGCTGACAAACGTGCGCAGACAAGTTGAACAAGGCACTGGTTCTTCGCTCAGACAGGGGGAAGAGGCGAAACATCCTGGGCATTTCGATCCACAATGCTTGTGTTGCTCTCGATTGTTATAACCATAATCACATTTCTCACAATAATAACCGTATCCTAGGAATCCAGTGATACTGGTAATGGTATCGAAATGTTCATCGTGATAATAGACATGAATGTATTTTCCGTCCTTAAATTCTTGGCCTCGAAACAACAGAGGCCCGCGCATTTCTTGAGGGTGCACTTTCAAGGTGTAGCGTGGAGCTAGGGCATCTTGCAATTTTTTCATCTCAGGAATGCCACAGGGTGTGTCTTTGGACAGTCCAGCTTGTTGTAACAGGAGTTCTGCTTCGTTTCGTTGTTTGGCTCGGTCGGATTGTTGAATAGTTTTCCAGGTTCTTTTCCATTCTACCGTGTCGTTCTTGTTGGCATAGGTTCGTCCCACCACGATGGCACGGGCTAAACACATCTGGTCATGAGGGTTGTTAATTCGGACGAGACTTGTTTTGGTGTTGCGAAGGTCGTCCACCAATAACATCTTTTTGCGTCCTGTCCCTTGAGGAGGAGAGACGTGGGTCATGTCTAGTGTGGCTTTTCCATCGGTGATGTCAAACTGGTCATTAGATTGTTGTACGTGTTGAATCTTGTCCATGACTTTGGAAGCAGTCAATTCTGCAGGGGTGCTAAACTCGATCCAAACAGGGGATTTCAAACCGTCGTGTTGTATGGAAAGTCTCAAGCGATCGTCTTCTTTGGGTTGACATTGTCGCTTGAGTGCAGTGAGCAAAGAATCCCACACCCCAGTGATGAACACTTCTGCTTTCTCTAACGGCACTTCAGCCTTGAAATCTTTAAACTTCACTGTGTATTTGTAAGCCGTAGTTCTAAATTTTCTAGAGGAGCGCTTTTCCGTCTCTCGAATGGAATAGTATTTTTCAGGGTTAACTAAGGGTGGTGAACTTGGTTTAGAGGGTTCTGATTCTGGTTCACTCATGTCCTCTTCAAAATCACTGGCATGAATTTGTGCCAAGATTTCAGCCCTGGTACGAGGCGATAGATCACGTTTCTGCCTCTTACTTTCTTCTTCTTTCTTCTCGAATGAATTAGATCGTTTCATCTCGAAAGCAAAAAGTCAAATGACTCAAGTTCAAACACCATGAGCTACTTTATAGTCATAGCAGACCAGCGTATATAAAAGGGTGTGTGTCTTGTCCTTTCACTATTCATTTCACTCTCAAGCCGAGCACAACGATGGAAGAGACTAACCAGATGGAACGTTTCGTCAGAGCTTTGCGAGGGGTCATTAGAAAATTATCTTCAGACCAGCCTACGGACTACTCTCCTTCCTTTAGAGATAAAAGTCAAGATACTTGCTATATCTGTCAGAAGAAAGGGCATTGGTCTTCAGAGTGTCCAGACCGTCAAAAAAGAACAAAAACAGGGACTAAAAAAGACAAAAGTCAAGATACCTGTTATTATTGTAAAGAAAAAGGACATTGGTCTCCAGATTGCCCAAAAAAGAAACAAGAGGAGTCAGAAGAAAAGAGGGATTCTTCAGAAGAAGAGAGGGATTCTTCGGAAGAAGAGAGGGATTCTTCAGAGGAAGAAGAGGAAGAAAAAAGACAATTCTATTTACAAGAGACAAAGAAACAGGAGAAGAAGAAAAGAAGAAGGCAAGAAAATGAGGAAAAGACGGTGAAGAAATTCAAAAAACAGAGAGACTAAACAAGGAGAAAGAAGAAGTGAATGAACTTTTTATTAAAGTGTTGTGAATTGTGAATTGGATTGTAAAAAATGGATAAAAGAATAAATTAATGATATAAGGTAAGAGTCTTTGAGTTTTGATTTTAAAATAAGAACGTACACTCACGCACTCATACACAGACACGTACTATAAGAGTAAAATGGGTGGGTTTTTTTTGAGTTATTGGCAAATTGAAATTGTATTTCTTTTCGAGAAATGTGGGTGGCCCTGAAAAGGGCCTTTTTCTCTTTATGGTATAGGGGTGAGTTTAAGCAATCAACTTTAACTGCCTTATGCCTTTGCCACGGCCAAGGCCTACTTCTGGACTGCGTAATGTTGATGATGATGATAATGATTGGGTTGAAATCACTAAGGGTGGTACGGTAGGCTTAGTCACAGGGTTGACGTGTTTAGCTCGGGAAGGTCGTATTCTCTTCGGTCGTGATAAAGAAGTCTGATACATTTGTTTCAGACTTCTTAACTCCGCTAAAATGTCCAACAGTACCGTGACCGTTTGATTTTCACCCTCTTGTTTCTTTGCTGCTACTTCTTCTTGCTGTTGTTGCTGTTGTTTTTTTCTTACCTCTTCTTCTTGTTGCTGTTGCTGTAGGAGAAAAGCCTGTTCCGCTTCCTTTTGTCGTTGTATAAATTTCTCCAATTCTTCTTTCTGTCTCTGTCTAAAATTCTCCACTTGCGGTAATGAAGAAGGTAACGAAGGTTCCGGAACAAATTCTTGCGAGGAGAGAAAATCCACAAAATTCCAATTCACCTCTTCTGAAAGTAAGTCCGGGTTCCCTTGGGCGGTCTCCCCTGCTGGTGCACCCCATTGGATCGTTTTCTGAGTAGCGAATCTATATAGACTACGTGACGTGACAGACTGCTCTCTTCGGATTGGATGCGGGCTGACTGAATTTTGTAACGCGTGTTCGGATTGGTGAATGAACTCAATCCGTTTCAATCCTACCTGTACCTATAAATAAGCGCAGTTCACTGCATTGATTCACCTGTTCTCGTCGCTTCAAGATGTGGACCACAGTTGAGTCATCCACCCTTGTGTCTCCCATGATGTTTCGGACAGACTTGCTCATGTATGTCCGATCCATGTGGACCGTTGTCCACAGGAAAAACAACAGCCTGTGGATACGTAGGTTCTACGTCGAAAGACAAGGATGCCTGAAAAGAGTGCTGGTTTACGGGCCAACAGTGAGACGCAGCCTAACGACAAGAAGAAGACCAATACGGTGCCCTTTATGTTCATGAACACATTAACATAAACCCAAAGGCCCTTTTCAGCGCCAGCCATATTTCTCGAAAAGGGAGAGCCTTTCCATTGCCTACCCCTTTTTTTAAAATTTAAAAAAATTTTTAAAAAAAAAATCCCATATTCCATTCCCCTTGACGCTAGACAGTCCCACGATTTATTCCCATGTTAAATTCCCCTTGACGCTAGATTGTCCCACGATTTATTCCCATGTTAAATTCCCCTTGACGCTAGATTGTCCCACGATTTTTCTCCATGTTAATTTTCCATTGACGCTAGATTGTCCCAAGGGGTTCTGTAATGCTAATTTCCATTGACGCTAGGGTATCCCCTTTCACTACTTCCGGTGATGCCCTTTGCGCGTGAACCACAGTTTAATTTCTTCTTCGTCTTCTCCTAACATGTCGTTGAAAATGACCAAATGGGTTTGACGGGAGTCAGAGACGATGCCGTCGTCTTCTTTACGAATGCCTTCCACAAACACAATGGAATCGCCTTGACTTTCTCGCAAGAGGCTGTACGCCGATTGCCACTCTTTGTAACACCACACGATCCGTTGAGGTGGCCGATCGATCAAATGATGTTTATGTTCGATCAAACGTTTGACGAATTCGGTTTTGCCTGAACCGCTAGGTCCAGCAATGAGCATGTTAAAGGGATGGCGAAGATACAAAGCCTCCCAACTGGCACGATCTAAGTGTTCGTCGATGACTTTGACAGTAGAGGAAGAGGGAGCAGAGACAGCAGAGGTAGCCATAGTGTGAGAAATGTCACTTGTGACACGAAAACAAACAAGACAAGAGTTTATATACTTTTTTCAGACCACGTTTATTGAATGTTTCAAACATGAATAAGAAAGACAAAAATACATAAAAGCCAAAGGCTTAAGTACAAGAATAAAAGGCACATGATAACCATTAACGTGGAATAAAAACAAGTGTCTGTACAATATGTTTTGGGTAATGTTCTAAACAGTTCTATAGTAGGGGGTAAGGTCACACAAGTGTCCTCCCGAAAGGGTCTTTCAGGCCTGTCCACGACAGTCCTGTCCTCGGTGACGGGTTCTTCTGGCACTGTCACTAACACCGGTTGAAAAGTAACTTTTTTCCTTGAACAACTCTCGTGCATACTGGGCCACTTCTTGGGTCCAAGCCTCAAAATCCCATTCTTTCCAGGCACGGACATCTGTCCAATGGGGGTGTAAGTCACAAGCTACACACACATCGTCATACACGTCTTGGGTAGCTAAAAGTTGACGAATCTTTTTTTCCTGTTGAGGTCGAGAAGTATCCAGATGAAACCGCAAGGCTTTGAGCAAAAGGAGTCTTTCGTGACCATTTAAGGACATTGAGGTGGTAAGTACTCATCGTAAAGAGTCCACAAAGAATCGGCTTTTAAACGAAATCCCAGAAAACAAGTCACTAAGACACACACCACTTGTCGACCCAAATTGAATGGATACAGTTCTTGTAATAATCGATGGTAATGATCCACGGTTTGAATGTGGTCACTGAGTTCCTTCCACGGAATCTGTTCAATGATATGTGACATAATCCTTGGCATGGCAGCCTGATTTTATAGTCTCTTTGTTTCGGAAGCAATAAAGGTAATTTCTAACTAGACATGTTTGTTCTCCAGTAGGGAATTTAAATGTTACATACTGTAACCGAAACGTCAGAGTTTGTCTAGATGTTTCGTCTTCCGCTAAGCAGATTCCACGTAACAAATGTCGGTAATCCTTTAACTCGTCTTCCTCAATACGTTGCAGTAGGTGAATCTCGAAGTAACCAAAATTACGAACGTCTAGTTCATCATTCACAAACTGAAAGTGTTCAACAAGGTCTGACCATTGAAAAAATTTCTGACGAATCAGTGCTCTTATACCATTCAGGTACCAGTGGTTAAAGATCTGGTGACGTAACGGATGCAATTGTGCTTTACGTTTGACTTGTATTTTCACCAGCTCTCGGTAAATCCTTTCTCTCAACTCCTCAGGAAAGCCCAAAATGTTCTCTTGTAAAGTATCCATAAGTATATACACTGTTTTTGGAATCCTTGGGTGGTGGCCAATAGCCTCGTTTACCTTTGTGCCTGATGTAATATCCGCTCATAATCAGTCTTCTTATACTTTGAAACAGAGCATAATTTAAAATCGGTTCAATAACTTTGCATTTGCGTTTCACTTGTATTTTGATCAGTTCTCGGTAAATGCGTTCTCTCAACTCCACAGGCAAGGCACGAATGTTCTCTAGCAAAGTATCAATGAATAGGTCATACTAAATACTCTTTTGTCTGACACAAGAAATGTATCGTTTGCATAGACATGGTTTTACTTCAGTGTCGAATTTAAATCGTTTAGTTTCTAATTTACACATTACAATTCGTTCAGAAGTTTCCTCTTTCACTAAGTTGACATTGTGAACAAGATGTTAGTAATTCGTTAACTCTTCCTCTGGAATTCGATGCAGTAAGTTTACAATGTAGTAGATAGAATCATCCAGAGCAAACCAATACTTTTTAAAAATAGGGGATCGTTGATCAATGTCTGTCCAATGGAACACTTTCAACTGAATCAGTCCTTTTATAGCATTCAGGTACCAGTGGTTCAAACACCGGTGACGTAACGGATGCAATTGTTCTTTACGTTTCACTTGTATTTTGACCAGCTCTCGGTAAATGAGTTCTCTCAACTCCAAAAGGCAAAGCACGAATGTTCTCGTGTAAAGTATCCATGAACAGATTATGGTAAGTTACTTCAATGTCTCGGCCCCACTAAGGGTAAGTAATGACAATTCGGTGACCATCGAGCATGTTCTACGTAGGCCGAATCTTGCGGTTCCCAGTAATAAAGTGACACACCGTAACTGAAGCACTTGACTTTATCTCCTTCGCCCAAGTAGAAAAATCCGGCTCTGGCTAATTCTTCGGGGGACGGTCCTCCCAGATACTTAGGCCATTTTCCTTTGAACGATTGAAGACGATTTTCAAAGTCGCATTATTCCGACAAACGCACAGGGAACGAATATTCGTCTTTCACAGGTTCGATTCGATGAGGGTTGGGTGACATGGACAGGAGTTTGCTCAGAGCTGGATGACATCCGTAGGGGGGTAGACGTGAAGGTGAACATTCCCCTTTAAAACGAAACCCATAAAGTGTCCAAGAGGACGTGCGGCATCGCTTTCGCATCCCTCATGTTTGACACGCACAGCATCACTTTCCATGATAGGGGTAGTGAGAACAAAGTTCCCATGATGCTCTACGGCATCGCTAAGGTCACAAGGTACAGCATCGTACCCATCGTAAGGCTCACAAACATATTCCACTTCAGAAGTCCCACACTTGAATTGTGCCTTTCTAAACTTGTTTTGTGTTTCTTTGAAAGTATTCATCTTGTTCGCTCGGTCTTGGTAGTCACAATGAACTATCGATCTTGCCTAGGGTTCCTTTTTATATACAGACCAATACCGACGTGTCCATAGGGTAAGGTGAAATGATTGGGAAGTCGCACTCGCTTTTTGGTACACGATTTGATAGACTTTTTCCAAGGGTCGACTGACGATGTGGTGAGTGGGTAAACGTAGAATCTTGTTGGGTTGATAGGTGGTCACTTTGAAGTTTGCATCCTCTCCCGATTGCAAGGTTTCTTTCAATACCCCAAAGTTGACCACACGACTGGTACGATAATTCAGATTCAGTCCTTTCACTTTGCACGTCGTGTGCACTTCTCCTTGTGGGTCCCGGTATTCGTAGCCGTAATTTTTGGGACCGCCACTGACGAAACTTAGAATCTTGTCGTCGGGATGCTCGTCTGTCCAGGCTCCTAAACGGTCTCCTTCGATGTCAGGATGCTGTTGACTCGGGTGATGGATGTAAATGCAACTGTCCGTGTCAAAGTACAGGACGCGTTCCCCTAACAGTTCTAAAGCTTCGTACAATTTTAAGCGAGCATGAGCTGTCACGTAAGCCGCAATGATGATATCTCCAAAAGGGTCGTCTTGTACAAAGTCCAGATCTTCTTCGTAATTGACCAAGATCAAATCCTCGCGAACGACGTCCACGTGTTTCATGTATTTGGTTTTATCGTGAATCATCTGGAAGTAGAGGGAAGATTGTGTCAAATATTCCGTCTTGGGTAAACACGGTCGTTGTGCCATTTTACCCCACAAGCAATTTAACATCACTTTGGCAAACGATCGCCTGCCTTCGTTTTTCTCGATGTGGTCAAAAGAGATGCCTTCTTGTTCATAGTATTTCTCTTTGAATTGTATTTGGTGTTCGGGAGTGTGACACCAGGACGGATAGCCGCTGGCTTCTTGCTTCAGTTTCAAAAAGGCATCCACGTAGTCGGCGAAAATGCGTTTCTGAGTGGGGTCACCCTTGTGGTATTGTTGTGTCTTGGGAAAGTGGCAAATTTCGTACACTTCTAACAGTTGGTATCCCATGTCCAGAGCTTTGAACAATTCTACGCTGACCCAGGTTCCCGTCAAGGCCCGTTCTTCCTGGGTGTGCTGACAAGCTTGGTCTTGGTTGCACGTTTCGGCACAAGTGCGGCACAATGGAAACATCAGTTTGCCTTGACAATGGTGAGGTAACACGGCATGGAATAGGCTCGTGGGAGGCAAAACTTTACACTTGATCAAGCCTTCGTATTGTCGAATGTTTTTCAGGTCGATGTGTTCCGTCACCAATTGCGGGTGCCCTAAAGGAAAACGACAATATTTGCACACGTAGGGATACAGCGAACACACGTCCAAGTATTTGATTTCTTCTCCTTTCTCTTCGTCGGCTTGGTACAGCAAACAGGTGGCATTGGTCCTTCCTCCGTACAAACTATCCCTCGGGTTCAGTGGGTCCATGAACTGGTAACTTTCCACGAGGCGTTTAAACTCGGGATCGGTTTTCATACGGTGATCGTACTCGTGTTCCCACATTTCCACCACTTGGTATCCTTGCTGTTCTAACTTTAGGAGTCGCTGACAAGTGGCCTGGTACAAGTCTTCCATGGTTCGTTGTAAAAACTGATTTTTAGTGCCACGGTCAGGGTAACAGACCGGACATCCGTGAAATAAGCAACCGTTAAACTCGTACACGATCTTGGGGTTTTCTAAGTCCCGGCCATCTGCCGAATGCGTTCCGATGGTCTTTTCACCCCCTCCGTTGCGAGCATGCTGAATCCACTTGTCTTCCTTGTCGCACAAGTAATGTAACCAACGTAGGGCTTTGACCGAGTGTTGACGTTTGACATAGTGGGTCGTTTGAGGACTAATAACAGCCACGGTGTGTTTAGGCATGAATCGTTGCCGGTACACTAAGGAACACGCTTTGGCAATTGTGCAAGTCTCTTTCAAAGGATCGACCCCTCCGTGTTCCATGAACAGTTCTCGAAATTTTCCACAGCAACGTCGTAAAATGTCCACGTCGGAACGACAATACTTTAGTATTTCTTCCTGAAAGTCGAAAGGATCCGAGGCGTGAGCCTGGTACCAAGCGTAGAAAGCTTCTCGTTGTTCGGTACGCATGTTGTCGGGGTCGTAATAGTGAGCCTCAGGTAAATGGGGTAGAACGGCGTGTTGATTGGCTTCCGTATTGAAAAAGTGTGGAAAGTACCCTTTAGCCATTTCTGTCATTCCAAACGTTTTAGGCATTCGACTCAAAGGCATGGCCAAATAGCTCATCGAATCTTTAAACTGTACTTGTCCCACTTGCATGAAAATGATTTTGGCTCCGTTCAAAGTGACTTTAGGACACTCGGTGCCTTGTTCCGTATAGTATCTCAAAAGAAACTGTCCATCGTATCCTGAAAAATTGTGAGCCATCATCGTGGCATGACGATGACAATCTCCGTAACGTTCGATGTCCTCTTGGCTCCACGTCTTGTCGATGGGGTCTAAAACATATTTGGCAAAATCGGCTAACGTGTTCGGTCCCCGAAAGATTTTTTCACACCCTCCGGGAATCTTGCTGCAGTGAGGGCAATGACTGAAAATAGGTTCTTGAATGCACTTTTCGCACGCTCGATGAGCCACGCAGAAATTAGGAATGTGAATGCCAGTCTCTTGCATGCATTCGAAATCAAAAAAGATGAAATTGCCTTTCTTCTTGTGACCGTCCTCTTTCTCTGGTTGGGGTTGGTATTTTTGCACGTAGCATTGGTGTTCCAAGTCCACGATGTGGTGAAAAATGTGACATTTTTTCTTTCCTCGACATACGTGTGCTTTGTCATTAATGGTAAGTATGCCTTGTCCACAGGTAGGGCACACTCTCAGGAGTTGACAAGCACATTTCTTCTGTGAACCTTGCGTCTTCAAATGTTTTTGGTAACAGGCAGGGCTGACAAACGTGCGCAGACAAGTTGAACAAGGTACTGGTCCGTCGCTCAGACAGGGTGGAGAGGCCAAACATCCTGAGCATTTCAGTCCGCAATGTTTGTGTTGCTCTCGATTATTATAACCATGGTCACATTTCTCACAGTAATAACCGTATCCCAGGAATGCAGTGATACTGGTAATGGTATCGAAATGGTCATCGTGATAATAAACATGAATGTATTTTCCGTCCTTAAAGTCTTTCCCTCGAAACAACAGAGGCCTGCGCATTTCTTGAGGGTGCACTTTCAAGGTGCATCGTGGAGCTAGGGCATCTTGCAATTTTTGCATCTCAGGAATGCCACAGGGTGTGTCTTTGGACAGTCCAGCTTGTTGTAACAGGAGTTCTGCTTCATTTCGTTGTTTGGCTCGGTCGGATCGTTGAATAGTTTTCCAGGTTCTTTTCCATTCTACCGTGTCGTTCTTGTTGGCATAGGTTCGTCCCACCACGATGGCACGGGCTAAACACATCTGGTCTTGAGGGTTGTTAATTCGGACGAGACTTGTTTTGGTGTTGCGAAGGTCGTCCACCAATAACATCTTTTTTGCGTCCTGACCCTTGAGGAGGAGAGACGTGGGTCATGTCCAGTGTGGCTTTTCCATCGGTGATGTCAAACTGGTCATTAGATTGTTGTACGTGTTGAATCTTGTCCATGACTTTGGAAGCGGTCAATTCTGCAGGGGTGCTAAACTCGATCCAAACAGGGGATTTCAAACCGTCGTGTTGTATGGAAAGTCTCAAGCGATCGTCTTCTTTGGGTTGACATTGTCGCTTGAGTGCAGTGAGCAAAGAATCCCACACCCCAGTGATGAACACTTCTGCTTTCTCTAACGGTACTTCAGCCTTGAAATCTTTAAACTTCACTGTGTATTTGTAAGCAGTGGTTCTAAATTTTCTAGAGGAGCGCTTTTCCGTCTCTGGAATAAAATAGTATTTTTCAGGGTTGAATAAGGGTGGCGAACTTGGTTTAGAGGGTTCTGATTCTGGTTCACTCATGTCCTCTTCAAAATCACTGGCATGAATTTGTGCCAAGACTTCAGCCCTGGTACGAGGCGATAGATCACGTTTCTGCCTCTTACTTTCTTCTTCTTTCTTCTCGAATGAATAGGATCGTTTCATCTTGAGTGCAAAACGTCAAATGACTCAAGTTTAAACACCATAGACTAATTTATAGTCATGGCAGACCAGCGTATATAAAGGGTGTGTGTCTTTTCCTTTCACTATTCATTTCACTCTCTAACCGAGCACAACGATGGAAGAGACTAGCCAAATCGAACGTTTCATCAGAGCTTTGCGAGGGGTCATTAGAAAATTCTCTTAAGACCAGCCCATGGAGTACTCTCCTTCCTTTCGAGATACAAGTGAAGATACTTGCTATATCTGTCAGAAGAAAGGGCATTGGTCTTCAGAGTGTCCACACCCTGAAAAAAGTAAAAAAGGGGCTAGAAAAGACAGACGTCAAGATGCCTGTTATTATTGTCAAGAAAAAGGACATTGGTCTCCAGATTGCCCAAAAAAGAAACAAGAGGAGTCAGAAGAAAAGAGGGATTCTTCAGAGGAAGAGAGGGATTCTTCAGAGGAAGAAGAGGAAGAAAGAAGACAATTCTATTTACAAGAGGCAAAGAAAAAGAAACAGGAGAAGAAAAGAAGAAGGGAAGAAAGTGAGGAGGAAGAAGAGGAAAAGACGGTGAAGAAATTTAAAAAACAGAGAGAGTAAACAATGAGACAGAAGAAGTCAATGAACTTTTTAAAGTGTTCTGTTGTGAATTGTGAATTGGATTGTAACAATGGATAAAAGAATAAATTAATTATATAAGGTAAGTGTCTTTGAGTTTTGATTTTAAAATAAGAACGTACACTCACGCACTCATACATAGACACGTACTATAGGGGTAAAATGTTTTTTTTTGAGTTATTGGCAAATGAAATTGTATCTCTTTTCGAGAAATGTGGGTGGCCCTGACAAGGGCCATTTTTGGTGTAGGGGTGAGTTTAAGCAATCAACTTTAACTGTCTTAAGCCTTTGCCACGGCCAAGGCCTACTTCTGGACTGCGTAATGTTGATGATGATGATTATTGGGTTGAAATCACTAAGGGTGGTACGGTAGGCTTAGTCACAGGGTTGACGTGTTTAGCTCGGGAAGGTCGTATTCTCTTCGGTCGTAATAAAGAAGTCTGATACATTTGTTCAGACTTCTTAACTCCGCTAAAATGTCCAACAGTACCGTGACCGTTTGATTTTCACCCTCTTGTTTCTTTGCTGCTACTTCTTCTTGTTGTTGTTTTTTTCTTACCTCTTCTTCTTGCTGCTGTTTCTGTAGGAGAAAAGCTTGTTCCGCTTCCTTTTGTCGTTGTATAAATTTCTCCAATTCTTCTTTCTGTCTCTGTCTAAAATTCTCCAGTTGCGGTAATGAAGAAGGTAACGAAGGTTCCGGAACAAATTCTTGCGAGGTAAGAAAATCCACAAAATCCCAATTTACCTCTTCTGAAAGTAAGTCCGGGTTCCCTTGGGCGGTCTCCCCTGCTGGTGCACCCCAATGGATCGTTTTCTGAGTTTCCGTCATGTTGAATCACTGTTTGCATAGATTGACTGCACACAGGCGCTAGCGAATCTATATAGACCACGTGACGTCACAAACTGCTCTCATCGGATTGGATGCGGGCTGACTGAATTTTGTAACGCGTGTTCGGATTGGTGAATGAACTCAATCCGTTTCAATCCTTCCTCTATCTATAAATAAGCGCAGTTCACTGCACTGATTCACCTGTTCTCGTCGCCTCAAGATGTGGACCACAGTTGAATCATCCACCATTGTGTCTTCAATGATGTTTAGGACGGACATGCTCATGTATGTCCGGTCAATGTGGACTGTTGTTGATAGGACAGATACTAGTCTATGGATGAGAAGAGTTTACATAGAAAGACAAGGATGTCTCAAGAGGGTACTTGTGTATGGACCTGCAGTTAGAAGGGGTTTAAGAAGAAGAAGAAGATGTGACAGATGCCATCTATGTTAATATTAATATTAACATAAACCCAAAGGCCCTTTTCAGGGCCACCCACATTTCTCGAAAAGAGAATGACTTTCGATTGCCTACCCTTTTTTTATTTTTTATTTTTAAAAAATAAAAATAAAAATCCCATGTTCAATTTCCCTTGTCGCTAAACAGTCCCACGATTTTTCTCCATGTTAATTTCCCTTGTCGCTCAACAGTCCCACGATTTTTCTCCATGTTAATTTCCCTTGTCGCTCAACAGTCCCACGATTTGTCTCCATGTTAATTTCCTTTGTCGCTCAACAGTCCCACGATTTTTTCTCCATGTTAATTTCCCTTGTCGCCAGATTGTCCCACTATTTTTCTCCATGTTAATTTTCCATTGTCGCCAGATTGTCCCAAGGGGGTCTGTAATGCTAATTTACATTGTCGCTAGGGTATCCCACTTAACTACTTCTGTACCCTACACTGGCTATTCATTCGATCCAGAATCAAACACAAAATTTGTTCTCTGTACTACATTTCACTGTCGGACTCTGGTCCCAACATACCTATCTGACCTCGCTCATGTGTACACACCAGCAAGATATTTACGCTCCTCTTCTGACAATCGTATACTCATTATTCTAAATATGAAAACAAAGTCATATGGACAGCGTTCTTTTGCATACCAGGGCCCAGCATCATGGAATGAATTGCCCACTGAACTTAGACACCAAGACACATCGATCCCATTCAAGAGGGCTCTCAAAACTACCTGAAATATTCTCAGCATGGTGTTTTTTTTCTCCCTAATTTTATGTTGTTTGTTGTTTGTTTTTGTAAAATTATTATTATATTTTTTATCTTATAGGTGTTGTCAAAATTGTAAAGCGCTTAGAGCTTCTAACGATTAGACGCTATAAAAAGTCCTCATTATTATTATTATTATTATTATTATTATTATTATTATTATTATTATTATTATTATATGGCTATACGGTCCCAGTAGCTGAGGTATGACTATACTGAAATGCCCTTTTATTACAAAGATCATGAATCCATTGAAATGACCCGCCGAACAATTAAGAGTTATTTTGAGCTTGGGTTTGTCTGTATTCCTTTTCTTTTGCAAACAAGAATAATTCAGTAATTCTGTTAGGATGTATGTTTCATTTTATGATAAATAACAAATAACAAATTGGATAAAGTTGAATTTTTGGTATTTGAAGAAAATTTCACGTTATTGTGTTCTTCTTCAATAAATAGGAGACTCAATATAAACAAAGGTGATAATGTATGTATTATATATGACTCTACACATCTATGCTGAGGTATCTTCGTAGGAGGATGAGTCGACAATGAATGGTTTGACTGGAAACTAACCCGGTTCTTAAAGTCAAAGCGCGGACGTGAAGGAAAACATCCCTACCAGCCGGAACGTTTAATGAGTGTTACGAGAGAGATAGAGAGAAGTCAAAGCGCATGAAACAAAATTCCTATAGCCGAAAAAAAAGACAAAGGCATTTTTTTTTCAAAAACACAACATTTTTATTCAAAATCACTTAACACTAACAAACAACTCTAACATTTTTAACAATAATCCAACAATATAACATCAAACATTTTTTTCAAATACCAAAATTTTTTTTTCAATTCACACATTATTTTGGACAGGGCTGACAACGTTGTGAATTAAATTGTGATTTCCACTGTTGGAAGTCATTAGGCCGTTGATTGACACTACGTTTCCTAGCTTGAGACAAAAGATAAGCATACTGGTTACAAAACCATCGATCTACTTTCACATCGTTTCTAGAAGAAGAACGAGGATCAAAATGAGTTACTAAATGTTCTAAGGAATAGCCCAGGCTGCGATGATGCAGAAAATACACGCAATATTGTCCACACAAAAAGGAATCTGTGCCTTGTAATTTCACATTATTGAATCGGGTGGTCTGAGCATTTCTTCTCATAAAGTCAATGATATCGTCTTCCAAAGGAGGCAATCCATACGAATCGAAATATTCCACACATCCTTCTTGAGGAAAGTAGACGGCTACCCAGTGGGTTCCTGGGAGATGACTGTTGTCCGTGTTGATCACATAAGCTTGATGGCCTTGAGGTTTGTGATGAGGGAGTTCATCTTTAGCACAGACGACAGGATTCCAAGAAGCAGTGTACGAACTGTGGTTCAAAAGGTAATAAAGTTCCCAGGTATCCATGTTTTGTGTGTCCTTTTCTTCTTCTTCACAGGCAATAATAAGTCATCAATTCGATCCTGACTTTTTGCTTGAAAATGTCTGACAAATAACCGTTTGTTCGCTTCGTCTCCCCACTCTGATTCAGGAGAGCTTCGATACGATGGATCTCTTGAGTGGTTAATGGTGGACAAGAATGTTCACGCAAGTCTTTATACCACTGGTGCAACACGACTTCGTCCGAGATGAGACTCCAAGGTTCGTCCAGATACTCGTCCAATTTTTCTTCACTTAGCATTATGCATTTGTCGTGTTGAATTTGACTGGGATGATCGTTTTGACATCCATAGCAATTTTTCTTGATCAATTCCGTCATTTTGTCGACCAAGTGTTTGGCAAAACAGGAGACTAAATGGGCTTCTTGTTCTGGCCATCTCGACTTCATCATGACAACTTCTTCGTCTTTGTCTTGGGATTCTTCCACGGTCTCCTCACATTTCATGTCCAAAGTTTCTTCACTAGGTAAAGAGGGATAACAGTCTTCCATGGCTTCTAATAATCTAGAATGACTTCTCTCAAACTGTTGATTTCTATGGTATTATCGAATTCTGCATACAGGATGACGTTCACTGTCTTGTCCAGTGGCTTTGCAAACTGAAGTTCCGCACGAATCTGGCCCGATTTTATAGGGTGGAAATGTCCCTCGTCACTGCCTTGGTCTGGAGTGAAATCAAAAGCCCACAAAGCATATCCTCCTGCGTAACCTTCGTACGTAATGCCGTGACTGGTGTTGGTCCCTAACTGGCCGGTGGCTTCGTACAAGGACAAGTACGATCTCAAGTAATTGTTCTGGGTAAAGTCTGGTTCGAAAGGTTTGGTACACAAGGTCTTGCCATCGCGACTGACTTCGATTTTCTTCACACCAAAGTGATCAAAGTTGAAAGGATTTTCATTGAAGGCTCCGTTGAAGGCTGAATTCAGGACCATACCAAGGATTAAACGTTTGGGTAACTGTCCTTGAAACAGATGATCTTCGATCATGGATTGATGGTTAGCGGGAATGGTGAACGTTTTCACTTCCACGCGTCGTATGGGATACTTGGCGGTCGTTCTGCTCAACGTTTGACTGATGTCATTTCCCACTTTTAGCTAACACTTCCACGCGTCGTATGTAGAGTTTGGCCATGTCGATTTTGCTTTTGGGATTGCCACTAGTAATATTAGCCAACAAATGGAAAGCGGCACTCCTGCAATTCAGTCTCAGGCGAACATTTACCTCGTTCAGCAAATATTTCTCTTGCATCCACATGTCCAAATGCAAACGATCCATCAGTTCTAAACTCTTCTTATTTAAGATTTTGTCTTCTCTTTCCTCAAAGCCGCTATTGGTTCCATCCATTTTGTCGAACTTGGTCGCTTCGTCAGGTTCCCATGCCACACAGGCATTGAGATGAGTATTCTTGGCATCTATTCCGTACGTCAAGAGATTTTCCAGGTAGGCACGGTAAGGGTAAGTATCCATGCTGCTGCTGACCAGTTTGTTATTCAAGTACAAGTCCACTAAGCTGAACAAGGAATGCATGAAATTGTTGACGGGAGCTATATTCTCACCGTCTTCTACTCCATCATTATCCTTATCTAGAACTTTGACTTTTAAGTACAAGTAACTGCTGCTCAGATCGATGTAATCCTCGGGCTGTCCCTTGATTTCAAACTCGATGTAAGCGGAATCTGTCAAAGAGGAGACAGGGTGAAATTCCACCCATTGGGATTCTTGCATGGTCATCATGGTATGTGGCATGGCAAAGAGATTCATTTCCGACTTGGAACAGGCACAAGACTCTCGGTACATCATTTCTTTTTCTGTGTCTCAATAATCAAAAACGTCTAAGTCTCGAACGGTTCTTCTTTTCTTCGTCTTTCTAGCTTTAGACGTGTGAAGTCTGGTGAAAGGGTGTTTTCTTCGTCGTCGCTTTCTGCCTTGTCCTTGCTGAATGCCTGACTCAGTAGCATGCAGAGCATTTATAGGAGTTTCTCGTCGACCCAAAAGGTCTTTACCCGTTTGCAGCAAGACATTTTTGCCTGCCCTCAAGAAGGCTTCTTTAGGGTTTTGTTTGTCGATGATGACATTTTGGAGAAATTCTGTACCGTGTGTCAGTGGGGTATCTTTCAAGGCGTGCAATCCGCGTGTCACCATCGGTTTCAACACCGGAGCCACCGAACGAAAGGCTGATTTCAACATATCTCCTAAACCGTGTCCTCGCTGTCGAGCAACCCCTCGGTACACTGGATACATGACTTACGAGTCGTGAGAAAACCATTTTTGAAAATGGAGTTTCACCGTGATTTTTCCTTTGGTGAATGGAATATTTTGTCCCAAATCTCCTTTTATAGCAATGTTGACCGTGTCCAAATAAGACTTGCTGACGGGCAAATAGTGAGGATGTACAAATTCGCGGTGTATGTGATAAGTGTTTCCACCTTCCTGGTTATTGTTCGTGGTACTATCCACTTTGAAAGGAAAGACACGCAGTAATGGCACAGAGGTGTGTCACACCACGTTGTACTCCACCACATCGGAGTACACGAAGATCAAATTCAGTCCCTGGTTCAGTTCTACCTGGAAACGAAAATACGTTGCAAAATGCCCGTTGTTGTCAATGTCTGCGATGCGAATCCTTTTGCTATCTTTATCCATGACCATATTGAGGTCTGCACCCAAAATGTCATACAATTCAGGGCAAAATTTGATACGTATACATTTTTCCTCACTTTCAAATTTGATTAATAGACGATGAGATACTTTGTGGTACTCAATGGTGACACGTTTTTTTAGTCCGGTCAGAACTTTGTCAAATGCTGCATGGAATTTGTCAGCGATTGCCTCCCCCAGATGTTGACCACTAAAATAATGGCCTGGATTAATTTTAAAGCGATAAATGTAAAATGGAGGAGAAGTGTCACTGCTGCGGGGTACTATGTACTTCGGAAGTGATCTATGTTGATTAATGGTCATCATGGTTTGCTGCACCGTTTGGTCCAGAATTTCGACGTCAAAAGTATTTTGAGTTTCAGTGATGTTTTTGATTTGTGTTGGGTAAATCATTTCTACCAAAGCCACTTCCCAATGGGCTTCGTGATCTAATGGGATGGCCTGAGGTAATTTAGGGAAACACCTCCATGGAACTGTCACTGGGTAAGGTTAAGTAAAATTGGTTGTTATTGTTCATAATTCCAGAGTTCTGTGTCTGTCCGAGGGGTTACTGGACGTCAGAGGTGTGTCTCCGTCCAAAATAGGGTTGTTGTTGTTGTTGGAATGGTGACTGGCACTGGTACTGGACACAAGGTTTCCGTTGTTCTCGTTCAAGGAGAATTTCAGGGAGGGATTAGGAAGCAGGTAACCGATGCAGCTGCTTTATAAAATGGTCCACAATTGTTTGTCTCCTTGTTGCAAACTCAAATTGGCAATGGCTGCCCCGATGACACAACACACTACGAAGATTTGGCAGAAAAAGACGATTTGCGTTTTAGGCACACGTTCTCCACACCACACCCACAAGGGTTGTTTCTGTAAATCTTGCAGAGAAGAACTGGGTGAAAGAGTGGTCGACGTAGCTGCGTCTGCTGTGTGAAAGGGCATGATGGTCACTTCTTTTTATAGTCGATGACTTGCGATGCGTCGATCCAAGAATCAAAACTGGGAGGGTATGCTTTCAAACGTACTTTGACTTCTTTGACACGTCGTTTGCCTACTTTACGGGTTCTGCGTTCTAGAATGCTTTCGATGTCGTACACGTCTTCTTTTTTGGTGACACGTTGTAACTCGGGCAAATAAAACGTTCCTTTGAGTACTTCTCCGTTCATGTCTTCCAATTTATAGACGGCAGAATCACGACCATGCACTCGTCCAGTGACACGAAACAATTCGATAGTCCAGTTAGGTAAGTAACCTTTGTCGAAAGTGCGTTTGGTTTTGCCAATGCGCACCCAATCTCCTACGGTCAACACTTCACTTTTCTTGGGGACAGCTCTCGTCGGGGACGCACCAAACAGACGCTCAAACACCAGCACTTCGTTGTCGGGAGTTACCTCTTGCGGGGCACGTCCAATGCTTCGAAGGTAAGATTGGTTGTACGCTTGCACCAGGTGCGGTAAGATGTCGATGTACTTTAGAGTGTGGTGATGCGTAAAATATTTCCACATGCGTTCTTTCAAAGTGCGTTGAAAACGTTCCACGATGCTGGCTTTGGTTTCGGTATTCTCGGTGGTAAAAAAATGAATGTCACGTTTCTTTAATTCGTTTTGGAAAGCTTGGTTCAGAAATTTGGTACCTGTGTCCGTTTGCCATCGAGGACGGTGACAACCGCTTTGTTTCAACACTCGTTGCAGGGCTCGCACTAACTCGCTGATCGATTTGGAAGTCAAGGGCACGACCCAGGCAAATTTGGAAAAGACGTCGATGACACAAAACAAATATTTGTAGCCACGATTGTAGCTGGCCAAATGAGAGACATCGGCTAAATCGGTTTGCCATTGATGATCAATGCCTTCCACTCGGGTGCGACTTCTGGAAAACTTGCGTCGAATGGGTTTGTGTAAAGTGTAAGTAGCTTGTTCTTGTAACCATCGTTGCACTTGAGGTAAACGGAGACTTTTCAGTCGAGTTTTGGCAGCACGATACAATTTTTGTACTCCTGCGTAACCTGCAGGATGGGAGGGATCGTAGTAAATGCTGGCTAAGACTTTTTCCATGTGTTGGTTTGTGTGTGATAATAAGGCACCCACTCTTGGAAGATGCTACTCTTTTTCTCCTGGGGTATTTTCTTGGATTGTAATGCTTTGCGTGTGCGACCGGCAATAGGTGTCGAGGAGGAGGAGAATGTCTGAACAGGGGATATTTTTTCTTGTTTCACTTCTGTCTTCTCCTTCTTTTTCTCTTCTGATGAAGAAGGGGTGGTCATCATCTTTTTAATCCATCCAATTCTGGAGGTAGGTGGTGTTGTTAACTTGCGTACTTTTTCTGGTGGAGTTTGAAACCCTTCCTCTTCTTCTTCTCCTTTTTCTGTCTTGGTCACTGGTTGTAGTAGTGGTGGTGGTGGCGGCGGTGATAGTGCTGAACTTTTCATCAAGATCTTAAAATCTTTCAGAGTGGGAAGAGCTGTTTCGTCTAAAGCTTTTTGGTGAAAGAGTTGCAGTCGTTGCAAGAGTTGACCTACTTTTCCGATTTATCTGTTTCGGACAAATCTTGGCGATCCATCAAGGTTTGCAATTCGTGTTGTAACTGGGACATCTCGCTCAAATGGGGATTGGGAGGTAAATGCGGGCTACGTTGTTCTTGCCTACGATGGTATTCCATCCATCGTTTGTAAGGTACTAAAGCTAGTTTTCGTCCTTCCATGGGATGTCAGGGGTCGATTCTGAGATCTTGGGACTCCAGAGGTCCTTTTTATCTTGCTCCCATTAGTCCTCCAAACACGGTTCCCAAGACTCCTTTCAGTAAGGGACCTAGCAAGAGGGGTAAAATTCCTCCACGTTGGACCAACATCTTCTTCTTTTGTCGAAAGGGGATTTTTTTTTGAACCATTTGGCGAAGAACGTGACGATGTTTGCCTAAGCATTGTTTCTGGTGTTTGGACAAAGGGATCGTGCCTTTCAAGACGTTCAAACAACATTCGCACACGGTATCGATGACCTCTTTGGAGGCCGTTTGAATGAGGTTTTTTTCGTAGGGGTGGAGAAGCTTTGGACAGGACAGATAACATGTCCCCATGTTTGACTAAACGTGGAGGCAGTCCTTTCCTTTTCTTTCCTTGGGGTTCACAAGAGGAATGTTTTCTGGAGGGGGACATCTTTGCTTGTGGGTTCCATGATATTCACCAAACAGACACTAACATCGATGACTTAACACACGCCCTTTTATCTTTTTTGAGGGGCTATCGCTTGGTCATAAAAGTGACAACGTTTTTTCCAAAGTCGCCAAGGAATCCTCCCCTTTGTTGATTCCTCTTTTTCTTGGAACGACTGTGTCTTTTCTTAGGGTAACGTCGATGCTTTGTTAAGCGCTTTCTCGGATAACGAGTCTGCCTTTGTCTCTTTCTTTTTTGATTTCTTGGAGGTGACATCTTTTGGAAGTTCACTGATACCCCTACTTGGTTGCAGGCCTTTTTTTTACTGGAACGCGTCGCCACTGATTGTCTTTATGGCGTATCAACTTGAGGGCAGGCATGACACGTCGTGTAGGGGTACGTAACGGACTAAATCGAGCCAGTTCTTGCTTGGACAAATCCAGTAAACTTTGTAACATGCCCGATCTCTCTTGGACTTTGATTTTGGGAGCATGTACTTTGTGAGCCGCGGCCACTGCCGCTAAACTGGAGGGTCCTGCCACTGGGGAATTTCTTGGGGTCATCAACGGAGAAGTTCTTGGTGTGATCAACGTCTCCAAATCCTGTTCAGTTCTTGGTGTCATCAACGGAGAAGTGACTGAACCTGAGGCTACCGGAGACGCTGTCACCGTCTTGGCAGGTCGTGGTTTACGAGTGTAAGGTTGCGTCCTGACCGAAGTGCCTCTCTTGCGACTAGTTTTCTTCTGGGGGCTTTTCTTTTTCTGGGGACTTTTTCTCTGTTTCTTTTTCTGGGGTCTTTTATTTTTCCGGGGTGGTGTCTGGTAAGGGGAAGGTCCCGCCACTGGAGAAGTTCTTGGAGACACAGGTCTCCTTGGGGACCTGGTCTTTTTCTTTTTCTTCTTGGAGCTTTGTTTGACTTCTTTTTTCTTGGGGAGAACTTTGGGAGCATTATGATCCCATCTTAAGAGAGAGCGAATGATGACACCTCCTAGAGTACCGCTCCCTCCAGGTTTCAAAATGATTTGTTTTTTGGTTTGAGTGTCGATGCGGGGATCGGCCAGTTGGGTCAAAGCCACTTTGTTTCGATCGATAAAGCGTTTGGTTTGATGAGGAATCTGAATGATACCTTGGAGTAATTGACGTGCTGTCACCGTGAACCATCGTAAGACTTCTTTGAGACTAGCTTCTAAGACACGAGCCCGTATTTGTAGATTTTTTTCACGACTGATGCCATACAAGGCACGAATCAATTTGACGGGAAGATGTGATTGAAGGGACGTTATGTTCACACTTTGTGAGACAGACGAAAAGTGCCTGAGGCTTTTATAGGTTTTTTGGAGTGAAGTTAAGTCGAAGACGGAGACGTGTACAGGACAGGCCCTCCGTCTTGGCACCGGTGGTGAAACAATTGGGTACGAAATCGCAAATCATCGGGTGTCGTAGGTTTCAAATCGACGAGTAAATAGTCGTGTGGCGTTTGAGTGGCATCGTCGTACGCCTGACTCAGCCAAGGCGTTCCTAACTTTTTGGCTAAGACTTGCACTTGCGATTTATCTCGAGGGCTTTTAAACAAGACCACGTAATGCGCATTGAGACTGATGGTGCGATGGGCTTTACTTTATTGAAACAAATTTTGAGTGATGTAAACGACACTGGCATTACGGTGATGCCCTTTGCGCGTGAACCACAGTTTAATTTCTTCTTCGTCTTCTCCTAACATGTCGTCGAAAATGACCAAATGGGTTTGACGGGAGTCAGAGACGATGCCATCGTCTTCTTTAGGAATGCCTTCCACAAACACGATGGAATCGCCTTGACTTTCTCGCAAGAGGCTGTACGCCGATTGCCACTCTTTGTAACACCACACGATGCGTTGGGGTGTACGATCGGTCAAATGATGTTTATGTTCGATCAAACGTTTGACGAATTCGGTTTTGCCTGAACCGCTAGGTCCAGCAATGAGCATGTTAAAGGGATGGCGAAGATACAAAGCCTCCCAACTGGCACGATCTAAGTGTTCGTCGATGACTTTGACAGTAGAGGAAGAGGGAGCAGAAGTAGCCATAGTGTGAGGAATGTCACTTGTGACACGAAAACAAACAAGCCAAGAGTTTATATACTTTTTTTAGGACACGTTTATTGAATGTTTTAAACACGAATACGAAAGACAAAAATACATAAAAGCCAAAGACTTAAGTACAAGGATAAAAGGCACATCGAAATTATCAACGCGGAATAGAAACAAGTGTCTGTACAACATGATTTTGGTAAGGTTCTGACCAGTTCTATAGGGGGTAAAGTCACACAAGTGTCCTCCCGAAAGGGTCTTTCAGGTATGTTCACGACAGTCCTGTCCTGGGTAACGAGTTCTTCTTCTGGTACCGTCACTAACACAGATTGAAAAGTGACTTTTTTCCTTGAACAACTCTCGTGCATACTGGGCCACTTCTTGGGTCCAAACCTCAAAATCCCATTCTTTCCAGGCACGGACATCTGTCCAATGGGGGTGTAAGTCACAAGCTACACACACATCGTCATACACGTCTTGGGTAGCTAAAAGTTGACGAATCTTTTCTTCTCGTAGAGGTCGAGAAGTATCCAGATGAAACCGCAAGGCTTTAAGGAAAGGAGTCTTTCGTGACCATTTAAGGCCATTGGGGTGGTAAGTACTGATCATAAAGAGTCCACAAGGAATCGGCTGGTAAACGAAATCCTAGAAAACAAGTCACTAAGACACACACCACTTGTCGACCCAAATTGAATGGATACAGTTCTTGTAATAATCGATGGTAATGATCCACGGTTTGAATATGGTCATTGAGTTCCTTCCACGGAATCTGTTCAATCATATTTGACATAAGCCGTGGCATGGATTCCTGATTTTATAGTCTCTTTATTTCGGAAGCAATAAAGGTACTTTCTAACTAGACATCTTCGTTCTTCAAATCTTGCATACTGTAACCTAAACTTCAGAGTTTGTTTAGATGTTTCCTCTTCGGCTAAGCAGATTCCACGTAAAATATGTTGGTAATCCTTTAACTGGTCTTCCTCAATGCGTTGCTCTAGGTGAATCTCGAAGTAACCAAAATAATGAACATTTCATTCATTCACTAACTCAAAGTGTTGAACAAGGTCTGACCACTGAAACAATTTGTGACGAATCAGTTCTTTTATACCATTCAGGTACCAGTGGTTAAAGATCTGGTGACGTAACGGATGCAATTGTTCTTTACATTTCACTTGTATTTTGACCAGCCCTCGGTAAATGCGTTCTCTCAACTCCACAGGCAAAGCACGAATGTTCGCTTGGAAAGTATCCATAAACAGGTTAGTCAGTACAATTCGCAATCTTCTCCTAGAGCAAAAGTAATCTACATAGTAAGTAATTTCTGACCACTGCCATTCTGGGTAACGTCCAAGAATCTCACTGAACTCTTTTGATGTAAACGGTCTAGAGTGATATAATAGGACGAATGCACACTTGACCCAGAGAAATCTAACACATTGATTAATTTTTGTCACTTTCCTCTTGTGAATTTCTCCTCATAAAAGTTCTACAGTTACCCATTGAGATTTCACTCTGGCAAGTCCCTGCCAAACTTCCTTGTAAATCTTCTCTTGCAGTTCTTTAGGTAATGATTCAATATCGTTTTTGAAATGGAGTTTAAATACTGGTCTCGGTGATGTCCAACATTTGATTCCGAACCAATCTGGTTTCTTCTTCTTCAACGACATGGTAAGTTACTTCAATGTCTCGGTCACACTAAGGGTAAGTAATGACAATTCGGTGACCATCGAGCATGTCCTACGTAGGCTGAATCTTGTGGTTCCCAGAGGTGAAGTGACACACCGCAACTGAAGCACTTGACTTTATCCCCTTCGCCCAAGTAGAACAATCCGGCTCTAGCTAATTCTTCGGTGGTCGTTCCTCCCAGATACTTAGGCTATTTTCCTTTGAACGATTGAAGACGATTTTCAAAGTCGCAGTATTCCGACAAACGCACAGGAAACGAATATTTGTCTTTCACAGGTTCGTTTCGATGAGGGTTGGGTGACATGGGCATGAGTTTGCTCAGGGCTGGATGACATCCGTAGGGGGGTAAACATGAAGGTGAACATCCACCTTTATAATGAAACCCAGTAAAGTGTCCAAGAGGACGAGTGGCATCGCTTTCGCATCCCTCAGGTTTGGCACGCACAGCATCACTTTCCATGATAGGGGTAGGGAAAACAAAGTTCCCATGATGCTTTACGGCATCGCTAAGGTCACAACGTACAGCATCGTTCCCATCGCAAGGCTCACAATCGCATTCCACTTCAGAAGCCCCACACTTGAAGTGTGCCTGTCTGAACTTGTTTTCTGTTTTCTGAAGGTATTCATCTTGTTCGCTTAGTCTTGGTAGTCACAATGAACTATCGATCTTGCCTAGGGTTCCTTTTTATATACAGACCAATACCGACGTGTCCATACAATAAGGTGAAATGATTGGGAAGTCGCACTCGCTTCTGGTACACGATTTGATAGACTTTTTCCAAGGGTCGACTGACGATGTGGTGAGTTGGTAAACGTACAATCTTGTTCGGCTGGTAGGTGGTCACTTTAAAGTGTTTATCTTTTCCAGACGGTAAGCCTTCTTTCAATACCCCAAAGTTCACCACTCGACTGGTACGATAATTCAGTGTGAATCCTTTCACTTTACACTTCGTGTGCACTTCTCCTTGTTTGTCCCGGTATTCGTAGCCGTAATTTTTAGGACCGCCACTGGCGAAACTTAGAATCTTGTCGTCGGGGTGCTCGTCTGTCCAGGCTCCTAAACGGTCTCCTTCGATGTCAGGGTGTTGTTGACTCGGGTGATCAACGTAAATGCAACTGTCCGTGTCAAAGTACAGGACGCGTTCCCCTAACAGATCTAAAGCTTCGTACAATTTTAAGTGAGCATGAGCTGTCACGTAAGCCACAATAATGATATTTCCAAAGGGGTCGTCTTGTACAAAGTCAAGATCTTCCTCGTAATTGATTAAGATCAAATCTTCGCGAACGACGTCCACGTGTTTCATAAATTTAGTTTTGTCGTGAATCATCTGGAAGTAGCGAGAAGGTTCTGTCAAATATTCCGTCTTGGTAAACACGGTCGTTGTGCCATTTTGCCCCACAAGCAATTTAACATCACTTTGGCAAACGATCGCCTGCCTTCGTTTTTCTCGATGTGGTCCGAAGGGATGCCTTCTTGTGCCCAGTATTTCTGTTTGAATGTCTTTTGGTCTTCGGGAGTGTGACAACAGGATGGATAGCCGCTGGCTTCTTGTTTCAGTTTCAAAAAGGTATCCACGTAGTCTGCGAAAATGCCTTTCTGACTGGGATCACCCTTGTGGTATTGTTGTGTCTTGGGAAAGTGACAAATTTCGTACACTTCTAACAGTTGGTATCCCATGTCCAGAGCTTTGAACAATTCTACGCTGACCCACGTCCCCGTCAAGGCCCGTTCTTCCTGGGTGTGCTGACAAGTCTGGTCTTGGTTGCACGTTTCGGCACAAGTACGGCACAAAGGAAACATCAGTTTGCCTTGGCAATGGTGAGGTAACACGGGACGGTACAAGTCGGTGGGAGGCAAAATTTTTCACTTGATCAAGCCTTTGTATTGTCGAATGTTTCTCAGGTCGATGTGTTCCGTCAACAATTGTGGGTGTCCTGCAGGAAAGCGACAATATTTGCATACGTTGGGATACAGCGAACACACGTCCAAGTACTTGATTTCTTCCCCTTTCTCTTCGTCGGCTTGATACAGCAAACAGGTGGCATTGGTCCTTCCTCCGTACAAACTATCCCTCGGGTTCAGGGGGTCCATGAACTGGTAACTTTCCACGAGACGTTTAAGCTCGGGATCGGTTTTAAAACGGTGATCGTATTCGTGTTCCCACATTTCCACCACTTGGTATCCTTCCTGTTCTAACCTTAGGCGTCGCTGACAAGTGGTCTGGTACAAATCTTCCATGGTTCATTGTAAAAACTGTTTTTTAGTGCCACGGTCAGGGTAACAGACGGGACATCCGTGAAATAAGCAACCGATAAATTCGTACACGATCTTGGGGTTTTCTAAGTCCCAGCCATCGACCGAATGAGTTCCGATGGTCTTTTCGCCCCCTCCGTTGCGGGCATGCTGAATCCATTTGTCTTCCTTGTCGCACAAGTAATGTAACCAACGTAGGGCTTTGACCGAGTATTGACGTTTGACATAGTTGGTCGTTTGAGGACTGATGACAGCCACGGTTTTTTCAGGCATAAATCGTTGCCGGTAGACTAAGGAACACGTTTTGGCTATGGTGCAAGCTTCTTTCAAAGGATCGACCCCTCCGTGTTCCATGAACAGTTCTCGAAATATTCCACAGCAACGCCGTAAAATGTCCACGTCGGAACGACAATACTTTAGCATTTCTTCCTGAAAGTCGAAGGGGTCTGAGGCGTGAGCCTGGTACCAAGCGTAGAAAGCTTCTCGTTGTTCGGTACGCATGTTGTCGGGGTCGTAGTCTTTAGCCTCAGGTAAATGGGGTAGAACGGCATGTTGATTGGCTTCCGTATTGAAAAAGTGTGGAAAGTACCCTTTAGCCATTTCTGTCATTCCAAACGTTTTAGGCATTCGACTCAAAGGCATGGCCAAGTAACTCATCGAATCTTTAAACTGCACTTGTCCCACTTGCATGAAAATGATTTTGGCTCCGTTCAAAGTGATTTTAGGACGTTCGGTGCCATGTTCTGTATAGTATCTGAGAAGAAACTGTCCATCGTATCCGGAGAAATTGTGAGCTATCACCGTGGCATAACGATGACAATCTCCCTAACGTTCGATGTCCTCTTGGCTCCACGTCTTGTCGATGGGGTCTAAGACCCATCGGGCGAAATCGACTAGCGTGTTCGGTCCCCGAAAGATTTGTTCACACCCTCCAGGAATCTTACTGCAGTGAGGGCAATGACTGAAGATAGATTCTTGAATGCACTTTTCGCACGCTCGATGAGTCACGCAGAAATTAGGAATGTGAATGCCGGTCTCTTGCATGCATTCGAAATCGAAAAAGATGAAATTGCCTTTTTCATTCTTGTGACCGTCCTCTTTCTCTGGTTGGGGTTGGTACTTTTGCACGTAGCATTGGTGTTCCAAGTCCACGATGTGGTGACAAATGTGACATTTTTTCTTTCCTCGCCAGAGGTGTGCCTTGTCATTATTGGTAAGTATGCCTTGTCCACAGGTAGGGCACAATCTCAGCAGTTGACAAGCACATTTCCTCTGTGAACCTTGCGTCTTCAAATGTTGTTGGTAACAGGCAGGGCTGACAAACGCGCGCAGACAAGTTGAACAATGCACTGGTACTTGTCCTTCGCTCAGACAGGGTGGAGAGGCCAAACATCCTGAGCATTTCGATCCGCAATGTTTGTGTTGCTCTCGATTGTTATAGCCATAGTCACATTTTTCACAGTAATAACCGTATCCCAGGAATGCGATGATACTGGTAATGGTATCGAAATGGTCATCGTGATGATAAAAGTGAATGTATCTTCCATCCTTAATGTCTTTCCCTCGAAACAACAGAGGACCGCGCACTTCTTGAGGGTGCACTTTTAAGGTGTAGCATGGAGCTAGGATATCTTGCAATTTTTGCAGCTCAGGAATGCCGGAGGGTGTATCTGTGGACAGGCCGGCTTGTTGTAACAGGAGTTCTGCTTCGTTTCGTTGTTTGGCTCGGTCCGATTGTTGAATAGTTTTCCAGGCTCTTTTCCATTCTGCCGTGTCGTTCTTGTTGGCATAGGTTCGTCCCACCACGATAGCCCTGGCTAAACACATCTGATCTTGAGGGCTGTAAATTTGGACGAGGCTCTTTTTGGTGCTGCGAAGGTCGTTCACCAATAACACCTTATTGCGTTGTCCAGTCCCTTCAGGAGGAGAGACGTGGGTCACGTCCAGTGTGGCTTTTCCATCGGTGATGTTAAACTGATCATTGGATTGTTGCACGTGTTGAATCTTGTCCATGACTTTGGAAGCGGTCAATTCTGCAGGGCTGCTAAACTCGATCCAAACAGGGGATTTCAAACCGTCGTGTTGTATGGAAAGTCTCAAGCGATCGTCTTCTTTGGGTTGACATTGTCGCTTGAGTGTGGTGAGTAAAGAATCCCACACCCCGGTGATGAACCCTTCTGCTTTCTCTAACGGTACTTCGGACTTGAAATCTTTAAACTTCACCGTGTATTTGTAAGCCGTGGTTCTAAATTTTCTAGAGGAGCGCTTTTCTGTCTCTCGAATGAAATAGTATTTGTCAGGGTTAACTAAGGGTGATGAACTTTGTTTAGAGGGTTTGGATTCTGGTTCACTCATGTCCTCTTCAAAATCACTGGCATGAATTTGTGCCAAGACTTCAGCCCTGGTATGAGGTGATAGATCACGTTTCTGCCTCTTACTTTCTTCTTCTTTCTTCTCATATGAATTGGATCGTTTCATCTTTAGTGTAAAAAGTCAAATGACTAAAGTTTAAACACCATGGGTTACTTTATAGTCATGGCAGACCAGCGTATATAAAGGGTATGTGTCTTGTCCTTTCACTATTCATTTCACTCTCTAACCGAGTAGAACGATGGAAGAGACTACCCAGATCGAACGTTTCATCAAAGCTTCGCGAGGGGTCATTAGAAAATGTTCTTCAGACCAGCCGACGGACTACTCTCCTTCTTTGCGAGATTAAAGTCATGATCTTGCTATATCTGTCAGAAGAAAGGGCACTGGTCTTCAGAGTGTCCAGACCGTCAAAAAAGAAAAAAAGGGGTTAGAAAAGACAAAAGTCAAGATACCTGTTATCATTGTCAAGAAAATGGACATTGGTCTCCAGATTGCCCAAAAAAGAAACAAGAGGAGTCAGAAGAAGAAGAAAGGGATTGTTTAAAGAAAGAAGAGGAAGAAGAAGAAGAGGAGAAAAAAAGTAGAGAGGTAAAGAAAAAGAAAGAGGAGAAGAAAAGAAGAAGGGAAGAAAGTGAGGAGGAAGAAGAGGAAAAGACTGTGACTGTGAAGACATTTAGAAAACAGAGAGAGTAAATAATGAGATAGAAGAAGTCTATGAACTTTTTTAGAGTGTTTAGTTGTGAACTGTGAATTGAATTGCAAATATTAATAAAAGAATAAATTAATTATAAAAGGTAAGTGTCTTTGGGTTTTTTATTTTAAAATAAGAACCTAAACTCACGCACTCATACACAGACACGTACTATAGGGATAAATGGGTTGTTTTTTTTGAGTTATTGGCAATTGAAATTGTATCTCTTTTCGAGAGACGTGGATGGCCCTGGAAAGGGCCATTTTTGGGGTGCAGGGGTGAGCTTAAGTAATCAACTTTAACTGCCTTAAGTCTTTGCCACGGCCGAGGCCTACTTCTGATGATGATTTGGTTGAAATCACTAAGGGCGGTACGGTAGGCTTAGTTACAGGGCTGGAGTGTTTAGCTCGGGAAGGTCGTATTCTCTTCGGTCGTGATAAAGAAGTCAGATACATTTGTTTCAGACTTCTTAACTCCGCTAAAATGCCCAACAGTACCGTGACGGTTTGACTTTCACTCTCTTTTTCTTTGCTGCTTCTTCTTCTTGCTGTTTTTTTTTCTTACCTCTTCTTCTTGCTGCTGTTGCTGTAGAAGAAAAGCTTGTTCTGCTTCCTTTTGCTGCTGCATAAATTTCTCGAATTCTTCTTTCTGTCTCTGTCGAAAATTCTCCACGTGTGGTAATGAAGGAGAAGGTGATGAAGGTTCTGGAACAAATTCTTGCGAGGTAAGAAAATCCACATAATCCCAATTCACCTCTTCTGAAAGTAAGTCAGGGTTCCCTTGTGTAGTCTCCACGGCTGGTGCACCCCAATTGATCGTTTTCTGAGTTTCCGTCATGTTGAAAAACATTCGCATGGATTGACTGCACACAGGCGTTAGCGAATCTATATAGACTACGTTACGTCACAGACTGCTCTCTTCGGATTGGATGTGGGCTGACTGAATTTTGTAACGCGTGTTTGGACTGGTCAACGAACTCAATCCGTTTCAATCCTTTCTGTCCCTATAAATAAGCACAGTTCACTGCATTGATTCACCTGTTCTCGGAGCCTCAAGATGTGGACCGACGTTCAATCTTCAACCCTTGTGTCAACAATGATGTTCCGGACGGACATACCCATGTATGTCCGATCCAAGTGGACCGTTGTCCATAGGACCACCACCAGCCTATGGATACGTAGGATTTACGTGGAGAGGCAAGGATGCCTCAAAAGAGTACTCGTTTATGGACCTACACTGAGACGATGTTTAAGGCGAAGAAGATGTCGCAGATGCCCTTTATGTTAAGGGCATATTAACATAAACCCAAAGGCCCTTTTCAGGGCCCCTCCAATTTCTCGAAAAGAGATCTACTTTCAATTGCCACCCCCCCTTTTTTTAAAAAAAATAAAAAATAATCCCATGTTAAATTTCCCTTGACGCTCAACAGTCCCAAAATATATTTCCCATGTTAATTTCCCCTTGACGCTCAACAGTCCCAAAATATATTTCCCATGTTAATTTCCCTTGACGCTAAACAGTCCCACGATTTTTCTCCATGTTAAATTTACATAGACGCTAAACAGTCCCAGGGGTGTTTTTAATGGTAAGTCCCATTGACGCTGAATCGTCCCACTTTACTACTTAAGTCTCTGATGGTTTCTCTCTGTACGTAGTCATATTTTTGAGGTTATACTTACAATGTATCTTTGGAAGTCAATTGCCTCCACCAGTTTCGGCCGATGTACAATGCGCCGCTGTTACACGCTATTAGTTGGCATTAAATACTAAGGGGGTGGGGGCAACTGATGAAATTCAATAGATGTCGCTTGGACAAAGTACTCAGATGTATGTTGAATTCGCCAAGGTATAGAGTTAACATGTCGGAACCTTGGCTAGCAAAGATGTCAAATAGAGAACTTCTACGTAATGACCGAGTAACGTTTATAAGTAGATGGCAAGCAGCGGTATACCAGGTGTGTATGAAGACGTGATGAACCCAAGAAATGCCAAACAATTAAAAAAGCAAACATGTAACACAAACACCAGTTTTCACAGGACGAAATTTAATGTACCTTACAAATGGCATAGCACATAGAAGGTGTCATTTATGACATTGCTACTGACCCATATATGAGTTGTTTAACCCATCCAAACATTCTGTCCGAACTAAAAAAATTTGTAATCATGATGTCAGATGAGCTTGCATTCTCGTCCAATCATAAAACGTTTAACATAAGTAACATTTATGTTTCTGTACTAGTTTTAAGCATGTGTATTTCTAATATAATATAGCAATCCTAGTAGGATTCTTGACGCATGACCGCAAGAGCGACATGCTTCATGACAAGGTTTTGGAGAACTATAATTTAAAATATAAATGTATTTCCCTAAAATACAAAAAGAAAGAGTTAAGAAATAATTTACAGTGGCTAATAAATTTTAAAAAATCATAAAACTATAATTGGTTGTTCATGAATGAAACTGGTGCTGATCTGGCATCACATGCGGCCGCCATCTTCGTCATCTTGTCTTGCTGTCTTTACTACTACTCACTGTATGGTCATATTGATATAAGGTTATCACCAACATACTTGGCATGATGTTTAGTTTGGCCATAATGAAAATACTGATGAACTCATGTCCAACATGGTCACTGAGGTTACCATCTTGAACAGTTTGTTATAGCGACTTGTCTGAGAATGTTTTTCTTGAAGATAAATCACTCAACCATAATGCGATTATAAGTGGATTTCATTTCATCTAAACAAAGGCACAACAATACATAAATAAATGTAGTATTCACGAATGACTGGAGATATAGGGAACATGTTAACTTACCAGCTCCATGCGGAAAAGCATCATAATTTTGAATGAGATAAAATTAAAACTAATTTAAGCTGTACGAAACTTTTCTGTACTTTTTTTTTTTTGTTGCTCTAAAATCTGAATTTTATATTGTACACTTTGGACAAGAAAATCTACTTTTTAAAGTACTAAGGAACCTAAAAGCTTAAAGAAATATTCTAAGCATGGGTTTGACGTATGTGGTGTATCGCCTTTCGTGCGAATTTTCATTGAAGCAGAACAATAATGTGCTATAGCGACTGTCCGAAAACACCAGGTAAAGCAGACCCATTAGAGGTAGAAAACTGAGCCGGAAATAAAGATTTTGGACGCATATAACTGCGCCGTAGAAAAGAAAAAGGCAAGAAAAAGTAACGATTTCATTAGATTACATAATGCGTATCGATACTTGATAAGAAACATCACTTAAGCCCTATGTAACAAAGATGAACGTAAAGACAGGTAAATTGTATCAAAATCAATTGATGATATTAAAGGCCGCTGGAAACACCGTAGCCGCCACAGGGTATCCTCGTGTATCGGCATATGAACAACATGCAGGACAGAAACACAGTAATACCATCTAGGGAATAATGCGAATGAACCACCTGACCATATTTATCACTGCGTAAGAGCATAATGTTGACAGAATCATGACAATTCCCAAAAGGCACATAGCATCCAAGAACGCTCCGTAAATGAAGAAACACCGTGTAAAGTCTGGAAATAATGCTGATACGTCATTTAACCGTACTTTGAATTAAAGTTGGTTAACTTCTAAGGGATAACTGATCTCTGTAAGGTTAGCTAAAGGAAATAACATCAACGAACGATTGGAGATTATTGGAAATGACATGTTATCACAACAACTCTGTTCTTAAAGCAGCATAATGAATTTACAAGAAAAAGTAGTAGTAAATATTTTTCAAGCCATTTGGAAATTTGCAGCAAGAAGTTTTTCCACTACAAAAGCTGGGATTAAGTATACGAAATTTTAAATTGTACTCCTTAGAATGTTATATTGTACTTTTTGGATACAGAAAGTCACTTTTTATAGTACTAAAGAAACTAACAGCTTAAAGAAATATTTAAGTATGGATTGGAGGCAGCCTATATCAATCCTACAAGTGTTATTGCTATTGAAGTAGAACTATAATATAATACAACCACTGTCCGAAATACATGTTAGGCCAACCCTTGAGAGGTAGAAATAGAACAGGAAGTAACAATGTTGGACTCATATATCTCCGCCGAAAAAAAGCAGGCAAGGAAAAGTAACGATCTCATTATATTAGAGATGCATATCGTTACATATCAACAAAGATGAACGTGAAGACAGGAAAATTTAATCAAACTTAAACGATGAATTTAAAGGCTGCTTGATACTCTGTCGTCAGCACAAGATAGCTCGTATCTACAAATGAACAACACGCTGGAAAGAAACTAATTCCACCAGGGAATAATGCCGATGGAACACATGACCGTATATCTCACTATTTATGAAAAGTGGATACGATGTCGAAAGCAGTTGAGGACACAATGAGGAAAATGAATAAAAATACATATTAATCACGAGCGACCCGTAAGTGAAGCCACAATATATATATATATATATATATATATATATATATATATATATATATATATATATATATATATATATATATACATATATCTTTATATATATATATATATATATAATTCTGCAATTAATGCTGATAAACCACTTAAGCATATTGTTATTGCAAGATCGAATTCATAACTTATGTCTAAAAGGTCGGTTAAAGATATAAAATGATGATATCCACGAACTATTGTAGATATATGGAAATTACACATTATTATACCAATCCTTGTTTCAAGAAGCATCATAGTTTACATGAAATATTATTAGAAATAGTTCAAGCCATATGGACCTTTTCGTTAAGAAAACATATTCGTTAATAACACTTATTAAGTCGTCGTAAATAAATTTTACATTGTACTTTTTGGAAACTGTCTTGCAATTGTTTTACATAAAACTATAAGGAAACTAACATCTTAAAGAAATATTCTAAGCATGGATTGGAGGGAGTCTGTATCTCGCCTGCCATTGTGATCGCTATTGAAATAGAACTATTATATGCCACGGCTACTGTTCGAAATGCTTGGTGAAGCATACCGCTGATAGGTAGAATATTGAACAAGAGGTACATATTTTGGATGCATATAAATCCACCGAAGAAAGGCAGGCAAGACAAAGTAATGATTAGATAATGCGTCTAGATACTTGATGATAAAAATAAAATGCTTAAATGCTATGCAACAAAGATGATCGAAAACACAGGTATATTTTATATTGACGAAAGTATAGGCCTCTGGAGACAACGTCGTCACTAAAAGACATCTTTAGGTATATGAACAACACGCTGAACAAAACATCATTTCTTCCATCTATGGAATAATGTCGATGAACTTTTGACCATTTTTCACACTGTGCATGAAATGTGGACTTTCTGTCGAAAGCATTTGTGGACAAAATCAGGAAAAGTCATAAAGGCACAGGGTAACCATGAAAGATCCGTAAATGAGACCAAACTGTTTCAAATCCTAAAAATAAAGCTGATAAACCACTTATACAAATTGTTATTAAAAGTGGGTGTTGTTTTAAATACATAACATATCTCTAAAATGTCAGTTAAATACATAAACGGATATACTATCCACGAACGATTGGAGATATATAGAAATCACATGTTATCATATCAACTCCTTGTTTAAAGAGGTTATATGAAATAGCAGAAGTGATCCAAGCCATGTGGAACTTTTCTGCAAGAAAATCGTTTTCTTTTTGCTCTGAAACAGGTGTTAAGTCGGCAAAAATCACTTTGACATTGTTCTCTTTGGAAAAAGAAAAGCTATTTGTTAAAACACTAAAAAAAGTAAGAGCTTAAAGAAATATTCTAAGCATGAGTTGAAGGTAGCTAGTATCTAGCATGCCTTTGTGACGCTATTGAAAGATAACTATAATATGATACGGCAACTGTAAAGTGCCAGGTGAAGTAAACCTCTGAGAGAAGGAAAATTGAACAAGAAGTAAATATGTTTGACCCCTATAACTCCACCGTAGAAAAACAGACAAGAAAAAGTAGCGATCTCTTTAGATTCGAAAATACGAATCGTTGCTTGATGATAAGAAACATTACTTAAATCCTATGCAACAAAGATGAAGGTGGGGACAGATGAATTTAATTAAAAATAAACTGACGAAAATAAAGGCCACTGGAGATACCGTCGATACCGTCGTCACCATAAATCTTCCTCACATATCGGCATATAAACAACACGATGGATAGAAAATGTCTAATTCTACCTAGGGAACAATGCCGATCAAATATTTGACCGTATTTCGCACTGTGTATGGCAAGTGGACATAATGTTGAAATGAATTGCAGGAAGAAAAAACCCACAGGAAATGCATAAAGGCACATAGTAACCATGAACGATCCGTAATAGAAGCCACAATGTTTAAAATCCTGCAATTAAAGCTGATAAACCACTTAAACATATTGTTGCTAAAAGTGGGTATCGTTTCGAAGGTATATTTTATCTCTGAAAAGATTAGTTATATACATAAACGGATATACTATCCAAGGACGATTGGCGATATATTGGAATTATATGTTTCCATACGAACTCATTACGTCAGAAGCATAATTAGTTAACACGAAATATTAGTAGAAATATTAAAAGTTAGAAGAAACTTTTCGTATATTTTGTTCTCTAAAAACAGGTATTTAATCGAGGAAACGTAGCCATAAAATTATGCTGTTAGTAAAGTGACTTGCAATTTCTTTTAAATCAGTAAAAGAAACAACCCAAAAACTTAAAGAAATATTCTAAGCATGGGTTGCACGGTGTCTGTCTCTTCTACCGTTGGGATCGCTATTGCAGTAGATCTATAATATTCCATGGCGACTGTCCGAAATGCCAGGTAAAGCAAACCTCTGGAAGTCAAATAGTAACCATTAACGATCCATATATGAAGCCACGTGTAAATACTGCAATTAAAACTAATAAACCACTTAAACATGTTGTTATTGAAGGTGGGTATAGTTCCGAATGCAGATCCTATCACTAAAAGGTCAATCGAACACCTAAATGGATATAATATCCACGAATGATTGAATATATATGGAAATAACACCAACTCCTTGCTTATAGAACTTATATGAAGTAGTATTAGAAATAGTCCAATCTATATCAAATTTGCAAGAATATTTGTCTTTGCTTTAAAGTCGATGAAAATGGATTTTACATTGTGCTCTTTGAAAAGAGAAAGTACATAGCAAACTAACAGATTAAAGAAATATTCTAAACATGGGTTGGAGGGAGCCTCTGTATTACCTACTGTCGTGATCGTTATTGAAGTAGAACTATAATGTGCTACATTGACAGTCTGAAATATCAGGTAAAGCAAGCCAGTGAGATATAAAATAGAATAGATGAATGCATATAACTCAGCCGAAGTGGAACAGGCAAGAACAAACAACGATCTCACTAGATAAGAAACCATTGCTTATATCCGATGCAACAAAGATGAATGTGAAAACAGGTACATTTTATAATGGATAAATAAATAAATGTGTCATCACCACAAGACATCCTCACATATAGGGATGTAAGTAACTCTGGACAGAGAATGACAATACAGCCTTGGAAATATTTCCGTTCAAACACTTGACCATATTTTTAATTGTGCACGAAAAGTGGATATTATATCGAAAGTATATGCGGGCAAAGGCATAAAAATACGTACAAAGGCATCTCATACCCATGAACGATGCGTAAATGCGACCACATTTTGTATTTTGCTGATGCAATTTTGTCATCTTTCCATTCAATTCGTTATTTCTGAATATTTGTTAAATATACCATTGACGACACCACCGAACCACAACACGTACAGAACTCTAGCAGAAATCCATATTTGCATCATTAGTGGGAGAAGAAAATATACAAATGATGCCATCACTTAAGGTATTGTCATCTAATAGGTAAATCGCAGGAGGTATTTTCTCAAGAATGGTGCACATAACAGGTACCATATGAAACTCTCTCAAAAGATGATCAGGTAATGGGTTAATAAACGAACAGAATGGTATAGTCATTTAAATTTATGGTAGCTTGTATTCTAAGAAATGAATTTCTGAATGAAGATTGTTTAGGACAATATAGCCGTGGAGCCAATACAAATGGCCATGATATATCAGAAGATACAGATAGGAAGTATTATTAAAACATTACTCATAAAATGGTTGAATGAATGCTGATAAACCACTTAACTGTATGGAGACTGAACAAACTTTATCACTATCAAGTGAGCTGAATCCATTGTTGAATGCAATATTTACGAAGGATTAGAGATATATAGAAACGACAAGTTATCTTAAAAACGCATTGCTTATAGAAGTATCATAAGATACATGCAATAGCAGTATAAATAATCCAGACCATTTGGAACATTTCTGCAAGAAAATGTTGTTTTTTTTTATAAAAAAAAATATTTTGTTTTGTTTTTGTTTTTATTTTGGCTTTAAAAGCATGTCATGTATTAAGTCGATGAACATTAATTATACATTGTGTTCTTTGGAAAGATAAGAACGATTTGTTTGAAGCACTTAGCAAACTAACGGCTTAAAGGTATATTTTAAGGATGAATTGGAGGAAGCATGTGTCTCTTTTGCCATTGTGATCGTTACTGAAATAAAACTATAATATGCCACTGCGACTGTTCGAAATGCCAGTTAAGCTAACCCCCAAGAGGTATGAAATTTAACAAGTAAAGATTTTGGATACATAGAACTCCTCCTAAGAAAAAGATGCAAGAACAAATAACGATCTCGTTAGATTAGACAATGTGACTCATTATAGGAGGATAAGGAACTATTTCTTTAATCCTATGCAACAAGGATGTGTTGTCTCTTCATATTTACTCATCTGACATCGCTGTTAATCAATAATAATAATAACAATACACTAATAAAAACATTCTAGTACGTTCTAAAAATAGATATGGACGTTTTACCATTTAAGCCAACAATTACTGTGTCATTGGAATTATGAATTCACTATTGATTGAGGCCAATGGGCACTTTTGTCCAACAATCAGTTTCCTTTCCACTTTACTAACTACTGCAACATTTTTTTTTTGTAATTCCCGTTGTTTAAGTTTATTGTTTGTGTTCTGGAGAAACTTGAGTACCGTATGCACCTTTCCGATCTAAGAGACACAATACATATGTTATAATTTATTTGAAAAACGACCCCTTCTATATGCACCAATCATATGCCAACTTTCTAAAAGTTAATATCTTAATTTGGATTTTGCATTACTCTTTAAATAATAGCCCACGTATATGATGATATGTGTGTGTGTGTGTGTGTGTGTGTGTGTGTGTGTTGTGTGACAAGATAACTTGGTTGGATTTCTGAATTACAACAGAACACGTTTGATGGTGATACAAATACAATGTTTAATGATGAATGATTTGAATGAGAATTTCTTTTAATTTGATGTGATTTGGGGTTTTAACGTAGCTCTTAACAATTTTTCAGTCACGATGTCTGCAATGTGGCAGTTTATCGTGATGTCTATCACTGGGGCATTATGACGCATACATGTAGCATGATGTCCAACCCAGTCACATTATGTTGACACAAGGCCGACCATTCCTGACACTAACCTCTTAACGCTGAACGCCAAGCAAGGCAGCTGTTAGTACCATTTTGGTAAGTCTCTGGTATGACTCAGCCGGAGATCGAACCCACGACCTCCCGCATCCGAGGCGGACGCTCTAACCACTAGGCCACAGGAGTGGTTGAATGAGAAAAGAATTATGATTAATACGTGTGTGTGTAAGATCCAAATATTGAACAAATTAACATAATCCGCAAGAACCTAATAATGCGACAAATGAAAATACAAAAGTAAGTGATCTTACACAGTACAGGGACAAAGGTGAATGATCCACAGTAATTATACACGAAGAAAAGAATGAAGTATTTTACTTAGATAGCAAAAATGAATTCACTGAAATAGTAACAAATGAAGTAATTTACTCAAATAGTAAAATGAGGAAAACAAAAAGACAAATATCATATGAAATATCTTTACAATCCCAAAACACTGGGTATTAAAACCCCACAATTAGCCCACGGCTAAAAGATTACATGTATTGAGTTACACACTCCGTCACCAGCACATTTGGCTACCAGTCACTTTGGTCAACCAAGCAGTCAGTATTCCAGATAGCCACCGACCATCATTCATTTCCTTGGTCAATCAAGCAATCAGCGCCAACCAATCTGTCAGCAACGCCCGATCACATGCTACTCGACCAGCAACACCGTTAACTCAGCTCTACGGCTGCTATGGTTCAGCTTTACAGCTGCTATGGTCAACTTCTGTGGTTAGCTCTACAGCTGGTACCACGTCGATTCCGATCAGCTCAACAGCTACGACTCCGATCAGTTGAAAATACATCTAACACCGTTTACTATGCATGACACGGGCATACAACGTAATGACGTTATATACGGTAAGCTGTTCAGATTACATTATCGGCACAATAATTTACAAAACAATACACAGGTTCAGAAGTGAACCGTGCCCGATAAGAACCCTACGCTACTAAACGTTTCTTTAAAATGGAACTTTATATTGCTAATATAAATCTCTTGTTAAGTCACAAGCAAGAATATAAAATATTTGCATTATACTACGTAAGCCAAAGCTACATAGTACAATATATATGTGTCTGTAAATGGAATACACTCCAGTCTAGTTAACCTATGTCGTGGTGTTCCACTGGGGTCTGTTCATGGACCTGTACTCTTTATTCTGTACACTAGGCCGCTCTCAAGTGTAATATATCATCACCCAGTGTCTCACCAATTGTACGCTGACGACACCAAAATATACAAATCTAGCCATTCGACTGAAGTTGATGCTACCATCCAAGGTGTAGAGAGGTGCATTTCTGATGTGAAATCATGGATGACATGTAATAAGCTGCAGATGAATAATGATAAAACTGATGCCATTCTGATCAAAACACAAAGACTTTCTCATTCACCTCCTTTACCTCAAACAATACATATCAGCAACATCAACATTAAATTCACAGTCAGTACGAAACATAGGTGTTACTCTGGACAGTACTCTCATATTGCACCAACAGGTCATAAACATATGCAAGGCTTCATATCTTGAGCTGAGACACATCAGCTCCATTCTCAAATATCTTTCAGTTCATGCCACTAAAACACTTGTGTTCTCATTAGCACTTTCAAGACTGGACTATTGTAACTCAATTCTGTCTGGTTCATCTCAATATCTATTCCAGAAACTTCAAAAAGATCAAAACACTGCTGCTCTAATCATACTTAGAGTACCACGATCAGTGCACACCTCCCCGCTGCTCTGTACCCTACACTGGCTATCCATTCGATCCAGAATCATGCACAAAATTTGTTCTCTGTGCTACGTTTAACTGACGGACACCAGTCCAACATACTAATCCGACCTCATCCATGTGTACACACCAGCAAGATGCTTACGCTCCTCTTTTGACAATCGTATACTCATTATTCCCACTATGAAAACGAAGTCATATGGACAACGTTGTTTTGCATACTAGGGCCAAGCAAAGTGGAATGAATTGCCCACTGAACTTAGACACAAAGACTACGTGATTACATTCAAGACTGCAAGAACAGACTTAAAGACCTAATAGTATTTCCTGCCTTAAATATTTTCAACATGCTTTATAATTTCGTGGTGTTTGTTTTTTGTAATCATATCATTATATATGTTTTTTGTTATGTTATAGGTGTTGTCTAATGTTGTAATGCGCTTAGAGCTTCTAACGATTGTGCGCTATACAAAGCCCTCATTATTATTATTACTATTACCGGTATATATATATATATATATAATTGAGTGCCAATTATATGAACCATTTGAAACGAAACATAAGGACTATTATTATTATTATTATTATTATTATACCAAGATATTTGTATTCCAAAATTAATATATCTAAAGTACTGGTTTCCAGAGAAATCATTCTTCAAAATCCTATTGAATTAAGAACTTTTGCGTGCATGTGTGTTTATGGGAAAATGCAAACTGCGCCTGTGTGTGTTTGTCTTTATGAAGAAGAGTATAGCATTTACTTATGTACCTAATTTTATCCTGAATGTATCCTGAATGAATAAAGAATCAAAAGTATTTAACCAAGCAGTTTAGAGAGTTTTTGATCCCTTATACATCAGCTATCCTTGTTTTATTCAGTCATGCACCAGTCTATTAAAGAATGGAAACTAGTTTGAATATAGGGTCTCGAGTTTCATGAGAGTACATAATGAAGCCCAGCACATTTGATACCAAGTAACAAATGCGACGAGCGAGTGATCATAAAGATGGATTCTTAACCATACGAGGATGGACTTTCTGGCAGAAAAAATCTGATGACCGGTGTGTCCCTTACTGTAACATTCGAAAAACAACAACAAATCGGATGAGCGCGTGCATTCTTTACCACTAATTGAAACAAAACAAAACAAAATTGATATGTCATTCCTACTAAGCTAATGTAAATATATATCATCTGTTTGCATCGCTGTTGGAGAGGTTATATTTATGCAGGATGAAGATATAGAACATGCAGGAATAGCATGGTTACAATATGATAAATCGTTTGCCAGTTGGGAGCCATTGAAAAAAAATTATTTCGCTAACTAAATGTAGGAAGATCCAATTGTAAGAGAATGAGAAATTCAGTCGTTTAAATGCAAATAACTCTAAATGAGGCCAGATTTGATGGCAAATAAAACAACAGAAATAAGTAAAGAAAAATTCATTAGAAAGTGATGGAGTTAAAGTATTATATCATGTGATTTTGAGTCCATCACAAATCCAGTTAGATAATAAAACGAAGGCACCATAAGATGGTATAAAATCAAATCGTGATGATGGGGCAACTACATAGTAGGTAGTGTCCAAGCTTGGTAATAATGCGACCTCAGACGAAATAATAGATGAAGTCGTTTGCACTTCCTTCACAGAACTTGAAAAATATATAAAACGTCAAACGCTACAATCGTGACAGGGCACCAAACAACATACAATATAGCGAGAATCCGATTGTGTTGACACAATCATTCAATATTTAGATTCTTTTCTAAGTTTCCTACAAAGAATGTATAGAAATGGTTCTCATTTTTATTCCAGTAATTAAGCATTTTCCTTAACAACATAGTTACCATGTTTACTGTTAAGGCAGACCTTTTAATTACCTATTAAACGAAATTATTCTATTTGGAAATAATTGATACACCATCTTGACATGACGAAAAATGCATTCATTTCGCAATACCATGAATACTGAGATTTTGGATATCGGGTTTTCACAGAATGGTCATGGAACTGCAAAGTTAAATTATTGAACTAATCAAATAGATTGCACAGGACGTTATAAGATGTTACAAATGAAGCACAAAAAGCTATAAAATATATTAATTCTGATGTATATTTTAGTGGAAATATCATACAAATTTCCTCGTCCAATAAAAATGGTATCATTTGCATGCTGACACCTGGGCCCCGTATCGCATGGCGTTAGTGAGATGAACTTGTCATTGATCATTGATGATTTTACTAAATTTTAACTCATTTAGCGTTGATATAGTTGTTCATCATTGCAAATAGTTTCTCATTTTTGAAGCTGGGCACGTGCGGAATGATTCGTAGTTTAAATAACACATAAAAATTTGCCCAAAACACCAGAAAATCTGCATTATATTCTCGCACTGCCGCGAACTATATCTAACTGGGGTACCTTATCAAAAACTGACTTAAGATTTATAGCTTTTATGCATATTTGTTGTACTTTTTTTTGTCTAGCAGCAGAGAGGGCGAACAGACCTTTTGCTGAAACGTAACTTTGAAAACAAAACCCTCATACAAAAAAGTCAATAACGTCAAACCAAAGCCTCTAACATACCGAGAGTTTCTCTCCAAGAGCTTCTCTCCCAGAGTCTCTCTTGGGGTTTAGGTTGTTTTTTGTTACTTTACTTTTGTTGTTTTTCTTTTCTTCTAAATTTTGTATGCGCGTTTTCGTTTACCGATATGACGTCTCACTGAGGTCGATTTCTCTATGCTGCTATAATTGTATAATTACTATATATCAAACAAATATTTTATCAAGACCTACACGGTATCATGTGCTGGGATCGTGTAAATTTATTGTTATAATATATGGTAGATTGTGCTTTGGAAAGAGATTTCTAAATCTCATTTTGTTAATATCTCCGCTGACCAAGTTTTATGAATATTCTTTAAGGTATGTGCATCAACTCCATTAAACAATTAAGCTATTACAATTATCTCTGATCACTTTTGGTATTTGTGTATATCGTTGAGTGACATAAATTATATACGCAGTTTTATGCCTGTCTCTGGAAAATATTCTAGCTAAATTTGATTGTTTATCCAGCATCACATCATCGTATAATACGAGATTATTAATAAACCCGTCTAATTCATCCACCGACGGTGCTTCATTAATATCAGTTATAAAATTAATAATATCGTCGCCATCTTCATTTAACAATTTTGCATTTTCATTAAAGTCTTTAAGTACATCAGAACATCTCTGATCATCAGCTGATGGTGCAACTGAATATAACCTGTGCCAATTTAACCATCTCGTTATCAAATTAAGTAATAATTGTGTCTTTCCACTTCCAGACGGGCCTATTATAATCATTCTGATATAATTGAGTAATGCTGAAATATATTTTAATGGCTCTTGTTTTCGTGTCGCTGAGAAATCAGTTGCATCCATATCATAAATATATGACTCTATATTGTTTACGTTGTAGAGTTAAAACTCCAATACTGTTTTAGGATCGGTAAAAGAAAAAGGAAAATAGTGGAAAATGTGCAATATGAAAATGCCTTTTTTTCTTCGTTTTCACCTAAAATTGAACGTAAAGAAGGTGATATTGCTACATTAAATGTCAAAATTTCCAGGATCACCATGGGTTAAATACCCAGGAGAGAAACATCTTCCTGGATATAATTATTGTGGTCCTGGAACTCGACTTGATATCCGATTTGATGAACAAGATCAACCAAGACTTGAAGCGTATGTAATAAATGATATTGATCGAGCATGACACGTTCATGATGTAGCTTATAAAAGTAAAAACCTACAAGATAGACATATTGCAGATGTGAAGTTGATTCATTCGTTAAATTCCATAAAAAATATCAGATAATCACTCGGCAACTGGTTGGTAAGATCCGCGATGAAAGGTAAAATATCATATGGGGTTGGTAATTAATTAACCAATTATTAAAATAATGGAATCAGTTTATTATAGATCAAGGTGATATTAGAGAGATAGATCAGCAATTAGTAAACTTGCCGATGCAGCAAATGTTATACGTTTTACTGCTGAAAACTGGTTAGCACGACAGGCAATATGGCAAATTTAACTACCACCACCTAAACAAATTCAGCATGCACATTTTGATGTCAGTATTCCTAATGAAGTTCATCAGGCTATTATTTTAATTTTACCACACGATATAATTAGAATTGGAAGACGTCAATTAACATATAAGTACGCGTTAACTGTCGTTGACGTTGCAAGTAGATATAAAGAAGCAAAGCCACTATCAGCTAAAACAGCTGCTGAAGTTGCATCTGCTTTTGAGCGAATTTATCAACAAGGACCCTTACGATGATCACAACTATTACAGGTTGATCCTGGCAAGGAATTCCTTGGTGCAATATCATCTCTGATGTAAAAAACATAATGTCGAAATTAGACAAGGACATACTGCAATACATCGTGATCAGGCAATTGTTAAACGATTTAATCAAATGCTTGCTGAGCGGTTATTAAGGATACCAGTATGCTAAGGAAATAATTCAAACTACGAGATCCCGCAAGTGGGTTGCAAGATTACCAAAAGTGATAGCCGCAGTAAATAATGGAATTACTCGAACAACTTCTATCAAATCTATTAGTGCAATGACAATAAAACATATACCAATACAACGACGTGACTTTTCAAAACAACCATTATTAGGTAATGTTACTGTCTAGTACTTATATGAACCCGGTGAACTTGAAGGTGGTAAAAAAGAGCGACTGATCCTATATGGAGTGTAACGACACATGACATATCTAGCGTGGTGAGATCTACTGGTAGACCTGCAATATACAGCTTAGATTCAACTACTCCTTAACGTGGATTAGTACGTGAACAATTACAAGTAAGTCCTAAGACACACAATTACCACCTCATTCACTTAGCTAGTACCTCGACGTCAGTTGCATTCAAGACAGGTCAGCATTACATTTTCGATCGTATGACCAAACTTACTATTAATTCTGTCTAAGGTAAATTGTCTTGGATCATTACTTGAGTATCATCACAACATTACTGTATTACAGCTAGCATAATGATTATTTTGCTGTTGTTTCAGCATCATTATAAATTCAGCATCAATGTCAAAGTCGGGCTTATTTTTTGTCATATTGTTTAAAACTAACTAATTTCTTTCTTATTATGTCATTGTCAACAACATTGCCAGTGGTTTGTGTAACGTCTATAGTAACCCTCCGCAAATGAGATATTTTTCTAACTCTAGACATTGCGAGGTAAACTATATTTGACTATTCGATGCCATCATCGATGATTCAAACTCGAGAGATGGTTAAAACCTGAGATGAATGTATTGTCATGTATTGTCATCGCGTATCCTAACGTCCACGGAGATTTGTCCATTTTTAGCGCATCACCAACAACATTGACATCAACTATAACAATATCATTTAATACAAGATTTTGTTTTTTCTGACGATCCTGGTATATCAACGTTGATATTCTGCCGTCGCGTATCAACCGGTCGATAACATAATGGTACGGGTAAATTTGAAAAACTTTCTTTATGTTGTTAAGTGTATCACGAACTATCTTTCTACTTATCACTATCAAGTCATTTGGTCTCCACAAATTCCAAAAATTATTAATAGGAGTTTCTGAAATTATTTCACTCATTACTTCACACTAAATTTTATTCGGTTGCAGTCTTATTATTTTTGTAAACTCTCTTAATTCTGGATCAAGTGCTCTATGGTCATCATTTATTTCTTCATAATAGTCTACACATTTTTTAAAATCATTTATGTGGAGACAATTAAACAACAGCTACACGTCTGCGATATTTTTTTAAACTTATACCGTATACTAGTCAACAATATTTTTCAGTTTGGTTTCCCACACACATACTTGCTTGTATATGTAATGTTGAACGTCGATTATGGAGTTCATTATATAGTATGTGGTAGTTTAACAAACACCACTGAGTTAACTTCAAGTGCATCTGGGTCCAGCATAATAATATCTGTCGACGGGATATTGCCCGTCTTTAATCGTCCTTGTTTATCCTGAAAAACAACGACTTCATTTTGGTCCACATTTGAGAAACTCAAACTGTTAGAGAGTTCATCAATGACCTCGTCAAGGGTTGCATATTCAGATAAGCTGCCTTGCTGAGCTTTAATCAACCGAGAAGATCTTCCGTAAATATCTACCATTATACTTTAAAATCTGTTTAGAACGACGGTGTACTGTTATACCGTCTACTTGTATACTCGTGCACGAGTTTATGAGGTAGTGTCAGCGACTTTAAAACAGCGTCGAGTACAGAAATCACTTCACGGCCACATATTGGCCGATCGGTTATAGTCTGTGTTGGTAATGTTGAGTACCAGACGGGAGTGTTTTTAAGATGAGTGCTTTGCACTATGCCGACATATTTTAAACATTCTTTTGGTGGCTCCAATCCATACGAATCGAAATAAATAATTCCACTAGGATCAATCGTGTATGCAACCCAAGTTTTTCGTGTTTAACTTTTATCAGCATCAAGTAAATCAAAATTGGATACAGGAAGGAGACACATTGCGTCTAACGAAGTGTTCCGCGAAGTCTAAGAATTTTTTTGTACCACGAATGGGTGGTTTCTGGTAGTCTTAGACCCTTTCTCTTTGTTTAGAAGTCTTTATTCCGTGACCTTTTGTTTTTTTCAGTGCCATCCCAGCAGCAGTTCCAGCAGCACAAAGTGCAGCTGCTTTTGCAACAGCTGGTGCTGCAGCGGCTATTAACACTGGTATAGCTGCAAGAAGTGAAAATATACCGACTGAGACTTTAATGGCACCCGTAGAAAAATTAAGTCTGACACCGGTTTTGATTCTTTAGCTTTACTGATGTGCCTGAGCTGACGTTCTGACAATGCTAGTTTATTTTGACCACCTTCGATTTGTTCTTTTTGTCAGTGATATTTTTATTCCACAGTTCTTTGTTGATTTTGAATGAAGCATTTTAATCTGACCAGGTGTCAGAGTAACACTAACATGATTATATGAGATTATAATATGAAAGTTTTAATTGCATGTTTGGAAAACATAACGTGTTTTCTACTGGGGCATCAATAACTCATTAGTCCACCAACACCTTCAAGTAGCATTTTTCGTCTGAGAGCATGACAGCGATTGCTATGTAATCACCAGTAATAACTGGTGAACCAGGTATTCTCGGTGATAATCGTGCTACACTAGCTCGGAAGTCATTATTTGAACGAAAGATCGCCTGAGGAAGTCTTAATGTTCCAACACAAAAAGAATAGATTGGATACAGCGTTGTAAAATCACGCTGAGATATCTGCAAACCAGAATCATTATTCTGATCACACCCTATAAATTGCATCAACCGATGATAAGCGCGTGCTATACATGATAAAAACTCAGTAATACTTCAAATACCATTGAATTTCCAGTTTGTGAGTTTTCTCGTGCATTTTCCTGAAATGCTATAAATAAATGTTGCGGTTCAGAAACACCCTGCTTTGACGCTATCTACCGTGTAAATAAACATGCAATTTCACTTGAAATGCTGTCTGTTGTCATCATCAACCACCTTAACTCATAAAAGAGAGTATACGTTCTTCTTCAGACATTGTTGGAGTCATTACTGGCAAATTGCATCATTGTCGTTGTCTTTTCTAACAAGTACAACTGTATGTTTGGCTCCGAAAATAACATTTCAGACATGTCTACAAAATCCAAATATATGTGATAGTGGAATTACACATGACAATTAGGATTCATCATGTAGCATTAATCTTCGTGCCGCAGATCCTAAGTTGAATTCACGTTCTTTGATATTAATACATCAGTAGGTCTATCCCCTTCTTATGTTACCTATGCTAACGTTTCTGCCTTCTGGATGATCAGTTGTACCCTTTGCAAACATCATTGATGGACTAGCTGATCTCGAATAATCATCGCTGTATCTGGCATTACCAATATCGTGGCAATATCGACTTTTACCAGGCATGATTCAATGGGTCTTCCGTCAATCATGTATACGTCACTTTTAAATAACGCCATAATACCGTTGTTAACAAAATCAGGTAAATCACCAATTCTGATTCCTGTACCATCTGCTTGTAAAAGTCTACCTTCTACTTCAATAAATGCTCCAGCGATAAGAACTATCTTCTTGTTTCCTGAACTTGAAGTTCGGTTCGTCCACGCTGATTTGGCTCTTGAACGTCATAATAATATTATTGATAACCGCGCACATATTCATTTATGAGAACTGGCACATCCATGTAAAATGCTGTATAGATACACGTTTAAACATTTTATTATAATTGGTTTTGTCTAAAACGAAGACCACTTCCTACTATCAGACTAGCAGTTATATTATTTTCTTTTCCTAATAGTGGTACACAAGACAGCTTCTCGTGGGTCGGTGGTTCTTTCTGGGGTTTTCCCGGGTTCTTCCTCCACCATTAATACTGGCCACCATGTATAGCCTATCGTGTGCTGAAAAATGGCGTAAAACCCTACAACAACAACAACACAAGACAACTCTGCTAGTTCTTTATTTACAGCTTGCTTTATTATTTTACTGACATGTGACGGCATAACTTCCGGTTATGTGTAATTTTACTGATTGCTGTTCTCGTAGTATTAATCGTGCGAGTCTATACTTGATTGCCGAGAATGCTTCACTAGTAACATCAACAACAGCAGTAATACCTTTTTTCACGAACAACGTCAATAGCTTTCATTCATATTTGCTTTGCAATCGGTATTGTTTTTCGGAATATCGTTCTAAATAAACCCTGAACAACATCGTCGAGTCCATCTCCGTAGGTAACTTTGTACGTAGGTAATCGCGAATGGATCACCTGACCATGATCGGTCAACGTTGAGCACTATATATGCTCATCATTGTATCTAACTGCATACCCTCAATCACTGTTGTAATCATCGGCGATTGCATCAATGAGGGACCGATAAACATTAATGCCCATGATACCGCCTGTAAATAATCGTTGACACATATTAGCTGCTTCATTAATAGTTTCTGGTGATTAATTACCGGCTCGTCTTCCTCCAATCAGAATTTATAATCGTGTAACATCGGCAAGAACATTCTTGGGACATGGAGTAATAAGACAACTTCCTCGAGTAACAAGACCACTTCCAGTTGCTCTTTCTTCCTCACTTGTTGTTTTATCTGCTTTATACTTCCATGTTCTTGAGGCTGATTTTCTTTCTGGTTTAGCTTTTTCAAATTGCTGCTTCATTTCTTTTTCATTTAGTCTCCTGTCTTGCTTTACTTGTTCAATATACTCATATACTGTATTGTTAAAAAGTTCAAAACTATTAATATCTTGCTCGAATTCTGATTTGCGGAGTATCAGTAGCGATGCGATATATATCCCTGACCCAGTCAGCAAATTTTAGAATCTTAACATATTCGGGTCTTACATACTTATCTCTATCATGATATCCGAACGCGGCAATATTAATTACTTGGTCTGGGTCTTTGATAGCGACAATACCTTCAGGCGCGAATTTATCTATGATGTTAATTCTGCCTCTTGGCAGAGGTTGTGGTTGGACTTCAGGTTGTGGTTGAGGAGGTTGCTGGATTGGTGGTTGAGCTGCTTGAAGACGGCGAAACAATATCAACATGTAATGTAGTTAGAGCTTTCGAGCCGCCTCAGTTGCTATAACAATTTTCTTGGTTGGTTCGGCAATTGGATTAAATAACTGTTCTGTACCTTCTGCAATTTCCACCTAAGACTCCTGACGCGCTTGTAGTTGCTGCCTCACATTATCACGAACAGGGATATATTTCTTAATTGGCGCTAGTCGCTCTCGAGCTAATCTAGCTGTGTGAGATTCCATTATTGATATAAGAATGATTTAATTACTCATACACCACAGCTGCATGGAGGGTGAGACTAAAATGAGTGTCCGAAAGGTAAACAAAACACACATACAAACTTGAAAACACAAGCGACAAATATAAAGTTACAAAATGAGCTAACCCAATTAGATAAAATCTTAGTCTGACGCTTCGGTTTGACCTTATTGATCTTGTATTTTCATCTTTTTCGTATGAAGTTTTATTTTCAAAGAACACTTGCTCCACAATTGGTCTTTTTACCGTCCCTGCTGACATTTCTCTAAAAATCACTCATAACCTTTCTCCTGTCCCATAATTATTAGATAATATATAAGATGGTTATAAATCCAGCCATCAGTCCCCGCCACACAATGATTAATGACACTCAGATAAATAGCCTTAGCTACTGAGTACCTAAACTTAGAATTATACTTTGGTCTAATACCCCCGTGACCATCAGGGACCCGAATTAGATAAAGGTCTAAACGCTCCACATTATATGTACCCACAAGACATAATGTAACTTACCATAAATAAACAAAACCCAAAACTGTCAAAACGTTATTAATTGTTTTTTTTAAAACTCAAAAAATAAAATAGGCTGTCTTGCCTACTTTGTCAGTAATCGTAAATAGCGCAGAGTCTATAATATTCAAAATTGTGCAAGACGACCCATTTACTTTCGGAAAACAGAGATAAAAAACAACCCTGGATGTTAACAAGCGGCTCCCTTACTGTTTCCATCCATTCCACCCTGCCAAGTCCTGATATTTAAATCAATTAATGTTACATTCATACAATAAAGTGTTGAGGGGATGAGGCTCCATATCACCCCCATGATCAATTAACAATCTTACAATGATGGCATTAACCAATCGCAAATGGCCGATGGGCGATAACGACTTTAATTCAATTTTATCATCATCAGTGTAGCTACCCTCGTTGACTCGACAACACATACAAAGTTGAACTCGATCGATGATTTAAGACAAACTTGGCATATGATGGTGGAGGTAGAGTTCGTTTTAGAGAATACAGAGGAGACCTATAGTTACCAGTTCACCTTAGACAATATGACAAAGGACGTGTCAGATTTAAAGAGAACAAAGGAACTTGTCAAAGAAATAATGATGGAGGAAGAAATGAAGATGAAAGGAATGTTTACATTTCCCTATTGTCAAGTGAACAAATTGGTGGAGGCAGTACATTAGATTTAAGGAACAAAAGAAAATGTTTTTGGAGAAGACAGATGCTTGCATATATTTGTATTACACAACCAGAAGACGTTTAAGATGGGGGACATATGCTTGGATCAGCGCTGTGGGACTAGTGAGAAAAGTTACTGAAGAAGTAAGAAGGATAAAGAACATCTGTCAAGCAGAGGAAGCAAAACTAAAATAGAAAGAAAAGAAAAAAACGGACTTTGACAGACAAGGTGAGAAGTGGATCCAGATGCAAGAAAAGTTTAAAGCCATCCTAACTAGATCCCGAAGGATGAGAGAAGAAGTCATCCTAACTAGATCCCGAAGGATGAGAAGAAGAAGCCATCCTAACTAGATCCCGAAGGATGAGAAAAAGAAGAAGAAGAAGAGGAAGATGAAGAAGATTTTTTTTCCACGAAGTAAGAAATTGGTGGAAGAAATGGGAATAAATGAAACGAAGCAGAGACCAAAGCCATTTTTCAGAGCCACTTCATTGCCTCCAAAGTATTACTCCTCGCTATGTTTACTTTTTTATTTGTTTGTTTGTGTGTTTGTTTGTGAAGGAGTATGTCTATGTTCTGTTTGTCCTGCTAAAACTTACTTTGTTTCTTTAAAATCCATTTCACATAATTTCAATTTCGGTGGAGGGGCATCTTCGCTAGCTGAGGTTCCAATATGTTAACTCTACCTAAACCTTGGCGGATTGAACAGATAGTTTAGTGTCCAAGCAAAATCTTTTGGATTTCATGAGTTGCCTCCCTTAGTATTTAATGCTAATAAGAACGATGCGTTGTACATCGGCTGAGAATGGTGGACTCTTCATCCGATCACAAATAAGTTGTTTAAATTTTAGCACTGTTAATACATGATCGAGATAAGGGGAGTACAACTGAAATGGACTCATAAATAAGCAATTCTCCAATGCCGATCCGGTTATGTACACAACTTTTCACTCAGATACACCTGTAATACCTTTTCTCTGCTTTGCAGTCATACCTTCGATGTTAAACCTATCAAGTATCCTTTTGAAGTAAATTGCCTCCACCATTCTCAGCCGATGAACAACTTACCGCTTTTACACGCTTGAGGTTAGTTGCCATTAAATATTAAGTGAGGCAAGTCAGGAAATCCTATAGATTTCGCTAGGACAATGCACTCACAATCTGCTCAATCGGCCAGCTAGCAAAGATGCCCTTCTACCAAATTGAAGATTTTACAACCGAAGTGTTGTCAATTTTAAGTTATTCAAAAACACATGTTAACACATTTTGTTTACGAAGAATTGAACTCAGTTTAAATAAAAATTAAGAGATATTTTAAAATGACGTTAGCACGTCATAAACAGTAAATCAAGAGAATAGAGTCAAGTGTTTGGAACTATTTCGATGCATAGAAACACCGAAACGTACAGAAGCACAAAAACGCATTGAAAACACCGAAACGCAACATGGTATATACGGATCAGGGTCAAAACAAAGCGGTACCAAAAGAGCCAATGGCCAAAACGGAGTAGTGTTGAAAAGGCCCAGTTCAACACGGCCCGACCCCTAAAGGCCCATTTATGTATCAGTTATTAATTATTTATATTATGTATAGTAAAAGTAACCAATCCAATATATAAAATCCGTATGCATTATTATGAAATATCTATAAATACTGTGCAGTAAAGTAACATTGTGCAGTATGTCGTAATCGTACATGAGTCGTCATGAAATTAACTGTGTCAGGCTACTACTTGTTCTATAAAAAATAAACAAAGAAGAAAATAACTCAAGTTACTGAATGTGAGAAAGTTCATATAGGGCAAATAATAATTGTGAAAGAAAACATTCGAAGCAAAGCGAATCGATAAATGATAATCGAGTTGTGCATGCTAACTTTATCATGGTAATGGCTTAATAAAGTGATGACGATTCCATTAATGATGGATAACTATTTTCATTTGCGACGACTAACACGTTTTCCTTGTTTTAAATACAATAATATCCTTTTATATTTGTATGCGTATATGCGTAGTTTATTTTTGTTGATACAATTTAAGATTTAAATACACGTTTCTTCTATTGTGTGGCTTGTAGGCACCGTTATTGCATGGTGGTTGCAATGAAGGTCAAGTCAAATTTGAAAGAGAGTTAAGTTGCTATTTTTATTTAAAAATTTTAATGGTGGGAAAGACAGAAAAGAAGGAAAGGTGAAATATCTAACTAGCATTAGCAACAAAAGACAAAATAACGCTTACACAATTTCAGATTTATAAATATGTAAATGACAACAATTAGTGAAAATACATGAATATTAAATTCTAATGCTAAATTCTACACATATAATTTACACTACAACAACAATATTTCACATCATGGCTGTCAAATAAATTTATCAGTACAATATAGTAATCAATTTTAGAATAACAGCCGCAAATAAGCACCGAACTTTAAAAAATCATGCATACATGGATATTTCCTTTTCAGCAAAAAACATAGCACCATAACAAAATTGCATACAATGGTTGTCAACCGCTCCTGTGGCATAGTGGTTAGGGCGTCCGTCTCAGATGCTGGAGGTCGTGGGTTCGAACCCCGGTTGAGTCATACCATAGACATATAAAAATGGTACTAACACCTGCCTCGCTACGCGCTCAGCATTAAGAGGTTAGTGCTAGGACTGGTCAACCTAGTGTCCGGATAATGTGACTATGTGGGACATCATGCTACATGTCTGCACCATGATGCCCCAGTGCTAGATATCAAAATAAACTGCCATAGCGATATCACTGAAAAATTGTCAACGATACGTTAAAATCCAAATCACACACACACACACACACACACACACACACACAAGTTTATAGTACAATATAGTATGCAATCCTAGAATAACAGCGCAAATAACTATAAAACAACATTCATACTATAAGATCATGCACACATAAATGTCGAATTTAAAACAAAAAAAAAAAAAACTTATGAAACAAAACAATGGCACACAATGGCTGTTAAAGTTAACATTACGATTTATAATGCATTCCTATAATAACAGCACACATTTATTGATAATTTCCATAAATTTGTTTTCCTAGACCAGATCTCAAAATTTTTTTAGAAAATAATGTTGAAACACACTGTGTTACAACACGTGATTAAATATGCGGTTATTAGAAAGTCTCATAAGAACAGACGATTTTATTGGACATTCAAAAAAAGAAAACAATAACATACAAATCTTAAATTCATGCCAGTAGTATATGGGGTCACCCTAGCGTCAAGGGGACTTACCATGCAAAAACAGTCGATGCACTCTGGCGTCAAGGGGAATTTAACATGGGAAATTTTAACATGGATGGAACTGTAGAGCGTCAAGGGGAATTGAACATGGAAATTGAACAGGACCGGTACTTTAACGTCAATGGGACTTTAACGTTAAAATATGGGGTTTGCACTTTGTCGTCAATGGAAATTGAACATGGGAATGTCACCTGGATGTCAATGGGAATTGAACTTTGGGTGACGTCATGAGGTTTATAGGGTCAAAACATTTTATAGGGATTTTAATGTATTTGTAAGGACAAAGGGTAGATAGGGACAAACATATAAATACACATTTAAACACACAGAAAAGACGACAGAAATGTTCTAAAACAAACCTCACAGAGAGAATAGAGGCTCAAAAAAGAAAAGTCTATTGTATGGGTTCAAAACATTTATTCAAGTATATACATGGGCTCTCTGGCCTGTGCTTTGGTCTAAGCACTATCCATTTAATACATAAACATTTCTACATCAAACACACCTATTTACTAGTTATTTAGTTCTTGGCTCTAGTAAACCTGTTTACATTTAATGTTCATTTATAAGAAAAAGCTAACACAAAACAAGTAACATGCAATCAAATAGGACAAAGTTCATGTTTCTCTCTCTCTATTCGTCTCACACGTTGTTAAAAATCTGGTCAGCTAGCACTTGTGTCCCAGCGTAGATATTTCCCATCACTTAATCCGTTTCATCCATAAATCAGCTGTTATATCCATCGTGCTAGGTACACTTATCAGTAAGCAGATCAAGTGCAGTCATCGTCTTCTTCCCATGGAGGTACAATGTATACCATATGAATGGTTACTTTTCCTTCGTTGATGTCAAATTTTCCTCTCATCGACTGCACGTCTTCAATAGCCCTCAAAAGTTTGGACGAAGTTATTTCTGCAGGTGTGCTAAATCCGAGACATACAGGTGAGTTCAAACTGTCGCGATACATAGATAGGCTCAAACGACCTCGATCTTTGACTTGGCAATGACATTTGAGTTCCTTTAACAGTGAGTCAAGTAGGTCCGTAATGAAACCTGCTACTTCCTCGGCTGAAATGTCAGACGCGAAGTCTCTAAATTTCACCGTGTAGGTGTAAGTTGTCGTTCTAAATTTTCTTGAGGTCGCTGTCTGAGTCATTTGGATGCTAAAATACTCCTGTAGGTCTACCGAATCCTTTCTCTTCTTGGACGCACTTTGCTGTGACGGTATGGTAGTGAAAGAGGTCAGTGATGTTTGTTCCTTCTCGTTTCTCATCTGCGTAGAGTGATTCATCTTTCTCGTTGCTTGTCCTCGCAATGAAGTGTCGTTCTTTGAAGTCGTCCCTTTTTATACTGGGTGATATCAGTATGTCCATAAGGTAAAGTTTTGTGGTCTGGAAGTTTCACTGGTTGCACGTAGTTTGTCATAGCGTTAGTACATAAATAACTAAGATGTGTTACTGCATTGGTGATGTGATAGTGAGGCAAAGAATCACACCCGAGTTTCTCGTTGGACTTGAGTCTTACGCTCTATACTTGCTGTTTGAAGGGATTCATTTTTTCTCAATTGGTCTTAGTAGTGACAATGAACTGTTGGTCTTGGACGTTGTCCTTTTTTATATGCTGACCAATATTGATGTGACCGTACGGCAAAGTAAAGTGGTTGGGAAGTCGCACTCGCTTCTGGTACACGATTTGATAGACTTTTTCCAAGGGTCGACTGACGATGTGGTGAGTGGGTAAACGTACAATCTTGTTCGGCTGGTAGGTGGTCACTTTAAAGTTTGCATCCTCTCCAGACTGCAAGGCTTCTTTCAATACGCCAAAGTTGACCACACGACTGGTACGATAATTCAGAGTCAATCCTTTCACATTACACTCTGTGTGCACTTCTCCTTGTTTGTCCCGGTATTCGTAGCCGTAATTTTTAGGACCGCCACTGGCGAAACTTAGAATCTTGTCGTCAGGATGTTTGTCTGTCCAGGCTCCTAAACGGTCTCCTTCGATGTTAGGGTGTTGCTGACCCGGTCGATCGATGTAGATGCAACTGTCCGTGTCAAAGTACAGGACGCGATCCCCTAACAGTTCTAAAGCTTTGTACAATTCTAAGCGAGCATGAGCTGTCACGTAAGCCGCAATGATGACATTTCCAAATGGGTCGGCTTGTACAAAGTCCAGATCTTCTTCGTAATTGACCAAGATCAAATCCTCGCGAACGACGTCCACGTGTTTCATGTATTTGGTTTTGTCGTGAATCATCTGGAAGTAGCGGGAAGGTTCTGTCAAATATTCCGTCTTGGGTAAACACGGTCGTTGTGCCATTTTCCCCCACAAGCAATTTAACATCACTTTGGCAAACGATCGCCTGCCTTCGTTTTTCTCTATGTGGTCTAAAGTGATGCCTTCTTGTTCATAGTATTTCTCTCTGAATTTTATTTGGTCTTCGGGAGTGTGACATCAGGAAGGATAGCCGCTGGCTTCTTGCTTCAGTTTCAAAAAGGCATCCACGTAGTCTGCGAAAATGCCTTTCTGACTGGGATCACCCTTGTGGTATTGTTGTGTCTTGGGAAAGTGGCAAATTTCGTACACTTCTAACAGTTGGTATCCCATGTCCAGAGCTTTGAACAATTCTACGCTGACCCAGGTTCCCGTCAAGGCCCGTTCTTCCTGGGTGTGCTGACAAGGCTGGTCTTGGTTGCACGTTTCGGCACAAGTACGGCACAATGGAAACATCAGTTTGCCTTGACAATGGTGAGGTAAGACGGGATGGTATAGGTTCGTGGGAGGCAAAACTTTACACTTGATCAAGCCTTCGTATTGTCGAATGTTTTTCAGGTCGATGTGTTCCGTCAGCAATTGCGGGTGCCCTACAGGAAAGCGACAATATTTGCACACGTAGGGATACAGCGAACACACGTCCAAGTATTTGATTTCTTCTCCTTTCTCTTCGTCGGCTTGGTACAGCAAACAGGTGGCATTGGTCCTTCCTCCGTACAAACTATCCCTCAGGTTCAGGGGGTCCATCAGCTTGTAACTTTCCACGACACGTTTAAACTCGGGATCGATTTTCAAACGGTGATCGTATTCGTGTTCCCACATTTCCACCACTTGGTATCCTTGCTGTTCTAACTTCAAGCGTCGCTGACAAGTGTCCTGGTACAGGTCTTCCATGGTCCGTTGTAAAAACTGATTTTTAGTGTCACGGTCAGGGTAGCAGACGGGACATCCGTGAAATAAGCAACCGTTAAACTCATACACGATCTTGGGGTTTTTTAAGTCCCAGCCATCGACCGAATACGTTCCGATGGTCCTTTCGCCTCCTCCGTTTCGGGCATGCTGAACCCATTTGCCTTCCTTGTCGCACAAGTAATGTAACCAGCGTAGGGCTTTGACCGAGTATTGACGTTTGACATAGTTGGTCGTTTGAGGACTGATGACAGCCACGGTCTTTTGAGGCATGAATCGTTGGCGGTACACTAAGGAAGACGCTTTGGCAATGGTGCAAGCTTCTTTCAAAGGATCGACCCCTCCGTGTTCCATGAACAGTTCTCGAAATTTTCCACACCAACGTCGTAAAATGTCCACGTCGGAACGACAATACTTTAACATTTCTTCCTGAAAGTCGAAGGGGTCAGAGGCATGAGCCTGGTACCAAGCGTAGAAATCTTCTCGTTGTTCGGTACGCATGTTGTCGGGGTCGTAATAGTGAGCCTCAGGCAAGTGGGGTAGAACGGCATGTTGATTGGCTTCCGTATTGAAAAAGTGAGGAAAATAACCTTTAGCCATTTCTGTCATTCCAAACGTTTCAGGCATTCGACTCAAAGGCATGGCCAAGTAACTCATCGAATCTTTAAACTGCACTTGTCCCACTTGCATGAAAATGATTTTGGCTCCGTTCAAAGTGACTTTAGGACGTTCGGTGCCATGTTCCGTATAGTACCTCAAAAGAAACTGTCCATCGTATCCGGAGAAATTGTGAGCCATCACTGTGGCATGGCGATGACAATCTCGGTAACGTTCGATGTCCTCTTTGCTCCATGTCTTGTCGATGGGGTCTAAGACCCATTTGGCAAAATCGTCTAGCGTCTTTGGTCCTCGAAAGATTTTTTCACGCCCTCCAGGAATTTTGCTGCAGTGAGGGCAATAACTGAAGATAGGTTCTTGAATACACTTCTCGCACGCTCGATGAGCCACGCAGAAATTAGGAATGTGAATGCCAGTCTCTTGCATGCATTCGAAATCGAAAAAGATGAAATTGCCTTTCTTCTTCTTCTTGTGACCGTCATCTTCCTCTTGTTTGGGTTGGTATTTTTGCATGTAACATTGATGTTCCAAGTCCACGATGTGGTGACAAATGTTACATTTTTTCTTTCCTGAACATACGTGTGCCTTGGCACTATTGGTACGTATGCCTTGTCCACACGCGGGGCACAATCTCAGCAGTTGACAAGCGCATTTCTTCTGTGAACCTTGTGTTTTCAAATGTTGTTGGCAACAGGTAGGACTGACAAACGTGCGCTGACAAGCTGGACAATGCACTGGTTCTTGTCCTTCGTCCAGACAGGGTTGAGAGGCCAAACATCCTGAGCATTTCCATCCACAATGTTTGTGTTGTTCTCGATTTTTATGTCCATAGTCACATTTCTCACAATAATAAACATATCCCAGGAATCCAGTGATACTGGTAATGGTATCGAAATGTTCATCGTGATGATAAAGGTGAATGTATTTTCCATCCTTAAAATCTTGGCCTCGAAACAACAGAGGCCCACGCACTTATTGAGGGTGCACTTTCAAGGTGTAGCGTGGAGCTAGGACATCTTGCAATTTTTGCATTTCAGGAATGCCACAGGGTGTGTCTTTGGACAGGCCAGCTTGTTGCAACAGGAGTTCTGCTTCGTTTCGTTGTTTGGCTCGGTCCGATTGTTGAATAGTTTTCCAGGCTCTTTTCCATTCTACCGTGTCGTTCTTGTTGGCATAGGTTCGTCCCACCACGATGGCTCGGGCTATGCACATCTGATCTTGAGAGTTGTTAATTTGGACGAGACTCTTTTTGGTGCTGCGAAGGTCGTTCACCAATAAGACCTTTTTGCGTCCTGTCCCTTGAGGAAGAGAGACGTGAGCCATTTTCAGTGTGGCTTTACCATCGGTGATGTCAAACTTGTCATTGGATTGTTGCACCTGTTGTATCTTGTCCATGACTTTGGAAGGGGTCAGTTCTGCGGGCCTGCTAAACTCGATCCAAACAGGGGATTTCAAGCTGTCGTGTTGTATGGATAGTGTCAAGCGATCATCTTCTTTGGGTTGACATTGTCGCTTGAGTGTGGTGAGCAAAGAATCCCACATCTCGGTGATGAACCCTTCTGCTTTCTCCAACGGTACGTCGGACTTGAAATCTTTAAACTTCACCGTGTAGGTGTAAGCCGTAGTTCTAAATTTTCTAGAGGAGCGCTTTTCCGTCTCTCGAATGTGATAGTACTTTTCAGGGTTGACTGGTGAACTTTGGTTTGGAGTAGACTCTCTCTGTCTGGTCGCAGACGTGGAAGGTGTTGGTTCAGGTTCGCTCATGTCTTCTATTTGAGCGAACACTTCTTTTCGTGTGTGAGGCGATACGTCACTTCGCTGCCTCTTACGTTCTTCTTCTCTCTCACTGAAATCGTGCGATCGTTTCATCTCGATTGCTGATTCAGAAATGATTTAACCAAGTTCATTCTTTCCATATATACCCTCTCTACCTCTCGCTGTGACAATGACTTGGTATATTTCACAAGGCAAGTGAAAGCCAAGCATATAGGAACCCAACGACAGCGTTGCGTCTTAAACACCTCATGCATCTTGACGACCGTTCGATTCAAACCCTACCACGAAAGAAAATAGTTGCAAGAAAAATAAAACAGACAGTTGGTGTCTTCAAGAGAGCTAGAGACGGCACTGTGTCGCTGGGTCACGTACGTATCTTGTCGCTGTGCAAAAAGGTACTGAAGTCAATTCGAAGCGAAAGCGGTAAGAAAATAAGTTTAACCAATGAAATCGTTTATGATGAGTGATGCATTGGGTCTTTTTTTTTAAGGTAGTGTGGCAAAATAATGCCAACGCAAGAGCGCTGTTACCATTGCAGTACAGACAGATTGGAGTGTAAACGTACAAACCCTTTGTTGCGTATTGTACCATTTCTTCTTGCCACATCAAATATTAAACGGCCACAGCACTGGTTCGCGTTTTGAAACTAACAAACATTTTTAATCTTACTCAAACATTTTGACAAGCACACTCACATCAACAGAGACAGAAGTGTAAAATATCGGTTAGCCAATGAAGTCAATTACAATGTGTAACACTTTGTTTGGTTGTAAATTCAGGGCAAGTAGTGTAGCGACCAGACGCAGAATAAAAAAACACGTCCGATCTTGTCGCTGTGCGAAAAGGTACTGAAGTCAATTCGAAGCGAAAGCGGTAAGAAAAAAAGTATAGCCAATGAAATCATTTATGATGAGTGATGCATTGTTTTATTTAAAAGGTAGTGTGGCAAAATAATGCCAACGCAAGAGCGCTGTTACCATTGCAGTACAGACAGATTGGAGTGTAAACGTACAAACCCTTTGTTGCGTATTGTACCATTTCTTCTTGCTACATCAAATATTAAACGGACACAGTACTGGTTCGCGTTTTGAAACTGGCAAACATTTTTAATCTTATTCAAACATTTTGACAAGCACACTCACGTTGTCGAGTAGCGTAGTTTTCTGGAGTACGTACGTGTCCCAGCGACACAGTGCCGTCTCTAGCTCTCTTGAAGACACCAACTGTCTGTTTTATTTTTCTTGCAACTATTTTCTTTCGTGGTAGGGTTTGAATCGAACGGTCGTCAAGATGCATGAGGTGTTTAAGACGCAACGCTGTCGTTGGGTTCCTATATGCTTGGCTTTCACTTGCCTTGTGAAATATACCAAGTCATTGTCACAGCGAGAGGTAGAGGGTATATATGGAAAGAATGAACTTGGTTAAATCATTTCTGAATCAGCAATCGAGATGAAACGATCGCACGATTTCAGTGAGAGAGAAGAAGAACGTAAGAGGCAGCGAAGTGACGTATCGCCTCACACACGAAAAGAAGTGTTCGCTCAAATAGAAGACATGAGCGAACCTGAACCAACACCTTCCACGTCTGCGACCAGACAGAGAGAGTCTACTCCAAACCAAAGTTCACCAGTCAACCCTGAAAAGTACTATCACATTCGAGAGACGGAAAAGCGCTCCTCTAGAAAATTTAGAACTACGGCTTACACCTACACGGTGAAGTTTAAAGATTTCAAGTCCGACGTACCGTTGGAGAAAGCAGAAGGGTTCATCACCGAGATGTGGGATTCTTTGCTCACCACACTCAAGCGACAATGTCAACCCAAAGAAGACGATCGCTTGACACTATCCATACAACACGACAGCTTGAAATCCCCTGTTTGGATCGAGTTTAGCAGACCCGCAGAACTGACCCCTTCCAAAGTCATGGACAAGATACAACAGGTGCAACAATCCAATGACAAGTTTGACATCACCGATGGTAAAGCCACACTGAAAATGGCTCACGTCTCTCTTCCTCAAGGGACAGGACGCAAAAAGGTCTTATTGGTGAACGACCTTCGCAGCACCAAAAAGAGTCTCGTCCAAATTAACAACTCTCAAGATCAGATGTGCATAGCCCGAGCCATCGTGGTGGGACGAACCTATGCCAACAAGAACGACACGGTAGAATGGAAAAGAGCCTGGAAAACTATTCAACAATCGGACCGAGCCAAACAACGAAACGAAGCAGAACTCCTGTTGCAACAAGCTGGCCTGTCCAAAGACACACCCTGTGGCATTCCTGAAATGCAAAAATTGCAAGATGTCCTAGCTCCACGCTACACCTTGAAAGTGCACCCTCAATAAGTGCGTGGGCCTCTGTTGTTTCGAGGCCAAGATTTTAAGGATGGAAAATACATTCACCTTTATCATCACGATGAACATTTCGATACCATTACCAGTATCACTGGATTCCTGGGATATGTTTATTATTGTGAGAAATGTGACTATGGACATAAAAATCGAGAACAACACAAACATTGTGGATGGAAATGCTCAGGATGTTTGGCCTCTCAACCCTGTCTGGACGAAGGACAAGAACCAGTGCATTGTCCAGCTTGTCAGCGCACGTTTGTCAGTCCTACCTGTTGCCAACAACATTTGAAAACACAAGGTTCACAGAAGAAATGCGCTTGTCAACTGCTGAGATTGTGCCCCGCGTGTGGACAAGGCATACGTACCAATAGTGCCAAGGCACACGTATGTTCAGGAAAGAAAAAATGTCACATTTGTCACCACATCGTGGACTTGGAACATCAATGTTACATGCAAAAATACCAACCCAAACAAGAGGAAGATGACGGTCACAAGAAGAAGAAGAAAGGCAATTTCATCTTTTTCGATTTCGAATGCATGCAAGAGACTGGCATTCACATTCCTAATTTCTGCGTGGCTCATCGAGCGTGCGAGAAGTGTATTCAAGAACCTATCTTCAGTTATTGCCCTCACTGCAGCAAAATTCCTGGAGGGCGTGAAAAAATCTTTCGAGGACCAAAGACGCTAGACGATTTTGCCAAATGGGTCTTAGACCCCATCGACAAGACATGGAGCAAAGAGGACATCGAACGTTACCGAGATTGTCATCGCCATGCCACAGTGATGGCTCACAATTTCTCCGGATACGATGGACAGTTTCTTTTGAGGTACTATACGGAACATGGCACCGAACGTCCTAAAGTCACTTTGAACGGAGCCAAAATCATTTTCATGCAAGTGGGACAAGTGCAGTTTAAAGATTCGATGAGTTACTTGGCCATGCCTTTGAGTCGAATGCCTAAAACGTTTGGAATGACAGAAATGGCTAAAGGTTATTTTCCTCACTTTTTCAATACGGAAGCCAATCAACATGCCGTTCTACCCCACTTGCCTGAGGCTCACTATTACGACCCCGACAACATGCGTACCGAACAACGAGAAGATTTCTACGCTTGGTACCAGGCTCATGCCTCTGACCCCTTCGACTTTCAGGAAGAAATGTTAAAGTATTGTCGTTCCGACGTGGACATTTTACGACGTTGGTGTGGAAAATTTCGAGAACTGTTCATGGAACACGGAGGGGTCGATCCTTTGAAAGAAGCTTGCACCATTGCCAAAGCGTCTTCCTTAGTGTACCGCCAACGATTCATGCCTCAAAAGACCGTGGCTGTCATCAGTCCTCAAACGACCAACTATGTCAAACGTCAATACTCGGTCAAAGCCCTACGCTGGTTACATTACTTGTGCGACAAGGAAGGCAAATGGGTTCAGCATGCCCGAAACGGAGGAGGCGAAAGGACCATCGGAACGTATTCGGTCGATGGCTGGGACTTAAAAAACCCCAAGATCGTGTATGAGTTTAACGGTTGCTTATTTCACGGATGTCCCGTCTGCTACCCTGACCGTGACACTAAAAATCAGTTTTTACAACGGACCATGGAAGACCTGTACCAGGACACTTGTCAGCGACGCTTGAAGTTAGAACAGCAAGGATACCAAGTGGTGGAAATGTGGGAACACGAATACGATCACCGTTTGAAAATCGATCCCGAGTTTAAACGTGTCGTGGAAAGTTACAAGCTGATGGACCCCCTGAACCTGAGGGATAGTTTGTACGGAGGAAGGACCAATGCCACCTGTTTGCTGTACCAAGCCGACGAAGAGAAAGGAGAAGAAATCAAATACTTGGACGTGTGTTCGCTGTATCCCTACGTGTGCAAATATTGTCGCTTTCCTGTAGGGCACCCGCAATTGCTGACGGAACACATCGACCTGAAAAACATTCGACAATACGAAGGCTTGATCAAGTGTAAAGTTTTGCCTCCCACGAACCTATACCATCCCGTCTTACCTCACCATTGTCAAGGCAAACTGATGTTTCCATTGTGCCGTACTTGTGCCGAAACGTGCAACCAAGACCAGCCTTGTCAGCACACCCAGGAAGAACGGGCCTTGACGGGAACCTGGGTCAGCGTAGAATTGTTCAAAGCTCTGGACATGGGATACCAACTGTTAGAAGTGTACGAAATTTGCCACTTTCCCAAGACACAACAATACCACAAGGGTGATCCCAGTCAGAAAGGCATTTTCGCAGACTACGTGGATGCCTTTTTGAAACTGAAGCAAGAAGCCAGCGGCTATCCTTCCTGATGTCACACTCCCGAAGACCAAATAAAATTCAGAGAGAAATACTATGAACAAGAAGGCATCACTTTAGACCACATAGAGAAAAACGAAGGCAGGCGATCGTTTGCCAAAGTGATGTTAAATTGCTTGTGGGGGAAAATGGCACAACGACCGTGTTTACCCAAGACAGAATATTTGACAGAACCTTCCCGCTACTTCCAGATGATTCACGACAAAACCAAATACATGAAACACGTGGACGTCGTTCGCGAGGATTTGATCTTGGTCAATTACGAAGAAGATCTGGACTTTGTACAAGCCGACCCATTTGGAAATGTCATCATTGCGGCTTACGTGACAGCTCATGCTCGCTTAGAATTGTACAAAGCTTTAGAACTGTTAGGGGATCGCGTCCTGTACTTTGACACGGACAGTTGCATCTACATCGATCGACCGGGTCAGCAACACCCTAACATCGAAGGAGACCGTTTAGGAGCCTGGACAGACAAACATCCTGACGACAAGATTCTAAGTTTCGCCAGTGGCGGTCCTAAAAATTACGGCTACGAATACCGGGACAAACAAGGAGAAGTGCACACAGAGTGTAAAGTGAAAGGATTGACTCTGAATTATCGTACCAGTCGTGTGGTCAACTTTGGCGTATTGAAAGAAGCCTTGCAGTCTGGAGAGGATGCAAACTTTAAAGTGACCACCTACCAGCCGAACAAGATTGTACGTTTACCCACTCACCACATCGTCAGTCGACCCTTGGAAAAAGTCTATCAAATCGTGTACCAGAAGCGAGTGCGACTTCCCAACCACTTTACTTTGCCGTACGGTCACATCAATATTGGTCAGCATATAAAAAAGGACAACGTCCAAGACCAACAGTTCATTGTCACTACTAAGACCAATTGAGAAAAAATGAATCCCTTCAAACAGCAAGTATAGAGCGTAAGACTCAAGTCCAACGAGAAACTCGGGTGTGATTCTTTGCCTCACTATCACATCACCAATGCAGTAACACATCTTAGTTATTTATGTACTAACGCTATGACAAACTACGTGCAACCAGTGAAACTTCCAGACCACAAAACTTTACCTTATGGACATACTGATATCACCCAGTATAAAAAGGGACGACTTCAAAGAACGACACTTCATTGCGAGGACAAGCAACGAGAAAGATGAATCACTCTACGCAGATGAGAAACGAGAAGGAACAAACATCACTGACCTCTTTCACTACCATACCGTCACAGCAAAGTGCGTCCAAGAAGGGAAAGGATTCGGTAGACCTACAGGAGTATTTTAGCATCCAAATGACTCAGACAGCGACCTCAAGAAAATTTAGAACGACAACTTACACCTACACGGTGAAATTTAGAGACTTCGTGTCTGACATTTCAGCCGAGGAAGTTGCAGGTTTCATTACGGACTTACTTGGCTCACTATTAGAGGAACTCAAATGTCATTGCCAAGTCAAAGATCGAGGTCGTTTGAGCCTATCTATGTATCGCGACAGTTTGAACTCACCTGTATGTCTCGGATTTAGCACACCTGCAGAAATAACTTCGTCCAAACTTTTGAGGGCTATTGAAGACGTGCAGTCGATGAGAGGAAAATTTGACATCAACGAAGGAAAAGTAACCATTCATATGGTATACATTGTACCTCCATGGGAAGAAGACGATGACTGCACTTGATCTGCTTACTGATAAGTGTACCTAGCACGATGGATATAACAGCCGATTTATGGATGAAACGGATTAAGTGATGGGAAATATCTACGCTGGGACACAAGTGCTAGCTGACCAGATTTTTAACAACGTGTGAGACGAATAGAGAGAGAGAAACATGAACTTTGTCCTATTTGATTGGATGTTACTTGTTTTGTGTTAGCTTTTTCTTATAAATGAACATTAAATGTAAACAGGTTTACTAGAGCCAAGAACTAAATAACTAGTAAATAGGTTTGTTTGATGTAGAAATGTTTATGTAGTAAATGGATAGTGCTTAGACCAAAGCACAGGCCAGAGAGCCCATGTATAAACTTGAATAAATGTTTTGAACCCATACAATAGACTTTTCTTTTTTGAGCCTTTATTCTCTCTGTGAGGTTTGTTTTAGAACATTTCTGTCGTCTTTTCTGTGTGTTTAAATGTGTATTTATATGTTTGTCCCTATCTACCCTTTGTCCTTACAAATACATTAAAATCCCTATAAAATGTTTTGACCCTATAAACCTCATGACGTCACCCAAAGTTCAATTCCCATTGACATCCAGGTGACATTCCCATGTTCAATTTCCATTGACGACAAAGTGCAAACCCCATATTTTAACGTTAAAGTCCCATTGACGTTAAAGTACCGGTCCTGTTCAATTTCCATGTTCAATTCCCCTTGACGCTCTACAGTTCCATCCATGTTAAAATTTCCCATGTTAAATTTCCCTTGACGCCAGAGTGCATCGACTGTTTTTGCATGGTAAGTCCCCTTGACGCTAGGGTGACCCCATATACTACTCATGCCTAAAGGCAAGTCCTGTACGCGTGACGCAAAATTCAAAGATTTGAAACATTACATATAGGGCCAATGTTTTTATTTCAATTTACTGTAATAAAGTATCTTATTATATGATAATTTGTTTTGTCGCCGTTAACTTTCCATTATCAGAATCGTTCAGTATTTTATTATATTGCAAACCTTCATATTGCATTCACGTGCATAAAGGAACTACTTTACATTGTAAGCAAGATAATGGCCGCAGACGCCCGCAAGTTTGATTTGTACACACGCGTAGTAGGTTTGGTTGATTAAATTTGTTTCTGAATGAAGTAAAGCAGATGCTCCGTGGACTGCCACACACCAGATGCTTTGGCACATTCCGCGTTATCGTTTTTGATACAATGTTTCTGATTTAGGCTAGCTATACAGTAGACGCAAGAAAGGGTCCTTACAAATAACATACAAGTGACAAAGCATAAACTGTCTTCTTTTGCTGGCAATAAGAATGGCAAAAATATATTTACAATTTTACATCCTGAATTTCCTCAAAATGTATTTTCTTAGTTCTGCAAATCAGAATTATATGAGCCATGTCATAGGATCTCAATCTTAATTACGCATTTCGAAATTGTACTGTAATTTCGAATACAAGTGCAATTACTTCCTCCTTACTGCAATCAAAATGAAATAAGATTTAAATTCCCTAACGTCTTTTTGATAATTGTAATTGAAAGACTTCATATTTTACCAACATTATGATTTCAAGCACTCAGTGACAGAAACACAGAAACAGAAACACATTTGCATATGTCAACACGCTCCTCCCTCGCTTCTTCAATCCGATGTATTTCATGCGGAATTGTCACATGTAATTCCAGTCCATAATCAAAAAATTTCGTAGAATCGAAGAAAAAAAAATAATACCAAAATCGATTCATTCCAGATCAAATGGAAAAGTTGTTGCAATGCGCATTCGTTCACAATATGACTTACAATTTAAATTTTAACTAGACACGTCATTTTCTTTCCAAAGTTAAGTCAAGCGCGCGACTAAGTTCAAACTTATCTGGTATGAGTTATGTGCGCAGTAATAATGTTGTTGTTGTGTAATGATGGATCTGCGCTTGTGTATTTAGTTTGGAATATGGCATAATTCAATTACTTTGTTTCTTATAGTGTATTTTATTATTATAATTAAGCCTTAGGTAGAATAAAAAATGAGCATATAATAAAATGGTTACTGCATTTGCATGGGAAAGTATAAACTCGTTTTATCAGATGGATATACTGCACTCCCAAGGTCGTGCAGTATTTACATCCGAAAAACTCGTTCATATTTTCCCATACAAATGCAATAACATATTAGTATTGACAACTATTACAGACATGTATGGTGCAATTGAACTTCTGTAAGAAAATTACATGAAAGCAATCGAGCTTCTTTCCACTGTTGGTCCAAAGAAATTGAAGTTAGTAGACACAAAATTGACTAAACTTTTGATTGGGACCAATGACAGAACGACAATGGTCTGACATAAGTTGTATGTTATTTAAGCGACTTGGTGGACGGACATTTCAAATAATTGAGAAGTGCGTTAATAGTGACTGGTGAATACCGACTAGTTGACATAGACAATTTCAAATTTCAAAGATGAAATGGGTGGTACAAACTACCAAACAAAGAAACAAAATCTGTATAAAACAAATTCAAAAGCTTCATTCTTGCAGACAGTAAATACATAACGTCATCAGACGGACATAAATCGTGGTTCCGAGGGCACACGGAAAGAAATCAGGAAACAGAAAACGGAAAAGCGAACAGTGACAAATACAGAGACTAAGACAAACAAATATCATAATTTTAGATATTGCACATTGCATCGAACGCACTTCTTGTCGCATGGCAATTTCTGCGATACCGTGCATAAACCTGTATCTACTATTAATTTGTTTGAATCAGCTCGCTATTATTAAAATGGTTTTCAAAACCTCATACGCCGCATATCAACTGTTTGATTGCTAATGAGTTGACATCATTAAATGCCCCCATTTCTTGTATATATCTTTTGATCATGTTCAAATTTCGTATTAAGAAGATTTATATTATAATTGTATGATTGGGTATCTGATGCAGTCCCTATAAAAATTTATATGCTAGAAAAGAGTGGTTCATCTTCTTCAACCCCGCAGTCCACATCAACCAAAACTGCTATGTTCGTGGGCGATACATGCAGATTTACATTATAATAATATAACTAATAATTGTATGAGCACGGGCCACATTTAAGCTCGCGGGACTGCAGTTGGACCACCCTGTACTAAAAAATTATCATATGGAATATATAGTACGGCAACTTGGTAATTACTTAGCATAGTTTAAGGAACGAATTATATATATATATATAGATATATATATATATATATATATATATATATATATATATATATATATATATATATATATATATATATATATATATATATATATATATATATATATATATGTGTGTGTGTGTGTGTGTGTGTGTGTGTGTGTGTGTGTGTGTGAGTAGTATAAGGGGTGAGATTAGCGACAATGGGAATTAGCATTAAAAACACCCCCTGGGTAAGATTAGCGACAATGGAAATTTCAATGGAATTTAACATTGGAGAAAGGAAAAAAAAGGAAATATTGAGATTAGCGACAAAGGCATTCGAACAATGGAAAAAAAAATATCGATTCTAGGGACAAAGGCAATTGAACATGGGGAATAGAGTTTGGGTCTGTCCAGGGACAAGGGGAATTGAACATGGGAATAGAGTTTGGGTTTGTCTAGGGACAAAGGGGAATTGAACATGTTAGAAAAAAAAAGCTACTTTAGGGACAAGGGGAATTGAACATGGGATTTTTTTTTTTAAATTTTTTTTAAATTTAAATTTAAATTTAAATTTAAAAAAGGGGTAGGCAATTGAAAAGTCATTCTCTTTTCGAGAAATACGGGTGGCCCTGAAAAGGGCCTTTGGTTTTTCTTCTTCTTCTTCTTCTTCTTCTGCTTCTAATTTCTTCTTTTTCTCCACCAACTTCTTATTTTCTCTCCTACACTCTTTTTCTTCTTTTTTTTCTCCTCCTCTTCTTTCTTCTTCTCTTCCTCCTCTTCTTTCTTCCTCTTCTCATTTTCTTCTTCTTTTTCAATTTTTTCATTCCATTTTCGTATTCTTATCCTTTCCTCTTCATCCTCCTTCTCCTCCTTTATCTCTTTCATGACATCACTTATTATGTCCTTTACTTTTCTTAAGTTATTAATTTCCATCTTTAGTCGATGGGGACTATATGAATAGTGGTCTTCATTGAGTCTCACTAACATCTGCTCCATTATTCCTAAATTGTCTAAAACGTCTTGTAATTTTTGCATTTTGTCAAGATGGTTCGAAGCCATCTTCTTTGTAGAATGGTTTGAACGACGAATACTGTGGGTTCTTATACGAAAAGCGCGGACGTGAAGGAAAACATCCCCTAAGACATAAAATTGATCTTACCTAGATCATGACCAAACAACGCGCGAACGTGAAGGAAAACATCCCCTACTTTTCTCATTTCATATAATATACTATCCACATAAGTGAAGCAACAATAAACAAACCCCAAATCTACTATTTACACACGCAAATCATTAAAACAAAATCCATAATCTACTATTCACACAATCGTACGTGAGCGGTTACAAAACCCAAACTATACTCTCCACTTGCGCTAAGAAACAATAAACAAAATCCATAATCTACTATCCACACAATCGTACGTGAGCGGTTACAAAACCCAAACTATACTCTCCACATACGCTAAGAAACAATAAACAAAATCCATAATCTACTATCCACACAATCGTACGTGAGCGGTTACAAAACCCAAACTATACTCTTCACATACGCTAAGAAACAATAAAGAAACCCATAATCTACCATTCACACAAACTTACATGAGCATTTACAAACACAAACACACAAACACATACACTCGCACTATGAAAAAAGAGTTAATGTTTATATTCACACTACTCTACCTACACACATACACACACACACACGCACACACACACACACACACACACACATTGGCAAATTGATGGTTATTTCTTTTCTAGAGTATTGGGTAGCCCTGAAAAGGGCTGGGGTTTTTTTGAGCTTCATGGACACCTGGTTAATGGTGACACCTTCCAGACCTGGCGCCACATACACATCTTGTTCCCCAGTTGCTTTTTACTTTTTTGGGGGAGAGAGCAGAGGCAGGATATGTGGCTTCAGAATCCCAATTTTCGGTTTCTGGGATTCTGAAATTTCTTCTTCTTTTCTCCTTTTCCTCCACCTCTTCTTTGTATCTTCTCTCCTCCTCTTCTTTGTATCTTCTCTCCTCTTCTTTGTATCTTCTTTCCTCCTCTTCTTTGTATCTTCTCTCCTCCTCTTCTTTATTTCTTCTTTCCTCCTCCTCCTCTCTCATCCTTCCTTCTTCCACAATGGCCTCCGCGGCCAGTTCGTTCAACAGGCGCCTGGCATATTCCAGATGCACATGAAGTTCCAACAGTTTCGCCAGTCTCGTGTTCATTCTGGTGTTGTTCAATCAACAAGGGTAGCTGGACTGCCGAACGAGTTTCAATTTATACTAAAACTGCGGACGTGAAGGAAAACATCCCCCTAAAAAACAGAAAATTGATCTTACCTAGATCATGACCAAAAAAACAACGCGAGGACCTAAAAGAAACACTCACTCACTTTTTTATACTACCCATTCCTATTCTAAAAAAGTTTTTCATGAATCACTCCAATATACTGTTCACATACGCAAAGCAATCCAATCAAACCCCCCAAATCTACTCTCCCCACACCTCAAACAGCCAAAACAAACATGATCTTAATCTACTATCCACACCAACGTACGTGAGATGTTACAAACACAAACACACAAACACATACCCTCACACTATAAAAAAGAGTTAGTGTTTATATTCACACTACTCTACCTACACACATTGGCAAATTGATTGTTATTTCTTTTCTAGAGTATTGGGGTAGCCCTGAAAAGGGCTGTTTTTTTTTGTTTTTTGTTTTTGTTTGCTATGGCAATCTTTTAGTTTCTATGAATGCGATGTCCTCTGAGGATAGACTTTCTGACGATAGGTCTGCTTCTTCGGAAAGAGAAGAAGAACTCTTTGGTGTCGATACGACAATCGACAAAGCCTCTCTCAGGTTCAGGTTCCTGCTGCTGTTGCTGCTGCTGTTGTTGTTGTTGTTGTTGCTGCTGCTGCTGTCTCTGAAGTCTGTACTTCTCTGTCCATTCTTCTTTCTCCCTGTTCACTTCTTCTCTGAAGAGCTCTTCTATCAGGTCTTCAGTAACTTTTAACATTCTCACATTCTCTATCTCTTCTGGCTTCGGTATCAGACTGTGTCTGACCCTATGCAAATTCACGTAGGCTTCGTTTAGCTTAGCTAGTTTGGAGCACATCTTCGTAGGAGGATGAGTCGACAATGGATGGTTAGACTGGAAACAACCCGGTTCTTAAAGTCAAAGCGCGGACTTGAAGGAAAACATCCCTCCACGGTTTTCGAGCCGCAACGTTCAATGAGTGTCATGAGAGGGATAGTAAGAAGTCAAAGAGCATAAATCAACATTCTTATAGCCAAAGAAACCACAAAGGCATTTTTTTCAAAACAACATTTTTTATTCAAAATCACTTAACATTAACCAACAACTCTAACATTTTTTAACAATAATCCAACAATATAACATCAAACATTTTTTTCAAATGACAAACATTTTTTTTCAATTTACACTCTACTTTAAACAGGGTTGGCAACGTTGTGAATGAAATTGTGATTTCCACTGTTGCAAGTCATTGAGTCATGGATGGACACTACGTTTCCTAGCTGAAGACAACAAAATAAGCATACTAGTCACAAAATCAACGATTTACTTTCTCATCGTTTCTAGAAAAATCACGATCAAATAAGTCACTAAATGTTCTTTTGCTGATAATAAGTGATCAATTTCGATCTCGACTTTCTCTTTGAATTTGTCAAAGAGGGCATTGATGTAATGGATGTCTCGAGTCGTTAATGGAGGACATAAATGTTCACGCAAGTCTCTATACCACCAACGTAACACGTCTTTTTTAAACAGACTCCAAGTTTCGTCCAGATATTCGTTGAATTTTTCTTCTTGACTGATGTTTTGACATCCATAGTAATCATGCTTCATCCATATCGTAATTGTGTCTGCCAGGTATGTAGCACAGTAGGAGACCAATTGCTGTTCTTGTTCTGGACATCTCGACTTGATCACGATGTCCTTTTCGTCTTTGTGTTGGGATTCTCCTTCCACGGTCTCCGCACATTCCATCTTCAAAGCTTCTCCACTAGGTAAAGAGGGAGAACAGTCTTCCATAGCTTCTAATAGTCTAGAATGACTTCTCTCAAACTGTTGATTTCTATGGTATTATCGAATTCTGCATACAGGATGACGTTCACTGTCTCGTCCAGTGGCTTTGCAAACTGAAGTTCCACACGAATCTGGCCAGATTTTATAGGGTGGAAATGTCCCTCGTCGCTGCCTTGGTCTGGAGTGAAATCGAAAGCCCACAAAGCGTAGCCTCCTGCATAATCCTTGTACGCAATGCCGTGGCTGGTGTTGGTTCCTAACTGTCCCGTGGCTTCGTACAGCGACAAGTACGACCTCAAGTAATTCTTCTTGTCAAAGTTAGGTTCGAAAGGTCGGGTACACAAGGTCTTGCCATCGCGACTGACTTCGATCTTGGACACGTCAAAGTGTTGAAAGTAGAAAGGATTTTTAGCGATAGCTCCGTTGAAGGCTGTATTCTCGACCATACCAACAATCAAACGTTTGGGTAACTGTACTTGGAACAGATGATCTTCAATCATGGATCGCTGTCCCCTAGGAATGGTGAAGGTTTTCACTTCTACGCGTCGGATCGGATACTTGGCGGTCGTTCTGCTCAACGTCTGACTGATATCGTTTCCCACTTTAGGTAACACTTCCACACGGCGTACGTAGAGTCTGGCTTCTTGGATTTTGGTTTTGTAATTATCGTCACTATCAGCTATTAAATGGAAAGCGGCACTGCTGCGATTCAGTCTCAGGCGGACATCCACCCCGTTCAGCAAATACTTTTCTTGCAACCACATGTCCAAATGCAAACGATCCATCAGTTCTAAACTGTGTCCGTCTTTGATTCTGTCTCTTCGTTCTACAAATCCCGCATTGTGGTCTTTGGCTGTATCAGTTTTGAACGTTTCAAATTCGCCTGCATCGTCAGCTTCCCATACCACACAGGCATTGAGATGAGTGTTCTTGGCGTCTATTCCGTACGTCAAGAGATTTTCCAGGTACGCTCGATAAGGGTAAGTATCCATGCTGCTACTGACTAGTTTGTTATTCAAGTACAAGTCCACTCCGCTAAACAAGGAATGCATGAAATTGTTGACGGGAGCTACTGGCTCAGTCTCTATAGCATTTCCATCCTTATCTTGAACTTTGACTTTCAAGTACAAGTAACTGCTATTCAAATCGATGTAATCTTCGGGCTGTCCTTTGATTTCAAACTCGATGGGAGCGGAATCGGTCAATGAGGAGACGGGATGAAATTCCACCCATTGGGATTCTTGCATGGTCATCATGGTGGGTGGCATGGCAAACAGATCCAGTTCCGTCTTGGAACAGGCGCAAGACTCTCGGTGCATCATTTTTTGTTGCTGTGTCTCAATAATCGAAAACGTCTAAGTCTCGAACGGTTCTTCTTTTCTTTGCCTTTCTAGCTTGAAGTCTGGTGAAAGGGTATTTTCTTCGTCGTCTCTTTCTGCCTTGTCCTTGCTGAATGCCTGACTCGGTAGCGTGCAGGGCATTTATAGGTGTTTCGCGTCGGCCCAAAAGGTCATTGCCTGTTTGCAGCAAGACATTTTTGCCTGCCCTCATGAAGGCTTCTTTAGGGTTTGTTTGTCGATGATGACATTTTGGAGAAATTCTTTGCCTTGCGTCAGTGCCGCATCTTTCAAGGCGTGCAATCCGCGTGTCACCATCGGTTTCAACACTGGGGCCACCGAACGAAAGGCCGATTTTAACATATCTCCTAAACCGTGTCCCCGCTGTCGAGCAACCCCTCGATACACTGGATACATGCCTTACGAGTCGTGAGAGAACCGTTTTCGAAAATGGAGTTTCACCGTGACTTTTCCTTTGGTGAATGAAATATTTTGTCCCAAATCTCCTTTTATAGCAATGTTGACCGTGTCCAAATACGACTTGCTGACAGGCAAATAATGAGGATGCACAAATTCCCGGTGGACGTGATAGGTGTTTCCACCTTCCTGGTCACTGGTCGTGGTACTATCCACTTTGAAAGGAATGGCACGCAGTAACGGCACAGAGGTGTGTCCCACCACGTTATACTCCACCACATCGGAGTACACGAACATCAAATTCAGTCCTTGGTTCAGTTCTACAGGGAATCGAAAAAACTTGTAAAATTCCGTATTGCTGTTGATCTTCGGTTTAAAATTTGGAGCCATTTTTGTGTCTCCACCTAAAATATCAAACGAGTCACGATTAAAACTGATGGACATCGTTTGGGTATCCTGAAATTTCATCAGTAAGCGACGAGCCACTTTATGGTACTCCAGGGTGACACTTTTTTTGACTCTGTTCAGGGTTTTGCCAAAGGCTAACTCGAACCTGGAAGTAATGGTGTCCACCAAATGTTGACCACTAAAATAAAACCCTGCCGAAATTTTTAAGGTGTAGATATTGAAGGGTGAATTGTTGGATGGTCTTGTGTCCCCTGAAAACCCGATGTCATTCGTGGCTTCTTGTAATTGTTGGTTCATGATTTCGACCTCAAAAGTGTTTTGCTTTTCGGTGATGTTTTGGATTTGTGTAGGGTGAATCATTTCTACTAAAGCCACTTCCCAATGGGCTTCGTCATCTAACTGGATGGCTTGAGGTAATTTAGCCGTGTAACAGCACAACGTGTTGTGGGGAAACACCTCCATGGAACTGTCACTGGGTAAGGTTAAGTAAAATTGGTTTTCGTGACTCATAATTCCAGAGTTCTGTGGCTGTCCGAGGGGTTAGTGGATGTCAGAGGCGTGTCTCCGCCCAAAATGGGGTTCTGGTTGTGATTGTTGTTGGAGTGGTGACTGGCACTGGTACTGGACACAAGGTTCCCGTGGTTCCCGTTCGAGGAGAATTTCAGGGAGGGATTAGGAAGCAGGTAACCGATGCAACTGCTCAATAAAATGGACCACAATTGTTTGTCTCCTTGTTGCAAACTCAAAGTGGCAATGGCTGCCCCGATGACACAATACACCACGAAGATTTGGCAGAAAAAGACGATTTGCGTTTTAGGCACACGTTCTCCACACCACACCCACAAGGGTTGTTTTTGTAAATCTTGCACAGAAGAACTAGGTGAAGGAGGAGTGGTTGACGTAGCTGCGTCTGTGTGAAAGGGCATGATGGTCACTTCTTTTTATAGTCGATGACTTGCGAAGCGTCCATCCAAGAATCAAAACTGGGTGGATATCCTTTCCAACGTACTTTCACTTCTTTGACACGTCGTTTGCCCACTTTACGGGTTCTGCGTTCGAGAATGCTTTCGATGTCGTACACGTCGTCTTCTTTTTTGGTCACACGTTGTAACTCGGGCAAATAAAACGTTCCTTTGAGCACTTCTCCATTCATGTCTTCCAATTTATAGACGGCAGGATGACGACCATGCACTCGTCCAGTGACGCGAAACAGTTCGGTCGTCCAGTTAGGTAAGTAACCTTTGTCGAAAGTGCGTTTGGTTTTGCCAATGCGCACCCAATCTCCTACGGCCAACTCTCCACTTTTCTTGGGCACAACCCTCGTCGGGGACGTACCAAACAGACGCTCAAACACCAACACTTCGTTGTCGGGAGTCACGTCTTGCGGGGCACGTCCGATGCTTCGATGGTAAGATTGGTTGTACGCTTGCACCAGGTGCGGTAAGATGTCGATGTACTTCAGAGTGTGGTGATGCGTAAAATATTTCCACATGCGTTCTTTCAATGCGCGTTGAAAACGTTCCACGATGCTGGCTTTGGTTTCGGGATTCTCGGTGGTAAAAAAATGAATGTCACGTTTCTTTAATTCTTTTTGGAAAGCTTGGTTCAGAAATTCGGTGCCTTTGTCCGTTTGCCATCGAAGAGGGTGACGACCACTTTGTTTCAACACCCGTTGCAGGGCTCGCACTAACTCGCTGCTCGATTTGGAAGTCAAGGGCACGACCCAGGCAAATTTGGAAAAGACGTCGATGACACAAAACAAATATTTGTAGCCACGATTGTAGCTGGCCAAATGAGAGACATCGGCTAAATCGGCTTGCCATTGATGATCGATGCCTTCCACTCGGGTGCGACTTCTGGCAAACTTGCGTCGAATGGGTTTGTGTAAAGTGTAGGTAGCTTGTTCTTGTAACCATCGTTGCACTTGAGGTAAACGGAGACTTTTCAGTCGCGTTTTGGCAGCACGATACAATTTTTGAACTCCTGCGTAACCTGCAGGATGCGAGGGATCGTAGTAAATGCTGGCTAAGACTTTTTCCATTTTTTATTTTTTTGTGTTGATTGGTGTGTTAATAAGACACCCACTCTTGGAGGATGCTACTCTTTTTCTCTTGGGGTACTTTCTTGGATTGCAATGCTTTGCGTGTGCGACCGGCAATAGGTGTCGAAGAGGAGGTTGTCTGAGCAGGGGTATCGGTTCTTGTTTCACTTCTGTCTTCACTTCTGTCTTCACTTTCTTTTTCTCTTGTGAGGAAGAAGGGGTGGCCATCATCTTTTTAATCCATCCAATTCTGGAGGTAGGTGGTGTTGTTAACTTGCGTACTTTTTCTGCTGGAGTTTGAAACCCTTCTTCTTCTTCTCCTTTTTCTGTCTTGGTCACTGGTAGTGGTGGTACTGGTACTGGTACTGGTGCTGGTGATGGTGCTGGACTTTTCATCAAGGTCTTAACATCTTTCAGAGTGGGTAGAGCTGTTTCGTCTAAAGCTTTCTGGTGAAAGAGTTGCAGTCGTTGCAAGAGTTGACCGTACTTTTGCGATTTTTCTGTTTCGGACAAATCTTGGCGATCCATCAAGGACTGCAATTCGTGTTGTAACTGGGACATCTCGCTCAAATCGGGATTGCGAGGTAAATGCGGGGTGCGTTGTTCTTGCCACCGATGGTATTCCATCCATCGTTTGTAAGGCACTAAAGCTAGTTTTCGTCCTTCCATGGGGTTGTCAGGGGTCGATTCTGAAATCTTGGGACTTCCGAGGGCCTTTTTATCTTGCTCCCACCAGTCCTCCGAACATGGTTCCCAAGACTCCTTTCAGTAAGGGGCCTAACAAGAGAGGTAAAATGCCTCCACGTTGGACCAACATCTTCTTTTTTTGACGAATCGGAATTTTCTTTTGAACCATTTGGCGAAGAACGTGACGATGTTTGCTTAAGCATTGTTTCTGGGGTTTGGACAAAGGGATCGTGCCTTTCCAGACGTTCAAACAACATTCGCACACGGTATCGATGACCTCTTTGGAGGCCGATTGAATGAGTTTTTTTCGTAGAGGCGGAGAAGCTTTGGACAGGACAGATAACATGTCCCCATGTTTGACTAAACGTGGTGGTAGTCCTTTTCTTTTCTTTCCTTGGGGTTTTCTGGAGGGTGACATCTTTGAGTCTTCAGGAGCACCAAAAAACACTGATCCCCTACTTGGTCACACACCTTTTTTATACTCGAACGCGTTGCCACTGATTGTCTTTACGTCGTATCAATTTGAGGACAGGCATGACACGTCGTGCAGGGGTACGTAACGGACTAAATCGAGCCAGTTCTTGCTTGGACAAATCCAGTAAACTTTGTAACATGCCCGATCTTTCTTGAACTTTGATTTTGGGAGAAGGTACTTTGTGAGCAGCAGCCACTGCCACTAAATTGGAGGGTCCTGCCACTCGGGAAGTAATTTTTGGGGTCATCAACGGAGAAGTTCTTGGTGTGATCAACGTCTCCAAGTACTCTTCAGTTCTTGGTGTCATCAACGGAGAAGTGGATGAACGTGAGGCTGCCGGAGATGCGGTCACCGCCGTGGCAGGTCGTGGTTTGCGAGTGTAAAGTTGCGTCCTGGCCGAAGTGCCTCTCTTGCGACTAGTTTTCTTCTGTGGACTTTTCTTTTTCTGGGGACTTTTTCTCTGTTTCTTTTTCTGGGGGCTTCTTTTCTTTTTCTGGGGTGGTGTCTGGTCAGAGGAGGGTCCCGCCACTGGAGAAGTTCTTCTTGGGGACCTGGTCATTTTCTTCTTCTTAGGGCTTCGTTGGACTTTTTTCTTGGGGAGAAGTTTGGGGGCATTAGGATCCCATCTTAAGAGAGAGCGAATGATGACCCCTCCTAGAGTACCGCTCCCTCCAGGTTTCAAAATGATTTGTTTTTTGGTTTGAGTGTCGATGCGGGGATCGGCCAGTTGGACCAAAGCGACTTTGTTTCGATCGAAAAAGCGTTTGGTTTGATGAGGAATCTGAATGATTCCTTGGAGTAATTGACGTGCCGTCACCGTGAACCATCGTAAGACTTCTTTGAGACTAACTTCTAAGACACGAGCTCGTATTTGTAGATTTTTTTCTCGACTGATGCCATACAAGGCACGAATCAATTTGACGGGAAGATACGACTGAAGGGACGTCATGTTGACGCTATGTGAGACAGACGAAAAGGGTCTGAAGATTTTATAGATTTTTTTTGTGGAGTGAAATTAAGTCGAGGTCGGAGACGTGTACAGGACAGGCCCTCCATCTTGGCACCAGTGGTGAAACAAGTGGGTACGAAATCGCAAATCCTCGGGGGTCGTAGGTTTCAAATCGACGAGTAAATAGGCGTGTGGAGTTTGAGTGGCATCGTCGTACGCCTGAGTCAGCCAAGGCGTTCCTAACTGTTTGGCTAAGACTTTCAATTCTGATTTATCTCGAGGGCTTTTAAACAAGACCACGTAATGCGCATTGAGACTGATGGTGCGATGGGCTTTACTTTGTTGAAACAAATTTTGGGTGATGTAAACGACACTGGCATTACGGTGATGCCCTTTGCGCGTGAACCACAGTTTAATTTCTTCTTCGCCTTCTCCTAACATGTCGTCAAAAATGACCAAATGGGTTAGACGGGAGTCAGAGACGATGCCGTCGTCTTCTTTAGGAATGCCTTCCACAAACACGATGGAATCGCCTTGACTTTCTCGCAAGAGGCTGTACGCCGATTGCCACTCTTTGTAACACCACACGATCCGTTGAGGTGGCCGATCGATCAAATGATGTTTATGTTCGATCAAACGTTTGACGAATTCGGTTTTGCCTGAACCGCTAGGTCCAGCAATGAGCATGTTAAAGGGATGGCGAAGATACAAAGCCTCCCAACTGGCACGATCTAAGTGTTCGTCGATGACTTTGACAGTAGAGGAAGAGGGAGCAGAGACAGCAGAGGTAGCCATAGTGTTAGGAATGTCACTTGTGACACGAAAACAGACAAGACAAGAGTTTATATACTTTTTTCAGGACACGTTTATTGAATGTTTCAAACATGAATACGAAAGACAAAAATACATGAAAGCCAATTGCTTAAATATAAGGATAAAAGGCACATGATAACCATTAACGTGGAATAAACACAAATGTCTGTACAACATGTTTTGGGTAATGTTCTAACCAGTTCTATAGTAGGGGGTAAGGTCACAGAAGTGTCCTCCCGAAAGGGTCTTTCAGGCCTGTCTAGGACAGTCCCGTCCTGGGTGACGGGTTCTTCTGGCACCGTCACTCACACAGGTTGAAAAGTCGCAAGGCTCACAATCGCATTCCACTTCAGAAGCCCCCACACTTGAATTGTGCCTGTCTAAACTTGTTTTGTGTTTCTCTGAAAGTATTCATCTTGTTCGCTCGGTCTTGGTAGTCACAATGAACTATCGATCTTGCCTAGGGTTTCTTTTTATATACAGACCAATACCGACGTGTCCATACGGTAAGGTGAAATGATTGGGAAGTCGCACTCGCTTCTGGTACACGATTTGATAGACTTTTTCCAAGGGTCGACTGACGATGTGGTGAGTGGGTAAACGTACAATTTTGTTCGGTTGATAGGTGGTCACTTTAAAGTTTGCATCCTCTCCCGATTGCAAGGCTTCTTTCAATACCCCAAAGTTCACAACACAACTGGTACGATAATTCAGAGTCAATCCTTTCACTTTACACGTCGTGTGCAATTCTCCTTGTGGGTCCCGGTATTCGTAGCCGTAATTTTTGGGACCACCACTGACGAAACTTAGAATCTTGTCGTCGGGATGTTCGTCTGTCCAGGCTCCTAAACGGTCTCCTTCGATGTCAGGGTGCTGTTGACTCGGGTGATGGATGTAAATGCAACTGTCCGTGTCAAAGTACAGGACACGTTCCCCTAACAGTTGTAAAGCTTCGTACAATTTTAAGCGAGCATGAGCTGTCACGTAAGCCGCAATGATGACATTTCCAAATGGGTCGTCTTGTACAAAGTCCAGATCTTCTTCGTAATTGACCAAGATCAAATCCTCGCGAACGACGTCCACGTGTTTCATGTATTTGGTTTTGTCGTGAATCATCTGAAAGTAGCGGGAAGGTTCTGTCAAATATTCCGTCTTGGGTAAACACGGTCGTTGTGCCATTTTACTCCACAAGCAATTTAACATCACTTTGGCAAATGACCGCCTGCCTTCGTTTTTCTCGATGTGATCTAAAGAGATGCCTTCTTGTTCATAGTATTTCTCTTTGAATGTCTTTTCGTCTTCGGAAGTGTGACACCAGGAAGGACAGCCGCTGGCTTCTTGCTTCAGTTTCAAAAAGGCATCCACGTAGTCTGCGAAAATGCCTTTCTGACTGGGGTCACCCTTGTGGTATTGTTGTGTCTTGGGAAAGTGGCAAATTTCGTACACTTCTAACAGTTGGTATCCCATGTCCAGAGCTTTGAACAATTCTACGCTGACCCAGGTTCCCGTCAAGGCACGTTCTTCCTGGCTGTGCTGACAAGGTTGGTCTTGGTTGCACGTTTCGGCACAAGTACGGCACAATGGAAACATCAGTTTGCCTTGACAATGGTGAGGTAAGACGGGATGGTATAGGTTCGTGGGAGGCAAAACTTTACACTTGATCAAGCCTTCGTATTGTCGAATGTTTTTCAGGTCGATGTGTTCCGTGAACAATTGTGGGTGCCCTGCAGGAAAGTGACGATATTTGCACACGTAAGGATACAGCGAACACACGTGCAAGTATTTGATTTCTTCTCCTTTCTCTTCTTCGGCTTGGTACAGCAAACAGGTGGCATTGGTCCTTCCTCTGTACAAACTATCCCTCGGGTTTAGGGGGTCCATCAGCTTGTAACTTTCCACGGCACGTTTAAACTCGGGATCGGTTTTCATACGGTGATCGTACTCGTGTTCCCACATTTCCACCACTTGGTATGCTTGCTGTTCTAACTTTAGGCGTGGCTGACAAGTGTCCTCGTACAAGTCTTCCATGGTTCGTTGTAAAAACTGATTTTTAGTGTCACGGTCAGGGTAACAGACGGGACATCCGTGAAATAAGCAACCGTTAAACTCGTACACGATCTTCGGGTTTTCTACGTCCCAGCCATCGACCGAATACGTTCCGATGTTCTTTTCGCCTCCTGCGTTGCGGGCATGCTGAATCCATTTGTCTTCCTTGTCGCACAAGTAATGTAACCAACGTAGGGCTTTGACCGAGTATTGACGTTTGACATAGTGGGTCGTTTGAGGACTGATGACAGCCACGGTGTTTTCAGGCATGAATCGTTGTCGATACACTAAGGAAGACGCTTTGGCAATGGTGCAAGCTTCTTTCAAAGGATCGACCCCTCCGTGTTCCATGAACAGTTCTCGAAATTTTTCACAGCAACGCCGTAAAATGTCCACGTCAGAACGACAATGCTTTAGCATTTCTTCCTGAAAGTCGAAAGGGTCGGAGGCGTGAGTCTGGTACCAAGCGTAGAAAGCTTCTCGTTGTTCGGTACGCATGTTGTCGGGGTCGTAATAGTGAGCCTCAGGCAAATGGGGTAGAAAGGCGTGTTGATTGGCTTCCGTATTGAAAAAGTGTGGAAAGTACCCTTTAGCCATTTCTGTCATTCCAAACGTTTTAGGCATTCGACTCAAAGGCATGGCCAAATAGCTCATCGAATCTTTAAACTGTACTTGTCCCACTTGCATGAAAATGATTTTGGCTCCGTTCAAAGTGACTTTAGGACGTTCGGTGCCATATTCCGTATAGTATCTGAGAAGAAACTGTCCATCGTATCCGGAGAAATTGTGAGCCATCACCGTGGCATGACGATGACAATCTCCGTAACGTTCGATGTTCTCTTGGCTCCACGTCTTATCGATGGGATCTATGACCCATTGGGCAGAATCGGCTAACGTGTTCGGTCCTCGAAAAATTTTTTAACGCCCTCCGGGAATCTTACTGAAGTGAGGGCAATGACTGAAGATAGGTTCTTGAATGCACTTCTCGCACGCTCGATGAGCCACGCAGAAATTAGGAATGTGAATGCCAGTCTCTTGCATGCATTCGAAATCGAAAAAGATGAAATTGCCTTTCTTCTTGTGAACGTCCTCTTTCTCTGGTGGGGGTTGGTATTTTTGCACGTAGCATTGATGTTGCAGGTCCACGATGTGGTGACAAATGTGACATTTTTTCTTTCCTGAACATACGTGTGTCCTGGCGTTATTGGTACGTAGGCCTTGTCGACACGTAGGGCACAATCTCAGGAGTTGACAAGCACATTTCTGCTGTGAACCTTGCGTCTTCAGATGTTGTTGGTAACAGGCAGGGCTGACAAACGTGCGCACACAAGCAGGACAATCTACTCTTTCTTGTCCTTCTCTCAGACAGGGTGGAGAGGCCAAACATCCTGGGCATTTCCATCCGCAATGTTTGTGTTGCTCTCGATTGTTATAGCCATAGTCACATTTCTCACAGTAATAACTGTATCCCAGGAGTCCAGTGATAGTGGTAATGGTATCGAAATGGTCATCGTGATAATAGACATGAATGTATTTTCCGTCCTTAAAGTCTTTCCCTCGAAACAACAGAGGTCCGCGCATTTCTTGAGGGTGCACTTTCAAGGTGTAGAGTGGAGCTAGGGCATCTTGCAATTTCTGCATCTCAGGAATGCCACAGGGTGTGTCTTTGGACAGTCCGGCTTGTTGTCGGTCGGCTCGGTCGGATCGTTGAATAGTTTTCCAGGCTCTTTTCCACTCTACCGTGTCGTTCTTGTTGGCATAGGTTCGTCCCACCACGATGGCTCGGGCTAAACACATCTGGTCTTGAGAATTGTGAATTTGGACGAGACTCTTTTTGGTGTTGCGAAGGGCGTTCACCAATAACACCTTATTGCGTTGTCCGGTCCCTTGAGGAGGAGAGACGTGGGCCATTTTCAGTGTGGCTTTACCATCGGTGATGTCAAACTGGTCATTAGATTGTTGTACGTGTTGAATCTTGTCCATGACTTTGGAAGGGATTAGTTCTGCGGTTCTGCTAAACTCGATCCAAACAGGGGATTTCAAGCTGTCGTGATCTATGGATAGTGTCAAGCGATCGTCTTCTTTGGGTTGACATTGTCGCTTGAGTGCGGTGAGCAAAGAATCCCACATCTCGGTGATAAACCCTTCTGCTTTCTCCAATGGTACGTCGGACTTGAAATCTTTAAACTTCACTGTGTAGGTGTAAGCCGAGGTTCTAAATTTCCTAGAGGAGCGCTTTTCCGTCTCTCGAATGGAGTAGTACTTTTCAGGGTTGACTAAGAGTGGTGAACTTGGTTTAGAGGGTTCGGATTCTGGTCCACTCATGTCCTCTTCAAAATCACTGGCATGAATTTGTGCCAAGACTTCAGCTCTGGTACGAGGCGATAGATCACGTTTCTGCCTCTTACTTTCTTCTTCTTTCTTCTCGAATGAATAGGATCGTTTCATCTTGAGTGCAAAACGTCAAATGACTCAAGTTTAAACACCATAGACTAATTTATAGTCATGGCAAACCAGCGTATATAAAAAGGGTGTGTGTCTTGTCCTTTCACTATTCATTTCACTCTCAAACCGAGCACAACGATGGAAGAGACTACCCAGATGGAACGTTTCATCAGAGCTTTGCGAGGGGTCATTAGAAAATTCTCTTCAGACCAGCCGACGGACTACTCTCCTTCCTTTCGAGATAAAAGTCAAGATACTTGCTATATCTGTCAGAAGAAAGGGCATTGGTCTTCAGAGTGTCCAGACCGTCAAAAAAGAACAAAAACAGGGGCTAGAAAAGACAAAAGTCAAGATACCTGCTATTATTGTCAAGAAAAAGGACATTGGTCTCCAGATTGCCCAAAAAAGAAACAAGAGGAGTCGGAAGAAAAGAGGGATTCTTCAGAAGAAGAGAGAGATTCTTCAGAGGAAGAAAGCAGCCAGGTGAAGAAAAGAAGAAGGGAAGAAAGTGAGGAGGAAGAGGAGGAAAAGACTGTGACGGTGAAGAAATTGAAAAAAAAGAGAGAGTATAAAAAGAAACAGAAGAAGTGAATGTAATTTATAAAGTGTTCTGTTGTGAATTGTGAATTGGATTGTAACTATGGAGAAAAGAATACATTAATGATATAAGGTAAGTGTCTTTGAGTTTTGATTTTAAAATAAGAAGCTACACTCACGCACTCATACACAGACATGTACTATAAGGGTAAAATGGTTTTTTTGTGTGTTGATTTTTGAGTTATTGGCAAATTGAAAGGCTATCTCTTTTCGAGAGAAGTGGGTAACCCTGAAAAGGGCATTTTTTGGTGTAGGGGTGAGTTTAAGCAATCAACTTTAACTGCCTTAAGCCTTTGCCACGGCCGAGGCCTACTTCTGATGATGATGATTGGGTTGAAATCACTAAGGGTGGTACGATAGGTTTAGTCACAGGGTTGGCGTGTTTAGCTCGGGAAGGTCGTATTCTCTTCGGTCGTGATAAAGAAGTCTGATACATTTGTTTCAGACTTCTTAACTCCGCTAAAATGTCCAACAGTACCGTAGCCGTTTGATTTTCACCCTCTTGTTTCTTTGCTGCTGCTACTTCTTCTTGTTGTTGTTTTTTTCTTACTTCTTCTTGTTGCTGTTGCTGTTGCTGTAGGAGAAAAGCTTGTTCCGCTTCCTTTTGTCGTTGCATAAATTTCTCCAATTCTTCTTTCTGTCTCTGTCTAAAATTCTCCACTTGCGGTAATGAAGAATGAGACGAAGGTTCCGGAACAAATTCTTGCGAGGTAAGAAAATCCACAAAATCCCAATGTACCTCTTCTAAAAGTAAGTCCGGGTTCCCTTGGGCGGTCTCCGCTGCTGGTGCACCCCAGTGGATCGTTTTCTGAGTTTCCGTCATGTTGAATCACTGTCGCATAGATTGACAGCACACAGGCGCTAGCGAATCTATATAGACCACATGACGTCACAGACTGCTCTCTTCGGATTGGATGCGAACTGACTGAATTTTGTAACGCGTGTTCGGATTGGTGAATGAACTCAATCCGTTTCAATCCTTCCTCTACCTATAAATAAGCGCAGTTCACTGCATTGATTCACCTGTTCTCGTCGCTTCACGATGTGGACCACAGTTGAATCATCCACCCTTGTGTCTTCCATGATGTTTAGGACGGACATGCTCATGTATGTCCGGTCCAAGTGGACTGTTGTTGATAGGACAGATACTAGTCTATGGATGAGAAGAGTTTACATAGAAAGACAAGGATGCCTCAAGAGGGTACTTGTGTATGGACCTGCAGTTAGAGGGAGTTTAAGAAGAAGAAGAAGATGTGACAGATGCCGTCTATGTTAATATTAATATTAACATAAATCCAAAGGCCCTTTTCAGGGCTACCCACATTTCTCGAAAAGAGATAGCCTTTCGATTGCCTACCCCTTTATAAAATTTAAAAAAAAAAAAAAAAAATCCCATGTTCAATTCCCCTTGTCCCTAAAGTAGTTTTTTTTCTTCTAACATGTTCAATTCCCCTTTGTCCCTAGACAAACCCAAACTCTATTCCCATGTTCAATTCCCCTTGTCCCTAGACAGACCCAAACTCTATTCCCCATGTTCAATTGCCTTTGTCCCTAGAATCGATATTTTTTTTTCCATTGTTCGAATGCTTTTGTCGCTAATCTCATTATTTCCTTTTTTTTCCTTTCTCCAATGTTAAATTCCATTGTCGCTAATCTTACCCAGGGTTTTTTGCCCATGTTAAATTTCCATTGTCGCTAATCTTACCCCGGGTGGTTAATGTTAAATTTCCATTGTCGCTAATCTTACCCAGGGGGTGTTTTTAATGCTAATTCCCATTGTCGCTAATCTCACCCCTTATACTACTTGTGTGTGTGTGTGTTTTGTTCATGAGGTCTCATGCTAAGGCCACATAATTATCAATTTAATTGATATGACTTGGGATGTGTTTGTTTCTGTTCTTGCTATATTTAATCTTGTTTTCTCTCCGAGTGCGCACGTCAGACTTTCCTTATTTGAATAATAATTTTTTAAAATGTATGTGTTGTACGAAACAATTACATTTTGAATATGTTCCTGAAAGAAATTGTCTTTGGGCATTAAACTAGTTTCTGCAGTATCCCATACTCTTCCTCCAACAGCAGAACAGTTTTTTTTTTTTTAAAAAAAAACGGCTTACGAAAGACTGTCGATATACTTGAAAGCATACATTAGCCAACAAGTGATGAACTATGTACTGTTAGCCAATATATGTGTTGTATATACCAGTAACGATAATTATTATGGAAAATTTAAATACCTTTTGTTGTGATAAAAATACCGAAATAAGTAAGGAAATAATCCGACACTGCATTCTCGCACGTTTCTTTGCATTTAGACCATTAAAATAATTGTTTGTGCATAATTCATGATAGTTACATATAAACTATACAGCCTTTTCACTTGCTCGTTAGCGCAACTCTCAAACATCCCGGAAAAAAAGATAATGAGAAAAATGTAATTATTAATAACCACAATATAATAATCAACTTAATAAATTATTATTAATATATGTTTATTATTAATATCTTAAACATTAAACTCATGTATACATTGTAATACACGCTGTTAATATTAAATTTATTTACTTTCAAAATATTATCTAAAATGTGCGATTTCCATCTTCTTGCTTATTTGATGTTACATGAATTGCAGTAAAGAAAGTACATATAAATTTATTATATAGCTAATATTAAATTTCACAGATATGAATTCTACATACACAGCCAAAATACAATATATATATATATATATATATATATATATATATATATATATATATATATATATATATATATATATATAAAGTGCGTTCCGGTGTTTCGGTGCGTTCCGGTATTTCGGTGAGTTTCGGTGTTGCTATGCAACCGAACTATTTAGTTAATTTTATCATATCGACCTAACCACCGAAGTAGTTGGCGTAGGGATAATATCCAAAATTGGATAGTGAATCTCTAGAGGGCAGTGCCGTTCAACAGTTGTTATGGCGCAGTGTCTTCATAGCATGCATTGGAAAAGACCGAGAAAGTTTCGATTTAGTTAAATCTGTTATACTTCCGTGATCTACAAGAAAAAAGACTTTGGAGAATAACTGCAGCGAAAGCAGATGACTGCGTGAATGTGTGAGATGTGTGGCTACATACTACATGCTTCAACGATACCGACACTGTTTCGTTTTCATCTCCTACTTTTATGGGCACAAAAAGGTAAGAAGTCATTGAAATATTTAGTAGAGTTTAGTTTTGAGCGGTTAATGGTAACACCGAAATAGGCAGCAACAATTGACATACGCAGTTATTTACATATTTTGGTTGTATATACGGGTGTACGCACCGATAGTATGATTTACAATTGTTTGAATAATAATAATAATAACAATAATGATAATAATAATAATAATAATAACAACAACAACATTTAATTTAAGCTTTTTTGATTTGAATTATTTACTTCTTTACCGATTTCATATAATGACGTCGCTCGGTCCTACTTGATTTTACCATAGGTGCTCGGTGAGAGCTTCAAGTTTAAAAACAACCATCAATAACCTGAAGAAAAAAATATGCCGAGTGACAGCATTTCCTCAGATTAGGCCTACCCCAATGGCCCGTTCTGAGGGGCGCCGAGTGGTCTGAAGCGCTCACCATTACGGATCACTGCCATTTCACCTCTGTCTGCGTGGGTTAGAGTCTCGGGCTTGGCCAATGCGGGTACGCGAGAAAGCTTGAGAGTAGCTTCGCGTGGGTCGCTGGTTCTTTCCGAGGTTTTTACTGTGTTCTTACTCCACCATTTACAGCTGCCATTTATATAGCTACGATGTCATAGCCTCAACTTGATTTGTTGTGGTTGAGGCTACGAACTGATCCCATATCATGTAATGGAGACACACACAAAAAATCATCATTAAAGTTAGAAAAGCAAATAGTGTAGAAATCTATTCCATAAGTATAATCATGTTGTTAAAGAAGTTTGGCTTATTTGAATGTATTAAGCCCTTATATGATACAATAAATTGACATTGTTACACTAACCTCATGACAGATAACGCGAGACACTTGCCGTGACCCCGTTTCTATGTAAGGCTTGCCAGACCATATTTGGATATTCTACATTATGTTATTATCAATCAAGCGGTGAATGATGGCTTCTTGGTGGAATATCAAAGTTGCCGATAATCCGTATTTATTTTTAATGCGTAGAATTTCTGACTCAAACCACGCCATATTTTTACTACGATTTGCTTACGTTTCAAAATAAGGCCTCAATGTCCTTATATGGCACACAAACAAACAAAGCTGAGAACGGAAATAATCATTATATGAACTAATATGGCTGACGATCTAAATGAAAATATCCGATAAAAAAGTAAACGAGATTTTACAACTATTTCTACAATTAGTTGCGATACTTCTGGTACTAAATAAGAGGGCTAATCAATTTATTGCATTATAAGCAAAGAATATGTTCAAATTGTTGATATTATGTTAAAAGAGCACTGGGTGTGAATCACACCCGGCTTGCTCCGTTGACACATATATGCTCATGTTAGTACCCTGTCCACGACGTAGGAGTAGGGGTACTAATATTAATACTACCATTTATATAGCCTATCTTTTGCTGAAAAATGGCATTAACCCTACAACAACAACAACGACCCGTTCTGACAAAGGACTTTCTGTATCATACTATTAGTCCGATAAATCAAACCTCAAATGTGTATTGATACTGATGGATGATAAGTGGGTGTGATTCACCTGTTCATTTAAATGTGCGATTTTGCTGCATACATATCTTTACGGAACAAACCTGTGTATACTTTATACACATACAGGAAATTGGTAACATCCTTATCTAGTACACAATCCAAAATGGCCACATGATCGTCCCACAACGTAAGACCTTGACCCTGATATTTATGTTTTGTGCGTCGAAAACATAAATATCAGGGTCGAAGTCTTATATTGTTGGACTAGCCACATGACAGGGGGTTGTGCTATTTCACATGGATTTTCAAGTCACCAAACATAGGATTTGCTCCAGAAATGTAATATACATGACACCAAAAGCACAGGGGCTCGTATCCTTGCTCACTCTTTAACTGACAGTCATACATATTGTATAAAATAATAGGGAGGACATTTCTCTCCTTTCTAGCGCAATCTATTTGAAAATCAATGGAAATATTTCGTGCTTATCCATTGCCATGATTGTGCCGGTTTTAAATATGCAGGTGAAATCCCGCTGAATGAAATAATGTCTTGTCATTGGTTAAAAGAACAATTGTCATCTTGCACTTATTTATAACTTTGTTCAGATGGCTAATGTTAAGGCAGTATTCCATCCAGCGCATTGTTCTTGCATGTTAAGAGGGAGCAGGTGCGAGCAAGGCCATGTCGAGCTGTGGCTTGGGAAAATGGTCTGGCATTCCTTCAACTTTTGATAGGCATACACAATCAAATGCCTGAGCTAAACAATCTTAAGAAATCTGTACCAAAATGTGTTACACTACATGAATTAGCAGCAGTTATTTTTAAATTGGTCTTGAGAGAAAGGAGAGAAGTGTATTCCCTCGTATTATTTTATACTGTAAGTATGTCTGATAAAGAGGAGGCAATGATACGAGCCCCAGAGGCCAAAAGAACAGCTGCGAGAAATACCGGTAAGTGTGTACAAGGTACACCAATATGTGCAGCAAACATTGACCACATAATGTCTTAATGAAAAGGTGATACCAGCCCCAGAATCGCAAATCAATATCATAGTGGGTGATGAGCTTATTATCAGCCTATCATATTATGAAATGAGCTAGGTAAGTAACTTCCAAATTCTTCGTTCCATGCCTTACCTTCTATTTCCTTCTGATATATTTGTCTCTGAAGGCACTCGACCATAACACATGTCTTGTGTTACTTCTGAAATAGTTTTCTATTGATCAAGCCATCATAGATTCTTCTGTGTTGCACCAAACTGATGTTATTTATTAAATGCAGGTACTCGGGTTTCGTTTTCTGTGTACAACGATATCCGATGAACATTTATGTATATTGTACAATATTTTGAATCAGTGAGTTCGGTTCATCCAGTGCTGCATGTGCGAAGTGCTTTCGATTGGAAAAACCGATATTCATCAAGAGCACAGACGATGTAGCCTACATCGTCTGTGTTTAAATACCTCACTGTAGCAAGAAATCATTCACTACAGAAACGTCTTGTCAGTAAGCAGTCTACGTTAAGGATTTACAGATCTTCAGCTGTACACGAATTATTTATTAATTTCTTATGTATATTATAGGCCATAACTATTGTACTACCACGTTTATGTTTGGATATTTTCTATGTAGCTCCGGCTTGCATAGTATAATGCAAATGCTTTCTATTCTTGTATGTGACTTAACAGGAGATCAATAGTAGCAATAAAGTTGCATTTCATTAAGAAACGTTTAGTACAATAGGATTCTTATCGGACACCAGTACGTTCAATTCTGAACCTGTTTATTGCGTTGTAATGTTGTACCGATAATGTAATTGGTATATTTTACCGTATATATCATCATTAAGTGTTATCGTTTATACCCGTGTCATTCTTAGTACACGGTGTTAGATTTATTTTCAGCTGATAAGAGCTGACTATGGTGATCAGAGCTGACCGTGGCAGCTGTGGAACTGACCATGTGGTCAGGGTGATGGGTTGGCGGATGTAGAGCTGATCATGGGGTTGACTATTGACTGCTGTGTTGCGGCCGTGGAGCTGATGATGGAGCTGGTTAAACGGCGGCCGTGCAGATGATTGAACAGCATGTTGCAGTATGAGGAGCAGATAATCGGACATTGCTGATCCATTGGTGGGCACTGATTGCTTGATTGACCAAGTGATTGAATGGTGATTGGTGACTACCTGTAATGCGGACTGCTTTATTGACCAGTGTGACTGGTAGCAAAGTATTCTAGCGACGAGGTGTATTGTGTAACTCCATACATGTACTCGTTTAGCCGTGGGCTAATTTTGGGGTTTGTTATACCCAGTGTTTTGGGACTGTAAAGGTATATTTTATGATATCTGTCATATGTTTTCATCATTTTACTATTTGAGTAAAGTACGTCATTTTACTATTGGAGTAAAACACATCACTCTTTTCGTTGTATGCAATTACTGTGAATCATTAACCTTTGTATTTGTACTGTATAAAGTCATTACTTGTATTCATTTATGTTACATTATTAGGTTTGTGCGGACTGTGTTAATTTGTCCAAACTTTTGATCTTATACATGCACGTATTAATTATAATTATTGTTTCATTCAAGTCATTCATTCCGATACTCTCAGAATGGTCTGTATCACATTTCACAATGGATTTTTCATTGCTAATTGGGTTCAGGTCATAACCTTGCATCCATCACAAACAATGCCATATTTGTCTACATACACTCGAGCTTCTCTCTATTGACAGACAATTGCCATAGTGTTGGACGATTAATGTAATTCTCTTCTAGTTACTATTACTAATTGATCAGTAGCATAGTCTACTCTTGCTTAATGACAATTAAGCCCTTGCAATGTGAACTCTTAATAACTAACTTTAACCATACAGCTACCAACAGCTGCTCACAAATATTTATACAACCAATTCATAGGTTGGAAGGCATTACATCCTAGTTTAACAAATAAACAAAATTCACTTTGTAGTTATTCTACACTTTGTAACAATACCTCACCAAGAAATCATCCCATACCTAATAGTTATCAATTCTTAGCATTTTTTATTTGATTATCATTTAAGAAAGATTATTTTGAACCTTTATCTTAAGACGCATGTGAGAAAAAAGGTGTATTACAGGGGTCAAGCTACACTTGAATTTTAGGGAGAAGTGAGTTCTCATTTTGGACAGAACAGGGAGAAGGGAGAGCTGAACAGGGAGAAGTGGGCGCAGAGACATGCAGTGTTTATTTACTTGTGCGTGTTTGTTGTTCTCATTCTTTTATTTGAATTATGCCATCTATTTCCCAGTTTTCATACATTTATTTACATTGGTGTTAAGCAATAGTGTATTTTCAAGTATAACTTTTTTCTGAGTTCTATGTATATTATAAACACATTTGGTGCATACTGAATATTCGTATGCAGTGTATCTTGTTGGAATATGACTTAAAAAAGAGAACAACAGAAGCTATACATTGAAATGAATTTTAACTGAGTATCTATATTACGGTAATGTAATTGTAAGTTAGTACAAATACTGATCAACTACCCTTGATCAAGAATTTGTTCTTTTACTTTCTGAAGGTTCATAAAAAAATGGCATTTGAAAATATTTCTGAACTTGTTTGAAACAACACCTGTACCATGTATATGAGAGCAAGTGCACATATCTTCCATATTTTCTTGATCATAATACGGTACTTTCCAGTATGGCGTTTTCCGCCATTATTTCCCCATGACAGGTTTTACGATTCCAAACAGATTTTTATCACGCAAACAGTGATGTTTGCATAAGTTTAAATTTCGAAACAAAAGTTTGTATGCTTTTATGAGCAAAGGATACCTTGCGGAAATCGATCAGTTGCTTTCCCTTTTTAGCCGAATATCTTCTTACTCCTTAGGTTACATGTCTCTCATAGACTCTCAACTAAACATCCCTTTTGACAACCTTCATGAGGATCTCGCCCACACCTTGGAGTCAGGACCTTTTCTCCTTCGGCAAAGCTAGATTGCCCAATTCTGCTTTGCAAGTCATTTTTAAACACTAGACCTCGTCTGGAAAACCAAACATTAACTACCCAATCAGATCTAATTTTATCCAACTGCCATTATTAACACATGCTCATCCTAGTTTTTGATGGTGTTGATGGATTTAAAAATTTGACACTGTCATATAGAAATGTAGCTGATTAATTCAAAGCATTTAACTGTTCAAGTACTGGGTGACAGAGAAATGGAAGTTTTGAAATCCTATAAGAATTACATGATAACATGATAATGTTATTAAAGGAAATGATAATTTTGAAACTAAAATTAGCAAATTTGTAAAGATAAAATTATGGCCGATACTATTTATGGCAGATTATTTTCTCAAGAAGAAGAAAGATGAGTAAGAGAATATGTAGATGTTGCTGATGTAGTAAATTTAGACATAATAACAATCAACTTACTTGTTGAAATATATGACAAAAATATGAAAAATATAAACAATATCACATTTCAAAAGAATTAACAATAAGAGCTGAATTAAAAAAAATAATATTAAAATATGAAAGTAACCATGCACAAATGTCTGTGAATTCTACAGATTTGGAAACAAATATTCAGAATACAGATTCAAAATATGATTAGTGAAAATTTACTATTATATAAGATTGAAAAAGTTCTTAAGGGAAAGAAGAGTGTAACAATTGCTACAATTTTAGCTGTTTGCAAAACAACCAGTGCTTTATTCATAGCTAATTATGTGAAACATTTAACAGTACGAGTAAATAAAGCCATTTGTGACAAGAAATTGAGATGGTCATCATTGAACCATTGATTAAAGGTATTTTATTATTAAACTTCATTGCTTCATATAGTGTAATTGATCTTTTTAATACATTTTTAGTTGCAGGGATAATTATCATCAGCCCAGAATTGCCTGAAGTCTACAAAAGAGTCACACTATCATGCTATTCTGATGAAACAAGCAGGACATGGTACCACACTGAATCTCGGTTGTCAATTTGCAACAGCCAAAACTGTCTTCCAAAAGCATTACCTGAGATTGGCTATATATTTACTGCTGATAACGGCAAATCAGAAGTGACAATATCATCCCTGAACAGAACAAGAGACAGCGGTTTATGGAAGTGCAGCTCAGGAGGTGACCAAAGCATCATCCTTGATGTGTATTGTAAGTAACTCTTGTGTATGCAGCTCCTTTTACAACAAAGTGTAAATTAGTTGTTATCATGTCTCTTCATGTGATACATATATATATATATATATATATATATATATATATATATATATATATATATATATATAGTACATGCTTTATTATCTTTATCTTTTTCAAAGATAAGGCAGTGATACTCCATACTGCTCCGTCAGTCATGTGTGAGACTTGTGTGATGCCTTGTAGCATTTCCTACCTTAATCAATAGTAGTGTTCAAAGATTGAGATAGCCTCAGGAATGTTATTTAAGTGTGCATAATAGTTTCTAAATTGGAAAATAACCCCAGGAGTACAAAGGCATATGTACAGAGTGATATAGGAGAAATGTGTATCTAGTCACTTCATCCTATTTTAGAATTTGCTAATTAATTTTGATGTAACCTCTCAAGTCCCTAAATTCTATAAGTAATAAATAATACGCATGTCGCTCTTGCCAATTTTTTATTGACATTGTTTCTGTGTGTTGGGACACCAAAAATGCTATATTTTTACATGGCTAATGGTCTTGGGAGACGGAAAAAAATATGTTTGGTGCCCCAAGATTTACAGCCAATGTGATACGCAAGATAATCGATCATTATTGATAAGTGTATATAAACTAATTTTTAGTTATCTTGTTTTACACTAGGATTTTCATAGGCTTAAGAAAAACACAACCCTGACTTTACATTTTGCAGCTACAAGAAAATGTGTTGCTGTACTTAACCTATAGGTGAATGTAGGATGGGCGATACATGTAAATGCCCATACAACTTTCACTTTAAAAAGCTGCACCCTCTGAAACCCAGCAGGAAATTGTCCTTGTGTAAATTCATCCTATATATATATATATATATATATATATATATATATATATATATATATATATATATATATATTACCCATAATTTCCAACTTTATACATACTGCATAAATTTACATTTAAATAACAATTTGTAAAATGATTTGCAACTCATTAGCCTTAAGCTTTTAGTCAATACATTTAAAATAGCTTGCTCAGTATCAAATTCTTATGTGAAGTAGTATAATTAAAGCATGAAGGTAATTTATTCTCCATATACTAATGATACGGCTCTATGGTCTTAAACTAAGCAACAGAAAGGCGCAAAAACAAATTTTGTAAAATGGAACAAATAATATATTTCCCAATAGTACAAATGTGAAAATTGTTAACAAAAAGCCAAACAGTATTGTGAATTAAATAACATATAGTCCTTAAAATTATATTACATGTCCCGATTGATAGAGTTCCAATTGAATTCCAGTGGTATTTCAAATAAATTAACATAGTGAACGTGTTGATGTTCATATAGTCTCGAATGAGCTTATGTGCCAATGAATGGGAATGTGGTGATGTGTTAATAGTCTTTTAATTTGACACACAAATACAATCCAAAAATGTCCTGTACTGAATTCACTATAGTTACAAATTAATGACATAGTCCAAGAAATATTGGCTAACACTTTGTAATTCCAGTGAATAATTTAAGTATAGAAACAATTCCCCCAAATAAAATCTGTAAACAAAATAAGACTGATCGGACATTTTATGTTAAGATAGGAATGCGTCATTTTGCAAGTAAATGACATTGATATTAAAAGGAAAGACATGATACTAGAGCCAGTATGTAGGTCAGTCTCTACTCTCAAACATACAGAGTTTTCATGCAATTTTGAAATTTCAGAGTGAAAGTAAGATCGTGCAGGGGTCATGCTACCAGGCGAAGTGGGCGACTAAGTCGCGTAAAAAGTGGAAACTTCGCCTTCTTCTTTCAGGAAGGTGAAAACAAATTCGCCCTGTGATTTGTTTTAGAGAAGCATTGAATGACCATCCTTTTTGAGATGCTCCTTCGCCTTGGCTCGACTAGTTCCGGTGTTATGTTATATATAGATAAAGGCAAAATGTGCAGTTCAAGTCATCAAACAGTTTGTGTTGCTATGAATGACGCCTACAGGCAAACTTTTGCACATTCACAGGCATGTGTTTTATAATGTTATTGACCATTAACCTGAGTAAGTTTGCAACTATTACTACCCTATTTTCTGCAAGTTATTCTTTGATGATAAAATATACAAACGTGTGTTTCGAAACTTTAATTTGTGTAAATAGCAATTTGAGTTTTAAAAATAGGGTCGATAACATGAATATTGTAACTGCTGCATGCACATTATTTTCTTGATAAAAGTCTGTTTTATTTTCATAAACCATTGGGCAAATGCTTGACCCTTGGTCCCGCATTCAGATAGACATAAACTCGTTTACCATTCATAGAGAAATATTGGTTATTTATTAAAAGGGGGTTCACAAACAAATGTCCCTGGACAGGTATACCATTAACTTGATTGCTGACTAAGGTCAGTTATAACATACTGAGATACATGACATATAATCACGGAGAACGTCCAGCAAACAATAGAAAATAAATGCATGTTTCAGGGATGGTCCTGGCTTTTAAAAAGCTGTCGCCAAAAAAATCGCCAACCTCAATATTTTGTCGCCAATTTTCAAAAAGTGTCGCCAGAACAAGTAGTGTACATTTTTTCAAGTGTTAATTTAGTCTATTAATGTAACAGGCAATGAAAATTACAAAAGATGGGTTAGTTAATACTCTAATTACAACAAGCATTAACAAAATGTTACAAAGTGTTACATGAAGATCCGTCGCCATTTTAGGGCTGCCCACTTGTTGAATGTAGTTTCAAAGTCTAATTTTTCACATCTGTACATGCTGATTCTCATTAAATTCTCAAGAGATGAGATGCAGAGTTTATTTCTGATGTCAGTTTTTATGAGGTTCATCTTACTATGGTTCACAGTCTACAGTGCTGACAGGTGACACCATTCGTCTCTCAGCAGCCCCCCCCCCATCCTTTATGGCTAGCTTCACAAAGCTTGTAGTGTATTGCTTCCTAAATCCCAAGAATGATCACTGAATGCTGTATAAATTTTCTCGACAAGCAAAATAGGATCTCCATTCCCAGGAATGAAACTTACACGAGTCAACACCTGGCAATATTGGACCGTATATATAAGCATAAATTCACACCCAATTTAGGGATTCTTTCACTCCTGTATTTTGAGAAATAATTATTTTTAATTATGCAAAACTTTTTTTTTTTTTTGCTATTTCTTGTTGTGGAGTTTAAGTCTCTGCAGCGGTAACACGGATTGATGGCAAAAAGGAAAAGATCAATGAGTAAAATGCTGTACTGGCAACAGATATAATTGTGATTGAGATTTTTTCCATTTGCTTTGTATTTATACACAGTAGTAGGTACTTAAAAGGTTATCAGTTTTCTATGAAGGTTCAGCAAAACTATTGTATTGGTATATGTAAAAAAAACAACAAAAAACAGAAGGATTAGCCATTCAATTAATTGTATCTGTTCTATTCGCGTCTTCAAAAGTCGGTCAGTTGTAGGTATATTACAGTAGCATGATTGACTGTATCACAGCATACAGTACTCAGCCCAGATGTCAGCATAATCAGATTATGATGTAACAATGTACTGTAAAGATAGGGTTGTCAATACCAACAAAGGATCGTTTGTGTAACAGATTGATTCCAATGCATTGCTTAGTCAAGTTTGTGGCTTCCTTTCATTCTCCCTTTTAATTTATCCAGTCCAAATCCATGATTGTATGTACAAATTAAATAACCAAAAAGTCTGTTGCCAAAAAAATTGCCAGATGGGATATTTTTGTCGCCAATAAGGAAAAAAAAATCACAGTTTGCGACATTGGCGAAGCCCAGGACGATCCCTGATGTTTCCTTTCAATCATGTATCTCAGGCAAAATCTGTCATAATAATGTAGACCCCTAGGACCGATTTCAAAAGCAGGTTTCGACTCATGGTTATCATTGTTTCAGAATTCAATGACGGTTCTGCTTCAGCTGGTAAATGAAGGCTGTCCCAAATTCATTTGGCAGCGTGTGAACCCTGAGATATCTATATACCACATAATGTACAAATACATCTAGGATTGGGAACAAGTTGACATAACAGTACCATTTATGTGGACTGCCAACAGCTTAAATTCTGGAAATAGAAGTGTGGCCAAGACTTATGAGCTTATGATTTTTGCCATTGAAAATTAGTTGAGTGTTCGTACGAAATAATATTTTTATTTTTAAATGCTGAAAAAGTCCTTGTTTACAAGGTTTAACTACAAAGTGTGGTTATGTGAGCTCATTCGTGTTCTCATTTTGAGTTGTGCACATGCACACAGAAATTGCTTTATTCTAGCTTTGGTATATAATATTCTTCAAAGTTTAGTAAGTGTTATTTCGTTATTTTATTTTTTTAATCTTACAATGTTTTAAATGAAACATGATGTCAGCAGGAGGAATATTTCTAATTAACGTTGATTTGCCTCTGGAATAATTTTCTACTAAGCGTACACTGTCCATAACATATTGACTTATACTCCAGGGGGCCGAGTGGTCTAAAGCGCTCTCCGTTACGGATCACTGCCATCTCACCTGTCTGCGTGAGTTCGAGTCTCGGGTTCAGCTAATGTGGATATGTGAGAAAGCTTGCCAGTAGATTCTCGTGGGTCGGTGGTTCTTTCCGGGTTTTTCCGGGTTCTTCCTCCACCATTAATACTGGCCGCCATGTATAGCCTATCATGTGCTGAAAAATGGCGTTAAACCCTACAACAACAATGACTTATACTCTAGTGATTTACGTTTGCAAAACTACTATTTACCTCTTGTTAGACACTATGCAAAGCCAACAAGTCACATGTCGTGCTTAGGTGGACATAACTGAATCAAGATTAGATTGTTTTGAGATTATCATTGACGTTGATGCGGAGGAAGAGGGAATCACATTTAGGCTGATGCTGGAGGAAGATGAAATCAATAGTGACTCTACTGGATTAACGTTTGATTAAAATATTGGTGTTTTCTCGAGTGATCATCAGCATGCACATGATTCTGCTTGGGGTAGGAGAAAATACCATTTTAAAGGCAATCTTCCACACATACCGTGTTTTATTTCCAATATGTCACAGCTTCCAATCAAAATTAAGTTGTTCACATGTGAACACTGTACCTACGTGATCAAGACAAGGGGAGCACGTAACTGGAATGGACTAATAAATAAGCAGTTGTCCAGTGTCGTTCCGTGTTTGCACAAATACCTGTCACATAAATACACCTATGATGGCTTCCCTCTGGTACATATTCATAAATTCAATGTTAACCTTAAAGAGTATCCTTTTTAGGTCAATTGCAACCACCATTTTCAGTGGATCCATTTCTAACCTGGACTGCTGGGCACGCCATTCTTTAAGATACAAATAGAGATTTGCAATAGAATTTTCACTGTTGGAAAAACTATTTCATGATGCACTGCCACTGTGTGATCATGCACATAATTCTGCTTGAGGTAGGACACAATACCATTTTAAAGGCAGTCCTATTTACATAGTGTGTTTTATTTCCTATTTATCACTTTTGAAAAATAAACGTTTTTTTAAAGACAGCACCCAATTAAAATTAAGTTGTTCAGGTGTCAACACCGTTCCTACGTGATTGAATCAATGTAGGTCCATGCACAAATACATGTCACTTAAATTCACCTGTAATGGCTTTCCTCAGGTACATAGTCTTACTTTTAATGTTAAACTTGCAAACTTTAAACTTTATAAGTTAGTTGCTACCACTGTTTTTGGCAGATGTACAGTAGTTAGTTGGCATTATATACTAAGGGAAGCAAAACATAAAATCCAATAGATATTGTTCAGACACAACACAAATATAAATGTTTGATCCGCCACGGTGTACATAGGGTTATTGGAACCTTGGCTAGCGAAGATGCTTGTACTGGATAAGTGGACAGGAAGAAAATTGGCTGAGCTCTGCTCTGGCTTATCACTGAGTGTTGACTTGATCACTGGGTTATATACTCTCTTCCATTTCTGCTGGGCATAGTTTTCTTTAAGATACATCTAGAGATTTACAGTAGAATTGTGACTGTCCGGGCAATACTTTCATGATGCACTGCCACTCTATGATGGATATAATTCCAAACAATTGCCTTTTAAATTTTCAAACAAATTGATTACTCCGCCGTACCTCGCAGAAGATGGATCTTAGACATGGTGACAGAAAGAAATAATGTAATATGTGACTGACCAGCAGGTGATTTTACTTAATAACTGGTAGATGATATTTTAATATTGATCTTAGATGTATTTTACTTATGTTGCACATACTAATTGCTGTTATCATGCAGTGGATCACATTTTTTTGTGTTAATGGAAACTTCTTTTATCTTAACTTCAAAGCACTTGTGCAGGTATTTGTACTGTCGTGATTGTTGTAGTTATTAGCAGTAATTAGTGACATGACCTTGCATCTGGACGGTAGAGCTTTCTGTCACTCCACAGTAGGTACCTTATTTATGATAAGGTTTTGGTAACATACATTTACCAATGATTACAGATGTCTGATAATGGTAGAGATCCACACATATTCATGAGGTAATAAAACGTCTGATCCAATTTTGATCAAACTTTCAACATCTCAGCTATAGATTGATGAAATAATAAGTTGTATATGCAGTAAATTCTGTCCCATTTATTATGTGCTTGAGTAATGTTTGTGTAATAGTGCTATTGAAGTGAGAGAGTGAGAATTTGGTTGGAAATACTGTGTCTTAATATGACTGTTAATACTTGATATAGGAGACATATTTAATTTATATAGTAACGAGGTATTAATATAATTATTATTATTTTTTTTATTATGAGGTACTTTTGCATATTAGATTGGCTTAGCTTATTACCAATCTCTGGAGACTGATTTGCACTGGATATTGTTGAAACTTGGTAAGTAGTAAGATCATACCAGATTAATTAAATGTTCTTGAATCTTGTTGGCTGATACTGTCACTTCCCTGGAGACATGATTTATTTAGGTTGTGAAATGGTTTGCATAGGTTATGAAATGGTAAACTGTAAGCCTGTTGAAACTCTTGTTCCTTTTCCTCAGTCAATTATGGTTGTTGTTTTGGGTACAATACTATTTCGCAGCACAAGATAGGCTATTCGTGGCAGCCAGTTTAGTTAGTGGATGAAGAACCTGGCAAAGCCCATAAGGACCACCGATCCTAAGAAGCTACTGGTAGCTTTATCACATACCTACATTGGCTGAGCCTGAGACTCGAACCCACTCTGACAAAGGTGAGATGACAATGATACTTAAAGGTGATACTGATCATGAGACCATACTTGACACAGAAAATGATACTTATATGGTGGGGAGAGTAATATGGATTTTACTCTCAAGTCATTCTTGCCAGTTTAAGTGGACCATTCAAAGGGAATATGTCACAGAATATCATGTAAACATTATAACAATAAATGACTTTTAAATATAGGAAAATGTGTACAATATTTAAAAATAAGTGCAGTTATATTATATGTATATATGATGTAGAGATTTATACAGTGTAATATAATAATTATCTAATTATTATTTATAGATGTTGTTTGAAGAACATTGATGATAATCACAATTTTGAGTCTGTAGTATGGTCTCAGTATCAGTTTTTGTTGCTCTTGGATTGAAACATATAATTGCAGTTGCAGTATGTATAAAGTATAGATTATACAGTATCAATCTTTTTATTTGTACATGCTGTTTAAAGTTCAAAATTCGGTTTTCTCCCACTTTTGAGAATTGTATGGTCTCATTATCAGTTTATGTTAGCCTTGTGTTGAAACATGATCCAATGGGATATGCCACATGAATTAAATTATATCAAAGTAGCAGTGCATGATCTCTGAAACTCTAATAAAACCTTAGCCAAATGACCTGATCTGACGACAACACTTAGAACCCTATTCATGTGTTGATTACATAAAAGCATAAACTTTATGGTTGATCTTTTCAATATAGCATTTCCAAGTGGCTTGTCCTTTACTCATGGAGGAGATACAGAAGTCGACCTTGCTGAATCTCAAACTATCCTACAGTGCCAAACAGATGGTTGCACATATCCTACCCCAACTATCAAGTGGTACTTCAAGGTAATTGATGCTTTAAGGTAGATGTGTATTTAAACCATAATTTCAAAAAGGGTACAGACCATAATGTATTATGCTGTAGATGCTTTCCTGAGGTTATGGCGTAAATATAAAGTAATTTAAATGCATGTGCCGCATTATTTTGCAGCACATGGCTGATCTGAAAATCAAATTGCCATAAATCAAACATCACCTGTATTATCGCCAGTCTCCAAATTTGACTTGCTCTTAAATAATTTTTTAACAATAAAGGCAGTATTTTGTTAGCTAATGTGTCTAATAGGCCCCATCAGGTTAATGACCTTGCTTTATTTATATTCCCTTTGTTTCGGTAATGTACCGCGCGACCCAGCTATAACTCGGTAATTGATGCTTAATGTATATGCACATTTAAACCAGAACTTCGAAAGGATACATGTATAGGTGATGCCAATATATTATGCTGTAGATGCATTCCTGAGGTTATGGCATAGGTATAAAGTATTGTAAGTGCACGTGCATGTGCTGCATGCATGTTGCAGCACATGGCTGATCTGAAAATCAAATTGTCTTAAGTCAAATATCACCTGTATTATCGCCAGTCTCTAAATTTGACATGCTCCTAAATACGTTTTTCACAATAAAGGCAGTATTTTGTTAACTAAGGTGTCTAGTAGGCCCAATCAAGTTAATGACCCTGTTTCATTTATATTCTCTTTGTTTCAGTAATATACAGCGCAACCGTGCTATAACACAGTATTTGGGGTCGATAGAACCTGACCATGTTATTAACAGAACCAAGTCAGTTAGCTGAAGAAAATAATGCTTTTACCTAAAATATGGCAGGCGGGAGGTGGGGAGATAATAAAAGCTTGAGCAAATAATGCATGCTTTTGATAAAAAGAGAAGAAACTGGTCTGAAAAACACTTGTATATTGTCAACTTAGATTTGTATAGTACAATCCATAATATACTAAGTACTGTACTTGTATATAATAAATCCATGAATTTGAGTATAGATCACGTTATAAATTTCAAGTATGACTCGCACCATAATTTTCAAGACTAGAGCAGAACACTGATTTTGTCTTCACTAATCTGATTGAGTAATTTTGCTACAAGGATGAAGTGTTATATATATATATATATATATATATGGGTGTGTGTGTGTATATGGGTGTATATTTATATGGGTGTGTGTATATATATATGAGTGTGTATATAAATGTGTGTGTGTATATATATATGTGTGTGTGTGTGTCTATATATATATATATGCGATTGTGTATGTATGTGAGTGTATATATATGTGTGTGTATATATATATATATATATATGATTGTATATATATATATGTGTATATATATATGTTAGTGTATACATATGTGTGTGTGTGTGTGTATATATATATATGGGTGTGTGTATATATATGTATGTATATATATATATATATGAGTATATATATATGTGTGTGTGTATATATATATATATATATATATATGGGTGTGTGTATGTATATGTGAGTGTCTATATATATATGTGTGTGTATATATAAATGTGTGTGTGTTTATATATATATATATATATATATATATATATATATATATATATATATATATTTGTGTGTGTATATAAATGTGTGTGTGTATGTATATATGGGTGTGTGTATATATATATGGGAGACTGCTGCGGTGGCCTAGAGGTTAGAGCGTCCGTCTCGGATGTGGGAGGTCGTGGGTATGATTCCCGGCCGAGTCATACCAAAGGACTTACAAAAACGGTACTAACAGTTGCCTCGCTTGGCGCTCAGCATTAAGATGTTAGTGTTAGGACTGGTCAGCCCGGTGTCAGGATAATGTGACTGGGTGGGACATCATGCTTTAAAGTTATCCCAATTTCGGATTTGTCAAAAATTCGGATTTGCCTAGATTTGGATTTATACAAATTTCGGATTTGTCCAAAAACTCGGATTTACCCAGATTTTAATTTATACAAATTTCGGATTGCTCCAAAACTTGGAATTACCCAAATTTTGATTCATAAAAATTTCGCATTGGTCCAAAATTCGGATTTGTCCAGACTTTGATTTATATAAATTTCAGATTGGTCCAAAATTCGGATTTGCCCAGATTTTTAATTTATACAATTTTCAGAGTTGTCTGAAAATTCAGAGTTACCCAGAATTCATTTAAAGGTTTTATTTGACAGAATTTCTATTAATAGAGTTAGTTCAATCAAATACATGTACTAATAGAATTCTACTTTGATGATATTACATCAAATCTAATTTAAAAACGTATTTATGCTAAAATTGTTATTTCTTAAAATATACATAAACAATGGCATATTAAAAAACAATAATCTTGTTTGGTTTGTGTTGTATAGAAAATGTATGGTCATGATGAAAAATTATTATTGTGTATGTCAATGTAATTGTGATCTTGTGAGAATTAGAAAAAGGAAATAAGAGAACACAATAAAAAGTAAAACATAATTTATTCTGTATTTATTTACAAAATAAATAGCACACACTTCTTCGTTCTTCTCTATAATCTCCTCTGTCATTCTAGCCTTTTATTGTACAGAAATATCAATACAAACACTACAATCAAAAGGTTATATTCATTTCACCTCAAGCCAGTACCTGGCGAACCCAGAATATTTTATGACTGAAAGAACCGTAGGAAAGAGTCGTAACAATATGTTGCCATGATGATATTGGGTTCCACAAGCTTTCATTCCTAATTGTTTTGCAATCAGAATTGCTTTTGGGCTAACCTTCTGAATAAACCCTGAACAACATCTATGTAGATCATTTTATAAACCAGTGATCATGAATTTATCACACTTGTGTTTTCAGATCCATGTTGGGCATTGTATATATTCCTGTAATGTTGTTATCTAATTGACCACTCACTATGATAATCATGGGTAATTTGATTGATTAGTGCCCAAAAATGCCAGTGCCCATGACACCACTGGTAAATAAACGCTGACAAATATCAGTTGCTTCATTGATGATTTGGTGGGAATTGTTGCCCGCTCATCTTCCATGAAATCAGAATTTCTTGTCAACCAACATTGGCGTCGATGTTATTGGGACACAGCTTATCTTGAATCAACGGCGATTCATTGATCATATTACCCCATAGTTTCCTACTACGTCGATTGCAAATGTCAAGGACACTTCCGGCTGATCCTTCAGGAGAGTGCTGCTTTAGTGCCTCAGATGTAGCATGTCTCTTTTTCTTCGTTGTTTTAGGCCAAGTTTTTATTCTTTATTCAAGTTTACATTTTGCTTTCTCTCTCTTTCCAATTCTGCTTTTGCATCATATTCTTCTACTGCTTTTTAAATTTTTTAAAATCATTGTCCTTTTTGACTTGCCAAGTATTAGTAGCAATCCGCTATACATGTACTTCTTTGACGCAGATGTCGGATTTTAAATTGTAAATATGTTCCGCTTTTACATATTTATCTCTACCACTATTTTAGCCATATGCAGCAATTTCAAATACTCAGTCTGGATTTTTGATAGAGCCAATACCCTTTTCAGTCAACTTATCTATTATATTGGTTCTAATGTTTTGACCACTCTGGTGGCCTAGTGGTTAGAGTGTCCGCCTCGGATGCGGAAGGTCGTGGGTTCAATCCCAAGCCAAGTCATACCAAAGAACTTACAAAAATAGTAATAACAGCTGCCTCGCTTGGCGCTCAGCATTAAGAGGTTAGTGTTAGGACTGGTCGGCCCAGTGTCAAGATAATGTGACTGGGTGGGACATCATGCTACATGTCTGCGGCATGATGCCCCATTGCTAGACATCACTATAAACTGCCACATTGCAGACATCGTAGCGATATGACTGAAAAATTGTTAAAGCTACGTTAAAAATCAAAACCACAAAATCACATCTAATTTTTTGTGGAGTTGTTGTTGGTGGTGACTGAACTGGTATTGGAGGTGGTTGAAAACAGCCAGCAGTATCAGAGTTTTTTTGTTGCCTCAGTCGCTATAACACTTTTGTCGACAATTGGTGTAAATAACTGTTATGCACACTCTTTACATTCCACACGAGCTTCCTGGCATTGTTGAAGCTTTTATTTTGCAAAATAATGGACTGGAAGATACTTAATTGTATCCAGTCGTTGTCGAGCTAATTGCGCCATACGTGATTCCATAGTAAGCATAGAATCACTTATTATTACAATAAGTTTATTACAGATCACTATCTTTTCCGGATTTTTCAGCAACAGCGAATTGCCTGATATATCTTATACTCGCAGTTTAGACATTGCCCTGGTTATGTGACTGAACAAAAATATATATGCACAATTAATATGCAGGGATTCCCTACATGAAGTCACATGGTTAATGCCTAAATACCTATTCACTAATAATAACTCGCTGAGATTTCCACAGTCGAAAATCGATTCTTGTACATTCTCTATGAAAATCACCTATTTTGCCACAGACTTTTCATGACCATTTTCTAGCATGGTGATAGCAGACCTAACTCTACCTGTGGGCTACATATAAGAGTACAGATTTAGATATCTTCTTTAAAAAAGTAATGCTATTTATACTGATATATTCCGTGTAATCCACCTGCAAACTGTTTAGGAATTTTATTTTTATGGCAGACCTGTTTTGCTTGGCTAACTACATGTGAGCTACATATACTGTTTTCTCCCCACTCTGGTATAAACGTTGTACTAATTTAGATAAATTATTTATTTTTTGTGAATAACATTATGTATATTATTGCAACTGAATTCAGAGCACTGGATAATTATAAATTATCTGAAACGATTTTTATTTATCATCAGCATGTATTTATGTTGTTTTAACAGATATCTTTGGAAGCTGCAGTAGTTTAGTGGTAATGTGGTTGGATTTCGTGTATAGTCTGATATTTCATACAAGCATTAAGCTTATTATCAAAGAGTCCATTAATGACAAGAAACTAAATGGTTGGTTGGGGGAATAAATATATAGATGGGGTAAAATTCAGTGAGCCAATTCTTTCCCCGGAGTATGTTTTATCGGGGGGCGGATTGGCTGTTACACCAGTATTGAAAAATGGCTTATTTGTGAGCCCATTACAGTTGTATGATCTCCTTGTCTCAATCAGGGAGGAACAGTGATCAAATTTGAAGAACATGATTATGATAGGATGCGATGGCTTGCCACTGTATTCAATGAAATTCACAGACAGAAAGAACTGTAATATCAGATTGATCCACTGAGCTGCAGATAGGTTAATGTATTGGAATCTTGGCTAGTGAAGATGGGTCAAGTTTGATTTTCATCATTTTCTGGCAAATACATGTAAACATATAACCCTTGTTTGAATTGGAACTTTGCAATTCGGTTCTGGTTATGCCCAATAACTATTGAAGCGCTTCAATTTTAGCATGAGGCTTTTTATCAGCAGTATCTGGTTTGCAATTAAATTTCACTTTTCAGCAATGGTTTAAGGAGATTTTCTCCTGTTTGACTCTGAAATTCAGTTATAATTTGAGACAATTTATTTATTTAAATTGATTGTTGGAATTACAATGTGCTCAGTAAAAAAAATTCAGACTAAAGCAATAAAAGAAATTTTGAATTATATCATTATGATACATCGAGACTGTTTTCGAAAATATATCCAGCCTATTGGTACATCATCAAAAGGTTCAAATTTGTTTGGAAAACCACTGGAATTTCTTCAGAGTATTTCATATTTTTGGACATTTGATATTACTTTTAGGACTGTTTGGGATTTAATTCATAATACTGTAAGTTCATTTTTTTTAAATTTTAACATTTTATTCTACGTAATCAATCATTAGTTGAATTTTACAAAACGTGTTGGGTTTTGCACTTTTTTGTTGCATAGTTTAAGACTATAGAGATATAGCTAGAGATTAAAATAACCCGCATATTGTAAGTATTTGTAATAATTCTTGACCTTCTGTATCAGTATGTGTATTAATATGGGAAAACTATAGATGCATCAATAACTTGATGAATCATTTCACACGTATGTGTCAGTATTATAGAAGAAATATTGTACTTGAATTTTTTTACTTCTTCTTGAAATGCATCAGTTGATCATAATGCCTTATGATAATACTAAAGAGGTGGATGAAGGTACATCCACTTACACAAAGTATCATTTGATTCAAAAGGTTTAATCCTTCAAAAATGAAAGTATGTTATAGAAAATTGTATTTTAGACCTATAATTGTTCTTGTTACTGTTGTTGTAGGGTTTAACTCCATTTTTCAGCACAAGATAGGCTCTACATTTTGGCCAGTATAACTGGTGGAGGAAGAACCCTGGAAAATCCAGGGAAGAACCGCTGACCCACAAGAAGCTACTGGCAGGCTTTCTCACTTACCCAAGTTAGCCGAGCTTGAAACTCGAACCAATGCAGACAGAGGTGAAGTGGCAGTGATCTGGAACAGCGAGCGCTTTAGACCACTAGGCTATTCACCCACCACCCCGTAATTGTACAGCCCATGTAAATTACTAAATAGATAATAATTGTTTTCTGACATTAATACCAGATACACGTCATCGTATGTACTAATAATATTATATTTTAAAGAGTGGCAAATTCATTGTTTAAAATATGATGTCTTTACCACAAGATGAACAATCCATGTGCAGGCCCTTAGGTAGTCAAAATCTTGGGGCCCCCTCTCAGATTATCTTCTAATATATTTTATCAATATTATTTTGATCCATTGTCATGGGACCCCTAAAAGGCATGGGGCCCATAGGCAGGTGCAAACTCGTCTTATTTGGTAAACTGAGACTGAAGATGAAATGTCTTTAATGTAGAAAATGAAAATTTTCTTTTTATTATATACCAGTCTTCACCTCATTTTGATAAGCTGATCTTATAAATATCAGTGACTTGAAAGAGTGGTAGGATTGGGTAGCCTTAATCTGTCACAGTACATTCAATTTGTGACAATTTGGCTATTTACCAGATCTAAAAACAAAGCAAGTCCAGTTTGGAAATGCATCACATCGTGTTTATTGTTGTCATTGAGCAGGTAATGGGAAGTAACTTTAAGGATATGTGAAAGACATCTAGTCAGATTTCTTCAGAAAAATTTATTTTCCATGCCTGAAATGTAATGCAGTTTATATTTATTTGCTGTTTCTCACAAAATGATCATTTGTGTTGTTATGGGTATAATTTGTGTAGGCACACACAAGTGTCACATGGCATAATGGGAAGTCTTGTATGTTCATATGTGAAAAAATAAGTATATATTTTTCACATGTGAAAATATAGGAATGAAAAGAATCTGAAAATGATTTCGCCAATAAGTTTCAGTGTGTAGAGTTAAACGCCATTTGTCGGCACACGATAGGCTATACATGGCGGCCAGTATTAATGATAGAGGAAGAAGCCGGGAAATGCCCGGAAGAACCACCGATACTTGAGAAGCTATTGGCAACCTTTCTCACATTCCCACATTGGTCAAATCCGAGACTCGAACCCATGCAGACAGAGGTGAGATGGCAGTGATCTGTAACAGAGAGCGCTTTAGACCACTCGGGCCTTAGGCGCCGCAAGAAGTTTCGATATTTCACACTAAAGTATATCATACATTATTTTATATTTCTTGCTATTTACAGGATATTGCACCATCTGCACCACATACTTTATACAATGATACAGGGATACAGGTTACAAATGGAAGCTGTACGTCACCAGAAGAGTTATACTCCAGGTGACTTGATATACCTCTCCATACCATTTGGCAGAGCAACACCGACAAGAATGTCACATTCTCTTGTGGTATAGAATATTCTAATTTTTCCAGGAATGTATATTCTCAGGAATCAAAGCAGATAAGATATGCAGGTAAATTGATTTCCTCAAATGGTGTGGTATGATATTATTTAACAATTTCTTATTTCAGAATATTATACAGCACACAATCATGTTTTAGGGATTGCCGACTCCATGTGGATATGGACAGTGGGGAGGGTTATAACTTGCCCATTAAGACTAGTTGAAGTCCATTAGTCTGGAGGATTGCTTCCTTCCCAATCAAGTTGAAATCCACCCAGTTCTAAATCTTGTGGAATTATGTGACATATTTAATTGCAGCTGTAGTGGGGTTTATGGCACTTCTTGCTGATTATATTGTATTCACTCTTGGCATCGACACACTAAATAAACGGATGAGAGGAACCCCAACACCAAATACCCAAGAGAGTCAGTGTCATGCGTTTACCTGTACAAACTGATTGTGACATATTTTCAGGTATTTATCATCTAATTTATCACAGGTTCCCTTCTATTTCTGAACTATTTCCAAGACCCACTTTAAAGAAATTATTGAGACGAGTAATACTTACAAAATTCATAAAGGAGATTACAGATGCACTGTTTGTATTGGATGTGGACGGTCAAAAGCAGTGGAACATTATGACATGCATGTCATAATTCTTTCTAAAGTGATTCTACAAGAATACTGTTACATCATATAATAAAGATAAAACGACACGAGTTATTCTACAAAGATTTTGTTCTGTACTTTTACCTGTAAACTTTGAAATTGACCTTGTTTATGAAAGAGTACGACATTTATTTTAAAAGTACAGAATTGTGTACACTCTATCATGTCATGAACAAAGTGATTTCAATTAAAAGAGGTTGTTCCTTTCTGTCTTGACTTTTAAAAAAATGAAGGAGTGGTATCTTTACTTTTAAGTCAGCTGTTATGCCTACTACTGCAGCTTCTGCTTCGAGTTAACATGAACCAGTCGAGACAGTTTCTACATTTTCCAGTGTCACATTTCGATGTTTCAAAATGGACATTAACTGTTGAATGAGAATATCACAACTACACACACCTTAAGACTAAAATATGTTTGCTAGTGAAAAGCAAATTCAGACTGAACAAATCAATTGATGATGAGTTGTCATTTTAATGCATTCAGCTCTCTGGTGTTTAGATTAAATTTAAAATAAAGTGTTATCACCTTAATGCTCTTCTAAACTTTGTTCTTTGTTTGTCAAGAAACAGGAACCAGTGTAATTGTTTTAATATATATCTCATCTACTCTCGCTCTCTTTGTTGTCCAGCCTACAAACCTACCTTCTCACTTACTTGGCATAATTACTTAATAGAGTAGAACCTTATCTGATTTAAATTATGACAGTTTCTAGCAGTAGGTGTTCATTGATGTTTTAACAAAAATTCTTATATATAGAGATATGTATTTGAATATATATATATATATATATATATATATATATAATTCATATTGTTATTTTTTCTCTCAGATTATATGTTGTGTAATTGAATTTTGTAATGTTTTATATATGAGTCTAAATTAAATATTAGGATCAAAGGAGATAAATATATTTAGCATAGAGTGAACATTGTTACCAACTTCAAATATTTGCAGCTAAAATAGTGAAAAATAGATACCTTTTTGAGTAGTATATGTTGACGACATAGGGCAATGTGAGTTTATATAAGGAAAAAAGGTGTTTGCCCAATAGGGCTATGTAAGAATTTAACATTGTGGGACCATTTGGAGCAATAGAGGAATTGAACATGGACTTTTGGCACAGTTGGGGTGATATGGGAATTAAATTTGGTCTTTCTGTGGCAATATTGGGATGGAACAAGGCGAGTCTTTTTAGGGTTAACTGAAAATGTATTGTTACTTCTACGGACACGGGTGGATGAGGGACAAAGAGAGGCATAGACAGACATATACATATACAAGCAAACAAACACCTAAACAACATATATACAAAAAAAAAGGTTTTTGCAAATATAATATACATCTTTTCAAGGCAATATTGTGTCCCTGAGAAGGGACTTAGTTTTGTTTTTTTGTTGTTAATACCATTGAGTTAACCTAGTAAAGGTCACACAGTCCTTCTTCTCTTCCTCAAACTTTGTTTGACATACGGAACGTAGAATATATTTCGCTCCAGACAACCTTACCTCTTCACATAAATTCTTTGTTTCCACGTAGTTGTGTCTATAATCTTTGTGATAGCCCATGGTGATCTCACATACATGGGACAGTAAGGGTTGAACAGCATTAACAGTATGAGGGTAGACAACTCTGTATTAGTCACGTTAGGTAGAACATGAAAAAATATTTTGGGGACCTAACACGCTGTCAGATTTTGCCAAATGGATCTTAGACCCTGTTGATGAGATGTGGAATCAAAAGAACATTGAACGTTATGGAAATCGTTATTACTATGCCACGGTGATGGCTCACAAGTTTTGGGGGTATGATAGACAATTTCTTCTGAAATACTATACGGAACAAGATACCAAACACCCTAAAGTCACTTTGAATGAAACCAAAATCATTTCCATGCAAGTGGGACAATTACAGTTGAAAGATTTGATGAGTTACTTGGCCATGGATTTGAGTAAAATGCCTAAAACGTTTGGAATGACAGAAATGGCCAACAGCTGTTTTCTGCACTTCTTCAGGTCCTAAGCAAATTGACATGCCATTCAGACACGTGTACCTAAAGCTCACTACTATGGCCTGACAACATGCGCACCGAACAAAGAGAGACTTTCTGTGCTTGTTACAAGACTCACGCTTCTGACCCCTTTGACTTTCAGAAAGAAATTTTAAAATATTTTCAATCCAACAAGGACAATTTATGATGCCGCTGTGGAAAGTTTGAGAAATGTACATGGAACATGCAGGGATCAATCCTTTGAGCCTGCACTATTGCCAAAGTTTGTTTCTTAGTGTGCTGCAAACAGTTCATGCTCGCGAACACTCTGGCTGTCATCCAACCTCAAATGACACAATTTGTCAAACGTAAAAGCTGTGCGCTGGGTCCATTACATGTGAGACACGGTAGACAAATGGATCTAACATACCCAAAGGATGGATGTACTGAGAAATATATTTTTTCCCACATCTGCACATAACTAAATGGATGTATCATTTTAAAATTTGTTTTTAATTGCTATTAATTGTACTAGTAATAAATTTTACATGAAGTTTTAGGGGCACTGAGTGGTCAAGTGGTCTAAAGCGCTATCTGTTATGAATCACTGCCATCTCACCTCTGCCTGCGTGGGTTCGAGTCTCGTATTCGACCAATGTGGGTATGTGAGAAAGCTTGTCAGTAGCTTCTCGTGGATTGGTGGTTCTTTCTGGGGGTTTCCCCTGGTTTTTCCTCCACCATCAATAGTGGCCGCCATTTATAGCCTATCGTGTGCTGAAAAATGGTGTTAAACCCTACAACAACAACAGCTACATGAAGCTTTAGTTTTGGTTCCCAAAGATGCATTGCCATTAATCGGAAATTATTTTCATAATTTGAACACTTTGCCCTTGTTGGACCAATTGCTGTACCCTGTATAAATATGCATTTTAATATGTATTTGTTAACAACAAAACGTTTTATTTTTATGTTTATTCACATCAACTTCTTAAAAAGGGTACTTGGGTTAAAATGTAACAAATTAGTTTGGTAACTAAACTGATAACACAATAGTCGCTTGACATTCGCGTACAGTTTGCAATAATTATAATGTGGATTCAAGGAATGTACTGTACCAAAAAAATGCATCTACATTACAAATAAATTGCATCTACATTAATTGAAAATGATACAAGCTGATATTGTATGAATATTTAACTGATTCCACATTTCCATGACTTTTTGCTGTCCATTTTGTGAATGTAAAGTCGTTAGATGACCAGAACCAGCAATGCTATGTATATATATTAAGTTATTGGTTATGGAATACAATGTAAGATGTTTCATCGATTCTGTGTAAAATCAGTAGATGTACGATAAAAATAAACATGAAGTTACTTACATAATGTTTAAGCAAAAGGTCAAGTATTTTTGGGCTTCAAGCACTAAACAGGTTGGAGTGATAGAGGTTGTATTTTGGGTAGTTATGTATAGACCATGTTCAGCAAACAATTTAAAAGCAACTTGGGGAAAGAAAAAATCAATTGCAACATTTCTCACTTATTTTATTTTAATAACAATGAAACCCGGTAGTACTTAGTATCTCTGTCTACCATTAAACTTATTATAATTAAACTTTGTTTATTTAAACTTTATATAAATAGTCTCAGCATTAATTGCCCAAAAATGTATCATCTCACGATACACATATTTGAATTCATTTCACAGGGCAAATCTTTGCATATTAAATGGCATTGTTTACTGTAGTTGAGCAAATAGGTATGTTCCAGGTGATACAGTGGACATCCACTATAATCTAGCTATATTGTTTTAACTTTCTAATTGATCAGTCCTTAATGAGCTGCAATTAGAAAGATTCACGATGGCCAATGTATCCTGTCCATGATGGAAACAGGTTGAAAAGGAATGTTTCACCATGAAAACATTAATTTTCTGTAAAACATTTTTTTTTTACTGTTTGTCCATTTGTTCTTGTTCATATCCGTCTATCTGACCATCATTCAATGCTGACCTGTGTCAATATATCTTTTCTGTAAAACAAAATGCTTGTACTGTAGTAATCATCTGTACTGTCTGTCCATTTGTTCTTGTTCATGTCCGTCCATCTGTCCATCAGTCACTGCTGACCTGTGTCCATATATATTTTATGCCCCACTTACCACTACCACCAGGCCAGCCAGGGTCAGCTGCTCTCATGTCTTTTGGGTCTCATTTTGTCAACCATTAATGTGTTTACCCTTTACTGCACAACATTTCTTGATGCAAACCCCTTTATGAGACAATAATACCTTTGTATTATTTCATGACACATCGGCCATTACATTGAACACATGAGTATTTATTAACTGAGCAGTTGCATTAATCCTGAATCTTTGTTACTTATTTACTTTCTATATTCATTCTCTCAACTTATTAATAATAGTCATGGATATAAACTTAATTTTTGCATCCATACACCTATAAGGTGATTATAATTACATTGTAAAGTCTGTATATGTGAAATTTAGGGCTTACACGCTTTCCTTATTGTTTCGATCATTTCCTTGCTATGATGCTTAACATTTTGACCACCATGTCATCTCAAATAATCCATCAGGTATTCAGTTGTGTTGTAGTCAAACAGCACCATCTATGGAAGTCTTATTTAATTTCAAAGATAATGTCATGTTTAGGAGAAGGACACATGTAGCAGAGTTTGGATTACATGCCAGGAGTCAAGAATGTCATAATTCTTTCTAAAAGCTGAATGCAAGGTTGGGGCATTATGGAGGAAAATTGGCCTTGCATTCAGAAGTAGAGGACACTATTCTTTCTAATAGCAGAATGCACGGTTGGGGTAAGGGTTGGTTTAATTTGAGGGAAATCTTTTTGTTGCAAAACTTCTTCAGCATTGACCCACAAATATTTGAATTAGTCAGGGGAAAACAGAAGTTTTTGTTTTTTAATAAAATAAATGAGTTAAACCTGGTGAGATCAAATGACATATGACATTGATAAAAACCAGATTTAGTACCATCCTTTTGCTACAGAGCAATGCTAATGAAATTTGAAATTGGGAGTATGTTCAACTCTACAGTTGATTAATGGCATTTAAGAAGAGGAAAGGGGAACCAAACCCAAATCTAGGTCGATGATATGCAACACATTATTGACATGTTCAGCTTAAAGGAATGTGTAAGATAAAAAATTTAAAAACTTAAAATTATTTTAAGTCATGAAACTTGAAAACACTTGATTAAATCTCCAGGTCCATAAATGGAAAACATTTGAGATGTTTCATAATTGGAATTTCTATGTGTGAATAGTTGTTTATTGGTAAGGCACCTTACAACTGGAATTTCAATAAGCAAGTATAAACCTTTTAAAATGATTTCAGTTAGGGTCACAGAGGTATTTGTTCAACAGAACAACCAGAACATAACAGACTTTCTGAATGTAACAGCTGGAGTACCAGTAACCTTGACCTGTTTAACAGGGACTAGTAGGCCACCTGCAACAATTACATGGTATCTAGGATATCAGTGAAAGGGCAGTGGAGCCACAATATGTAGGCTTTGCTTTCTATGAACTTAATAGTTTTCTGAATATAGCTGCCCGATGATTTACGAAAACAGACAATCAAATAAATTGTTACTTCCCAGACAGTGATATCCACCATTAAAGATTTGCCTAGTACTGGTTCACATAAAGTTTAAAACTAATTTTATGATGAAATAGTGTACAAGAGGCAATTCAAATATTTAGATCACTGATTATGTTCTTAAAGCACAAATTTATATTTACAATTTTTGTTAAAGTTTTGAAACACAAGTTTGTATGTTCTTATTATCAAGGGATAACATGTGGAAACCGGGGATAGTTGGTAACTTTCACTGGAAAGGGTTAATGGTCAATCAGCTATCAAAACACATCTGTGGATGTGCAAGAGTTTGCTTGACAGCCTGATAAATCCTAGGCCTAATGGTGGCTTGATGAATACGTTTCGCTACAACACAACACTAGAAATAACCTTACATAGGCGGAGGGGGAGTTTGCATTTTATTGGTGACTTAGTCTTCCATTTCGCTTGGTAGCATGACCCCTGATATATATATATATATATATGTAATGATTAGTATCTATAATGTACTAAGCACATCAATTATTCGGCTAAACCACTTCAGTTAGATGCACAAATTAGTTTTGTGAAGTTATACAAAAAATGTATGTTTGTAAAACATAAAATATTAAAATGATTAGTATATATAGTATTATATGCTGGGCTAAACCAGCTCAATTATATTGACTAATGATTTTTGTGAATTTTTTGGCAATTTTTGTACATTTTTTTTAAACTTGACGTACCATTGGACCGTGAATACTCATTGGAATATCTTGTGGGACGCAATATTGTCGTGGCAACATATACATTATCGTCACACACCTAAAATTCTCGGCCGTTGATAATATGCCGTGCGCTGTTAAATAATACCACTATCCGTCATTAACAAATTCATGTTGTTGATCACCTTATGGATTATCATCGATTTGTACAAGTTTACCCTGAACGTCAATAAATGCCACATTGGTCAGGAAATATTTTGATGCATCTTGAACTTGTCGTTCGATTCCTCCACGTTGGTCTGGTTCTCATGTTTCAGAAGAATAATATTGATAATCACGTAATGATTCATCCTTGAGTACTGGTGCGTCTGTGTCAAATGCTGGATGAGACACACATTTTTGAACATTGCTATTATATTTGCTGCATTCTAAAACGACGGTTCAACATTGATCAGTAATGCCAACGATGATGGGCCACATCACTACCCGCTATTAGATTTGCGGTTATGTTTTTTTTTCTATCTCAGCTATGGCTCGTTTTGTCTGTGATAACACTCTAGCTAATTCTTTCAACCGCTCATTTGCACATTGCTTTATTATTTTACTGACACGATATCATCACTTCGGTGCTGGGCTGTTTTAATGGAAATCTTGCACTGGTATGATTCACATTCTGCTGTGGTTTTCGTCGTCCTAATCTTGCGAGTCTGTCTTTGACTGCTGTGAATGCTTTACCAGCAAGATTACCAACGGTGCCAAATAGTAATATCACAAAACACTTCGATGACTTTCATTCCAATTGTTTTGCAATCAGAATAGTTTTTGGGCTAACCTTCTGAATATACTCTGAATAACATCGCCGAGTCCATCTACATAGATCATTTTATAAACCGACGGTGATCGTGAATTTATCATACTTGTGTTTTCAGATCCATCTTGGGCATTGTATATATTCATGTTATGTTGTTATCATCAATCTAATTGACCACACACTATGGTAATTGTTGGTAATTTCATTGATTAGGACCGAAAATGCCAGTGCCCGGACACCACTCATAAATAAACACTGACAACTATCAGTTTCTTCATTGATGATTTGGTTCGAATTGTTGCCCGTTCATCTTCACCAATCAGAATTTCTAGTTAATCAACATCGGCGTCGATGTTATTGGGACACAGTTTATCTTGAATCACCGGCGATTCATCGATCATATTACCTCATAGTTTCCTACTACGTAGATTGCAAGCTGCAAGGCCACTTCCATTTAGTCCTTCAGGTGGTTCTGGTTCTGGCTCAGAAGAGCGCTGCTTTAGTGCCTTAGATGTATCTCTAGCACCATAGCCATATGCAGCAATTTCAAATACTCAGTCTGGAAGTTTGATAGTGCCAATACCCTTCTCAGTCAATGTATCTATTATATTGGTTCTAATTGTTTGTGGAGTTGTTGTTGGTAGTGGTGGCTGAACTGGTGGTGGGGGTGGATGAAAACGGCCAGCAGTATCAGCTGGTAATGTTTCATGAGTTTTTTTGTATTGCCGTAGTCGCTGTAACAATTGTTCTGCTTGGGTCTACAATTGGTTTAAATAACTGCTATGCACACTCTGTACATTGCACATGAGCTTCCTGGCGTTGTTGAAGCTTTTATTTTGCAAAATAATGGACTGGAAGATACTTCTTAATTGCATCCATTCATTGTCGAGCTAATTTTGCCATACGTGATTCCATGGTAAGCACATAATCACTCATTATTACAGCGAGTTTATTACAGATCACTATTTGTTCTGGATTGTTCAGCAGCAGCGAATTGCCTGATATATGTTATACTCGCAGTTTAGACATTGCCCTGGTTATTCGATTGCACTAAGTATATATTTATATATGCACAATTATATGCAGGTATTCCTACATGAAGTCACATGGATGATGCCTAAATACCTATGCACTAATAATAACTCGCTGAGATTTCCACAGCCAAAAATGGATTCTTGAACATTCTCTATGAAAATCACCTCATTTGCCACAGGCTTTTCATGAACATCCTCTAATATGTTGATAGCATATCTGTTTAGCTTGACTAACTCTACCTGTTAACTACAGATACGAGTAAAAAATTAATTTTCTTGAAAAAAATAACGCTATTTATACTGCTATGTTCTCTGTGAAATCCACCTGCAGACTGTTTATGAACATGTTCGAGTATTTTGATGGCAGACCTGTTTCGCATGGCTAAGTACATGTGAGCTACATATAATGATTTCTCCCCTTTCGGGTATATACGTAGTACGAATTTAGATATATTATTTATTTTTTGTGAATAACATTATGTATATTATTGCAACTGAATTCAGAGCACAGGATAATTATAAATTATATGAAACATTTATGATTCATCATCATCTTGTAGTTATGTTGTTTTAACAGATATCTCTGGAAGCTGCAGTAGTGTAGTGGTAACGTGGTTGGATTTCATATATAGGGTGATATTTCATGCAAGCATTATGCTTATTATCAAAGAGTCCATTAATGAAAAGAAATTAATTGGTTGGTTGGGGAAAGAAATATCTAGATGGGGTAAAATTCAGTAAGCCAATTCTTTCCCTGGAGTAACTTTTAGCAGGGGGTAATTGGCTGTCACACCAGCATTGGAAAATGGCTTATTTGTGAGCCCATTACAGTTGTATGATCTCCTTGTCTCAATCAGTGAGGAACCGTGTTCAAATTTGAAGAATATGATTATGATAGGATGCGATGACTTACCACTGTATTCAGTGAAATTCACAGACAGAAAGAACTGTAATATCAGATTGATCCACTGAGCTGTAGACAAATTAGTGTATTGGAATCGTAGCTAGCGAAGATGGGTCAAGTTTGATTTTAACATTTTCCGGCAAATACATTTAAACATATAACCCTTGTTTAAATTGGAACTTTGCAGGTCAATTTTAATTATGCTCAATAACTACTGAAGGGCTTCAATTTTAGCCTGAAGCTTTTTATCAGCAGTATGTGGTTTGCAATTAAATTTCACTTTTCAGCAATGGCTTAAGGAGATTTGCTCCTGTTTGACTTAAATTCAGTTATAATTTGAGAAGATTTATTTATTTAAATTGATCGTTGGAATTACAGTGTGCTCAGTAATCGTTTTTCAGACTAAGCCAATAACTATGGATCACTGTGATTCCTTTAAAATAGTTTTTAAATTATATCATTATGATACATCGAGACTGTTTTTAAAAAAAAATCAACCTATTGGTACATCATCACACGGTTAGAATTTGTTTGGAAAACCACTGGAATTTGTTCAGAATACTACATATGTTTGGACATTTGATAGGACTTTTAGGGCTGTTTGGGATTTAATTCATAATACTTAAGTTCATTTTTTTAAAATCTAACATTTTATTCTACGTAATCAATCATTAGTTGAATTTTACAAAACTTGTTGGGTTTTGCACTTTTTTGTTGCATAGTTTAAGACTATAGAGATATAGCTAAAGATTAAAATAACCCGCATATTGTAAGTATTTGTAATAATTCTTGACCTTCTGTATCAATATGTGTATTAATATGGGAAAACTATAGATGCATCAATAACTTGATGAATCATTTCACCCGCATGTGTCAGTATTATGAAAGAAATATTGTACTTACCCCTTATGGAAAGTATCATTTGATTCAAAAGGTTAAATGCTTCAAGAAATGAAAGAATCTTATAGAAAATTGTGTTTTATACCTAATTGTTGTCGTTGCAGTTGTTGTTTTAGGGTTTATTGTCATTTTTCAGCATAAGATAGGCTATACATTTCGGCCAGTATAACTGGTGGAGGACGAACCCTGGAAAATCCAGGGAAGAACAACTGACCCACAATAACCTACTGGCAGGCTTTCTCACGTACCCAAGTTAGCCGAGCTTGAGACTTGAACCAATGCAGATAGAGCTGAAATGGCAGTGATATAGAACAATGAGCGCTTCAGACCACTAGGCTACTAGGGGCTCCCTGTAATTGTACAGCCCATGTAAGTTACTAAGTAGATAATGATTCTTTTCTGACATTAATACCAGAGACACTTCTTTGTGTGTACTAAGAATATGATATTTTAAAGAGTGGCGAATTCATTAGTTAAAATATATTGTTTTTACCACAAAATGAACATTATTTGGTAAACTGGCACTGAAGACGAAATATATATATATATATATATATATATATATATATATATATATATATATATATATATATATATGTTTTATGTAGAAACTGAAAACGTTCTTTTTATACCAGTCTTCATCTAACTTTGATAGGCTGATCATATAAATATCGGTGACTTGAAAAGATTGGGTAGTCTTAACCTGTCACAATATTTTTGACAATATGTAAGCTATTTACCAGATATAAAAACAAAGCAAGCCCAGTTTAGCAATGCATCACATCAAGTTTATTGTTGTCATCTTGTAGGTAATGGGAAGTAACTTGAGGGATATGTGAAAGGCATCTAGTCATATTTCTTCAGCAAAATGTATTTCCCATGCCTGAAATGTAATGCAGTTTTTATATATTTGTTGATTCTCACAAAATCCTCATTTGTGTTGCTATGGGTATAACTTTTGTAGGCACACACAAGTGTCACATGGCATAATCGGAAATCTTGTATGTTCATATGTGAAAAAATGAATATATATTTTTCACATGTGAAAATATAGGAATGAAAAAAATATGAAAATTATTTTGCCAATAAGTTTCGACATTTCACACTAAAGTATATCATACATTATTTTATATTTCTTGCTATTTAAAGGATATTGCACCATCTGCACCACGTACTTTCTACAATGATACAGGGACACAGGTGACAGGTGGAAGTTGTACATCACCAGAAGAGTTATACACCAGCAGACTTGAGCTACCTCTCCATACCATTTGGCAGAGCAACACCGACAAGAATGTCACACTTTCTTGTGGTATAGAATATTCTAATTTTTCCAGGAATGTATATTCTCAGGAATCAAAGCAGATAAGATATGCAGGTAAATTGATTTCCTCAAATGGTGTGGTATGATATTATTTAACAATTTCCTATTTCAGAATATTATACAACGCATGCATCATGTTTTATTGATTGCCAACTCCATGTGGATATGGACAGTGGGGATGGGTATAAAGTACTCATTAAGACTAGTTGAAGTCCATTAGTCTGGAGGATTACTTCCTTCCCAATCAAGTTGAAATCCACCCAGTTCTAAATCTTGTGGAATTATGTGACATATTTAATTGCAGCTGTAGTAGGGTTTATGGCACTTCTTGCTGATTATATTGTATTCACTCTTGGCAGCTACACACTAAACAATCAGATGAGAGGAACCCCAACACCAAAGAGGGATTAATTACATATCGTTACATGAACAAACTATATGGCCACATATTTGCTGGTATTTATCAACTAATTTATCACAGGTCCTCTTATATTTCCAAATCATTTCCAAGACCCACTTTAAAGACGTTATTGAAACGAATAAATTTATCTGTGACTCTAAATTAAATATTAGGATCAAAGGAGATAAATATATTTAGCTTAGAGTGAATATTGTTACCAACTACAAATATTTGCAGTTAAAAGGTGAAAACTAGATACCTTTTTGAGTAGTATATGTTGATGACATAGGGCAATATGAGTTTATATAAGGAAAAAGGGTGTTTGCTCAATAGGGCTATGTAAGAATTTAACATTGTGAGACCCTTTGGAGCAATAGGTGAATTGAACATTGACTTATGACAGAGTTGGGGTAATAGGGGAATTAAATTGGGTCTTCCTGGGGCAATATGAGGATTGAACAGGGTGGGTCTGTATAGGATTAACTAAAAATGTATTGTTACTGTATATGGACGGGTGGTAGAGGGACAAACAGAGACATAGACAAACATATACAATCAAACAAACACCTATACAACATAAAGAAAAAAGTTTTAGCAAATAGAATAGACATATTTTCAAGGCAATAGAGTGGCCAGAAAAGGGACCTTCTTTTGTATTTTGCTGTTAACACCACTGAGTTAACCTAGAAAACGTCACAAAGGCTTCTTCTCTTCCTCAAACGGTGTTTGACATCTGGAATGTAGATTAAAATTAGCTTCATACAGCCTAACCTTTGCACATAAATTCTTTGTTTCCACGTAGTTGTATCTGTGATCTTTGTGATAGCCCTTGATGATCTTACATACTTGGCACAGTACGGGTTGAACAGCATTGACAGTATGAGGGTAGACAACTCTATGTTAGTCACGTTAGTTAGAACGTGAAATAATTTTTTGGGGACATGTCAGGCTCTCCGATTTTGCCAAAAGGATCTTAGACCCTGTTGATTAGATGTGGAATCAAAAGAATATTGAACGTTATGGAAATCGTTATTACTATGCCACGGTGATGGCTCACAATTTTTGGGGGTGTGATAGACAATTTCTTCTAAAATACTATACTGACCAAGACACCAAACACACTAAAGTCATTTTGAATGAAACCAAAATCATTTCCATGCAAGTTGAACCATTACAGTCTAAAGATTCGATGAGTTACTTGGCCATGGATTTTGAGTCAAATGCCTAAAACGTTTGGAATGACAGAAATGGCCAACAGCTGTTTTTTGCAGTTCTTCAGTACCGAAGCAAATCGACATGCCGTTCAGCCACATGTACCTGAAGCTCACTAGTATGACCTGACAGCATGCACACCAAACTAAAATAAGCTTTCTATGCTTGGTACCAAACTCACACTTCTGACCCCTTTTTATGACGTTGTTGTGGACATTTTGCGAAATGTACATGGAACATGGAGGGATCAATCCTTTGAGCCTGCACTATTGCCAAAGTGTGTTCCTTAGTGCGCCACAAACAATGCATGCCCGCGAACACTCTGGCTGTCATCCCACCTCAAAGGACCCACTTTGTGAAATGCGAAATGTCGATATCAAAGACGTGTGCTGGTTCCATTACTTGTGAGACACGGTAGATGAATGGATCTAACATCCCCAAAATGGACAATGAATGTACTGAGAAATATATTTTTTCCCACATCTGCACATAATAACTGGAAGTATCATTTTAAAATTTATTTCTAATTGCTATTAATCGTGCTAGTCATACATTTTACACGAAGCTTTAGGGGCCCTGAGTGGCCGAGTGGTCTAAAGTGCTTTCCGTTACGGATCACTGCCATCTCACCTCTGTCTACCTGGGTTTGACTCTCGTATTCGTCCAATGTGTGTATGTAAGAATGCTTGCCAGTAGCTTCTCGTGGGTCGGTGGTTCTTTTGGGGGTTTCTCCTGGTTTTTCATCCACCATTAATACTGGTTAACATGTATAGCCTATCATGTGTTGAAAAATGGCGTGAAACCCTATAACAGCTACAACTACATGAAGCTTTAGTTGCATTGCCATCAATGGAAAATTACTTTCAGTATTTGAGCAATTTGGCATTGTTCGACCAATTGATATAACCTGTACAAATACGCATTTTGACATGGGTTCTTTAACAACAAATTGTTTTATTTTTATTTGTATTCACATCAACTTCTTATAAAAGGGTACATGGGTTGAAATGTAAAAAAATTAGTATGGTAACTAAACTGATAAACACAACAGTCACTTGACATTCGGTTACAGTTTGCAGTAATTATCATGTGGATTCAAGGAATGTACTGTACCTAAAATCTGCATCTAAATTACAAATAAATTGCATCTACCTTAACTGAAAATGATACAAGTTGATATTGTAAGAATATTTATGTGATTTCACTTTTTCATGACATTCTGCTGTCCATTTTGTGCATGTAAACACGTCAGATGACCAGAACCAGCAATGCTATGTATATATATTAAGTTATTGGTTATGGAATACAATGTAAGATGTTTCATCGATTCTGTGTAAAATCAGTAGATGTACGATAAAAATAAACATGAAGTTACTTACATAATGTTTAAGCAAAAGGTCAAGTATTTTTGGGCTTCAAGCACTAAACAGGTTGGAGTGATAGAGGTTGTATTTTGGGTAGTTATGTATAGACCATGTTCAGCAAAAAATTTAAAAGCAACTTGGGGAAAGAAAAAAATTGCAACATTTCTCGCTTACTTTATTTTAATAACAATGAAATCCGGTAGTAATTAGCATCTCTCTCTCATTAAACTAATTATATTTAAACTTTGTATTTTTTGTGAAGTACCTAAATAGTCTCAGCATTCATTGCTCAGAATGTATCATCTCATATTTGAATTCATTTCACTGGACAAGTCTTTGCATACTAAATGACATTGTTTACTGTAGCTGAGCAACTATGTAAGTTCCAGGTGATATAGTGGACATCCACTATAATGTAGCTATATTGTTTTAACTTTCTAACTGTGGCAGTAAAACTTGATCAGATCTTAATGCGCCGCAATTAGAACGATTCATGATGGCCACTAAATCCTATCCATGATGGAAACAGCTTGAAAAGGATTAAGGTTCACCATGGAAACATTAATATTCTGTAAAACATTTTTTTTTACTGTTTGTCCATTTGTTCTTGTTCATATCCGTCCATCTGACCATCATTCAATGCTGACCTGTGTCAATATATCTTTTAAACTCACTCACCACTACCACCAGGCCAGCTCGGGTCATCTACTCTCATGTATCTTTTGGGTCTCATTTTTCCAACCATTAATGTGTTAACCCTTTACTGCACAATAATACCTTTGTATTATTTCATGACACATCTGTCATTACATTGAACATATGAGTATTTATTAACTGTGCAGTTACATTAATCCTGAAATAAAACTGAATCTGTGTTACTTTGTATATTCATTCTCTCAACCTTATTAGTGATAGTCATGGGTATACAAATATTTTTTCATCCATACACCTATAATGTGATTATAAATACATTGTAAAGTCTGTATATGTGAAATTTAAGGATTACACGCTTTCCTTATTGTCTCCTTCATTTTCTAGCTATGATGCTTAACATTTTGACCACCATGTCATCTCAAATAATCCATCAGGTATTCAGTTGTGTTGTAGTCAAAGAAGCACCATATATGGAAGTCTTATTTAATTTCAAAAATACTGTCATGTGTAGGAGGAGAATGCAAGGTTGCAGCAGTATGGAGGAAAATTTGCCTTGCATTCACAGGTAGAGGACATAATTATTTCTAAAAGCTGAATGCAAGGTTGGGGTAAGGGTGGGTGGTTGGTTCCGGGGAACACGGACTGAAACGTAAAACATGGATGTAACTATATTTGTTTCATAGTTTATACAGTGTTGAATAATCCTTGAACGTATGGACTTGATTTTGTCGTTTGCATGAATTTCCATAAGTTGGTTTTACTTGAGTGAAATCTTTTTGTTGCAAAAGTACTTCAACATTGCTTCAAAAAATATTTGAATTAGCCTGTGGAAAACAAAAGTTTCTGTTTTTTTAATCAAATAAAGGAGTTAAACCTGGTGAGATCAAATGACATGTGACACTGATAAAAACCAAATGTAATACCGTCCTTTTGCTATAGTGCAATGCTAATTAGATTTGAAATTGGGAGTATGGTGCACTCTACAGTTGATTAATGGCATTTAAGAAGGTGAAAGGGGAACCAAACCCAAATCTAGGTCGATGATATGCAACACATTATTGACATTTTTAGCTTAAAGGAATGCGTAAGATAACAATTTTAAAAAATTAAAACTTTTGGAAGTCATGAAACTTGAAAACACTTGATTAAATCTCCAGGTCCATAAATGGAAAACATTTGAGATGTTTCATAATTGGAATTTCTATGTGTGAATAGTTATTTATTGGTAAGGCACTTTGTAATTGGAATTTCAATAAGTAAGTATAAACCTTTTAAAAATGATTTCAGTTAGGGTTACAGAGGCAGTTATACAAAAGATGAACCGGAACATAACAGACACACTGAATGTAACAGCTGGAGTACAAGCATCCTTGACATGTTTAACAGGAACCAGTAGGCCACCTGCAACAATTGGCTGGTATCTAGGATTTCAGTCAAAGGGCATTGGAGCCATTTGGAACTTTACTCCTACTCCTGCTGACCACAATGGGACATTCTACTGCCAGGTGTACAATACTGCCCAAAATCTGAAAATTGATTCCAACAAGGCCAGGCTGTATGTCAAAGGTAAGTTTAATAAACCATCCAGCTTTGTTTGCTGCAGCTCAAATCCATTTACACATTTTTCTTCTCAATTCAGCTGGTGACTAGAGGAATAATGTTGCAGTATGTCATTTGGTAGGTCATCTAATTTGTAATTCAATTGGTCACTAGTGTGGCACCCAGCCAGATGTGTTCGGCTTTGCTGTTTTGCATGTCTTTGGGAAAAAGCTAAGATTTCTACCTTCATGTGCAAAATTGTTATCGATTTACAATCTGTCTATTTTCCTTCTCTCATAGACAACTTCTTTAATATCAAGATTTAAAATGTAATTAAATCTTTCACCACTTACATAATATCATTCAGGCATGAACACTTGTAATAAAGATTTGCCATTTGTAAGATTGAACATGCAATGCATAATTATCAAGCTTTCCATACAGTATGATATACTGTTGGATCTATAGTTGTTTGCTATAATTTATGTATCACTGAAACCAAAACAATAATCTGCCAATCTAGCCTTTGTTATTGCCTTACATTATTCCTTCCATCAGCGCCTGCATGGTACCATTAGGCTGGTCATGTTTTAGATCCAGATGTAAATTATAGTTTTATATCATCAAGATCTTATCAGAGCTCTACTTTGAGCTAAATCTATTACAATTCTTTTCTCAATTCAGCTGCTGACTAGAACAAGATTGTTTCAGTTGGTATTTGCTGTTTAAGCATGTGTTTGAGAAAGACATTCCCTCTCATTGCCGGAGCAAGTTAAAGTCGGGAATATTTTACAAATACCAAACCCCCCCACTTTCACTTCCAAGAATCAAATGAATAAAACTAAACTGACTAAACTGCTTGTTTTTCACATCAAGATCACAAACTATGCTATATTTTATACCAATCTTTAAAAAAAAAAAAAAACCTCATTGCATGTGAAAAGTCTTTATTGATTTACAAGGTGTATAATTTTCTTCTTCTGGAAACAACTAGTTCTGTTATCTCTGCTACTGTCATATCTGTTTACAAGTTTTACTTCACTGCACTGGCTGTTTAGTGGATAGTGTCCACCTCAGATGTTCTAGGTCGCAGGTTCAAATCCCAGCTGAGTCATACCAAAAACTTCACAAAATGGTACTAACAGTTTCCTCATTTGGCGCCCAGCATTAAGAGGTTAGCATTATGACTGTTTGTTCTGGAGTTAGGATAATATGACTGGGTGGGACGTCATGCTACATGTTTGGGGCCTCCTTGTTATACATCACTATAAACTGTCACACTGAGACATCATATCTGCAAAATTGTTTAAGCTACTTTACAAATCCTAATTACACACAAAAAATGTCATTACAATCCAATACAAATCATATGTTTTTGTTTCAAGCTTGCAACTTTGTTATATTTTATTCTCCCGATGCACAAAAAACTGAGACCTCTTCCGTCACATAACAGATCTACTTTCCTTCTCTCTGAAACAACAACTCTTACTGTCAAGATGAAAACGAAATGAAATCTTTCAACACTTAAAGGATATCATTCTGGAATGTTGGCTTGCAATACAGATTTGTCCTTTTTAAGACTGAACTTACAAAACATAATTGTCAAGCTTTCCATGCAGTGTCGTATTCCATTGCATCTGCAGTTTTCTGCTTTAGTTTTTCTTATAATTGAAACCAAACTATATACAGTATGTACAGTATGTCTGAAGTGAGCTTGTGTTATTTCCTTACATCATTTTCCTTCCAGTCGCGTGTGCATGATGCCATTTTAGATCCAGATGTAAATTATAGGTTTATCTTGGAAGAGCTTGTCTTTGAGCTAGATCTTTTATATTAATGAGCAAAATACATTTGAAATGGATTAAAAGTTTTCCATGAATTAATTACAGATTCTGTTTGAACTGACAAGTTAAAACTATCAGTAATATCAAAAGTACTCAATATGACTATTTCTTAATCAAATCTACTTTAATACTTCAACTGTGTGTATTAGGGTTTGAATATTATATAATAATTACAAAATAAGTTTTTAAAATGTTCTCAAACTTGCATCCAAGTGGGTTGCGTTTCTTCACATCATTAGTTAATGCAGATCTTTTATCCTAGCTGGATATATATATATATATATATATATATATATATATATATATATATATATATATTCTTCTGAAGATTTAATGGTGATGTGGTTTATATCTATAACAGTAACTGTTGTTTTCAGCACACAATCTTAATGAAGAACATTGTTGTTTGGAACAACAAATTTACCTCTCCGACTGATGTTTTTTTGTTGTCATTTTAGTCCAGCATGCATTTTGGTTCAACTTGTTACATATAGTACATAAGCCATAAACTGTTTTGTGAAAGGCTGTTAATTGTGTTTATTAATTTACAAAATTTGCGTAAAGTGTAATAAATGCAAACCAACATAAATGCAAATCGCATTAACATCTTGAAGTTTTAGATCATTGAAAAGGTGCACTTTATGGAAAATAAAATGTTAATTGTTAGTTCCTGTGCAGCACTATACAACTTTAGTTTCCGTGTCATTAATCATGAGAACATAGGCAGAAGTTTTAGAACCGTGAAAAACAAAACAAACTTCAGTTGGTAGATCCTGTGTAATATACATTTTTATTTTCCATGTTATTAATGAAACGATAACACCCCATTACTATACAAGCTATTAGTCACTTTATTTATGCTATATTTCATGTAGAAATACCATTCTAATCATCATCTGAATTATTCTGCATGAACAGAGAAAAAAGAAGCTAACTAAAATCTTCATACTGCTTGACATCATAACGTTTAGGAATTTTAAAAATATATTTTAAAACTATTTATAAATAAGTCTTTCTAAATTACAGTGTACAATTTTATAATGATACCATACTTTTTGCATAATATGCAACCAGATGTTTTTCTGATGACATGAATATTGTGCAACTTTTGTAGTGCCCATTGATTCAGTACAGCTGAGGAATGGCACAGCATTAACTTTGAATGAGGGACAGTTGGTTGTAATTGTTTGCGAGACTGGTGCATGCCGACCAAGTGCTGCCATATATTGGATGAAGAATGGTGCAAACATTACGGACTCTTCATCTGGTGTTACTGAAATTAATGTTGGCAATGACATGTTTGTTAGTAGGGGAACTCTGAATTACACAGGGCAAAGACTTGACAATGGGAAAAGTTTGAGATGTGGAGCATACAGTGAATTTGATAGAGGCCTGGCTTCGGAAGGCTTGACTGTCACCATTTATTGTAAGTTTTGCAGTCAATAAATAATGTAGTTTTAAGATAGTCGTACATATTAGGGTTCTATTTACAAATATTATACACATGAAGATCACACAGAACATTATATGTTCAACATATCCTAAGTCTTGCAGTTGAGCTTCAGAGAAAGAGATATTTTCCAACTTCCTCGTTGTAAATATTTGGGTTTTATTTATTGCAAATTAGAAGATTAAATCTGGATTTGAATTCCTTGCAAGTTAGATAGTTTTAACATATAATGTTCAGTGTAATCTTCATAAAGTAATAGTTTTAAAGGCCTATTGAAATTCACTTTGTATTCTAAGTAAACAAACCTTTTGTGTACTTCATTAATGTGGACTTAGGATTATGAGAGGTCAAGTCTGCAGGAGTCACAGTACTAATTCAGACCTTATAGTAAACTGAGGGAAACGTCATTTGCTATAAATTTAGCAACTTAAAAATTTTGGAATGCTTATGATGATACCTTTTTCTCCTTCCAATACATTCCTTGATAGCGTTAATGTTAGGATTATAAACCCTACTACCTCTCAAATCCAGCCTTTCCACAGACGAAAATTCATATTTTCTGTCTATAATATATATAGACAATAAATCTTTGCCATTACTTCCTGCTGTCTACATATGGCACTAATGTATGTTTTCACTATGTGAAATAAGAACATCATCCACTTCCCCTACCAAAAACCAAGTTGATATGTGTGCTATCTGTTCAGTACGTTGTTATATTTGGATGTAAAACCTTAAGTATTATTCCTCAGGCGGTTTACTTTATTGATTTCATTTTGATCATAAATATGTGAATTTTTTGTTAGCTTTGTGGACTTAGTTTACATCTCTGATCATATGGCTCTACGTGGCTTCATTGTATTAGAATGTCTTGACATTCAGTTTTGCGCACAGCAACAGAGAGGGTAAACATACCTATGGCTTTAAAGTCATTTATGAAAACAAAAACTTCATACAAAAAATACGAAAAATATAAGCTTTATAACATCAAACTGAAGCCTCTAATGAAAACCAAGAGTTCCTCTAATTGGGTTAGTTTTTGTTATTTTGTTATTGTCATTCGTGTTTTTCTAAAGTTTAATGCATGTCTTTCTCTACCCGTACGGACACTCATTTTTGGTCGAACCCTCTCTTCTGCTATATTGTGCAAGTAATTAAATCATTATTGTATCACTCTCTCAACCAAAGAGAGAGAATGATACAATATCAAGGCCTATACGATACACTGACCGAGGAACATGCAAATATATTGTTATAAGTCTGTGTGGGGTTGTTCTTGAAATGAAGTTTTATATTTAATCATGTCCATATCTCCTGAACACCAAGTCTGATAGATATTTCGCAGAGTGTATCAACTCCATTAAACACAACTAAAATATTGCAGTTAACTTTGATCACTTTAGGTAATTGTGTATATCAATGAGTAACACATATAACATCGGTGTTTTATATCTGCCTCGAGAAAATATCCGACCTAGATTTGATTGTTTGTCAAGCATTACTACGATATTATTAATAAATCCATCGAGGCCATCCACAGATGGGGCTTCATAAATATTGGTGATAAAATTAATATTAACATTACCATCTTCATCCAAAAAATTTGCATTTTTATTAAAATCTTTTAGTACATTGTAGCATCTCTGATCATCCATAGATGACGCCACTAAATTAAATTTATCCCACATGAGCCATCTCATTATCAAATTAAGCAGTAATTGTGTTTTACCCAATCCGAATGGACCTATTATTATCATTCTGATGGAATTCGGTAGTGCTGAAATATGTTTTACTAGCTCTTTCTTTTGTGTCGCTGAAAAATCACTGACATGCATGTTGTAGAAATATAATAAATAATATGAATTTATATTGTGTTATATGCAGAGCATCCACCACCCACAAGTGGATTAACAACAATAACAGCAAAAGACTATAAAAAAAACTTGCACTTACAGGTAAATGTGTAAAATGTGGTACAACAAATATAAATCTATCTCCCCGAAACAGTCAGGACAAAATGTTACTCGTGGTGATATAGCCGCTTCATTAGGAAAATTACCAAGAGCTCCATGAACTAGGTATCCAGGAGAAAAACATCTTCCCTGATATAATTATTGTGGTCCTAGAAGTCGACTTGATATCCGACTTAATGAGCGAGATCAGCCAAGACCTGGAGAGTATCCAATAGCTTCAATTGATCCAGCATGACACGTTCATGATATAGCATATACAAATAAGGATTTACAACAATGACATATTGCAGATGTGAAGTTGATTCACTCGATAAATTCCATACAAAATAAATGTTTCAAAGATCATTAGCTGATTGGTTAGTAAGATCGGCGATGAAAGTTAAACTAGCATTAGGGGCTGCTAATTAATCAGCCAGTTATTGTTATTATAATGGAATCGATTCATTATAACCCAAGAGGATATTGGAGGGGTATAGCAGCCATTAGTAAATTTGTTGATGCAGCAAATGTTACATGTTCAGTTGCTGCAAATTGGTTAACACGACAGGCAATATGGCAAATTTAGCTTCCACCACCTCAGAAAATTTAGCATGCACAATTTGATGTCAATAATCCTAATGAAGTTTATAAAGTGGATATTTTATTTTTACCACATGATACTATTAAAATTGGTAGACGTCAATTATGTACAAACAAATATGCGTTAGTCGTCGCTGACGTTGCAGGTAGATATAAAGAAACAGAACCACTGTCATCTAAAACAGCAGCTAAAGTTGTATATGCTTTTGAACGAATTCATCAACATTGACCCTTGCGATAGCCACAGTTAGTACAGATTGATCCTGGCAAAGGACATACAGCACTTCATATCAGTCGGGTAATTGTTGAACGATTTAATAGAACACTTGCTGAGCAGTTATTTGGATACCAATATGCGAAGGAAACAATTCAAAAAGATATGAGATGTCGCAATTGGATTACAAGATAACCAAGTGTGATAGCTGCATTAAATAATGAAATTACTCGTGCAATTTCTATGAAACCTATTAATGCAATCACAAAAGACATATACCAATACAACGACAGGACTTTTTAAAACAACCAGTATTAGGTAATATGACTTTGAGATATTTAAATGAACCTGGTGAACTTGAAGGTGGTAAAAAAAGAACAAATAATTGTATTTGGAATGTGAAGACACATAAAATGTAGAGTGTAGTAAGATCCAGGGATAGACATGCAATCACCACACAAGATTCAATTGCTCCTCAACGTGGATTTGTATGTAAACAATTACTAGTAATTCCTGAAGACTCACAATTACCACCACGTTCACCTTTGTAAACTAGCACCTCAACATGGATTACATTCAAGACAGGTCAGCGTCACATTTTCGCGTGTATGACCAAAATTAATATTAATACTATCAACAGTAAATTGTTGTGGATTATTATTTGAATATTGCTACAATATTGCTGTGTTACAGCTTGCACAATCTTTATTTTGCTGTTTTTCCAGCGTCATGATAAATTCAACATTATGGCGCAATTAAAGTTGCATTTTTTTTGTCACACAGTTTATAACTAACCAGTTTTATTCTTACTACATCATCGCTATTACCAGCAGCAGTATGATTATTATTTGCTGCAAAGTTTATAATAACCCTCCGCAGCTGAGATATTTTTCTGACTTGAGACACTGTGTGGAAAACTAACTTTGACCATTCAGTACGATCATCAATAATCCAGAAATAATTAATCCTTGTGGCGAGTGAATCGCTATAGCATATCCTAGAGTCCATGGAGTTTTGTCCATGACTCTGTCAGGCATTAACACGCTCTCAACAACAATGACAAGAACCTAACCAATATCATTTAACACAAGATTTTGTTTTTCTGATGATCCTGCAACTTCAATATTTTGTCGTCGCCTATCTGCTGGTTGAAAAGATAATGGTACAGGTAGATTTGAAAATGTTTCTTTATCTAATAAAAATAATTGTTGTTGACGTGAATCACGAACTATCTTTCTACTTGCAACTATCAAATCATATGGTCTCTAAAAATTCAAAAAATTCTTAACAGGAGTTTCTGAAATTATTTCGCGCATTATTTCACAATGAATTTTATTTGGACGTAGTCTGATTAATTTATCTCAACTCTCTTAATTCTGGATCAAGTGGTCTATGATCATCAGTTATTTTCTCATAATAATCAACAAAATTCTTTACCCACTTGTGTGGAGAAAATCCAACAAAAGGTGCTGGTTGACCATGATCGCCGCACATTATTACATCAGTATTTTTTGTCAACAACCAATCAAGAAATAGTCTTTCCAGTGGCATTGTACATATTTCATCACAGATAATAATGTTTGGAATATATTTCTCACCCATTCGTTCAGGAGTCCATGTATCTTCCTTCCAGGGGGCTCCGAGTAGCCGAGCAGCAGAGAGGGTGAACAGACCATAGAATTCCGACAAAACAAATAAACAAATAAATCATCTCGTAGAAAGGTCCAGATTTTACAAATGAACTTTCCTTGAGATGTTTATTTTTGCAATGACTGATTGTGCTAATAAAACCTCAGTTTGAAATAGTAGCTGAAAAAATAAAGTACTCTACGTGTTTATTTATTTCTTGTTTATTTTTTTGACGACCAACGTTGGTAGGTACCCTCTCTGCTGCTATTAATTTACCACCATACCAAGTTTGATGAATATTTTTCAACGCGTTCTCGCTGTCGTTTTTCCTCATCTGTTTCATCTTCATCTGAATCTTCGGAATTTGTTCTATGTTTCAAGTAATATTCAAGTTCTGATGGTGGTTTTTCTATTTTTGGATTTATGTTCTTTCTTTTTCTGTAATAGTTCATCAAACTTCGATATCGATCTCCACCGCAATTTTTGCAAATCTGATATAATCCTCTAACGCCGTTGTTACATCCAACACATCTTCGTGGACCAGCATGAGGATTTTTCTTTATAAGATAATTATGTTTCTTGCAATATTCTCCACGGCACCTTTTGTTGCATTTATCTGTTGTTCCTTGACGCAGCCACGCACAGTTGTTCATTATATTAATGATATCTGTTTAATTCAATTTAATTTTATCATCACCCCTGTTACCCAAATATTTTATCAATACCCACACGATATCTTGTTCTTGGATCATGTAAATTTATTGTTATAAATCCATGCGGGGTAGCTTGCGCTCGTGAGAAGAAATTTTTGAATTTAATTATATCCATGTCACCACCACACCAAGTTTGATGAATATTTCGCAACGTGTGTGTGTCTACGCCATTAAACACAACTAAAATGTTGCAGTTGTCTCTGATCACTTTTGGTATTTGTGTATATCGTTGAGTAACATAGATCACGTCTGTATTTTTATGTCTCCCTCGGGAAAATATTCTGGCTGGATTTGATTGTTTATCTAGCATCACATCGTCGTATACAACTAAATTATTAATAAATCCGTCTATGGAATCTACGGATGGTGCTTCATCAATATCGGTTATAAACTCTATAACATCATTATCCTCATCCAGTAATCGTGCGTTTTCATTGAAATCTTTAAGTACATCATAACATCGTTGATCATCAACGGATGGTGCTACTAAATACAACTTATCCCATTTCAACCATCTCATTATCAGATTAAGTAATAATTGCGTCTTACCCGATCCAGATGGTCCTATGATAATCATTCTGATGGAGTTCGGTAGCGCAGGATGATGCTTAACTGGCTCTCGTTGCCGAGTTGCTGAGAAATCAATTATATCCATATATATTATAACATGAATTTATATTGTTTACGCTGTAAAGTTAAAACTCCAACTATTGATTTAGCTACAGTTACAACAAAAAACAAAAAAATAGCATACGGTGGAAAATGTTCTGTATGCTGTAGAAAGAAATTTTCGTTTTTACCTAATAAGCGCGGTGGTGATATTGCTAATTTGATGTCAAAGTTTCCAGGTGCTCCATGGGCTAAATACAGCGGAGAAAAACATCTACCAGGATATAATTATTGCGGTCCTGGTACTCGACTCGATATCAGGCTCGATAATCAAGATCAACCAAAACCAGGCGAGGAACCAATAAATGCTATTGATCAAGCTTGTCATGCTCATGATGTAGCTTATAAAAGTCAAAATCTACAAGATAGGCATATTGCAGATGTAAAATTAATTCATTCATTAAATTCTATAAAAAATAAAAATATTAGAGAATCATTAGCTAATTGGTTAGTAAGATCCTCGATGAAAGGTAAATTAGCGATTGGGGCTGGTAATTAATAATGGAATCAATTTATTATTCACCGAGAGGATACTGGAGAGGCAAAGCAGCAATTGGTAAACTTGCTGATGCAGCATCGGTTAAACATTCTACTGCTAAAACGTGGTTATCTAAACAAGCAATATGGCAAATTTATCTACCACGTCCTAAACAAATTCAGTACTCGTATTTCGATGTCAGTGTTCCTAATGAAGTTCATCAAGCTGATATTCTGTTTTTACCGCATGATACTGTGCGTGGAAAAACGTACAAATACGCGCTAACCGTAGTTGATGTTGCAAGTAGATATAAAGAAGCAGAGCCGCTATCGGCGAAAACATCATCTGAAGTAGCCGATGCGTTTGAACGAATTTATCAATGAGGACTCGGACCACGGGGTGGTCTGCGATGGCCACAGCTACTACAGGTTGATCCTGGTAAGGAATTTCTTGGTCCAGTATCATCGCTGATGAAACAACATAATACCAAAATACGACGAGGTCATACTGCAATTCACCGTGATTAAGCAATTGTTGAGCGATTTAATCGAACACTTGCTGAACGGTTATTTGGATATCAATACGCGAGGGAATTTATTCAGGATAAAAGATCTCGTGAATGGGTTGCAAGATTACCAAACGTGATAGCTGCATTAAATAATGAGATCACACGAACAACCAACATGAAACCCATTAGCGCGGTCACAAAAAAAAATATACCAACACAACGGAAAGATGCTGGAAAACAAAAAATATTAGGTGATGTCACAGTCAGATATTTATATGAGCCTGGTGAACTTGAAGGTGGTAAGGCGAGAGCAACTGATCCTATTTGGAGTGTTACCACACACAAAATATCTACCGTGACAAGATCCACTAGAAGAAATGTAGGCGTTTCTAGACCTGCAATCTACAGATTAGATTCTGCTGCTCCTCAACGTGGATTTACACGTGAACAACTACAAATAATTCCCGCGGATACACAACTACCGCCGCGATCACTCCGGTGATTTCGATCACTTAACTAGCACCCAAGGTGCCTGCACCCCGATGTCGATTACACTCAAGACAGGTTAACATGGTATTTTCTCGTGTATGACCGCGACTATTATCTTTTCTATCTACGGTAAATTGTCTTGAATCATTACTCGAATACCGCCATAACATTATACAATTACAACTGGTGCAATGATTGTTCTGCTGTTGTTTTAACTTAATAATAAATTCAACATCAAGATCAAAGTCGCGTTTATTTTTTTTGTCAGATTGTTTGTATCCGATTAATTTTTTTCTTATTATATCATCATCGATGATGTTAAATTTATCAACGATTTCAGGAATTATGATTCTACGTAATTGAGATATATTTCTGACCCTCGATACCGCCAAATAAACTAAATTTGACCACTCGATGCGATCGTCTACAATCCAGACTCGTGTATCAGAAATAGATAATCCCTGAGACGAGTGGATCGTCATAGCGTATCCCAACACCCATGGAGATTTGTCAGCGCATAGTGCATCTTCGACCACACTGATATCAACGGCGACAATATCATTTAATACGAGAATCTGTTTCCTTGACTCTGTCTGTCCTGGAATATCAACATTAATATTCTGTTTTCGTGTATCTGATGGTCTATAACATAACGGAACGGGTAGTTCTGAATATTGTTCTTTATGTAGTTGAAATAACTGTTGTTGTAAAGCGTCTCTGATTATTTTTCTACTTGCTACGATCAAATCGGTGGGTCTCCATGAGTTCAAAAAATCACTCATTGAGGTCTCTGAGATCACTCCAAGTATTATTTCACACTGAATTTTGTTTGATTGTAATCTGATTAATTTTTTAAACTCCTTCAAATTTGCATCAAGAGCTCTATGATCATCATCTATTTCTTCGCAATAATCAACGAAATTTTTTAACCAATCATGTGGAGATGGTCCAACAAAAGGCGGAGGTTGACCATGATCGCCACACATTATTATGGCGGTATTTTTTGTCAACAACCAATCAAGAAACATTTTTAATGTATCCAATGACACCGTGCATATCTCATCCCAAATAATTATTTTAGGTATATATTTTTCTCCCATTCGCTCAGGAGTCCATGTATCTCCGCGCCATCGGAAGAAACTATGATACGTGCACGATTGTACTTGCCGCTGTTTCATCTCACGTGCGAGTCTATGTGTGGGTGTCAGCACGATTATATCTGAATTTCTAAAAACATTAATCGTTCGAGTTGTTTTGCCGCATCCACCAGGTCCATTGAGATATACTGTCTTATATCTAGTTATTGGATCACTCAACGATGGCGCTTTCGACATTTCTGATATTTTATTACCCTTACGATAAAAATCTCTCATTGGAACATCTGCTGATTCTGTATAATTGTGTAATAGTTCCTTTTTTATTCTCCACGAACCCCATCGTTCATCATTACTTGTAAATTTCATAACAGATTCTAAATATTTACTTGAAATATAAAACGAATCTGTTGCGACTCTGACTGCGGTCTCAGGAAATCTATTAATCATCGATAATAAATTTATAGAAACATAAGCCAACATGGAAGATCTTAGATGAGTATATTGCGGGGATACGTCATTTATGTAACTAACGATCGTACCTAATTTTGTTCCGTCGGATAAATAAACACTCTCTCGATTTACAAATGTATTTTTCGCCGTTGTATCAGCGATTATAAAATCGTACTCGGCATCATCTAAAATTAATCGTGCGTGATGTCTTTTATAATCATATGCACCACCTTGAGTAAATTTACCTATAATTTTTCTACCGAGATCTTTTGCGGTTTTGAGTTTATTAGGAATATCATCTTCGGAAACATCCTTAAACTCGCTAATAACTTCAGAATCTGACATGGGCAACCAAACTTTGGTCTGTGCATGATATGATATAATTGCCTCACTGACCACCAACGATGTCAGTATCGCACAATCTAGCATATATCGCAACAAAACTATAGGTGCCCAACGTTTTTCACAAAAATGTCTGCCAAACCAAACATAACAAATCTTGTGAAGATTTTCGTTGAGCTCGAACGACTCAATACAGGCGAATCCAGTCAGATCAAAATCAGGTAATGGTCCATTAATTGCCACTCGCGTCATCTCGTTTGTTGGGTGACCAAATCTTTCAAAGTACACAGAACAATCTCCGTATCCCAGAAAACTTCCTGGATAACATGCAACCATATCAACCGAAATAACATCATTGTAATTGTATTTGGTATTCCATAATCCGCCATGTCCATATTCGATGCAACTTGCGCGTACGTCCTCGAGTAAATCAAATCGTGTTGGTTTCCATGAATTTCGTTCTCTGGCGAAATGAGCCGCAACAGATGGAACGGTAAAACAATTAGTTAGTAATTTGTCAGTATTTTCCGCGTGCTTGCACTGTAAAAACGTCGCAAGATTTTTCATCTCGTCATGGAGGGATTCTGTGCGATATATTTCACCGTTCGGTTTGACAAACTTATCAAATTCACCCTCCTCATTACTTTTGAATAACCATACCGATACAGGATCGGTTTTACTTATTTCGTTGATAAAATCAAACATGCTATCTGCCCCAGAATTATCTGCCCCAGAATTATCTGCCACAGCCATATCTGGGGAGTAAAATCTAACAGTTCGATCACGTGGAAATATTGTTACCGCGTTAGTCCATGCGTGCGCGTTATGATCGATAATATTTATTGGAGCTCCCTTCGATTTATATTTCGACTGGTACAGTACTTCTCCCGTTATTGTCGCCACAGTTATTGGAAATTTTAATATTTTTCCTAACTCAGCAACATCTTTTATTGTAGCACCGGTGTCCTTAACTGAATCAGCCCACGAGTTTATTTTTTCACGCCTTAAATCAGTTAATCCATTTCCACGCATCGCGTTTGTAAAGTGTTCTATTACTCGTTCAGCTACACAATTTAACCTTGAAAATTTCATCGGCGCTAGTTTATCAACGTTAGGTTTTTTATTTATCTCATAAATTCCATAAATATCCGCCGTTACAGGATACGCTCGCTCATAATACGGTTTATCAATACCTGTCAATAGACCCGGTCTGGAATTTTTACTTAATATGATAGTTTTATTATTACCAAGGACAGGATCATATTTGTCACGGATAATCCAACTATCTGTTTCTGTTAATACAATAAATTTTACTCTGAAGAAATATTTTTGATTGCCCTCGTATTCAGCGATGTAGTTAATGATAGTTGCCGCTTGCTTGTCATTCATTGTGGCGTCCGTGACAAAGTCAGTGTTGCATATAATCTTGAACGTTGACCATGTATGAGATACACCATCCGTGTAAAATTCTTTCTTGGCGTCGTGAATTTTCGAGATCAAACTTTTATTTTTCGGATCAACCAGATCTCGCACTGGCAAGTCAGAAGATAATCTGTCAAGGTTGAATTTATACTTAACAGGCCTAGTTTGGGATAATCTCTCAAACTCGTTCATATAATTAAAACAAATATTTAAATAAAGAAAATTATATATATATATATACAATGTCCCAATGCAGATGGTTGATGATCGGCTCGGTAAATCGATGCAACAAATCCTGTAGAAAGGAATTTTGTTGGATGCACTCACAAAACATACGACGAGGAAGTCTAGGACCAATACCATGTCTACGGTGTGGTATTGGAGTGCGAGGAAAGACAGAATTATGTGGGAAGTGCGGCGGGAAACGGTTCAGAGAACTTAAAAGATATTATGACAAAAAAAATAATAGCGGTGAAAACGCTATAAAATCCGTGAGGGATTATATATCAAGATTTCAGACAAACAATGATTTAAACATATAATATTATTATAATGGAGCAAAATATATTTGTCCCACATCCTGTCATAACAAACTATGAATCAAATATTAATGGTGTCATCAGACACTGCAAGTTAAAAAAACCAGTTGGCGTTGTTTCTAATACTGGCTATCTAAGGTTCACATGCGAGGGGGGGAAGAAACATTATCTATGTCATAGATTTACGTACGAGTGTCACAAGGGTTTGATCAATGATGGTCTTGTTATTGATCATATTGACGGGGACACTCAAAACAATAATTTATCCAACCTTCGTGTTGTCACATACAGCGAGAATAATACACGTGGAAATACAGGAAGATATAAGACAATCGGAAAGAGGGCGGTAATTTCCACAAACATAGAAACCGGTAAAGAAATTATGTTTCAGTCTATGAACGCGGCTGCGACATATTTTGATATTAACTCACGTGTGGTAAAATACGTCGCAGATAATATAACCAGATCTACTTTCTCGAAAAAATATAAACAGAAAATTATCTTTAAGTATCAATAACTATCATCACCACATTATTAACTATCATCACCACATTATTAACTATCATCACCACATTATTAACTATCATCACCACATTGAATTAATTTTTTTAATTTATGTCACAGTAGGTCCTCCATACACTACTGAATTTTTGATTACATAAGGGGAGATTACTTTGTAATATATAGTTTTCTTCGTAGATGGTTGGTTTTTTATGATCGTAATTAGTCAGTTTAACTAATTACATCGTATAGTGCCGACGAACCTAACTCATTAGACCCATAAGTATTATTTATGGTTTTTAAATATTTTCCCATCATACAACACATGATAATGTTATTGATCCGTAGGAAGCTGTGTGTAAACAGAAACTGTTGCTCATTGTAATCGACCTGCAGTTGTGTGTTCACTGAACTTACATTCTGGAAAGTTCTTTGACTGGTGCATTAATGCCACTGTATTATTGATTCTCAGTCTACTTGGGAAACCCGCTACAAATACAGAAACTGTTGTTTATTGATTCTCAGTCTACTTGGGAAACCCGCTGCAAATACAGAAACTATTATTCAGAAACTGTTATAAATACAGAAACTGTTATTATCCAGAAACCGCTACAAATACAGAAACCGTTATTATTCAGAAACCGCTACAAATACAGAAACCGTTATTATTCAGAAACCGCTGTTTACTGTAAATATTGGTTCCTTAGCTATATAGCTAGCTATATATTAACTTCCAAAACATATGTTCGTAACAATGTTTGATAGCTCGATCAGTATGGTATTGGACTGTGATGCTCGCGGTCCAGGATCGAATCCCCATGGCTGACAATTTGTCGGTGGTGCGCATAATTGCGATTTTTATAATAGTGGGGGGAACCGCAAGAACCCCTCCGCTCAGCAAAATTCAGCCACAATATTGACTTGTGGTTGATACCTATTTTTCGTATCACCCACTGGATTAATTATTATGGGTGGGTTTTTGCTGAGCGTACCTTAATTAAGTTATATGTTTGTGCTGTCCCAGAAACATCCCGACGAACTCGAAGGGGTTCTGGGATATTTTTTTTTTATTTTAAAGATTTATATATTATATAATGAACCATGAAAATATCAATGATGTAATTGTCGCTATTAAAAAATTGAAAAAAGATGGAATTAATATATCTGATGAACTTAATCCTGAAAAAATAGTTTCTGACTTTGAGATTTTACAAGAACGTAAAACCATGGTGACACACACGCTATCATCTGAATACAGGCTCATGAAACGGATTCAATCGGCAATGTTTCAGTCGCTAGCTACCGTAGAAGATGATCATGTGAAGGAGTTCGTTCCTCTTTCTACCGCCGTAGAAAGAATTAAGTCGTTATTATCCCACGAGTATGAGGCAAAGAAAACGATTAGTACCCGTATAAGACTATTAAGAAAAATAATGTCAGAGAGTAACCCCGTTACTGGTGAAACGATCCAGAGTAACCTCGTTACTGGTGAAACGATCCAAGGTAACTTCGTTACTGGTGAAACGATCCAAGGTAACTTCGTTACTGGTGAAACGATCCAGAGTAACCTCGTTACTGATGATAATGAAAATGAAAGTTTTGGTAACTGGGGTCCATGTCAACGCTGACATGTGTATTGGTAGTCAAAGTCAAGAAAGTTCTAACCTTGTCAAATTTGTTCCTAATAAATTTTATTTATTATAAATTTTATTTATTATAAATTTTATTTATTATAAATTTTATTTTTACTGAGGATTTTTTTTTTTTTACTAAAATCAAGAAAAATGCACAAATTACTTGATTCTGACGGGGTAGTTGGTAGTCAAAATCAAAGAAAAATGCACGAACTACTTGATTTCTGACGGGGTAGTTGGTAGTCAAAATCAGGAAAATTGAGCAATTTCGTTGTATTTTAGTAAAAAAAAAAATAAAAATCTCAGTAAAAATAATATTATTAATAAATAAAATTAATTTATAATAAATAAAATTTATTAGGAACAATTTGACAAGGTTAGAACTTTCTTGATTTTGACGGGGTAGTTGGTAGTCAAAATCAAGTAGTTCGTGCATTTTTATGTTTCTGAGGGGGTAGTTGGTAGTCAAAATCAAGTAGTTCGTGCATTTTTATGTTTCTGAGGGGGTAGTTGGTAGTCAAAATCAAGTAATTTGTACAATTTCAGTAAAAATCAGGAAAATTAATATTATTTTTTTTTGTGATAGAAATTTTAATTTTACTTTCATCGACTAGCTTTTTTAGTTGCCTAGGCCGATTAATTTGTACCAAACACAAATTTGTGCCAGTAATAATAAAATATTTTTTTAAGTTGATCGAATTTGATTCTGATCTCTGTTACAAATGTTCTTCTAACTGTTAAGAAATCCTCGTGTGTAAAAACCCTCCACATAAAGATCTACAACAAAAGTCCTTAGAAATCCTTAAGACGGAAGTCTTACGACGGAAGTCCTTAAACAGAAATCCTTAAGACGGAAGTCTTTACGACTTTACATACAGATTTATTACAAGCTCTTCTTCACGTATGTCAATCAAGCGATTAAGGTGGTTTGTGAGTTTAAAATTGATTCGTGTTAACATATTATTGTGACACCGCAAATACACGGGATTAGTTGGTTCTTGCACGATTAAATTTCCAGGGGGAACTTGTGGTGTGAACGTGTACAGGATGTATCCTTGTTGAGCTTGATTTGATCTTCCGAGATCTATTTGATAGCTGCCATCGATTACGTCACAAACCAGATTGACCGCGACCGTCGATGTTATATTAACGATCCGCGGAGATACGTGTCTTCCGCCGCCGTGTGGATCATTATCATGTCTAAGAACAGTTGGAGGTGGAATTAATTTTCTCCATGCATCGAGTAGTTTAGGAAAAAACTCATCAATGACATCATTGATAGATTTTCTTAACTCGGTTACACTATACCCGGGAAATTTAAAATCTGGTACATCGGCTTCTGTTAATTTATATTTTTCTAACCATTTATGTACATCAGGATTTTTAGGTGATTCTAAAAGACTAAGCATCGCCTGAACTATTCGGTTATTAATATATTCCATATCTGATATAAGCTGATTTAATATTTCCACACGCGTGATGATTTTTTCACGCGATGACGCTGATATGTCAAAAATATGTTCGTTAAAATATTGATTTAGTTGATCTAGTTGTTTTTTACACTCTTGATTGATTTCCTGAAAATATTCAATAATCGTTTCTCGATAAAAACCCCTAAAATGTCCTGTTTCTCCAGGATTTTTAAAAAACCATGCCTCAATTTCACCGAAGAAGGTAAAATCGTGAAACATTGATTTATTTTTTATAATACGTAGTTGTTCCCCGTATGATGGATTAATTTCATGATATGATTGTCTATCCGTGACATAATCAGACTTTTTCGGTTCTGGTGGTATCGGTGTTATCGGTGGTGATATTTCAGGCCAACCTAGTACGGATCTTATCGTGGACTGATAAATATCAACGGCATAATCAGGCGAGTTTATTTCAATCGTCGAGGACAACGTCGGCTCATGAACGTTTATTGATATTTTTGATTCTTTTCCTGTTATTGATTTTATTCTACGCGCAAATTCCTCACTGATCTCTTCAATCTGGTAACTGCCGGTTGGTATTCCAACAACAACCCAGTCAGGTGTTCCATCGGGTTTGTTCTTGTTAGTAAATACAAGCGAATTATTTGCTGGTGTACCATTAAATGATTTTGATCTGATATTTGGCCAGCTGTAATATACTCGTAATTGTGCTAGTGCTATTTCTTTTACTGGAATTGCAGTAGGAAAATTAATACTAAATTCAGGATTAGTTGAACTTACCAAGATCATCGTTATCTTTGGCGGAGTTGTGTTGGTCACGATCTGCTGGAGTAATTCTGTCATTATTGATACTTGTTTCTTTAATACCTTCGTCGTATATTTTGGTTTTCATTGAAAATTCGAAATCAGATATAATTCCATCACTGAGACTCGCTGATAACAACGAGGATAATTTCGAGTATGCTACTGTCGCTGTATGTAATTTTATTTTGTAATCGGATAACTTTTCGTTCGTACAAGTACATATTTTTTGTGTGATGATACCAAGCACACCTGCAATAGTTGTTGCTGCTGAAATACAAATAGTTACAGCTACTGGTGCCATCGTTGTCAACGCTGATAATATTACACCGGTTCCAGCAACAACAGCGGATACTGAATAAACAATCACATCAACGATAACCAATCGTCGTCGATATTTTTTTACTTTTACTGTATATTGATCGACTTGATCTTTTAGCGCAGCCTGCCATTCACGTGCTTGATTGTATCTGTATTGTGCACCGTCCATATATATTTTTATGCAGTAACCAATTGAGGTGTTTCAGCTACAAATTCCAAACACCACCAGAAGGATGTTGCGGTTAATTTCTTATCATCTGCTTCCAGAATAAATATTTCTTCGGTTCCGCTATTTAATACAACAGATACAACCCCGGAAAACCTGTCTGTGGAATGACGCCATGGAAACGTTGTAAATATTTCAAATTTTGCAGCACTGAACACAGATTGCCTGTACACGCCAGTGACTGTTGCGGTATATTTGATAGTATTATTTTGCTGCGACCATGTTGCAAATCCCGATGATACCGTGCATACGATGTTTGTGATATGCCCGGGAGTTATTCCAGCTGGAATTTTAATCAAATTGGTTTTGCTGACAATCTCAGGAATTCCCGCTACGACGTCTTGCTGTGTTTGTTTGATCGTGTCTAGGTTATTTTTGATATCAACGAGTTTCATGTCAATGGCGCGTGGAGTACCGAAGAATTTATCTATGGTATCATCGATTTTTTGAAAATTTCTTCGAAATCTTCCAAAAGCTCCTGCGTGAACGTCATACTCAGCCCGTAACGTGGATAATTTACCGTCTACGGTGCCATAGTTGACATCGACGTATTTTTTTGTTGCTGCGTCTTCGTCAGATGTTGGATCTTTTAAAACTACTATTTTGTTCCCGTTCATGCTAAGTTCACCTGTCATTGTGTCACCGGTGTTTCTCACGCGATTAGCAACACTTTTTGCAATTTCATCTCTGATGGTTTTAAGTGACATACTTGAATCTCTGATTTTGCCGCTATCAGTAAACACGGGAATATTATCTGTAACTGCACCAAGTACTCGCCGGACTATATCATTCCATTTGATATTGCTGGTTTTTAGTTTACCATATCGATCTTGAAAAATAATAACTTCATCTGGGTCAACTCCAGCAAGGTTCATAATATCAGCGAGGTCATCTTTAGTCGCATACTTTGACAGATCAACGTCGGATTTTATTTTCTTACTAGTAGAAGATCTTCTGTAAATGTCAACCATTATAATAAGATCCGTTGTTTAAAATGCTTTACGCGCAACATATCGGTTGCTTGTATAATCGTGCACGACTTTATGTGGCGGCTTGGATGATTTTGATATAGCGTCGAGTACATTAATTACTTCACGGCCGCATATTGGCGGATCTGTCATTGTTTGTGTGGGTAGCGTTGAATACCAAACTTTGGAACCTCTAGTTGTTGCGTGGAGTGGTGCGACATACTTGATAAATTCAACAGGTGGAGCTAACCCGTACGAATCAAAATAAACAATTCCACGTGGGTCAACCGCGTTTGATACCCAATGAGTACCGGGTCCAGAACGTTCATCGAGATTAATAATACCTGTTTCGAGTTTATTCGGTTGTTTTGGTAATTGATCTCGCATAAAAACACCTCTAAAGGCGGATATTTTTAATTTTTTAGCAGCATCAAGTAAATCAAAATTTGATGATGGAACGTCTAACGAAATGACCCTGGAAGCCTTAGGCCTCTCCCCCAACGAGATCCCGGTAATCTTAGACCGCGTCCCTTTTTTTTGTTATATCGTCCACCAGTAACTTTTTCGAAAATTTTTTTACCCGCCGCTCCAGCAACACCTCCAGCAGCACCTAACGCAACTGCTTTTGCTACGGCTGGAGCAGCCGCAGCTAGTAATGCCGGAATGGCCGCAAGAAATGGGAATATACCACCCGTTTTAACCATGTCTTTGATGGCGCTCGGGGAGAGATGGAATTGAACTCCAGTTTTTGATTCCAGAGCCTTATTGAAATGTTTAATCTGATTATTTGTCAACGATAATTTGTTTGGACCACCACCAATCTGATCTCGTTTTAGTGATATTTTAGTTCCGCATTTGTTGGCGGTTTTTGATTGAAGCTTTTTTACCTGACCAGGAGTCAGAGTAACATTAACATGACCATACGACATTTTTATATAAAATATATTTTTCTAAATAACACGATTAAAGATTTTCCACCGGTGCATCAACGATCCTCATTCGACCACTGCCACCTTCAAGTAACATGGCCTTGTCGCTAAGTATGACCGCGATCGCTCTGTAAGGACCATAAACAACTGGTGGACCAGCCGCGATTTCTGGCAGGGCATTAACACGAGCTCGAAAGTGTATATCAACAACAGATTGTTTGGATAAATCAAGATGTTCTAGTGAAAAATGATAAATCGGATATAGACCTGTAAAATCTAGTTGTGATATTTGCAACCCGGTATCTATATTTTGATCACGTCCCATGAATGACATTAAACGATGATATGCGCGCGCTACATGATTTTGTGCATAATTTAACAATATATCCTCGGATGGTTCTTGATGTCCATTTATCCGTAAGGATACTTCACTAACTCCAAGGTTATCAAATATCATATGTGAACGTTCTTGATTATTCGTCCGAGCATTATCTTGTAGTGCAATAAAAATATGTCGTGGTGCAGAAACACCCTGTTGTGATGCTATATGCCATGTAAATAAACCATTAATATTGCTTTGAGCAGCATCTGTGGTTACTGTTAACCATGATAGCAATGATTTACCACCTTGATCCATAAAAGATAGTAATTTTTGTTCCTCAGTAATAGATGGAGTCATTACTGGCATCCACAATGAAAGTTTCGATATATTTACTTTACCCTCGGCAACACCAGCACCTCGCCAGATTGCATCATTATCATCACCTTTTCTTACGAGCACAATTGTGTGTTTAGCTCCAAAGATGACTTTTCTAACATTTCTGCAAAATCCAAAGATGTGAGATAATGGAATTGCACACGAAAAATTTCTATCATCTCCTGACAGCGCTGCTTGGCGTGTTGCAAATCCTAAGTTGAAAGTCGTGCTATCACCTTTTACAATATCAAAAGCAGCAGCTGGTCTGGCTGCGTGTTCAAAGTCAACTGGTTGTGGATCAGATGCAGTATCTTGCGGTGTCCGTATTTTAGCATACCTGATATGATCAGCGTTGTTGGTAATATCCTTAGCAAACATCATTGTTGGACCAGCTGATCTTGTAAAGTCGTCAGAATATCTCGCCAGACCAATTATTGTTGTAGCAACGTCGACATCATTCTGAACTGATTCAATATTTTTTCCATCAATCATATATGTGGCGCCACTAAATAATGCCATGATCCCGTTGTTGACAAAACCAACACGCAAATTAGCAGCATATGCCGTATTAGCTACAACATTCGTTACAAGTCTACCTTCTACTTCAATAAACGCCTCAGCGGGCAAGAAATATCTACCTGTATCATGAACCTGTAATTCGATTCTCCCCCGCTGATTTGGTAGTCTTGCGTCATAGGAATAAAATTGATAATCACGTACTGACTCGTACTTTAGGACAGGTGCCTCCATATCAAATGCTTGGTCTGATTCGCGCCTGAACATTTTTATTATAGTTACCATTTTTCCAAATGATGACCATCGTCGACGAAGACCACTTCCTGCTATTAAATTTGCTGTTATATTTTTTTCTGCTTCTTCAGATATCGCCGCTAGTTTTTGATTTGCAGCCTGATTTATTATTTTACTTACGTCTGCGGGCATCACCTCAGTACTTGCCAGTTTCACCGGTGGTTGTTGTTTTCGTCGCAATAATCGTGCTAGTCTTTCCTTGATCGCCGAGAACGCCTTACTAGCAACATTGACAATTGCACCAGGAGCTTTATCATGAACAATATCAATAGCCTTCATCGATAATTGTTTTGCAACAGGTGCTACTTTTGGAGCTATCCTCGTGAATAATCCCCGAATGACATCACCAAGTCCATCTCCGTAAATAACACTATAGATTGGTAATCGTGAGTTTACCGCTCTAACCTGTGTGGGTTTACGATGATTATCATGCACAATCATCTTATTTTATTTACCATTTATCTAACAACTAGTCATCAACGAGCTCATCAATAAGTTCTCGGTAAACGCCAATATCCATGATACCACCTTGAAATAGTCGCCGACAAATATCAGCTGCTTCATTGGTTATTTCTGGTGAATTATTTCCAGCTCGTTTTCCTCCTATGAGGACTTCTAACCGTGACACATCATTGATGATATTATCAGGACATAAACCACGTCCTGTTTTAGGTTCATCTTGAGGTGTTTTAAATACTGGTGGTTGCATTACCGGAGTAAGTACTTCAGTGGTGGCCGGGGGTGAGTCACCTTCTCGAAATCCATGTGGTGAACCTGTCGGTGTAAATGTCATTTTCGGTGCAGGAATTTTCTTCGAGGAGGGTGATTTAAGTGACTCTTTAGCCTTTTTAATTTCCGACATCAACCTTTGCTGTGGCGAAGAAGATTGTTGTTGTTCTATTTGTTGCAGAGGTGGAGGAAGCTGATACTGGGAGGACTCTCCTTGTTCTAGTTGTTCCCGTCTCTCTCTATAAAGTCTTTTTACTTCTTCTTTAAGTCCTTCAAATTCTGAACCTCTAGCTTGTTTTTTGTTGTAATATACGCGATATATCCATTTAATGAAATTATCATCATTTGTTTTTTCATAACGGGGTTTTAAAATACTAGATTTATTAGATATACTATTTAATATTGCTTCAGGTAATCTCTCTCTTTCAGTTTTTCTAATTTCCTCAACAACTCCTTCGTTAAATTTTGCAATTAATTCTACGTTTTCTCCTGCTGGTTTGGATTTAGATGCAAGTTTTTTTCTCACATCGGCGACTTCAGTACGAAGTTTTTCAATGCCTTCAAGTATTTCCTCATCAACAGGTGGAGGTTGAGCTGCAGCTATGCCAGTTGGAAGATCTCGTAAAATCTTCTTTGTCTGTTTAGTTCTCGCTGCTATTTTTTCAGCCTGCACCGCAGTTTGTTTTGATACCGGAAGAAGATCTTCTTTGATGACAGTTGTAACTTGTTCAGTAGCTGCAGTGACGGGTTTAAATAGTTTTTTAGTGTCTTCTTCAAACTCAACTTTTGATTCTTGCTGCGCTTGCAGATTTTTTCTAAATGAGTCTCTGACAGGAAGAAATTTTTTAATTGTTTCTAATCGTTCTCGTGCTGTTCTTGCAATATGAGATTCTGGATGTACCATTTTATTATAACATAATAATTTAATTAATATCAGCAGAAGAGGAGCAGCAGAGAGGGTACCTACCAACGTTGGTCGTCAAAAAAATAAACAAGAAATAAATAAACACGTAGAGTACTTTATTTTTTCAGCTACTATTTCAAACTGAGGTTTTATTAGCACAATCAGTCATTGCAAAAATAAACATCTCAAGGAAAGTTCATTTGTAAAATCTGGACCTTTCTACGAGATGATTTATTTGTTTGTTTTATTTGTTTTGTCGGAATTCTATGGTCTGTTCACCCTCTCTGCTGCTAGCCGAGTGGTCTAAAGCGTGCTCTGTTACGGATCACTGCCATCTCACCTCTGTCTGCGTAGGTTCGAGTCTCGGATTTGGCCAATGTGGGTATGTGAGAAAGCTTGCCAGTAGCTTCTCGAGGGTCGGTGGTTCTTTCCGTGGATTTCTCGGGTTCTTCCTCCACCATTAATACTGGCCGCCATGTATAGCCTATCGTGTGCTGAAAAATGGCATTAAACCCTACAACAACAACAACAACATCTCCCTTCCATCAAAGTAAACTATGATAAGTATGAGATTTAGCTCCTCCGTTCATTTCCCTGGCGAGTCTGTGTGTAGGGGTTAACACAATTATATCAACATAGTTTAAAGAATTCGGACGAAATAATTCGATCACACGTGTTGTTTTTCCAGAACTTCCTGATCCATTATGAGAAACAATCTTGTGTCTAGCTACATTATTATATACCGATGGTGATCATGATAATGTTTTTTGAATATTTTCACAATAAGTATTTTTATACTTTGCATCACCTGTTTCATCATAACCGAGTAGCTGTTTTTTTTTTTCATTCTCCATCCAGTCCATGATGATTCATTACCAATATTTGGTTGTTTTAACAAATCTGCATGTTTCTTATTTATATAAAATGAATCCGTCACTACTCTGATGGCTAATTTGTGGAATCTGTTCACAATCGACCATATATTTATTGAAATGTACGCGAGCATCGAAAGTCTTGAATATACTATGGCGAGTCGCAAATCAATGTAATTCACAATTGCACCTAATTTTGTTTCATCTGACATGAAAGCTGTTTCTCTTCTAATACATATGTTTTCATTTATTGCATCGGTGATGATAAAATCTACTTTAGTATCATCAATAACTAACCTACAACAGCTTCGTTTATGATCACGTGAACCGCCTTTCCTGAAACGTTCTATTAATCCTTCTACCAAGAACCTTTGCTTTTCTATTTTCATCTTATCTTCATCCTCAAATGGATGCAATTATTTTTCTTTCTTCAGGTAACCAAACTTGTTCTTTTTGGATGATACAACAATAATATTTCACTCACTGTTAATAATAATAAAATAATTGAATCAAGCATATATTGTAACAATACCGTTGGTGCCCACATTTTCTCTGGAAAATCTTTACCTAACTAGACAATACAAATCAGTTGAATATTTTCAATTAAATGACCTTATTCGTGCAAAACCTGTTATGTCAAAATCTGTTAGAGGTCCGTTTACAGAAACCTGAATCATTTCTTGGGTTGGATGTCCGGATTTATTAAAATATTCCGAACATTCTCCCATTCCAAGAAACTTCCAGGTTAACCTGCTACTATATTAAATTATATCGTATTTCTGCAATCGTATATGGTATTCCATTATCCATCGTGTCCGTACTGGACACAACTCGGTATTATATCATTGAGAAAATAAAACCTCGTAGGCTTTCACGAATTTCTCTCTTTAGCAAAATTTTTCGCGATTGATGGAATCTTAAAGTAATTATTGAGTAACTATTCAAGATCATTGGTGTATTTTGGCGCAAGATCTTTTATTTTTGTTTGAAGAAATTCTGTTCGATAAAATTTGCCATTAGGTCTTACAAACTGATAAAATCTTCCGATTGTATTTGATACAGATTATTCCATCAGATTTATTTGATTTGTCATGATTTTCTTCAGAACTCTGAAATAGCCATGCCGATACAGGATCGGTTTTACTTATTTTGTTACTAAAATAAAATATGTCTCCTTGGTAAAACTGAACAGTTCGATCTGGTGGAAATAGTGTTACTGCAGATTTCCATGCATGCTTATTACGATCAATAATATTTATCAGAGCTCCTTTCGATGAATATTTTGATTCGTACAAAATCTCTATTGTTAACGTTTTTACTCTTATTTGGAATTTTAATTTCTTTCCTAATTCAGCAACATCCTGTATTGTAGCTCCATTATCCTTGACTGATTCAGTCCATTTGCTGTTTTTTTTTTGTGGTTTTTATCATGTCGTATATATTTATTTTCATGTAATTTGTTTTGTAAAAATATTTGATTACACGTTCGGTTACACAATTTATTTTCGAAAAATAGATTGGTTTGAGATCACGAATGCCGGGTTTATCATTTAGGGGATATATTGCATAAATAACTGCAGTCACAGGATATGCTCTTTCATAATGTGATGTGTCAATACCAGTCATCATTCCTGGCTTGGAATTTTTATTTAATGATACAATATTTCCAGTGTGAAGACGGACAGCGAAATGTTTGTCATGGATAATCCTAGCATCGTCTCAATCACAAAATATATTTGATTATTGAGATAATTAATAATTGTCGATGCTCGTTGGTCATTCATTGTAGCATCAATAACATTTTTATCATTGCAAATTTTTGAATGTTGACTACATATGAGATGTGCCATCTGTTCTAAATTATTTCTTGGCATTATGAATACTTCTAATCAGAGTTTCCGTCGGATCAATCATAGCTTGTCTTCTTGGGTCAGGGGTTTTTCTATTCAGATCAAATCTAGATTTCGAATGCTCAGTTGTAGATACTATCTCAAATTCTTCCATATTGTAATTAACGCAAATAAAACCGTATTTGAAATGTGGTGTTTGGGTTAGAGGGGAAACTTGGTTCTGTGTGCAGTGTGGTGGGAAAAAATGCAGAGAGCTACAAAGATATTATGATAAAATAATAACACCGACAATAATGATAAGGTCGTAAGAAACGCTGAAGATTATCTCTCAAGATTTTCAAAGAATTATTTAGACAAAAAATATATAAAATGGAGCAAAAAGAATTTATATAACATCCAATCATCAAGGATTGCGAGGCACATCTGATGTAATTAGGCACTGTCAACGAAAAAGACCAGTCTGTAATGACACTAATACTGGTTATCTCAGATTTAATACTTTAAGGGAATAAACATTATTACCCCCATAAATTTGTATATCAATGTTATAATAGATTAATTGAAAAGGGTCTTGTAATCGATCATACCAACTTCAGTATACTCATAATTCCTTGGATAATTTACGAGCTGTTACACAGAGTCAAAATTTCAAATTTGGAGATAATGTGAGTTGGAAAAAATTGCAAATAGATCAGTTAAATCTGTAAATAAAGATATACGTAAGGAAATAATATTTACATTGAGCAATGGAGCTGGCCAGACATTTTGATATTCACCTGCGCTCGGTACAATATGTCAGATAATATTACCAGATCAGCATTTTCGAAGCATTATAAACAAAATATAATATTTCAGTATATCCCGATTGTGTTAGATACAAAGAGATGAAGGGAGATAAATATGTCAAGCAAATCTCTCTCATGTAAAGTAATTAAGTAGATACCCGGCTTGTTACTGCGTAATATTATTTGTTTGTGTCATCACTTAGAAAATAATACCTGTGTTGCAATTAACATAATTTAGTAGAAGAAAATATTTTACTTACCTATTTACTTCCATGAATGCACTTCCAGACTGACACCACAACAAAATCTGGCAGTCTTTTAAAGCATCCCAAACGTATTTTCTGGAATGATTTCGGAATTTCTGAAAATAACTCGTTGCTATATATTTCTGTTTGGGAATTCCCAAATGTATTTCCTAGAACAGCTTGGCGATTTCCAAAATAACCCGTTACTAAGTATTTATGTTTGGGATTTATCAAAATAACTCATTACTACGTATATCTATTTGGGAATTTCCAAACGTATTTTCTAGAATGGCTTGGTAATTTCCAAATAACTCATTACTACGTATTTTGTTTCGGGAATTTCCAAACGTATTTTGTAGAATGGATTGGGATTTTCCAAACATTTATTCCTAGAATGTTTTGGGAATATCCATTCATATTTTCTATAATGGCTTGTGCCGCTATAAAAGGCATCCATAGTTCTTTGTGACCCATTCAGAATGTGTATTCGTGGAAGTAAATTGGTAAGTAAAAATATTTGTTTTGTTTTGTCTATACTAATACAGTTATTATGCCGTCCTTAGACTTAAGATTATATATAATGCTGTAAATATGCTGCTATGTGTTATGTAATATTTTTTATTTTAAATATATATTTATAATATAATGAACTATGAATATATAATTGATATTGTTTCTGCAATTAAAAAATAAAACATGAAAATATATAAAGATGAATTAAATGCTTAAAGATTTGTGATTTTGAATCATTACAACAACGAAAATTTGAAGATAGATATACAATACCAGCAGAATATACATTCATTAAGTTGGTCCAACAAGCTATATTCCAATCCTTGGCTACGGTCAAAGATACAGAATTTAAAAATTTGTATCTCTCTGACACGCAATTGAAAACTTAGATCAGAATTAGCTAACGAATATGAAACAACAAGAAAAAAATATTAACACGCGTGTGATGCAAATGAGAAAAATTATGTCTGAATGTAAAAATGAATGCAGTGTCAGTAATTGTGAAAGGAAAGTTATGGTAGCGAGCGTTTCTGGTGTAACGGATTGTGAAAATGAAAACAATCACAAAGTTACCTGTGATAATAAAAGTGGTAACATAATATAATATTTATTCAGATTTAGATTATTTTGAAAATAATATTTATTCTGATTCAGTCCTATAATTAATATGTTAAGTACTATATGCCGCAACTAATTATGAAGTCAGCCCTATAATTATCATCTTAAGTACTATACACCCCAACTAATAATGAAATCAGTGAAGAATAAGATTTTTATTTTTTATTCTGATAATAATATTTATTCTGATTATAATATTTATTCGGATAGTATTTATTATGTCATTTTGCTTTTAGTAGTATTTTAACAATTATGAGTACCACATGCCTGATCAGATTATAAAATCTGAGTGATTTTCAAAATTATGAGTACCATATAATCCATCAAATTCAATAATCAGTAGAGAATAAGATTTTTTATTCTGATAATGATATTTATTCTGATAATAATATTTATTCTCAAAGTAATATTTTTTTATCCTGATAATAGCATTTATTTTCTGTTTTTAGTATGATTTTAACAATTTTTAGTCATATATGCCCCATCAAATTATAAAAACTGACTGACTTTCATGATTTTAAGTATCATATATCCCATCAAATTATAAAATCTGGCTGAAATCTGAACGAGAATCAGTAAAAAATAAAATTATGTAGTAATGTATTTATTTGTTCTTTTTAAGGGTGAAATTATTATGTGATTTTTTTTATTTACTTTTGATGAGATCTTTTGGTATTATTTTGAGTACTGTTTACTCCATCAATTTGATGAAATTGTTTGACAATCTGATTTAATTGGGGTAAAACCCCCATCAATTTGATGAAATTGTTTGACATTCTGATTTAATTTAGGTAATATACCCATCAATTTGATGAAATTGTTTGATAATCTGATTTAATTTGGGTAATATACTTATCAATTTTTGATGAAATTGTTAGTTTATCTGAAATAATATTATCAACAATAAAACCAATAATGAAATTAATAAAAGTAACATTATAAATGAAATTGAATAATAATCTGAAAACAAATGGGTAGTATATTCATCAGTTTGATGAAAATGATTCAACATCTGAACAATTATGGGTAACGTGCCCATCAATTTGATCGAAATTGTTTGATAATCTGAAAAAGTCTAACTGATTACCATTAAAATATAACTGTTATGATATATTTATTTATTTATTTATTGACACAGTCAAGGATGAAGTTATTATTAGGTAATTTTTTTTTTGTTTTGTTTTCGATGAGATTTTAATTATTTTGAGTATGATTGTATCCCATCAATTATAAAATCTAACTGATTTTTTTGTTATTTTGAATATATTATACATAAATCTGAGTGAGAATCAGTAAAAATTATGTTATATATATATATATATATATATATATATATATATATATATATGTTGTATATATGTTGTATATATATATATATATATATATATATATATATATATATATTGTATTTACCCTTATCATAGATGTTCAAGTGATTGATTTTCAATCGTGATTCATAATCAGGGGAAATAATATATAATATAGCGTGCTAGTGCTATTTCTTTCGCTGGAATTACAGTTCGAAAGTTGACGCTACATTCAGGATTGGTTGAGCTTGATGATAACATTCTAGTTTTTTACTGAGTTGTGTTAACGACAAGCTGCTTTAGTAACTCGTTCGATGTTGAGATAATTATTATTATTATTATTATTATTAGTATCATTATCATCATCATCATTATTATTATTATTATTATTATTATTATTGTTAGTATCATTATTATTATTATTATTATTATGATCATTTAAACCGGGATTGGATTATATCACAGTCACTATTTCTTTTAAATCTTAAACATCTCTGTGAACTCATTATCAGCAATTTTTCCATCGCTTAGTTAATTTAGAATATGCTAAAATTGATGCGTTTAATTTTATTATATACTCATGTAATTTTGTATTTGTATACGTGTATATTTTTGAGATGATATTAAGAACAACATTAATTGTTGTTGCAGCTGAAACAAAAATTGTTACAATTGCTAGTGATGTAATGGTTATTGCTGATAGTAATACACTGGTTCTAGTGATAACAGCAGACGCTAAATAAACAATTATGTCAAAGACTAATATAAGCCTGCGAGATTTGTTTACTTTTAATGTATACTCGTCAACGATACTTTTTAATTTTGTTTGCCATTCACTTGCTAGATTGTATCTGTAATGTTGAACGTTGATTGGGTAGCTCATTATATTTTAAGTAGGTGGTAGTTTAGCAACTAATTCAAGACACTAATAGTACAACACTGGGTTGCGTTTTTCTTCCGGTTCCATCACGAATGTTCCCTCATTGTTTTGATCAAATACTAACACATATCTAATAAGCTCGTTAATTGGAACGTTGTGGTATTGTGGTAGATATCACGAATGTCGTAGTACCAAGTACCGAGAATCTGTATAAACCGGTAACCTCAGCACGATGTTTTAATGAATTTATTAAGTGGTGACCATAATGTTGATCCAGATGCTGACGTATATACTACATTGTCGGTAATTTTTGTCAGATAGCTTAATGTTGATGACTGGTGGATTTCCCAAAAAATCGTTAATGGCACTATTCATGTTTCTACGAACATTTAAAAACATTTGTACTTGATTAAAACATTCAGATGTAAATGTGGTCATTTCATCATTGATTGTCATTAACGAGTTCATCATTGGAATGTTGCTGTCATCGACATATTTCTTTGTTATTGCGTCATCGCTTGATTCTGGTTCTCCAAGACCAGTAATTTTAGTATTATTCATATTGAGTGAACCAGTCATTGTATCACCTGTGGCAATCAAACGATCATTGATCTCTGTTCTGATCATGTTGTTATTGCTGTCTACGTTTCCTTTTCTTACCACATCATCATCTGATTTTTGTTCTCTCACATTAATAATTCTATTTTTACACATAGTGAGATCGCCATACAAAATATCTCCATTTTTCTGATGCGTCCATCAATTACTCCTATGATTAATATAACTGATTCCTCTGATTTTTTAATTTTATCATTTTTAGTAATCTTATGTTACGTGTTTAGGCTCGAATAAACAGTAATACAAGAAAGAGTGAAAACAACAAACTTTTGAAAATATAATAATTTATTTCCCTGGAAACATAGTGTAAAAATGAAGAAAAAAAAAACTTACGCTTTTAAGCATCAGCTCAAAAAAAAATAATCCAAGAATATTCCACGACTAATATTTTAGAAGTCCTAGTAATAAAATGTTCTAATCTTTTCAAGTTCGAGTCACAACAAAAAATCCAAGATGGAAAGTTATGAAGTATGTTGTATCCCATTCAATGGTGTTGTCTACAGTTTATTATATATACACAATAATTAATCAAGCGGTCTTGGAAATCCCCAAAATATTTTTTAAGAAATGTCTTTGTTCAAGAGTTCTGTATGAACACAAATATTTTCAGAGAAATGAATTAATCTTTTAGAATCCGAAAAATTAAAATAAAATGCGAAATCTCAAAACTAGTCACAACAGAAGAAAACAACTTGTCATCAAGTGTTTAAAAGCCACCAAACTCTATGCTTTCTCTCTCCAAGCATCACTATTGATGCTAAGTATTTTGCAATTTCGGAAATGACTAATTGCAAAATAGAGGATCATGTCATCGTGCTTACACGTCAAAATCACGTAGCTCCTGTATGTCCTTAACAATAACCAGTCATTTTACTCCGAAAATATAAGTTATTTACTTGACCCTCAATCAGTGACAGTAACTAAGTCAAACATTGAAACAGTTTTTACAGTATTAGGTATTTAAGGAAAGATTAAGTTCAAACTGAATTTTCTGGAAAACATCAAATTCATAGTAAACAATATTAAATTATATTGACCTATAAAGAAAATAAAAGGTTCCAAAACCCCAAAATAATTGAATCAAATCAAACACACATTAAATCAAATATAAATTTAATCAAATACACGTAACAGTAAACACCACTAAGTTATCTTCTGTCATGTCTGTAACCCTCAGAATAAAATCTGTCAACGGGATACTTATCTTTAATCGTCCTTGTTTGTCTTGAAAAACAATGACTTCATGTTGGTCCACATTTGCAAGACTCAAAATATTAGCGAGTTCATCCTTGACCTCGAGAAGGGTTACATATTTAGATAAGTGACCCTGAGGTTTGTCCTGAGTCTTACTTGACGTTATATTTTTTCTTTTCCTGATATGGATATGCCATCCGATTCAGCTAATGTTTGATTTGCAGCTTGGTTTATTATTTTACTTGCAGACATAACTTTAGTGCTGGATAATTTTACAATTTTAATCGTGCTAGTCTATCCTTGATGCTTTACTAGCAACATCACCAACAGCATCAATACACTTATCAAGAACAGCGTCAATAACTTTCATTCCGAGCTGCTTTGCAATCGGTATTGCTTTTTGGGCTATCCTTATAAATTGACGCTGAACAACATTGCAGATTCCATCTCCGTAGGCACCATTATATGTAGTTATCGTGAATTTATTACCCTGACCATTACAGGTCGACGTTGAACATTATGCATAATCATCTTATTTTCATGTCACTGATCTAATTGTATGCCCTCTATCACTGTAATAATCATCAACGATTTCACTGATGAGAGACCAATAAACATTAATGCCCATGATACCGCCTGTAAAAAATCGTTGACAAATATCAGCTGCTTCATTACTGATTTCTGGGGAATTATTACTTGCTCGTTTTCCGCCAATCAGAATTTTTAGTCGCTCAGCATCAGCAAAGACGTTACTGGGACATGGAGTAATAAGACCACTTCTTTGAGTGATAATACCACTTCCAGTTGCTCCTTCTTCCCCACTTATTGGTTTATCTTCTCTTTTCGTCCATACTCTCAAGACTGAATTTTCCTTTCTGCTCTTGCTTTGACAAGTTGATTCTTCATTTCTTCCTCTTTTTGTTTCCTTTCTTGGATTACTTGTTCAATATACTCATCTACGTTCTGGTTAAAAATGTCAGACTGATTAATATCTTCCTTAGACCTGATATGCAGAGTAGAGTATTAGTGGCGACATGATATATATCCTTAACCCAAACAGATTTTTAAAAGGTTTTAACATATTCGGACTTTACTTACCTATCTATATCACGATATCTGAATGCGACAATATTAACTAACTTGTCTGGGTTAACGATATCGGCAATATATTCGGCTGAAATTTATTGATAATGATAGTTTTAACTTTAAGAGGAGGTTGAACATCAGGTTGTGGTTGAAAAGTTTGATGGGGTGGTGGTTGAGTTGCTTGAAGACGCCAGCAATATCAACAGGCAGTGTATCATGTGCTTTTTCAGCCGCCTTAGTTGCTATAACAATTTTCTTGGTTGGTTCAACAATTGGATTAAATAACTGATTGCAAACTCCACCTGAGACTCCTGGCGTACTTGTTGTTGCTGCTTTACATCATCACGAACATGTATATATTTCTTAATTGACTATAGTCTCTCACGAGGTAATCTAGCTGTGCAAGATTCCATTATTGATATAATAATGATTTAGTTACACATTAAAGCAGCAGGGTGGGTGCCACTAAAAATGAGTGTCCCGACGGGTAAACAAAAACACGTATTAAAATGTAGAACAAAATGAAGTAATAAAAAACTAACCCAATTAGAAAAACTTTCGTGTTTTGGAGGCTTCGGTTTGACATTATTACACTTATATTTTTCATATTTTTCATATGAAGCTTTCATTTTCATAAATGGTCTTTAAAACACGTGGTCAGTTCACCCTCTCTGTGTCAGGAAGTTTGGGAGTAGAAAGTCAAGATTTAGTGTGATGTGTTATGGCAGGTGTGAACTCCATTTAATAAAGGAAATTCAATATGCTCCCATTAACTATCCTCGAGGATGAATAACAAGACGACGAAGGCAATGAGTATGCAGTTAAAATAATTCTCCCTACAGTGAAGCTCACATGATGTTTCAAAATCCCATGCTCCATAGTAGGGGTGGAGTGGGTAAAGAAGAAAACCTCCGCCATCTCTCTGCATGCCCAGATGGAGTTGCCACATCATCTAGCTCTGCACACCATCCTTTCTTGCAGATTCACATATGATGAACACCATGGTCTTAATAATATGGTTGTGGCTTACAATTATTTTGACATCAACTCGGAAATTCAACCTTACTTTATGAACAAAATTGGTACAACATACTGTGCAATTACTCTACATATATAAAGGGCATTCATTCAATAGTGTTATAATACCAATCATAAGAATAGTGTCATTAACCCAATTGACTGAAATAAAAACTATACTTTAAAAGTAATGTGTGATATTTACATCCGCAACCTTGCAGAAACGTTCAAGATGGAAACTGTAACTTCAGTTTAGAAAACTATAAAACCGGCCGACTGAACAGTTTGCATCGACCATCATGATATGTACTTCCACATTGCGATTTTTCCTCTGTACAAAATGTTTCCAGTCCTCAGTCAGACAGGAAGTATTTCATTTCCTAGCCATGCAGTTTGGTGTAGCCTTTGCAACCAGGACTTTTACCAAAATCATGGGAGTAACAGATGTGCACTTGAGATACTAGAGGATTCCATTAATCCAGTCTTTGGATGACTGGCTATTACACAACATAAACCAACGATTCCTATGTAGGAAAATGACACAAATGGGACTGATTCCAAACCTAGAGAAATCAGAACTTGTTCCCTATCAAGATTACTTGTATGTAGGAATGAGTGTTCTTACCTCCCTTGACCAGGATGTAGATAATTAATTATTGTTTATTTATAGGTATGATGCGAAGTTTTGAACGATATCTGAGGTGAAACAGATACAATTGCAGCTTTGTTTATGTTCCTAAACCTTATATAGCTACCTATGTTTTACATGATTTTTGGAACCCTGACCATCCATTTTACCTCGCTGCTGTAACTTACGTGCGTACACCTGGGCCAAATGTGCAATGGTGTTACGTGCACCAGTTGGTGCTTGAAAGCTTAACTTAACTTAAGAAACTTAGTAACAGCCTTGATATAATTGGGGATTCCATTAATCCAGTATTTGGATGACTGGCTGTTACACAACATAAACGATCCCTATGTAGGAAAATGACCTGCTGTTTGTTTGTGGTGACACAGATGGGACTGAGAGAAGTCAGAACTTGGTCCCTAGCAAGGAAGGAATGAGTGTCCTTACCTCCCTTGCCTAGGATGTAGATAATTAATTATATTTTGTTATAGGTATGATGGGACGTTTTGAGTGATATCTGAGGTGAAACAGATTCAATTGCAGCTTGGTTTATGGCTCTAATCTTTATAAAGCAAGAGAGGCCATACAAAGTAAGGATAAAGATCCAAAGAAAAAGCAACAAACCCAAAATTGATGATGCTGTAACTGATGACGACAAAAAACTGTATGAATACTCGCTTTCGAGCCCCATCACACAGACAAGTTTGCTGAACACTTTATGGTTTAATAATACTTTTCACTCTGGGGTATGGGGATAGAGAGAAGAACACAGAAACATAATGTGGGGAGACATATCGTTAAAGCAGGATTGCGAACGTAAACTAGAATATTTAGAGTTTAACGAGAGACAGACGAAGACGAGGACTGGAGAGGACACAAAAGCAAGATTAATGAACAACCAAAGATGTACGCTATCCCAGTATTTCCAGATAGATGTCCAATAACTACCTACAAATGTTTTACATGATTTTTGTAACCCTGACCATCCATTTTACTTTGCCGCTGTAACTTACGTGCATGCACCTGGGCAAAATGTGCAATGGTTTTTACGTGCACCAGTTGGTGCCCAAAAGCTTTACTCGCTAATTAAAAAAAAATGGCTATGAATGTAAACGTGCCCGATATAGCTTCTAAACGCACTACAAACTCTAGCGTGAGAAAATATCAGTCAGAAACTAATATAATATAATTTTTCAGAAACTCAGGTTATACATATCACTGGCCACAAAATTCCCAACTCTCTCAACAACTACAGAAAACTTAGTAACAGCCAGAAATGTGTTATGTCAAGCACCCTTTCTTCCCAAAATTGTTCAATGTTCTCGTTGTGCCCCAGTTGAATCAAACATGTAGATGCAATCTTTGATGACAAATGATGCACTTACCAGCCAGATGGAATCATTTATCTGTCCACACATTATACCAAAATCAAATTTCCCTGTAGCAGATCATTCCACTACTAATAGCAACACTTGCCATATTTCCAAGACAGAAAATATAAATTTTCCAAGAAATTGTGAACTTGAAAATTCAACATGTGGTTATATGGTACGGTCTATATTTGGAGGGTCTTTCATACAGGGTGGTAATTTTGCAATCAATATTAACTAAAACACAAACATGTAACAAACAGTTTCACCACCTCCAAAGAGAAGGAGTCTTATATACAATAGTGACACCGATCTATAATCACCAGTGAATAACCCAAGCAAAGAAACTAGTGTTACATGTAACTTTTCGTTATAATAATAACCTATACTCTACAGTAGACGTGTGGGCTCAGTATCTTCTTCAGTTTTCATTCTTTACAATATAATTTTTTAAATTGGCACTATTTATTGTTAAGTTCATATAACATACATAAAATAAAAGTGATAATACCTCAATACTATGCAATGTTTTTTGCTGTTATTTTTAATTTTTTTTTGCTCTCGCATAAAAACTGTGTACTTGGGATGACACGGTCACCCCACAGTCCTCATTGACATATTTGTATTAATGCACAGTAAGTAAACATTTGCGCGTGAACTATATTGCACAGGTGACACGTTCTTTTTTTTTTTTTAAAGGAAGTTATTTGGTGAGAAAAAGAAAGCCTTGAGGGGCAAGCCTTGAGGGGAGACAAATAATATAACCCCTTGAATGGGATTTCCTTGTAGAGGTGCAAACCTCAACATAGATTTTATTATTTTCTGTCAACACAGATGTAATCTAGTTCACAACATCCCCCAGATTATATGCCTTTATGCTTGACTTGACTCATCTCAACCGATCGGTCCACAAGGCAAAGTTTTCATGCAAAGTTGCTGATTGTACTGCACAGGCTGGCGATGTTCGACATCTAAGGTAGATGATGCAAAGTGGAAAATCTGATGTGATTGGTGTGCCAGGAAATGTTGTTGCTGACCCTCTCTTGCTGCAGTAGTGGACATTCTTCTCTTTGTGAGGAGCGATCTTGTTCAGCCTATATGTTACAGAGCTGCCATTGCAAACACTCTTACATTTTCAAAGGTCAATCCTTTGATTAAAATCCTGACTTAATAGGATATTATAAAATATTTCTAACTACAGACACCAGTGTCTTGCTCGTTGGTACCAAAATGGAACCTTCCATGTGTTTTGTACACATTGTCAAAAACACCTTATGAAAATTTTACACCTAAAACTGGTACTTGATTGAGATTAGAGAAGAAGCAAGCTAATTGATTTATCAGTTGAGGGAAGATGTTTTCATTTCAGTGGAAATTATGATCCATTTCCCTTTTATATCAATATGGTGTCCTTGCCAAAAACCAACTTCCATTAGTAAATCTCCAGTCGGAGTTACATCTATGCTATGGATCATCATTGTAGACTTCTTTGCCCAGTTTGAGCATTTAGATTCCTTTTAGCATCTGGTAAAGGGAGAAGGAAGGGTAGGCACATGCTTTGTCTACCATTAGGCTGTTCAATTGATATTTCAGTATCTTGATGGATGTCATAGTCCACAAAATTAAGGATATTGCTACTTCCTGGGCATATTGCACCCATTTATCTGTAAGTTATACGAGGGCTGCATTTTGGTCTTGACTCATAACCTTCTTTGCTATTCACTTTTGGTCATTAGCAAACTAGAGCCAACATATTTTCTCTCTGGGTCTGATCATTGCTGCAAAAAACGCGACCCAGACAACTGCCACCCTTAACTAAAGTTGACGGCTTAAATTAGAAGGTGATTAATTTTTCCACATTTTCCTCTTTTCACAGTCCATCAGACACCATCCTTACTGACACATTCAGCTTAATAATAGTGACAGGTGAGCTATTACTGATGTTTTCTATAGTTGTTTTATGGAGTAATACTAATTTTAATCATGTAATAATTACCTGTCATGATTGGATGCCCTGCTTCCATCCCACATTGATACACTTCGTTAACCAAATGGCCTGAAAAGACTGGATGCTCTGTAGAGCACAAGCTGAATATATATTTCAGACTGTTTTTGCACATTTTTGGAACTCTGTGGAACAGGAAGTTAGTGCATTTAGCAAGGATGAGGTCTTTCCATTTGGAAAGGAAAAGCTTAATAATAGTGGCAGGTTAGTATCATATAATTAAAATTAATTTTCTCCCCAAAAACTAAATATTCATATAATCCCATTATAAAAGCAAATGTTAGGATACATATGGAGATAATACTAACAAGCAGAATGCCCTTAATTTTGTTTGGAAATTGAAATCCTTGAACTTTGAATTTTGATTATTTTTCAAATTGAGTTGAGTTCTGATTAATTAAAACAATTAATAAACGTCCAATTTTACCATTAGGCCCTTAAGTGTGTCTGCTAAGTAACACATGCCATTTCAATGGCTTCGTACAGTAGAAATGCATCTTCCCCAAGCTGAAATTAACATGATCTTTTGATGCTATTTCTAGTCCTTGATTTCAGTAAATATCAGCTGAAATCAGGCCTTTATTGGGCAGAGGTCATTTCATTTTCTAGAAGGGAAAAAGTGTATCATGGTTGTAAAGAACATTCAAGATCCATCATTTAAATGGTCCGTCCCTTACAGGACATTAAATCAATCTTCAGCTAGTTGAAGATTCTGCATATTCAGCCTTGTGTCTCAGCTGTTGTTATAAGGACTAAACACATGGTTAGCATTTCAATGTAAATTCTGTATTTTCAGCTTTTTTTTGTATTTTAACATAAGCTTTTATCAAGTTGGAACTTACTTATTCATATCTTAGATGCTTAATTTGTCTTAGGAACAGTATTATCAATTTATACTTTTTGAGATAGGCTCAGCAAGGTGTCCCTGAAGTTGGTGCATTCATTATGATTTCGTTGGAGTAAAAGGCATACAGTTATTACAAAAGAAATTGATCAACCTTTCTAAATATACGTGTACTGAATATACAAATTATTTGTCTAATTATGCATGATGAAAATAAAGATGACTGATCCTGCAGATTGTATCATTCTTGATATATTGGTCTTTCCATAAGTGGTGTTCATTCACTGGATGTTCAAATGTCAATTAGTTATCTTGATCAGGGCATCTACGTAGCCATTGACATGCATGTTGATCTACACTAGTGATTTGTAGGTATTTATCCCTTTCCTGCAGAGCGATATAGTGGAGTGAAAGTGGACATTACATCCTCCACCACAAAATATGGGGTTTTGAAAAATCGCATGAGCTGTACTGTATCGCAAATCATGAAATGTGTAAGTCAAGTGTCATGTATCTTTAATTCATCTTGACTTGTGTATTTGAACTTTGTGATAAAGGTTACAGATTTTGCCTACATGACTATTTTCATGCTTTTTTTGTAACTGATTTTTTAATATTTGTAAGTTGTAAAAGATGTTTACTACAATTTAAGTTCAAGGCCTGGCCTTGATTATGAATTAGTGAAATGTTTCATTAGAAATTATCAGTTTTACAGTATATTCTGCTGCATCATAGGTCAGGTGACAGCTTGTATATAAATAGAGGTTTTGTAACTAAGTCTTCGTGCCTGTTTAATATCAGTCTGTGGAAATCTGTGATCAGAATTTGCTGCTGAATTCATATATAATTTAATATGAATGTGTTTGAATTATTCTTTGGAATTACACTGTGCTCATTGACATTTTGGACTTAAACATTAATTCGGGAATACATTCAAAGAGATTCTGAATTACATCATAGTAGTTCGTCAAGACATTCAGGACTATTTTAATTCATTTGGAACATTATATGCTTGTGATAGGACATTTATATTTATTTAGGACTTAATTCACAATACCGTGTCTTTTGAATTTTTCACTTTTTACTCTAAGGAAAAAACTATTTGTTGAATTTTATTTTGTTTGTTGGTTTTACTGTCTTGTTACTTATTTTAAGACCATAGAGTCATAGCACGAGAGACATTTTTGAAATTAGATTTCAGACTATAGTTCTGATACTTTAAGAACTGTGAGAAGTATTTGACTTCATAATGCACTTTTTTTCAGTAGGAGATATTCTTATTTAGTTTTAATCACATTTAGCTTCATTTTAGCAGATATGCTAATCTTTTATAAAACAAAATAGTATCCGTCAACGCAAATATAGTAATACTTATGTCTGTCCATTCTTTCTTCCAATGGACACTTACGAACAAGTAGTAGCAGGTAAAACCTTCGAATGAAACTTGTTCTCAAATATTTTGACTTTTTCTGTTTCTGGTCGATTTTTGAAATAATTATGTAACATGGCTGTTTTCAAGCACCTGTTGGCAAACATTTTACCATTTACCCTAAAATATAAGGTTTTTCTTGGTTGTCTAGAATTAGGAATTGATTTTTATTTTTTTACATTTGATTAAAAAACACATTAAGTATTTTCACCCAACTTCTACCTTGTATTGTTTAAATCTTAACTATTTTGCAAAATTTGGAATAATAGTGCCTAGTTTCTTTCAAAACTTGTACTAGAAAATCTGGACCACTGGTCACCAAATAGATGTTATAATAACAAAGACCTGGTCCAGCTGCCAAAACTGTACTACATATGGGTCACAGTTGAAAATAAATTTTAAAAATCTGGGTCATTGGGCTAAAAGGTTTACTAAAAACCCTAGTCACCTATCGTTTGCTTGTTGTGTGAGGCACTGTTTTTTAAAACTGTACACCTCTGGCTGCCAGTCTCCGAATTCCACTTTTTCAGTCCATTGACCTCGGTTTATAAGAGAGTGAAGCAGTCATGAAGACCAACACCAAATATACATACGATAAGAATCAAGCACCTATCCCCAAAAATGTTATATAAATAAATGATACAACACAGATTTTAAATAGATTAGTGACGCCTCTTTGTTCTGCAGCCAGTTTTAGTGCACAATTAGATACAGAAATCACAGATCCAATTTTGAAATAGAGCAGAAAAAGCATATTTTATCCCTAGGCCATTATATATTTTTAATAATTACTCTTAGGTTTAAATTCATTGATAAAATGCAAAGACATCTATCAGTCTCTGATATGAAACTAATACAACCATCAGACTAGACAGCATATTGTGCAATAGTGGACATTGGAAGTACTTATATTGTATATCTTGCAAATGTCCTATTAACATCAATCTATAAGTTTTGCATATACTTCCAGAAATAAAAAAAACACAGTATGAATGAACGATAATATTATCATCTTCATCTAGGGTAAATTGATAAGTTACTATAAATATGTTGGTAGGAATAAGGACAAAATAGATGAATATGTAGGAAATAAAACAATTATGTCCTAAAATGAGATGGGGCCACTTTGTGTTTTATAATATTCAGTTAATAAAGATGACAAAACAGGATGGATTAGCTCTTTCAACAAGTTTGCAGTGGATTAACAGAAGATGGAGTATTCACTTCTATGTGATAGCTATATTAGAAGGGCAAATACAAAGCCAAAAATCTGTTATTGAGTCTGAATATACCATTTAACCCTTTACCTCATACAAGCGTCTTTGGACGCCTCTACTCCATTCGCATGGAAGCGCCTTTTGATGCCTCTGCAAGATTCGCATAGAAGTGCCTTTTGACGTCTGCTGTAAACATCAGCCATTTTGAGCTAGTTTTCGTAGCGCCACCTTCGGGGAAAACCCCCCATTACATACTACATTCATTTCTGCGAATGACAATCACGTCAGATCACGTGGTCGCTATTCATGCACTGGTCGATATCTGCTATTTAAAGTAACTGGGTTGTAATATCCACTCTCCAAAATGGCAGCCGCGGATTTCATTCAGTACATACGAAATTTTCACGATTAGAATAACAACCATGAAAGATTCAATAAATTAGGTAAAGGCTCTGATATTAATGTAGGCAGCAATTTGTTTTTATAAATTATCAAATTCAGATGACTTAGTGATATAGACGCACACGAAAACCTTGTAAATTTCGAGTATCAGAAATGGCAGCTACGGTTGGTCCCGCGGTCTCACGGACATGACGGTGAACGAGTTCTCTCAAGATTTTGAAGCACATAAAAAAATTCTTCTGTGGAAAATAATTACACAGCTATAACAATCAGACATTACTCTTAAATTTGTCCACATATAATATATGTGTACCAAAAATGTAAAATGGTTAAAATTGTTGTTAAACGTAACATACACTAAATTGCTTAACAGTTCACAGGCAGGATTTCATTCAGTACTTACAAAGTTTTCACGAGTAGAATCACAACCACGAAAGATTCAGTAACTAAGGTAAAGGCTCTGATATTTATGTAAGCAGCAATTAGTTTTTATTGATTATCAAATTCAGATGACTTAGTGATGTAGACGCAGACGAAAAACATGTAAATTTCGAGTATGGAAAATGGCAGCTACGGTCAGTCACGCGGCCTCACGGACATGAAGGTGAACAAGTTCTCTCATGATTTTGAAGCACATAGAATATTCTTCCGTGAAAAATAAGTACACAGCTATAACAATCGGACTTTACTCTTCAATTTTTCCATATGTAATAGATGTCTACCTAAAACGTAAAATGGTTAAAACTGCTGTTAAACGTTAACACCACTACATTGCTTAACAATTCACAGGCATGCCTATGCGGATGCGGTCTGCTAGGTAACAGGTGTTCTATTTATAGCGTGCTGCACTTGGTCACTATGCTCTATGAGGTAAAGGGTTAACACACTGCGATAAATGCATCGATATTTGATTTTACGTGAACTTAATTATCTATCAGTTTTCAATGCAAAGTGTTTCAGTCAAATTCCTAGTATCTGTTTGTTTTTATTTATTCTCAGATCCTCCTGACAGTCTCCCCGAGATTGATGGGCGAATCAGTGGATCAAGTTTAATTGTCATAGAACATATATCACAGTCATTGACCTGTAGAATAATTGGAGGAAACCCCCTGGCCAATCTCTCATGGATCTGTTTGGGTCATATTGGCATATCAATAACATCTGGACAAACTGTTGTCTCAGAGATAATCTTAGATGTTGACAGAAGTGCTCAGGATCAAAGGTGTACCTGTCGAACCTCACACCCAGCAGACAGAAACAAGGATGTTTTTGTCTTGTTACAAGTGCACTGTAAGTATTATATTTGTAATATTCATCATTGTGTATAGAAAGCTACTTTGAAGATTCGATTTTCATTGGATGGTTAAGGTCATAGTCACATACATGTTACTTTACTTGGCCAAAGCGAGATATGACACTTCTCCATTACGCTCAAAATTGAACTGCTGCTTTTTTGTATACCATAAATAGCTAATCTATTCCTGTATAAATGTTAAGCCATAACTGCTGAATACAAAGGAATTAAAATTTCAGTAGACAAAAACAAACTGAAGGAATAAATATCATGAGGATGAAACATATTTGAACATATGATAAAGATGGGGGATGTAATTGCATCTAACTGCACAAGGAAATATTTCAACTTGACATATATAACTAACAATCTTGTTGTGATAACCATTTCAGGCTGTCTCTCAATCTGTCTTTCATATAAACAAAGGTCAGTAACCTTTGTGTATTCATCATTGTCTTTGTGTAGATCAGTTACCTGATTCAGGAGCTATGTCTCTCCAACTCTGTCTTTGTGCAGTTTCATCTATTTCCCTTGCAATTAAGGACATCGTTTGCTGCACATAGCTTAGAAACAATTCACCCTACAGTCTAATCAGGAATGCATGTATATATGTGGAAAACAGACTTCATGTGGACTATCAACACACTTAGACCTTCCAGTAATGTATATTGTCAGAGCACAGATAACAATGTCCACTCATTAGAATAGTATGTTATATACACCAGTAGCCTACACAAGCAGGAAACTGTCTCTTCTTGTGTTTTGGTGACTGCAGGTCCCAAGCAAAGACATTACGGCACACTAGGAAATGTGCCATCTTAGTAGGGATGTTGCTCTAAATGCTTCCAAGGTTATTCTAGAGTACGGTAAGTTTCGCAGGAAACAGAGACACTCTTCGGTAGTTTTACTCCTGCTTGTGCCATCGTAGGAACTCACCAACCCACAACACCTCGTCTTTGCATATGTTGCTGGTCTGCTGATAAGGCCAAGAAGTGTGTTGTTTCAGTCCGTCCCTTGTGTCCCTCTCAAACATTTGTAAAGAGGTTGCAACCCCTAGAGTCCCAGAAGTTATTTTGTCATTTCCTTGCTAGATGTGTTGGCCATATAGGCAAAGGCATGACGTCAGTTGGTTCCTCCATTTTTCCTAATGACGAGTGGCATCGTACGAACTTGCTTCTGGGTTTTCATTGAGATTTGATGCTGGACAGAGCAAGCCAGCCTTATTAAAAGCTTCACAAAACAAGCATGTCTTGGCAACAGCTTATTATAGTAATACTTCATTCTCTGGGCTTACCAAAGCAAGCATAAGCTGGACATTGTAAGCCAGCCTTAGCAGAAACTCAATATTTTATTCCTGTCATGGAAGTTGCACAATGCAATCCGGTCTTGGTGGAAGTTAAACTGAGCAGTCTCAGCTTGGAGGGAGAATGATCTAACTTGGTTGGGCATTTTGTGGCACAGCAATGGGAGTGGGTTATTTAGTGTTGAGGCAAATGGAGTAAAGTGCATTGCCCAAGGACACACCACAGTAGCTGACACATGGTGGTCTGATGGTAGGATTTGAACCTGCAGACTTTCAGTTGTTTGTTTGACACTCTAACCACTTGAGCTGCCACAGCTCCTGGTGGAACCCTGGCATAACAAGCCTGACTTGGCTGAGATTTACCATTGATGGAATCTTAACACAACAATCCTGCCTCGTGTAGAATTCGTGGATGCCCCCTCTAAATCCTTCCCCATATAGATGCATACATGCATTTGGCATATTTATTATTTTGTTTTTCACTAAATTACGCCTTACGCTTGCTGGTGTATGGTTTACACATTTTCAGCGTTTCCCTCTCCCAAAAATATAAATAAGTTCTTTTCTCATTTTTATGAATATTCCATTAATTCTGCAGAGATCATAGTGTAGAAAAGAATGTTTCTGTCTTTCTATGACATAAGGATATATTTGTCCATAGACGTGCATACACTTTCCTAACAGTATTAATATTTTCTATTTATTGCAGCCCTACTATTTCCAAGAAACATGCTGGTTTCCACTTTCAAAAATTTGACCTCAGATTCTTTGTAATGATTCATGTTTGCTAGACAACCAATACATAGTATGCTAAAGTTCATGACAAATGGCTTTTGTACAAGAATTCAACAGTCCTCTTTGTACTTTCCTCAAACTATCCTTTTAGTATATTTATAAGGATTGTATGGCTTAGTTGGGCCCATTTTCTAATTTTTAATCTTTGCATGCTGATTCATTCTTCTAAGTCATATTTGGTACATAACCAGTCTGTAAGTATCTGGCACTAAAAGTCCAATTAAATTTGATTTTAGTCGATGAGTGTGTTAGGGCAAATATGTTTTTCAAATAATTTCAAAGCTTGGTTAAAAAAGAAAAAAGTAAGAAAAAATCCCATGAATCCTCCAAAGATGAATACATGAATGACATGTTACAGCATTCCAATTAGGGCAGCATCACACCCATTGCAGCCTGAGTACAAATAATTTTAATATTTGGTGCTAAAAGTCATAAAATGGATTCTAGTCAGTGTGTTGGTTAGATACTTTGACAGCAAGAAGGGCAAAGTCAGGAGAGTTTTTATTTCATTACAGTAGATAATTCCACTGGAGGAAGCATTTTGATTTGCTTGATACTGTTTTAAGAAACATAGGTTGGCAGAACTCAATGCGTTTTCAGCTGATACTGAATTCATAAAGAGTTGCATCCTATATTTTAAAAAGGTCTCCATAAGTGCCCATACCAGGTTGTCCCTGCCATTTGATGCACCTTGTTGACAATCTTACTGTTGGTGCAGAAGCAAGAGAATTCACACATAATTCTAGTCTTGAAGGTTAGAGATTATTATGCTTAGCATATGCCTATGATTACCTGCTCCAGAAATTCCCATATGGAGATGAGATGCTTTTAAATGCTTCATTTGCTGATGTAACTGAGAGGCACTAAAACAACTTTAAATGTGTAAGATTCTTTGTCAAAAGATATCCCTTTCTATTGCAACCCTTCTCTGCCTTGGATCATCTGGAAGGAGAATTCTAGAAGCATCAAGTTGGCATCTGATCTGACAATATTCTTCATACTGACAGAGTTGATGTGTAGTGTCACCTTATTTCCCAGCTAAAAGACCCAATCACTGGAATATACAAGTTTCCTCTTTGTCAGGTTATGAAAGGAATATTGGTTCCGTACCATTCTAATGCTGGCTTTGAGAGATTGTTAAGTATGTTAACAAAACTAAAACTGAATTTAGATCCAAGCTCAGTAACCCAGTAATTTTTGTTACTGGTGTGCGAAACATTCATGGTCTACGCTCGTACAAAGTGTTTTCAAATGCAACATGACAGGCTGTTGCTTTCTAAAGTTAAAGCGCTACGTATGAAAACTTGAGCAGTAAATTATGTTAAAAGACCATATGGGTAAAACGATCATTTTGTACAAATGTTGATTTAATTTTTAGCATGTTACATGTAGATTCCTCTTTTTCTGCTGAGATTACTGTTTTTGTCCACTTGGATAAAATTTTTCTCCTCGTCGATGGTTTTGTATTTATGTAGATGGCTGGCTGGAGCTTAGGATATGTCCCCTCAATAACTGTCTAAACATCTGAAGGCTTCAATTTAAGTTTTAATTTCAAAATGAGGTTTGTCTGGTTTTCTATACTAAGTATCCAATAGTCTACATATAAATGGGTGTTCTGTGCCAATTTTGTCACTGCGTGAAATTGAGTGGTCTAGGATGACTCCGTTATAACATAATATTATGGTGGTGGTGGGTTCTGACTTAGTGTGTTAAGGCTATGTTAATTGTATAGCAAAGATGTCAGAGGATATTCCTCCTTGATGGCCTGGGACGTGGGATAGACTTCCTACGTTTCCAGTAGTGAAGGGGATGACTTGTCAGAGGTGTTAAAGCATGTGAAGGAGGCTATAACGTATGTGAATAATGATTTGAGTTACATGCCCAAGATAATTGTTTCCGAGGACACCGGAGTATGAGGAGGATGAATGGATGAATCGTAATCACAGTCATTGGAGACATGTGCAGAAATATAAGCAGCATCAAATACATTAAAACATTTTAATCTGTCTCCATTTGTGGAGATGAGTTTTTCAAATCTGAACAGGTGCTGGCTGTTGTTTCTTTTTGGTTGTATTTCCAGCTCGTAGAAAGAACCTTTGGTGGGTTCTCCCAACATACATTTAAGCGTATATGTGACTGCCATAGTTTTGGGGATAGTATCGACAACAGATACTTCTCGTGTCCAGTTATGTGTGTATCCCATTCTGAAGGTGTTTGTATATGCTGATTCTCACGTAGTCTCCTACTTTAAAGATTGCTCTAAAAATAAGGCATATGTGACCTGCTGTTTTCTATCTACTGAACATGCTTCTGTTGGAGTCGTTTTAATGCTGCTGTTATGTATATTTATTTTAGTTTAAATTTGTTCATTAAATGCTATTGTAATGCAACATTATTTACTGGTATTGACCATGTCCAAAATTGAGTTCATTTTTGCTTGTCCTGATTGACTATTTTTTATATTTCATTTATCTAAACAACTGAACGTAGCTTCAGTAGATTATATGAGCTGATTGACTGAGTTATTATTCAAGTAAACAACGCTTGCTTTAATCTGTCTCAGAGTAAGGATCATTGAGTCAATGTCATACATGAACTACCTGATATTTATTATGTGTCAGCATACTTCTATTTTGTCCAGAAGAATGAACCCTTGATCCACATCTGGGAATCTGTTTTGTGCTTTAATCAGTCGTGTAACTGATGTTATGATATATGTTAGTTGGGCTTATCATATAAATCTTTCTTTTGTATGGAGGAATTGTTATTTATATCTGATTTAATTTATATTTATTTGTAATTTTATTGATTGTCAGCTTTAAATTTGGTTTATTCTAGTATATGCTATTATAATATAATCTTGTTTACGTGATTTGGATTTTGTTTTAAGAAAATGGTTTGACCTTGATTCTTCAGTTGTAAATACCTAAGGCTGACCTAGTTCCTGGCCTGACCGCTCCGGTGGCCTAGTGGTTAGAGCATCCGCCTCAGATGCGGGAGGTCGCGGGCTCGATCCCTGGCCGAGTCATACCAAAGACTTACAAAAATGGTACTAACGGCTGCCTCGCTTGGCGCTCAGCATTAAGAGATTAGTGTTAGGACCGGTCTGCCCGGTGTCAGGATAATGTGACTGGGTGGGACATCATGCTACATGTCTGTGACATGATGCCCCAGTGCTAGACATCACTATAAACTGCCACATTGCAGACATCGTAGTGATATGACTGAAAAATTGTTAAAGCTACGTTAAAAATCAAAATCACATCACAAAATCACAGTTCCAGGCCTTAATTCAAAATTAATAACAGCCCCGTGAACAAGTCCTTATTTTATTTTTATTGAGAATAATAAGGGCATGATCGAGACTGTATTGGATACGTGATCTGAGACTTGTAAATAGTTTTGGTGGAGTAAACAGTTTTTCTTTAATTCATAGGGTAATATGACTGGTTTTCGTCAGGGTCATGTTAGGAATATGTGATGTAAACAAGGTCGCGTGACCCTCAAATGAGCATATTTTATGCAGTAGGTATAGTTTAATGCAGATGCTATGATAAAATTTTCTCAGTCTGGGATTTTACTTTACAATGGAAAGTGTTTGTTTGTGACCAGTTTTCGAGATTTCTAGCTACAATTTTCTTCAGATGATTTAGATTTTAAAAGATTAATTAATTTCTCTGGAAATAGTTTGAGTGTTCATACATAATTCTTTGACAAAAATAGTTTGTCAAAATTTTCTTTGGATTTCCAACACCGGGGTGTGATTTCTTGTGTTTCTACAAGGAACTGTAGATAAAACACTATACAGACTACATCAAACGTCATCGTCTCCCATCTTGGATTTTCCTAGGACTCAAACTTGAACTCATTAGAACATTTCATTGCTTGGACTCTTAAAATTTATTCGTGGATTATTCTTGGATTACTTTTGCATTTGATTCTTAAATCCATAAGTTCATTTTTTCATTTTTACATTGTTTTTCCAGGGAAATATATTATTTTGTAAAGTTTACAAAGCTTGTTGTTTTCTCCTTTTCTGTGTTGCTGTTTATTAGTGCCTAAACACGTAACATAATGTTTTCAGAAATTACATTGGAACTAACAAAATTTATGATTAACAAGTATTAGTGCGATGAGTGAAGTTGTTTCTATTATAATATTAGCACATCAGATGCTTTCCATATATTATTTTTAAATAACACATGAATGACTTGGTTGTTTTTATTATTAACAGAGAGAGAGGGGGATTACTTTGACATATTGTATAATTCTTGATGAAGTTGATACAGTCTCTGTAATTTAGGAAAAATGGTTCTATGTATATTTATGTCAGAAAATGTGAACTGACCCAGAAAAAAGTGATAGCTTGACATAAATGCTGGTGGTATACAATGTAGCAATCCACATTAGCAAATGCATTTGTTTTAAGTTTTCTCATGGTCCTGCTCTCCAGCATTTGCTAGCCAAACCAGACATTATTTTATTATATAGTTCTTCAAAAGCTGGTAAATATTTTTGTCATCATCAAAAGATGCACACATTAATAAAATACTGTTATGTATATTTGATTTAATTGTTTCCTTGTTAGGTTTGATTTTTTAACTCCATTCCATGTTATTGCTAAGCAATTTTATTCAATGGTTTTGACATTGTCCAGAAATTTAAGTCAGTTATAGACAACTAATAATAGAACCTCTGTGTCTAATGCTGACCTAATACATGACCTTGATTCAGAACCAATAGTTTCTAGTGAACAACTTTTAATATATATTCTTTCTCAGATTATGATTCCTGAAAATGGAATCAAGGCCATATCTGGCCTACGTGTCAAATAACATGTATCAGTTATGTTTTTACAGAGGATTGACCCATATCCAAGAATCTATTTTGTGTTGTAGCTAAAACTTTTATCAGTGTTTTGAGAACTAATAGTGTTTAGTGCCGTAACACTTGAGAAGTTAAAGTGTTTTATGTTGTGAACAGTTTTGAGCAATTTTATTTTCTTAAAATTTTTTGGATTTCAAGATTATTTGTCCTTGGAAATACTAGTGCTCTAAATTAATTCTTGGACAAAGTTATTGAGTGTTATACAGAATTCAAATTGGAATATTATCTTCTGTGATTCAACAAAGAACTGTTGAATCTTGAATGCACGTATTTATTCAAATCTGACTGTTTTATAGATGACCTCACAAATATATTTGCCTTTACTAAAATCAAGTATCATTTCTTGCAGGATATAATTGTTTTTACCTTAGTGATGCTGTAAAAGAAAGAAGAATATATATTGATTTAAATTTGGATTTATTGTACTATGACTGACATAATGGCAACATCACTTTTCTTGTAAACACAATATGTAACAATATTCAGTAGTCCTCCTAATATTATTAAAGCTTTTTATTGGAATGAACAAGGTAGTAGCTAATTTGACAATCACGAAAAACTATGGGATATATTATTGCAGTCCCAATATAAATCACTATTGATGTACATTAGCGATCAACGATGTACATTTACTTTAAAGTAATGTTCTCAATACAGTTAGCATAATGTTCTTTTCTTAGAATGTATTCAAGGCAAATATTTAACAGCGCGAACTCCATTTAGCAAGTTTTATATTCAGCTTTTTTCCACTGATGTTCTGCTTAAGTTAATGAAAAAAGTAAGTGTACTGTTTAACTCTGCTTCAATTATTCAATTTAATTTAATATTAACAAATATACTGGTCTGGCACACCATACACAATAGCTAAACATTACTCATAGCCAGTAGAAGTGAAGTTTAGCTACCCCAGTTTAGTTACTCAAATATTATTTAAGTGTATATTAATTTGTGTATTATATCTAGTTTATTCATGATCTTCACTCAAATGAGAAAGGAAAGAAAAACAAATATCGACAATTCAGAGTAATGAAGTCACTGTAAGGTAAATTTTGTGGCTAGAGTATGATACTAGCCCACAGTGTTAGTGATGATTTCTCAGATTTATTTTTCTAGTTGACTTGATTCATTTTGACAGAAAGATTTTTGTTACTGTATTCAGAAAATATTTCAGCTGCTTCCATGACTATATCTTTATTATTTAGCAATTACATGGCAAGTTTTTAGAAACTGAATGTTTAGTGTGTTTATTGGATTTGCAAAGTTCACTCAACTATTTTAGAAACAGTGCCAAGAGTTTCTTTACTTATTGAAAGTTTTGATGTTCTTAAAACAAGCTGTACTATTTCCTTTAAAGCAACACTGTTCCAGTTTATTTCAAGAGCTGTATTAGCAATTCACTGAGCATAAAACATCATTAAAAGTCAAAATATGGATCATGAGTCATGATTGCATAATCTAAAGATTATCAGTGTTAGGTAAACGTGAATCAATATGTAAATTTGTTGTTGCATTAGGTAAGGTGGGTGACCACTGACAAAAAATTCTGATCTCAAATAATTTACTTAACTCTTGATAATAATTGTGTGATACCTTACTCTGGTATTCTGGAAGTATGGTTTGTACATTTTGTTTGCAGATGCTCCTGATGTCAAAGTGACACTTACTGGGTCCAACCAGCAGAATCAGACAGCTATACTGATTTGTGAACCTCAAGGTGTTCCTGCAGTGTACACATTCTATGCATGGGTCCACATGTGGGAAGATATGGTGATCATGATGGGGTTACATGGAAAGACCAGTGCCAGTCAGAGCATACTAACTATAGACAGATTGTCCTTGGAGAACATGGGTACCTACTTCTGTACTACCAACAATGGAATCACTGGAATAAATGGGCATATTAACCAAACTGGGTCTGAAAAACTAACTGTTACAGGTATAAGTTACATTACATACAAGTAATGAAAATCAATTTTAGGGTATAATTTTGTGCAGTGCCCAAGCTACTGAAATATCAGACAATATCTAATTATTACAATTTGGAGCAACCACACAACAAACAAATTGCTAACAGAGATACAAACAATTGTAACAGTTTTACTATTTTTCAGTAGTTGAACTTTCATTACTAACTTATAAACATGTAGCTCATTGTTCATGGTACGAAATTAAAAGCCACCTATGCACAAACTATGGTACTGTCATCAGAAGTTTTTAAAAATAAAAATAATTTATACAGAATGTGTCAAATCAAATAATCCCTTTTATATGTTAGTAGTATGGTGCTGCAGTTTCATTTTCTATACAACAATGATAATCTATTCTTAAACTGTAAATGGGTCATTTTTGCAACCAACTACTTCGAAGTTAAAATTTTTATACCATTGACAAATTCGTGTGCACTATGTTCTCAAATTGCCGTTCACAGTATCCATCCATTCTTCCAAATCTTTGTTCATCTATACATCTGATTACAGTTTAATTTCCACATTAACTTGACCTATATGCAGTATACTGTTAGCAAACTTAGTGTATGGCTTATGCTGTGGCAGGCAAGAAGTCTGTTGATTATAGGGTCAAAAAGGTCAAAACTAGTTAGATATAAGTTACGGAAGATTTAAAAAACAGTATGTTGTTTGTGCAACACTTGAAGTGTATGTATGTTGATAGCCAGAAGTTGATTTTACCTTATTCATGATTTTACATGTTAATCTGCTTTGCAACCTGCCGGGGCTGTTCCATTAAAATTAACATGAGACCGGGGAAAAGCAGTGTTGAATTTGGGTAACCACCTGATGATGTTATTAAGAGCTTTAAGGTCGCACCAGTATAATTTATTTAATGCTAAAATATCCGAACAATAGATTCTTTTTTCTATTATTTAAAAAAGTGTGACAGCAAATTGGGATGTTTACAGTATATCAGAAAAGAAAAGATTCAGATCATTGTTCTTTTTCCATAAGCTTTATGTACACAATATATATTGGTACGATTATTCCAAGAAAATGTATTTTAATTTGTATGAAATTGTACACAGACATTTGTACAAATACATTTTGTCATAAAAAAAACACAATAAACCAGTAAGTGCTATCATACGTGATGATATTTGTCCATCGGTGTCGATGAGGACCATTTGATGTCATTGATTCACTGGGGTTGGGTCCGGAGATGGCTGATCAGTCCATTCCGGTCCTGGAAAAGTCTGTTGCAGTAGGGACATGGATGTTCAGGTTGCAGAACTGCTGTTCCTGGATTTGCGTAAATCCGTTTCCAGCGTCCACCAGTCTTTTCTTCTCAAAGGCTGTCATTCCAGTATTGACTTGACTGCGCCAAGCAGATCGGTTAGCAGAGACACACTCCCATCTGTCTGGATCAATGCATATGTTCTCCAGCGAAGCCTTGAAGGTGTCCTTGTACCTCTTTTTTGACCACCATGAGATCTTTTGCCTTGGTGTAGCTCTCCATACAAGACCTTTTTAGGTAGGCGTTCTACCGGCATGCAGACAACATGGCCAGCCCATCGGAGTTGTGACTTGCACAGCATAGTGTGGATGATTGTCATGCTGGCCTTAGTAAGCACCTTCGTGTTCGGTACCTTGTCCTGCCATCTGATTTTCAGTAGTTTTCTCAGGGAGCTCATATGGAAGTGGTTAATTTTTTTTAATATGGCAGCTATACACAGTACGTGTCTCGCAAGCATAGAGGAGGGTGGGAGAACAACCGCTGCGTAGACTTTGACTTTGGTGGCAGGCATGATGCCTCTCCTATGCCAGACATTTGAGCGGAGTCCGCCAAATGCTACGTTGGCTTTGGCAATCCTGGTGTTCACCTCATCGTCTATCTGGACTGCTTGTGAAAGGTGCTGACGAGGTATGTGAACCTATCTACATTTTTGAGCTTTTGGCTATCGATAGTGATGAATAATTCCAGGTAATCTCCAGGAGCTGACGGATGCAGAACCTCGGTCTTGCTGATAGAGACGGTGAGTCCGAAGTTGGTGCACACTGTATAAAAAAGGTCCATGCTCTGTTGCATGCCTGCCTCCATGATGGAGCTAAGGGCACAGTCATCTACAAGCAGGATTTCGTGAATGTTCTTGACTTGGAGTTTGGATTTGGCTTGAAGCCTCCTCAGCAAGAACAACTTCCCATCCAGACGGTATCGGAGACCTACCCCAATATCACTGTCTTTGAAAGTATCCATCAACATTGCGGAGAAGATGAGGTTGAAGAGAGTGGGGGATAAGACGCATCCTTGATTCACACCATTCGTAAATGCAAAAGGGTTCGGACTAATTACCCTGGTCCTGGTCTCTGGCAAGCGTGCCATCCTGCAAATGCCTCACCATTTCAATGAAGACTTCTGGGCATCCAAATTTGGCTATGATCTTCCAAAGGCCTTGCCGGATGACAGTGTCGAATGCCTTAGTCAGGTCCATGAAGGTGGTGTATAGCTGGACATTTAGTTCATTACACGTTTCTTGCATCTGCCTTGCAGCAAAGATCATGTCGATTTAGAGTAGAGAGATTCCTCTATGGTTGTCGCAGGATTGGCGATTGCCCTTGCATTTGTAAATGAGGATGATGGATGCATCTTTGAATTATTGGGTTATGCGTTTCATCTTCCACATCCCACAGAACGTATCTGTTAGTCTTTTCACTAGCTTAGGCCCATCAGACTTGTATATCCCAGCTAGGATGGAGTCTGCTCCTGGCCTTATGAGTTTCCAGCACAGTTGGAGGGTCAGCCAATCTATCGTTGAGCACCACCTGGGATAGACAGTAGATCACTTTATCATTAATGGAAGAGGGTCTGTTGATGATACTGTCAATGTGTTCCGCCCAGCGATCCAGATTTTTCTCCTCGGTTATAAGAGTGCTGCCATCAGAGCTCAAAAGTAGGGCTGTGCTTGATGTTACTGGGCCATAAACATCATGAAGAGCAATATATAATTTCTTCATGTCGTGTCTGTCGGCAAAGGACTGAATATAATCAGCCTTTCGGCTCAGCCATGTGCCCTGCATCTTGCGCAGTTTCCTCTGCACAGCTTGGCAGACTCTGCTGAAGGCATCTTTCTTTGCAGCAGACTTGGGGTCGATGTTGTATGCATGATGGAGACAATGCTTCTCCTCTAGCAGGTACTGTACTTCTTCAGTTCTCGTCGAACCAGTCTTGTTGCTTTCGCACAGTGACGCCAAGGTTTTCAGATGCAGTAGAGCACACCAGATGTTTAAAGGCCGCCCAGCATTTATCTACGTCATTGGTATCAAAGTATGTGGTTTCTAGCTGACTTGACAAGGCTTAAGACAGAGCTTGCTCATTGCTGCAAACTTTCAGCCTAGAGACATTGAGTGATTTTGGGAATTTAACTCCCTGTGGACGTCTGGGAGGCTGATATCTAAGATTCATCTTGGAAATCAGTAGCATGTGGTCTGTACAGCAGTCAGCACCACACATGGCCTTGGCCACATATCCTGCCTGTCATTCCTATGGACTAAGATGTAGTTGATCTGATGCCAGTGCTTAGACCATGGGTGCATCCAAGATGTTTTATTACCGTTAGGCAGACAGAAGATGGTGTTTGTGATCAGTGGATCATATGTTGCACACATTCTCAAGAGCAGATGTCCATTGCTGTTGGAGCTGCCAATTCCATGTCTACTAATAACTTCCTCCCACGAGATGTGGTCCGCACCAACTCTGGCGTTAAAATCACCACGAATGATCAGCTTGTCTGACTTTGATACAAGCGGTCAGAGATTCCAGATCCTGGTAGAACTTGTCTTTGGCTTCCTCCAAGTTGGTCATGGTTGGTGCATAAGTACTAATTAGTGTGGCTTGTTTTTTATGTAAGGGTACCTTCAGCATTATAAGCCGGTCATTAATTTCCTTTGGTAAGATGGAGAGCTTATTCACCAAACTCAACTTGACAGCGAATCCAACTCCAGACTCCCGACGTTCATCGGTGCCACGTCCACTCCAGAAAAAAAGGTGTAACAGCTCCAACTTCTGTCAGTTGCCCCTCGTCGGCCAAGCAAGTTTCACTCAGGGCTGCTATCTTTATCTTGTAGCAAGGAAGATCTCTTGCACTCAGGACAGTTCTCTCTAGTCTGTCAGCCTCTGCATGATCCAGTAGAGTGCGTATGTTCCACGCACCACGAGTGAGTGGAACCTTTCGGGTACATCATGCATGAAATAGCGGGTGAATCATAAAAATGTCCTTGTTCAGTAACAAATAAATTAGTCCATTATTTCCAAGAGTCGTGCATTTTTTATTATTCTGAGATTTCTTGACATGCAGACATTCGTAACAAAAATAAAATGTGACAATACAAGCTGTAATCAATTATTCAACCTATACATTATTGAATTTCTAAAACCCCAAAACAAAAATACTTTTCTGTTTGCTTTAATTGCCCTAAATCAGCAACCTATGATTCTAAATTAATGTTATGAATAAAGTGTTATTATCATGCCATTGTTATTCAAATGATTGCCTCTCTTTACCTAGTTCCATGTCCGGTGATAAAGTTTGTATAATCTTACTAATTTCCTCTGATGGACCACACAAATCAAACTCAAAAAAAGGTTAAACCTTGTAACAAAGGAACATTAAAACAAAAGCTTTTGAAATTTGGCCATGGAAATTCTACTTTAACATTCTTAGAAAAAAATCTTATATCCAAGAGCATAATAAGCTGTCTTTACTGTTTGAATATCTTTGCTTTCTGTGGGCCAAAAGGTTGAAAAAGTAGAACGTTGATAACTTTCCTCTTATTTATTTTACATGATTACATAAATTTGGACACCCATGAAAACTCCGTCATATAGCTGAGTGCAAAATATTGAGACTTACTGGCAAAAAAGAAATTGCATAACTGTACAAATATTTAAAATATTAATTGATAAAGAAATAACACCAGATGCCATTCACATTTCACAGAAGTTTTCTCTTGTTTATTTCAATTAACCTGCTGCAATGCATTTCTGAAAGAGACTCAGACTGGTTGCAGATAGTTTACAAAATGAAAGAAAATATGGAATTTAGTGTTACATATTAGGTTAACCAAACCCTACTACTCACTCAGGTTACATGTTTATATAATCAGCCTATCAAAGCAAGGTGAATTTACGAGAAATGGGTGGGGGAGGCTTGTAGTTCTGAAGAGTGAGATTAATCTTCTAAATTTCGATAATGGAGCAGTTTTGGATTCAATAAAGACACAAATATCTCTCCCAATCTTATTACCAGGTATATTTCATTGTGTGGCACCAAAAGCATGATATTTTAATGAATTGAGAAGTGGTATATTTCTCTCTCTCTCTCTCTCTATATATATGTACATACATACATACATATCCAAATACATACACACATACATACACACATACATAATAATAATAATAATAACAAATAATAATAATAATAATAATAATGAGGACTTTGTATAGCGCCTAATCTTTAGAAGCTCTAAGTGCTTTACAACTTTAGACAACACCTATAACATAAGAAACATAATAATATTATTACAAAAACAACATAAAATTAGAAAAAACATTTAAAAACAAAAAAAAAAAGCATGCTGAGAATATTTCAGGTAGGAAACATTATTAGGTGTTTAAGTTTGTTCCTGTTGTCGAAATAAGTGACTTTTGAGAGCCCTGTTGAATGTGATCACTGTGTCTTTGTGTCTGAGTTCAGTGGGCAATTCATTCCACGTTGCTGGGCCATGGTATGCAAAAGAACGCTGTCCATATGACTTTGTTTTCATACTTGGAATAATGAGTATACGATTATCAGAAGAGGTGCATAAGTATCTTGCTGGTGTGTACACATGAGTGAGGTCAGATAGGTATGTTGGACTAGAGTCCGATAGTGAAATATAGCACAGAGAACACATTTTGTGTTTGATTTGACACTTGAGAGCAGTGGGGAGGTGTGCTCTGATTGTGGTACTCTAAGTATGATCCGAGCAGCTGTGTTTTGAACTTGTTGAAGTTTCTGGAGTAGATATTGAGATGAACCAGACAGAATTGAGTTACAATAGTCCAGTCTTGAAAGTGCTAATGATCACACAATTGTTTTAGTGGCATCAGCTGAAAGATATTTGCGAATTGAGCTCATGCATCTCAGCTCAAGATATGCAGCCTTGCATATGTTCATGTCATGTTGGTGCAGTGTGAGAGTACTATCCAGAGTAACACCTAGGTTTCGTACTGATTGTGTGAATTTAATGTTGGTGTTGCTGATATTTATTGTTTGAGGTAAAGGATGTGAATGAGAAAGTCTTTGTTTTGAGATCAGAATGGCCTCAGTTTTATCATCATTCATCTGCAGCTTGTTACAAGTCATCCATGATTTCACATAGGTGTGCACCTCTCTTCGCCTTGGATGGTAGCATCAACTTCAGTTGGGTGGCTAGTTTTGTATATTTGCATGTCATCAGCGTACAATTGATGAAACACTGAATGATGATCTATGACCCTTGAGAGCGATTGAGTGTACAGAATGAAAAGAACAGGTCCAAGAACAGACCGCTGTGGAACACCACAACATAGATCAACTGGGCTGGAGTGTATTCCATTTGCAGATACAATATGTGTCCTGTTGACCAAGTAGGACTTGAACCACAGTAAGGCTGTATCATGAATGCCAAATACATGCTGGAGACAGTGAAGTAATATATCATGGTCAATTTCAGTTGTGTAAAATGCTGCAGACAAATCAAGGAGGGCGAGGACTGTAATCTTACCACTATCCAATGCAGAGAGAATGTCATTAACTACTTTTAAAAGAGTAGTTTCAGTACTGTGGCAAGGGCAATATGCAGATTGTACATTGCTAAAAAGACTGTTTGAATGTAGATGAGATACAAGCTGGGATAGAACAATCTTTTCTAAGATTTTTAAAACGAATGGGAGATTAGAAACTCGGCGGTAGTTCTTTAAATCGTTATGGTCTAGTGTTGGTTTCTTCAGCAGAAGCTTTACAATGGCAGTTTTGAAAAATGATGGGAATTCCCCGAATGAGAGTGAGGTATTGATAACATCAGTTACTGAAGGCGATACTGGATCTAAGCATTCAAGCAGCAGTGATGTTGGAATTTGATCAAGTTCACATGACTTTGGTGCACTCTTCATCACGATTGTATGTACGAAATCCATAGAGACAGGTTCAGATGCTACTAATGGTTGCCGCTCAAATTCTGTATCCCAAATGTATGGTGACGACGAGACAACTGAAATTGTGGTGTCAAGCTTATCTCTAATGGTTTGTACTTTGTCACGGAAAAAATTTGCAAACATGTCCGGAAGGTCGACTGGAGAGAAGGTAGTTGGAAGTGGTGTTGATTTGTTCCTTGACATTAGCTTGTTAGTAATCTCGAAGAGCTCTTTGCAGCTGGAACTTTCCATGATCTTAGTAGTGTAGTGGGCTGATTTTGCTGCATGGACTATATTTGTGACGTTCTTCTTAGCGACTTCATAGATTTGCTTATGAATAGTTAGTCTGGTGTAAAGCCAAAGCCTCTCAGCTTTACGGCAGTCTCTTTTAGCAGTGCAAAGCTGGTGCCTAACACTGCTATACCATGGAGAACACTTTTTTAATTGATACTTTGCACTTGGTAGCTGGGGAATGTTTGTCAAGAAATGAACGCAGACAGTTATCGAGTTGTTCTGTAGGAGGTAAGCAAGTTGTTAGGTTAGCTTGGATGTCGTGCATTAATTTGGTTCTATTTATCATATGGAGGTTTCTCTTAGTAGCAGATAAAGGTGGAGGGTTAGGGACTGATACGTCAAGATGCCATATAATGCAGAGGTGATCAGATGCAAGGTCATGTGATACCATGGAGGACCGTAGAATGTTATCATCAGGTCTATGAAGAATCCAGTCAAAAATGTGACCATGTTTATGGGTGGGTTGGCTAACTGACTGATTGAGTTGAAAACATGAATGGGATCTATGAGTTTTGATGCATTTGAGTTTCCGGGACAGTCAAAGTGAATGTTGAAATCTACAAGAACAATTAGGTTGCCACCTATCTAATTCCCATAGTCCAGGAGATTCGGAAATTGCTCCAAAAAGAGAGAGAGTCAGCCAGCTTGTTTTTTCTACTAGGAGGAGGGCGGTATAGGCAGAAAAAAATGGACTGACCTTTGCTCCAGTGTGAATGTGGTTTGGACCAGTTCAAACGATGTGTGGTCGAAATTGAATGTTGTGGTGTAGTTCAGACGTTTATCATGGAGTTCTTTGTGATGACAGCAATTCCACCAAGGCAAGAATTACGGGGGAACGACTTGATGGAGTAACCAGTGGGTGTTTCATCCGCACACTTGGGCTCATCGCCTGATGTTTTTAGCCATGTTTCTGTCAAGAATAATATGTCAGCATCTTCGTCGTTGATAAAATTAACTATTTCTGTGCGTTATTCCGGTGGTCCTACTGACTTGGCATTGAATAATGCAATGCGCAGAGGTAGTTCTTGGATAGTTGACATAAAGGTTGATGAATTAATTGGGATTTGAATTAGGTTATCTAAATTAACGGTTGAAATTTTTTAAATGGTTGTGTCGAAATAAGGGAGATAACTGGAATTCTTCCTGTTCTACACCGGCCAGCTTTGAAACAACGTTTCTTTTTGCGCTTCTGTTTACATTTCGGTAATGACGAATGTAGTCCCAGTTTGTTTAGTCTAGAGCACAATGTAGTGTGGAGAGCCAAGGATTGAACATTTAAAGCAATTAATGAGGGTCCATCGTAGCATAAACGGGTTGACAGGCGAGTATTATGTCATGGCAGTTTGTTCAAAAACAGTGGAGCAAGACAGCTGAGAAAAAGTCTAATTGTTCTCGTTTCCAAAACAAGGAGATGAAGAAACACATACGAATTTAACAGCCAATACATAGTGGACACAATAACGAATATGAAAACAGGCAACAAGCGCAAATGTTGTGAAAACGGCACTAAAATACGGAACAGCTGCTTCAAGCCATTTAAGCGATAGTGGCCATCTTGTTGTAATCATACATACATACATACATACATGGATACATACATACATACATACATACGTACATACATACACACACACGTACATACATACATACATACGTTCACACACACACACACACACACACACATCTCCATACATACATCCATACATGCATACATACATGCATACATACATACATACATACATATATGCTGAGTGGTCTAAAGCACTTTCCGTTACGGATCACTGCCATCTCACCTCTGTCTGTGTGGGTTCGAGTCTCGGATTCAGCCAATGTGGGTATGTGAGAAAGCTTGCCTGTAGCTTCTCGTGGGTTGGTAGTTCTTTCCGGGGTATTCCCGGATTCTTCCTCCACCATTAATACTGGCCGCCATGTATAGCCTATCGTGTGCTGAACAATGGCACTAGACCATACAACAACAACAACAAAATATGGGAACAATAATGTGGTCATTACACTGCCATTGGTAGCAATCGTAAGCATGAACTATTTTGTTGTAAACAGGTCACTTTAACGGCTCAATATTTATGTTCCAATCTCTTTGAACACTTGAAGAATGCTTTTATTTAAGTTTGTAGCTTACTTCCATTGATCAAAGGTCTTCGGCATGCTTTGACGAAGGTACACGTGTTGAAGGCGCCTCAAATGTCCCTCTTTGAAAGACCAAACAAATGCCTGTTTGTTATTGCTGCGTCAACTTCAAATAATTGTCGAACATTGAGATATATTTTGTTTCTTCACCGTTTGCTTAGTATATATACAGAACGATAAGTGATTCAAAGGTAATCAGTTTTCTATGAAATGTAAGCAAGACTATATTTGTCTGGTACATTTTTCAAAAAGAAACATACTTGCATAGTCTTGTCAATTGTTGTCGTTACCATTCCCACCTTCAGCGGTACACTACAGCATGAATAGTTTGGTTATATTACGGTATTCAGTACTAAGGCCAGACATCAGCATATGCGCTTTATGATATAACGATGTCGTGTGGGGGTGGTTTGTCAATATGAGGAAAGTATTAGTTCATGTCACTATAGATTCCAATTTTATAGGCAAGTTTGCTGCTTCGTGTCTTGGCGCCTTTGAATTTATCCGCTCCAACTCCAAACCCAAACCCAAGAAAGTATATAGAGTTTTTAATAGCCAATAATGTTGTCGCCAAACTGATCGTCAGATGGTATATTTTGTTGCCAATAATTAAAAAAATTGCAATTTGCGACATTGGAGAAGCCCAGCGCGATCCCTGGATTCATCATTAGTAAATTCAAAGAAAGATATTTTAATAACTCGCAATTTCTTAAGGAAATCCATTCATACATCTTAATGACTTGAATTCAGAGAGGTTGATACCTGTAAATAAAGAAGAGAAAAATGAAAAGAACAAATAACCAATATGAAAATTGGAACCATATGAGATAACACTAATATACACATGCTTTCATCCAGAACAAAATCAATTGTCTAAAATGGTTAACAGCATTGTAACTCAGTTTTATGTCATGATATCCAACATTTTGGCAGAATTGAACAAGAAACAAAATTATATGTCAAATAACCCATGCTGAATTGTAACGTGTCTACATGTAACATAGTATGCCAGTCTGCATGTTGCATGGTTTTTAAAACTACATGCTGCTGAATTTTTGTCAACACCTTCGTATTATAAACACAAATCCCTTCACCAGTTAGATTGGTACTGCAATCAGAGTAACACTATAGACTTTTTCCGAGATACATACAAGTACCAATTTTTTTGTGTAGAATTTTAAACAGGCAATCCTTCAGAAGGAAACTTAATGCTGCACCAAATACTCTATTTAGTGGCCTCTTTTTAAGTGCAACACTTGCATCATCAGTGATGGCAGTTTCTTCCTCAGTAAACATAAGTTCAGATTCTATTTTGTATTGGTCAAGCTCAATAGAAGCTGATGTTTGTGTTAGAAGCCCTGGGTCTTTACTTGACCAAGTGGTGTGAAACGCTGGCGCGATTCCCAGTAGAAGTCATAAGTTTACCCCAACTTCCAAAAGACTTCCATACAACTTCAGTTGTAAATTAGAAATCCCGATGTGTCCATTCTACACATAAATTTTACTTTAATCAATGCAAGACCACATATCTTACAGTCTGCCAAATATTTATCAACCGCACATCTGCATGGTTTCTCTTCATTAGGTTTCTGTACTGGCAGCAGTTCATGATGTAGAAAACTATACAACTGCCCCCTAACACAGGGAACTACTTTAGCCACCTTCGTCCAGTCAATCCACAGTTTCCAGGTACATTTCGCCAGTACAGCTGCATCACATTTGCCACCATAGTGACATAAACCGGTATCTGCCGAATCCCTTCGTACTGATTCCATTGTGTAATTTACTGGTTTCCTACCATATAAACTACCACTGCAGTCACACCACCAAACGTATACCACTCCATTTTTGTAAGGGCGTTGTTATTCCAGTGACACTCATTCGGTCTTGACCTAAATTCACTACTAGTGGACCATGGCATCATAGAAACTCAGTAGACTTTACTATGTGACGTTTGCTCCTAGTAATTGGCTGAATATTTCATGCAAAGGAATATTTATATTGCACAGAAATCCAATAATCAAACAAGTAATCACACAAATCTAAGAATTCCTTAAAACGGGACACTATAATCAAATGCACATACTCCACGTGTATTACATTTGCACTAAAGGCACCAGACGTGTTGCTTGATACAACGGTACTGACAAAAGGATTTCGGTATGATAAAAATATTACAATGTCATATAGGCTACGACAGAAGGAGCAGATATATTTTGCAAATTTTAAAAGAAAGTTCTTTACTCTCCACTGATCAATAAGAATGTCCAGGAATATAAGATAAAATCATTTCTTCTGCTTCACTGCTGAGTGTTGAAAACATTTCTGAAATTTAAATGAGTTTGCATGTCAAATATGATAGCTCCCCATATTAGGAGTGTGGACTTCTGATGATATTCCCAAACTTCAAGCCGAACCCTGGTCACAGTTATCCAGGGACATTTTGTTGGAACGTTAGAGAAGGGCACATATGTAAGAGTATGTTGAGACAGTGCTAGTTCTATCTCTTATAGTAGTTTCTCTCTTATTACCTTGCAGAACAATATTATGATCAAACTTATTAAATACCCTTATATGACATGAATATCATGGATGAGTTTGACAAGGTGTCTGTGCATATTAACAATGCGATCTTGCTTCTGATTTAATGGCATTGAACCCCACAACAAAAACAACAAATATATTTGATTAGTCTATACATTTATTATATACACTATGTGCTACTAGCTGTACTTTTCCTTAATTTCCCCCAAAATAGAGAAGGATTTTGCTTATAACTTTGTAATAAAAGAAAGTCTGCAGATGAAGTATAAGGAATGGAAAAAGTCGTTTGAAATTAGCACACAAAATTAGGTTTGCTGCCATAGATTGACATGATTGATGTACTCTTAGCTTGTGAATAAAGTATTGTGGACACAGCAGGTAAACTGCTTATCCATAGCAGTTGAATTATGGCCAATACTCACAAATCATGAGACTTGCATTCCCTCCAGAATATTTTACACTTTCAAAACACTGCCAGTAATTGAACAGTTTCACATTTATTCATAGATACCTTCAAAACAAAAATGATTCCAGAGAGATTTCAGAGATCACTCTTTAACCACTTACTAGTCAAAAGATATAGGTGCATTAATTATTGATTATCAGCCATACTAAGACAAACCTTTGAATTGTTATGGCAAAGGTCCATCCATTCATATTACGCTTTGTAAACATAAACCTATGTTCATCACCAGTATAATGTATGAAGCGTAATGTAAAGGGCTGATATGGAAGAATTCAAAGCTTAAAACTAGTATTTGTCTGCTGGTCCAAGTCCAGTAAATCTCCTGTCAGACTAATAGTTTTTTTTTAATAATCATGATGATCCAATGGCTAGTAAAGTTTCAGATACTGTGTCACCAGTCAGTGTTTATTTACACTCTCATACATAATCTTATTGAGGCCCTGGGTGGCCGGATTGTGAAAGCGTTAACCTTTACCAACCACTGCCATCATCCTATCTGCGTGGGTTTGAATCTCAGACTTGACCAGTTTGGTTATGTGAGAAAGCTTGCCAGTAATTTCATGAGGGTTGATGGTTCATAATAGGATTTTCCTGGATTTTTTCCTCTATGACTTATACTGGCTTCCATGTATAACATACTGGTCCTAGGAAACATTAGCAACCTTACATCGAGACCTACTCACATGAATTTGATAATGAAATGTCTTTAAGTCATTAAAAAAAAGCCAAGACATTTACATTGATAAATTGTGACTTGTTTTTTCCCCCTTTTACATTGCTAGTCACATGGCGACCCAAACTAGTGGCGCCAATGTATCAGTGTTGTCATTTGTCAATTTACACATGATACCTAAAACAACAATAAACCTTACTGTTTTTGTACAAGCAAAATTGAAACTATGTTAAATAAAATCATATAATAGTTTTAAGAAATGTAATTTTCGATATATCTGTTCAAAGAACAGCCAACAGAAACCTGCGGTTATGGCAGACAACTGGAAAAAATTTCAGATTTTTCAGGTAGCGAACTAACACCAGTGTGGTAGTCATGTGATAATGTAAACTGCATTGATATACATACACGTGTATGACATAACCAGGATTTCAAGCAAGTAGATTTACACATTTTAATCAGTAGATTGGCTTCTAAATCAGTAGATTTTGTATCAACATAAAACAAGAAAGTGATTTTTTGCCATAATGTTTATTTTCTTCATAGCATAATAAAACAATACGTTTTTATCATAAATTATATTTAGATTTTCGTTGGTGAACAGGTACAATATCCTGAGGTATCCTGTTTATCTCAGATCAGTAACAAAACTGAAGACTTCCAAGTCCCAGTTTGTTATTTTATGAACAATGGGGTCCTTATGAGAAAAGGGACACTACTACATGTTGTACCCACTAGTGACAAGAGGTCAGTAAGCTATCAAATTGCATTTTCTGAAGCCGTATAGACACGATATTCTTAGTCTAGCCCATGAAACATTTTGGCTGGTCATTTGGGAGTTAGTAAGACTTATCACAAGATCTTGAACTTATGTATATTGACCAACAATTAAATGTGATATCTGTAAATACTGCAGATAGGTTCACACTTGTCAAATGGTAGGAAAATCTAATCAGAAGATACCTAAGGTTCATCTGCAACCTCTTCCTGCATTTTATGAACCATACATTCACAATAATAGCAGAATGTGTTGGTCCCTTACCTTACAAAGTCAGGTAAATATTAAAACTAAAAACATTGAAAACGCTTTGGTAAAAGGTTTTACACTTGCTGGTCTTTTCAAATCTGTCCAGTCTGATTAAGCGTCAAATTTTAAGTCTGGAATTTTCCAACAAGTTATGCATGAATTAGGCATCCAACAGTTTAAATCTTCTGCCTATCACTATGAAATTCATGGACTTTAGAAAGATTTCAACAGACTTGGAAGAACATGTATCAGTCATATTCCTCTGATATAAGCAATGATTTGGGTGAGGTTATTTTATTGCTGTTAGAGAATCAGTATACGGATCACTGAGATTAAGTCCTTTCATATTTGCTTTTGGACATATTGTCCATTGACTATTATAGTTATTAAAAGAGAAATTTCTTTCACATGAAGATTTCAAGATTATCTTCATTTAATATGCCTCAGAATTCATTCCAATAAAGTTGTCATACATCACGAACTAAACTGCACACTGCTCCATCAATAGTGAAATTTAGGTATAAGAGAAATACAAAGAAACACATGTGTCATTCTGATGATAAAGTGCTGGCTCTTTTGACAATTCCTCAAAATTCCACTTTGGACTAATACATTTGAAAAGAATGTAAATGACTTAAATTGTATTACTAAAACCTCTGGGAGGTGGAAACATAATCAGCTTTATCATATAAATATGATTAATGAGTATCCTGAGAAAGATAGCACGGTTAATTATTCAGTTGATGTATTTGTACCTGTCACACAATCAATAAGGATGGAAATGATGGAATGAAGTCTGACTGTTGTGACTCTGCTTTAATCAATCTTTGGAATTTAGAATTTTAAACAATCTGCATTAGAAACTCTCACATCTACATCAAAAAGAAACAGCTATTATATGAACATGTGCTCTTTTCTCTTTATCTTCCAACACAAACAAATGTAATTTATCGTGACTTCGAGATTATTGATTTAACATGTGTGAAATAGAATCCTTACAGGATAATTCTCAAGCAATACTATTTGATAAAGAAATACAATATTTACTAGAGAATGATTGTAAAAATCCAAGTGAAAGTAATTGGAGTTCACCTTGTATTATCGTGCCTAAACCAGATAATATAATTCATATGTGTAATGACTATATAAATGTAAACAGTGCCTCTAAAACAGAATCATTTCCAGTTAAATGAATAGGTGATTGCATTGTCAAAATTGGAAATGAGTGCAGAATATGTCACCACGTCGCACATTTTAAAAGGCAAATTACACACATGGAAAGAGCAAAAGAAATTTCGGCATTTCATCAGTAATAGCTCATCTTTATTTAGTTCTTTTGATTGAGATTGTACCTTTTCATTTTGTGGTATTTTCTATATTTTCAACTAGAAATTGTAAATATTATTTTGCATAATGTCATGTTTGTGTTTGCTATATGTAAAGTATGTATTTCATTTTCGTCCCATACAAGACATAAGGAATCTTGAATTGCCCTATTTATTTTGCAGCTGTTATATTTATTTTCAGGAATGCCAAATATATTGGATAATAATGCTTTCTTTGTTGGAGACATTGGTATGTCTGTCGATATGTCCATACCATTATACAGCAATCCAGTTCTAGAGAACTTTTTCATTCATAGGAATGGAACTGAAATAATTAACAACAGCAGAATCATGACTCGTCTTACCTGGGATTTAGTAAATTATACATTCTATGGCAGCATGGTTAGATTGAAAGCTCAAAAGGCACATCTTATCATCCAGAACTTGACACATGAGGATTTTGGCAACTACACATTGGAGCTGAGGAACAGTATAGGGGAAACTGACTTTAGTTTCCAGCTTGATGCATTTGGTAAGAAAACTCATTATGGCATTAACGGCATTATAAACAATGATTAGCATATTTATATTTTCAGACCATTATGTGTAAACTAAAATATACTTGTCCAGTCTAATTCACTCTTATTTAATTCCAAGAATTAAGCACTTCAGTTGACCCACCTTACGCTTCAAATTCCCTTGAAACGGATGAAAATGTTCCTGAGCCTAAATTATGATGCAACATTTTCCATGGATTCATAATGCTGAAAAAACCTCAGTGTACATGTTTGCATATCCATCTCTATGCTATAATTCCTTTGCAGCAGTATTATTTAAAAGGGTAACTGTATGACGTGACATATGTTATGTTTTAAACCTAACCAGAAGGCACAAATAATTATACCATAATATATCATATACTTCAAATAGCTCATGCTAGTTGTAATTATTTTGAATTAATGATTCTGATATTTGCTTATTTTATTTATTTATTTATTCAAAATTATATATATATATATATATATATATATATATATGATATTTAATAAAATATGAACATTAAGATTCATATAAAATTCAGCTATGTTGATACTATTCATATCATGAGAAGTGCTTTTCATTTTTATTCTTCTTAAACAGGTCCTCCCTTTGCGGTGCTTCGATTTTACTTCAACAGATTTGTCGGTAACACGATTGAGCTGCACTTTGATCCTGGTGTTAATGGGGGACCCTCTCAGACTTTTGTCATTGAGGAGAAGTATGGAGCAGAATCAAATGGTGTCTGGCAAAATACCAGTGTTACAAACCTGCAGGAAACTGAACGGCAAAACCAATTTAAAAATGGAACTTTCTTTGTCAGCATTACCAAACATTTAATCCCAGGAATTTACCAATATAGAATATATTCATGGAATATCAAAGGCAAAAGTGAATTTTCAAAGAGTATCACAGTGACTGTTCCAGGAGGTAAGAGTACTGTGAAATTTATCCATATACCACCATAATGTATGTATTGTCTATTGCTAATACTGTTTAGAAGGATATCTCTGGTGGCCTTGAGGTTAGAGCGACAAGCTTGCTTGTGTGAGATCGAAGGTTTGAACCCCAATCAAGTCATACCAAAGACTTATACAATATGGTTACTAACAGCTGCCTCACTAGGTGCTGAGCATTAAGAGGTTAGTGTTAGGACTGGTCAGGTTTCATCTATCGTAAGTCAGTGATTGGAAATAGGGTAATATTAATATTTGGACGATAACCTGAGAGCTATGCAGTATTGTTACTAGGTCAGTTTTAGTATTGTTACTACATCAAGCTTTGGAGATTGCAAAATCAGTGCCTGCATAAAGGGTAATGTTACTACATGTGTTTGGGGGATAGCTATGTAGTATTTTTACTACATCAAGTTTTGGTGACCACAACAATTCCGTGCTTGAAAATAGGGTAATGTTACTACATGGGTTTGGAATTAACCATGTAATATCGTTACTAGCGAGATTCCTTTAAAAAGGACAATCACTCATTTCCATTTTTATTTGGAGAGCCATGGGGGAAAACAGAACGTCGACAATCTTTATGGGTCAGTGGCCTATATTTTAATGAAAGAAAATATGATAGAGGCTGACCTGAAATTACAAATTCAATATGTTCTAATTTATCATAACATGAATTACATTTAAGTTACATAGCATCTTTTTACCTTATTGGAACCTGGCAATACATATATATTTAACAAATACTTTTACAAGGGTTTCAAATTAGATTATAACCATATTAATGATGGTACAACATTCTGCCCTCAATCACAGACAAAAGACATGCACAAAATGTAAATAAATATACTTTGTAGTATTTATCTTAAATTCATAGGTTTCACTATATTTATTTTGTTTTCTATGTATCAGCAGGAATATCATGTTCCTAAGATTCCAAAACGTTAACGTCACTTAATGAATATATAATACTTGTTAGGAAAGTTGATAAGTTACAAATGGAATTCTGTATTACTGTGAATTGAGAGATACCATTTGAGGGCAGACTCTGAAACTACAACATAACGTTGCACAAACTTAAATCAAACATATTCTATGAACCTGTGTTGTTTGGTAAATGATTGAGAAATTCAGATATAGTGATATAATTGAGTCATTATTAATAAGGGATGTGGCCTCTATGCCACAAAATGGTTATTTTAACTTCATTGATGCCTTAACTTAATCTATATATGAGAGTGGGATTTTGTAATATTAAGTAGGGTTAGTGCACATTCATCCGTCCCAGTTTGCCATACCACAAAGACAGTTACTCTTGGACTTTGCGATCTCTCTGTCCAACGAGTGTTTGAGAAATTCCAATTACTTTGAACATGGTAAGTAACCCTTGATCCATGATATGATGTATTACTGGGTCTATTGTCCCCACAGCCTTGTCCATAACTTAAAACCCATCTTTGTGCTGTGAACGTTGTTGTGACCGAAGCTTATCTACTTTTTCTTCCACAAATTTAATTCTAACCAGTAACCTAGAGCAACAGTTTAGATACAGTTTCAAACTTATATGTAACATGTACCAGTTGTTTGATGCACAGTCTTACAAGATGTAATTTTGTCTCTTTGGTCAGATTTATTCAACTCTTGCTCAACTTTGAAACACAAAATAGAATCATATTTCTTGTCAGTGCCACTTCTGAATAGTTCACGTCTGCAACTTACTTTAATGGCATATCATATATAAATGTAAACAGTGCCCCAAAAACAGAATCATTTCCAGTTAAATGAATAGGTGATTGCATTGTCAAAATTGGAAATGAGTGCAGAATATGTCCCCACGTCGCACATTTTAAAAGGCGAATTACACACATGGAAAGAGCAAAGGAAATTTCGACATTTCTACAGTAATAGCTCATCTTTATTTTGTTCTTTTGATTGAGAATGTACCTTTTCATTTGTTGGTATTTTCTTTCTTTTCAACTAGAAATTGTAAACATTTAATAATTTCGGGTTGATATATGTATATCTATCTGTCTGTCTGTCTGTCTGTCTCTCTATCTATCTATCTATCTATCTATCTATGTAAACTATCTATCTATCTATCGATTTTGCATTTAGCCTGCATCCCCAGGTAACAAAGCTATAATATTCCGTTTATTGACTTGTGCAGAATGACTGCATCCGTAGTACCCTAGGACTGACAAACATATAAAGTCACAATATCTGAAATTGAAGTGCTCTCCCCCAAATGGTTCTAACAATCATAGTTCATTCATGAAGATGATAAATTCATACATGATTAATTGGTTTTCCTTTTGGGTACTTGTGTTGTGGTAGATAAAATGCTCATTGTCTGAGGATTCCTATGACATATCACAGGAGGATTCCTCAGACACCTCGCTGTCCTAAAGCATTATACCAAGAATTGAAGTAAGTATAACAGAAGTTTAGAATACATTTTATTTTTAATTCGTTCAACACGTACAAATCAAACTGTAAAAAGATCAAATTACTAAGAATGCCCATAAGGTTCCTCTAATGCCAAATTGTCCATTTAATTTTTAAAATAGATCCCTTTATATCCTTTTTCTTGATGGTTTTAGTACTTCATTGATTTTCTTGTTCATCATCACCCTTCGATACTCTGCCGTTTCTTTTTTTGAATCGATCCTGCAACAAAAAATGTATTGATTGAAAATATAAAATGAGATGAATTAATAAAACAAATACTACACATGTAACATGACTGTTACTGGTAGAGTAAATTTATAAATCATGTTTGGAATCCTGTAGGTCTGAAAACAAGTTATCAACCCTTATAAACCTATATTTCTACAACAGACTGACTGTTCTTTGAATTTGGGACCATTATTCTAAATTGTTGATGACAAATATGTACAATCAAGATTATATTCTGTTCCTGGCTCAATGGCTTACGAGTTCAAACTAATATATTCAGTCAACAAAATTATAAGATCCTGATGAACTCCTTTAAAATTATTATTAAATTTATTCTGAATTACTATCTTATTTTATTTCATTGTGCTGCAATCAACCCATAAGATATAACACAATGCTTGTTGTTATACAGTTTTTAGAAAGTTTGAAATTGCTTCATATTTATCTTACTTTGGGCGTTTTGGTGTTACAACCTTAGTCTGTTTTGGTGTTGCCATCTTGGTGGTCTATTTTGTTTATATTGTGTAAGCCGTTTTGGTGGTTTTGATGATTGTGGATTTGCATCTTTACTTGTTTTAACCCTAAATTTAAAAAAAAAATGCAAACTTTTCAAATAATATGGAATACATTTCATGCAATTTACTAGTGATGGGAATTGATTACTTGGGATAAAAAACATATACCCGTGTTTATTGCTAAACCAAAATATGGCTAGGCATGTTGGCCTTTAAAAATAGTTAAAAGAATAATTATTGCAATTATGTAACCGAACATTCTTTATAACGTTAAGAGATCACTGATCCATGCAATTTTGCAAATTCGTATGTGACGGGTAAAATAAAGCATGAGATCGGTATCATGGATGCCATATTTCCTTTTCAATCAGACAAACAAAATAAATACAGTTTAAGTACTATTTAATATCATCAACATATGACACGCATGATCATTAATCATTTTAATATGGTTCACAAATTTCCACCCAAAATGAAAGGCATATACTATCAGGGTTGTCAAGGTCTATACAGTTGTTTAACAGTGGCCATCATGTGATGTCAAAAATCACCATCTCGTATCTAAAAGTAGAATGCTGCTGCAACACATGACAATATTTCAGGCCATTACAATTATTTAAATTATAAAATACTGTACTTAAAGAAAATGGATAAGTTAATTTTGCTTTTCATGAATATACCGAAGCAGTAATTAATCTGATTGATTGCTTTGTAGATTTTCTTGCTGCCTAACAATCTGTACGCATGGATGTTCTGTTCTGTTCTTACAAGTTACATGTTTTTAACACTATTCGTAAGCATATTCTTCTGATTTCATACGCTATATTAATTATATTCACACATTTATGTTAAGATCCATTTTTGTGTCATTAAATATATTCGGATTTTATTGTTCTTTCAACAATTTTAAAATATGACTTTATTTTCATGTTTAATAATAATAATACATGTACGTAATTAAAACCATAATTAATATTTTTCTTCTAAATTCAACTAATGTTAATGGGTTAGATTACTTTACTCTATTCAAAATGGGTTAGTTAGTTAAAGTGTATCAATGAAATGTACTGTATTCTTGTAATTCACTTCCACAGATTTAGAACTAAACTGTTCAAAGATACAATTAGAAAAAATGATAACAATACAAAGATTATTTATTATTATTGTTATTATTATTATTATTATTATTATCATCATTATTTATCATATAACTTTGCAGGGTTAAACAATGCATTGAAGCAGGAAAAGTCAGTCCAATTTCCATACCATTATTTCATGACAGTTATTTTTACAAATCACTCTTCGACAACACAAACAAGCTATCAATGAGATAAAGATGAAAACAGAAATAAGGTTTACTGAACGTTGAACATGTTTCATAGGCACTTGATTTTGGGTACACTAATGTGTACACTCATCAATTAAAACTTAACATGTGTTAATTGGTGAGTGTACACATTAGTTTACCCCGGTATCAAGTGCTTGTGCTATGAAACAAGAACCGATAAATGTTCATATCCTTTTCAAATTTAATGTAATATTATAATAAAGAAACGAATTTATCCCCAATCCTTCCAGTAATTCCTTCTGTAATCCCCAAACATGACAACCTAGCCGAAACCAAATCGAAGACTTCGTAATGTTTGATTGCTTTAGTTGGCTGAAAAATATTTGGGAAACAGGATTCTCAAATAAATAGCGCAAACAAGATGAACTGACTTCTTTATTATGCAAGTTTTCACATACGATTTTGCTTTCAACGGACCACTATATATATATATATATATATATATACCGAACTATCTACCTTCCTTCATTTTAAAACCAATGCAATATGCATAACAAATGGAGTGGGGTGTGGTTGGCCTCATGAACATATAAACAAAGGAGGCTTTGACAAAGCACATGCATTATCAGTCTTTTTACGATAAGCAAGGTCAAGAAGCAGAATTCATTTACACAATCATGTGAAGAAATGAAATCCAATGGAGAAGTAGCTATTGAAGTTCAGAGATATCTCATCCAAAGATAAACTTGCCATGTATTTTCAGCTGGAAAACTATTTGCGTCCAAAGCAAATGTAGAGGGAAGAGTTCATTTTTCAGGTGTTAGAATTTGGATGTATAAATTAAAATCGTTATCAACTATTCTAACACAAACTTGTAATTTTACTTACCCAAACATTATCCCACCACCAGGCTGACCAGTTTTAACACTAACCTCTTAATGCCGAGCACCTAGCACGACAGCTGTTAGTACCATTTGTATGTCTTTGGTATGAATGCATATATATATATATATATATATATATATATATATATATACACACACACATCAGGAATGGTGCATGAATATTCCAGGTGAATAGCAAAAAGTTCAGAACAACAATGTTGAATATTTATCGTTAATGGCAAAATGTTCATGAGACCAATCAACAGAAAGATTCACTGTAAATAGCAAAATATTCAGAATTACTGTAGAGAAACCCTCCATCGCTTTCTCCAATCCGAAATGATCAACGGAATCACATTGACATTAAGATATCACTTATTATGCTGCATGATTGTTTCTTGATGGCAATGCTGCTAATGTGATAACCAGTTATGCTACATATTAAAGCTATCGTAAAATAGTCTTTATTTTTACTCCCAAATATAAAGTTCTCTCAATATGTGGTTTTCACCAGAGACCTTATATAATGTTTTGTTGATTCCGAATTAAAATGGTGGCAGTCTTGAAATATTATTATCCACTGAAACATAATATCATCGCGGGGTTTTACTAGAAGATATTGTAATAACTGGTTGTACTTGTATAAAAATGTTGCAAAAGGTGCGTCCCATATGGCTGCGATAGTGGCCGTCTTGAAAATCTTGCTCTCACTAGTTCCCATGAATGGTACAGTCATATTGAGTAGGGGACATTCACAACAAAAGAATTAGAGTGATGCCTTCATGATCCTACATCAAACTGGTACAAAATATACTCTGATGACCAATTATATCCACCAAAGTGGTAAATTTGAAACTGATTTAACACTGAAGAATATCAGAGAAGCTCTCCATACTCGGCATTTACAAGGAAGAAATAGTCCTATCTTGTGTTTGTAGAAATTCTTGTTAGACAGTGGAGTATCAGTTTCTTTAAAGGACTCTTTAGCTCCAGTGGTCATATAGTATACTCGCTTATGAGATGGTCTGATATCCATCGGCAACCCATTTCCTTGAACAATGGCTAATTCCATGATATTGTTATTGTATAAAATATATGAACTTGTCCAAAGCTTCTGAAAATTAATTTATGTTGGCCAGCAAAGCACCATTCCTGGAAGGAGTTCTTGTTTTTGTACTGTTATACCTGGAACCATGGAACATGGTGATGTGATGCATTTTGATGAGTACTTCGTCTTCATTAAACTTTAGATCAGCTTGACTATTTTGCATGTTACTAATTATGGTGCATTCATTGTGATGTATTTACTGTTTATACTTCAGTCATTAATTTAGATGATTGCATACATTTCTTTAGGTATTACGTCCATTCCAGAAAAGGACACTTTGATGTGTATTACACGTAATGCTGGCTTATGTCAAGTTTTGCATTTGTTTCAAGGCGATGTATGTTTCTGGTATGCAATATACATTACCATGCTGTCAGACATTTTGAAAGTTGGGGATGAATCTTTTCATGTACTACACGATCATTTCAGTACGTGATGGTTGTGGAAAATGTTTTATTCTCCAGTATCTTTGGTATAATGTTGTATTTGATGTTCAGTCATCAGGCACTGTTAATGCTAGAATATTATAAAAGTTATGATGATGTGCGTCCATGTTACTACCACATCCTACTACAAAAGATGCTCAATATATAATCTTGTTGGATACATTTTCTATTTAGTGATTTTTAGTCTATATCCATATGAGGTTTCGATTCGTTTTGTTCATACTATCTTATTTTGAATAATAAAACATCCTGTTTTGCAGAAAGAGGTCTACGTAACCTATATTTCATCCTTTAGTAATTGATGACATCTTGTATTCAAAACATCATTTACTTTGTGTTGTTTGCGTTTTGATTATGATACATTATAAAAAATGCATTTGTGAATAGCGCACCTATAAAACCAGATGTCACTGTGACCTACATTTTTTGAATAACAGAAGTTAAGAATTTGTATTTATGATCACACTCATTCATGTACAGTTTAGACCCATTCTAGCAACACCACCCCTCAATAGGCCCCTTTAGTAAAGTAAATATGTTTATTCATTGGTAATGTTTCCATATCAATCACTATGAATTGGACATAGTGATATATTACCCTCAGCACATTAACTGTACTTTACATATGACATAGATGTGTGCACCTACGCTGCAATATATATGCTTTGTGGGAAGCCTCACGTGTATTGTCTTGTCATGGTAATTGACTTGGAGTTTACATGAAGATTTTAAGTAGTTCAAAATGATTTAGAAAATTAATGTAAAAGCAGCTATATCCTCAACTTATTAATAACTTAATTAACTTTACTCACCAAATATAATGAAAAACTCGTTCATATTGTTTTATTTATTGTGTAGTAGTCACATTTGGTAGGTAGATAGATCAGTGTGTGGGTGAGAGGTGTGAGCTAGTAGGTGTGGAAAAAAGTTCATGTGCATTCAGATTGGTTGGTTGGTATGTCAACATAATACTGGATACCCAGTGCCAATTAAAGTTAAACTGCATAAGTTTAAAAGAATTGAACGGTCAGATAGAACGACAGAAGTGTTAAAGTAGATGCAAGCTATGCAACCAGCTTTTGGCTTGGCATGATTCTTATGACCCAAACAAAAAACTACAAAAGTATACAGAATTTTGAATAGTCATGGGACAAATTTTGCAATTTGTATTTTATATTACACAAATTTTACCATTACAAGGTTCCATCAGCAGCACCTTAACATTGAAAAATCCAGTATTAAAATTCTTATTGAAATCACATCCAAAATGCCATCTCAAGGTTCCTGAAAGAAACTACTTCATTAAAGGCTGTGTAATGTGGTGATTAATTTAGTTAATTTACTTAAATGAGCTTTGTGATTAAAAGTTTTTTTTCAAAACTAGTTCATGCATATTAGTTGCATTGCTTTCAAAAGCATGACAGTGTACAGCACGCTAATGTTTACAAAGTGTTACATGTTATTCAAAAATGCCACTATTATTTATTCAAATGTGCTATAGTGATTGGTCTTCCTGGTAGAATGCTCCATCTTTACACATGAAAAGTCATATTGCATGTCTTTGCCTTTTTCTGAGTTGCATAGCCCCCTTGGAACTCAGTATGCTTTTGAGGTTTACCATGATAAATCCACACTTATAGGCTGTAGTTGATTTTGGATGCTATCGATTGATTATGGTAGTTTAAACAGGTGCTTGAGATGAGGAAGTCTGGCAGGTTCAAGCTATGACTGAACAAAACGAAGGTTGAGATGTTGCTTGATTGCTTGATCAACTTTGATCTTTGATAGTCATAATTATTGCTTAATTATCAAAAAGATGAGACAATATTATATTGAAATTCATGCCATGGAAAGAACAAAAGGCTGATCAAACGTAAATGCACCTGGTTCTGATTTCCATTAAACACAGCATAACTCATTTAACAGATACTAAAACAAGTTTATACATGCATTATGGTGATCTTTGGAATTACCAATCAATTTAATTTTATTAGCTTATCACATATGTTGTGGTGGTCAGATGTTCATTATGGCCGTCACAACAGCCGTCTTATAATATTTGTTATCACTACTCCTCCTAAATTGAAAATTATATTGACATGGGTTTTTCTCCAGAAGATGTTTAAACTGGTGCTGTTTGAGGTCTAATATGGCTGCCACAGTGGCTGTCTTGAAAATAATGTCTCAACACCTTATCAGTGTGTGTGTGTGAGGTTTTCACCAAAAGATTTCTTAGTCAAGATTGGCCCAAATGAAATTATAGTGTCAATATGATGTCCATTATTTTATCAGTCATCACAAATTTTTCTGAATTGAAATGCATATTGGCATGATGCTTTAACTAGAAAACATAATTGGATGTCGATTTGCTCCCAACTGGAAGTGTTGTCATGAGAATCATGGTATCATTACTCAATTGAATGAATGTTTATATTGACATGGGGCTTTCATCAAAAGACTTATAATCATTTTTGCTTGGTTCTAAATGAAAATGGTGCTAATGTGAAATCCAATGTGGCCATAAGAGCAGCTAATTTGAAACACATGTTATCTCTGAAGAATTTAAAAAATGAAATGAAGATCATGTATATAAAATAGACATAAGTTTTGGCTTTGAGGCACTCCAGAAATGACCCCACACAAATATATCCCTTAACCATTTATAATACGTTTTGGATATATGTCATACGAGACATATCATTTATGAATACTTCCAATCACACAAGGTCATGTGCTGATTTGTCAAGATAAATTAAATACAGGATAACAACATAAATGTAAATATTTTGTAGTGAACTTTAATAAGTAGATTGAAGTTCATGAAAATAATAATATAGAATAAAATCAAATTTGTTTACACCTTAGTTCACAGTATTTTAAAATATGGTATTCAAATGTGATGTCTAGCTTTACATAGATCCACCTGACCCTCAATGTATTATTTTCCCGTCTTGAGTTTATTATTCTATCCATCTTTATATTAAGAGAATTGTCATTAAAAGCTTGACATGGTCCCATATTGCCAAGCAGGATTCCTACATTGATCATGTTTTCTGCCAATATATCCATATTACTGTTTTTTCCATCCATCTACATTTTTTATAACCACCATAGTTCTTAAATAGTTACGTATAATTAGATGTAATTTGGTGGCGGAAATGAATGTTATATGCGCCTTTTAAAGTGATTCTTTCCACATTAGGTTCCATTTGGTTGGAGTTTTTCTCCCATTTCTAATATTTATAAATCTCCACTACAGCAGATCCTTGTATTACTCAATAGAGAACCATTCAACATATTTTGTTACAATTTAGTGTGTACAGTACATTGTCTCAATAAAATAGATGTGCCTTGTTTGGATTTTGTCTCATCAACTCCATTTTTGACAGATTTATGGCCCAAAACAAGTTTATATCTTTGCGTGCAATTTGTGTCCACAATTTTACAAATATTTAATTTTGTGTTTCAAGATTTTGAGTTTGTCTGCTCCGTCTTTTGGTCTTTATTATAGAGAGGTTGCATGTATTCATGTTTCTGTATTCCAGGCGTTCAGCATCATTTCAGCAACGAAGAATGCCCATCTTCTTGTGCTCGGTTTAAAGCCACGTGCAGTACATTGTAGCGAGATGGGCTATTTATCATGCGCTCATTACGATTAGTTATATTCTGATGTGTGCAAATGGATGTAACTTGAAGGTTTGAAACTTACGTCTGACCTAAGAATTTAGGTTACTTGCTGTAAATATATCACATTCAAAACATATTTCATTAAATTAAGGGATTGTCAGTGAAATGTTTCAACATCAAACTATCTTTCAACATATCCGTTAGTGTCTCTAAATGATACTTATTCTAGCAGATTTCATCTAAAACTGTAAACTTTAATATAGGCATCTTGTGACTTCATACAGTGATAGGCATCTCGTGACTTCATATAGTGATATGACAATGCACGTATCTTGTTTATTTGCCACTATTGGGATCTAAGACAGCGAGTTTGGTTTTAATTATTGAAAGACAGACATAATCTTTGAAACAGCAACCAGGCTGTATCAAACATATTAGTTTCTCTCATCTCATACTTGTCATTTGAAAGTTAATTAAAATAAAGACGTTTTATAAGTCGACATAAATGATCTACAAATGTGTTACATCATAATCTGAGAAATGAAGGCTTCTTTAATGAAAGACGAGGTAAAGAATACGCGGTTTATTTTTTGGTGATAAAGGTATTCTTGATAAAGGTGTACTCCATTTGGTTAGTAGGTATTACAGGAAACTAAGAGATTACAGTTTAAAAACAAGAGATGGAAATGTGATTGCAAAAGCTTCAGCATGTGGTAAAGCAAATACAAAAAGATGAAAGAGAAAGATAGATGCAAATACAAAGGATGAAAGAGAAAGATAGATGCAATTACAAAGGATGAAAGGAAAAATGAAAAATGCAGTTTTAATTAAAAAGAACTGGCATGAGAACACAGTATTTTCATTTACATACAATGTCATGTGTTGATGTTAAAATAAATATTACGTTAGTACCCGTTTTAAAAAAGAACATATATCAGTACTTTCCTCATTTTGGGAAGCTTTCTGAAAAGTTTAAGAGTGCGCTGAACTTTGCTATAACAAACTATACTTACTGGAAACGCTCATGAAGTCTACACTATACTTTCAGTATAATAAAGTGTTAAAAAATGTGTCTTGAAGGGTTATGAGTTGGTACACAAGGCATATAATAAAAGGTTTAGGAATTCCTTAAATAAAACTGATCAGACCAATGTCACATTTGCATGTTGAAAAGAACAATTTTTTGATAGGTGGTGCACAGCCAAGAAGGTTGGTAAGGATATATAACCTTATACAACTCATATTTAAAGAGCCTAAGTCTTACATCCTTAGTGACCTCAAGACATACCTTAATGATAAAAAGGTTGAAACTTTGGAAAATGCTGCTAGCTCTTCCTTGCCTCGCAAGGTTTCATTAGGCAATAAATCGTCTTCTCAACAGGTTTTAGAAAAGTAGAAAAAAAAAAAACATTTCAGTCTCATCTCAGTGCTTCCAAGTCTCAATACTGGCACATCTTTTAGGAATGAAACTTCTGATAGAGACTGATAAGAAATACTTATCTTTTGCTGCTTGTACTTGTTGTAAGAAGAAAGGGTCCATTATTTATTATTACTATAGATTGAAAAATAACGAAAAGAATCAATGCAGAGCTATTACTAAATGTTCCTATTTGTAACAGTTCAAGGTGAATATTAGATATTGAAAGCAATACATTTGTTGAGTCAGACAAACTCCGATCTGATTTTTCTATTGATAATTATGAATCATTTATGTTGAAAGGTTGCCTATCACTTCTTGATAATTGTGTAAATCTAATCCCTGTTAAAATATTAAGAGATTTAGAAGCTTCTCAGAGTCTTTTAGTATGAAGTAATTTTATTTTTCTTAGAAGTCTTATTCTCGTGAAAGTATTCTTATTCAGGAAGATGAGGGCAACTTTCGTAATATTAGTATCCATTGTGTTAATTTGTCGTCAGGCCTTGTCTCGGGACCTAAGACTATAGGAGCTGTGCCTTATTTGCCATTTCAGGGTATTCATTTATTACAAGCCTAGTTCATATCAAAACGTAAGTCTACTGAAATTCAGATCCCTGATTTATACCCAACTTATACATTTATAAAAGTAAGGCAATGAATTCCTGAGAATGATGTAGATCAGGAAATTATTCATATGGGTGACACATTTATTGGCCACTTTTTATGATGTCACTTTTGCTCAAAGTATTGATCAAGCAACAGGTATTGGTCACAGTGATACTCTTTTTCGCACTACTATTTTCAGTTCTAATCAGGATTAGAAATGACAGTTACTGATTGTATAACACAAACAAGATGCTGAGATCTTTTTTTTTTAGAAGTGATTCTAAAGCCACACATTAGTATTTACTAGCTTATTTTGTGGCAAAATGCAGTCATTATTAGAACATTGAAACCACCTGAGGTACCGCTCGAGATGGGTAGTCAGTATGGTGTAAAACTGTTTTTTTCTAAGTCAATTCGACTTGAAATGCTTTGTCTTGTGAAAGAAACTCCCTTGGTTGGTCAGTTAAGATTCGGTATTTTATTCGGGATTATTGATTTTATCACCCATATCGATGAAGCCCCATTTGTATATGTCCTCGATGTTTTTTTAGTATTCTCGTAATACACGATGATGTGATGATGCAGAAACAAATAAATCCAGCTCTGATATTTTCTCAAGACAGACAAAAGCACAGACATGATTTATGTTACTCAGTGATATACACAAATACCTTAAGTGAGCAGAGGTAACTGTATAATTTTAGTTGCGTTTAATGGAGTCGATATACATAATCAGCAAAATATTCATCAGACATGGTATTCAGGTGATATGTATATGATTAATTTCAAATTGTCTTTAAACAAATGCTACTCCACACAGATTTATCACAATAAATGTACAGGATCCTCGGTCTCCGCGATATCGTCTAGGTCTTGATAAAAGGTTTTGTTAAGAAACAGCAGCAGGGAGGGTGCGGCCAATAATTAGTGTCCCGGTGCTTAAACGAACACACATACAAATTTTGAAAACATGAGAGGCCAAAATAAAGTAAGAAAATATTGGTCTTGATTTGGCGTTATTGACCTTGTTGATTCATATTTTCGTATACGTTCTATTTTCAAGGAAGACTTGGTCCAAAATAGGTCTGTGCACTCTACCTTCTGCTAGGCTCACATGCAGCCTATTCCATCATTTGACAAACCATGGACTTGAAAAATGGTAGATTGCGTAGAGCCTTTACATAGAACCAAATCAGGCAACCAATGTGTGCATCTACAAGATTCCCAGAGGCAATTCTTCTGAGGAATCTTAAAACTAAAACCATAGTAAAAGTAAAATCTTTAGTACAGTAGTTTACACATATTGTAACACTAAATCGGTCCAATCTCTTCAAGGGACAAATCTTGTTCGGGAATTTTCTAGCAAGTTATGCGTGTAGTAGCAATATAACAGTTACACTGAATATTTTCGGAAATGCTTAGATTTTCCATATTTGCTGAACCCCTTAGGCCATTCTCAAACATACATCAGTTGTTTAAAAATTTTTTTAATGCAAGTGATGTAGATGTTGGTGGATACAAGAAGATAAGAAGGGCGTGGATCATTCGAATTAATATGTTTCTATAACAAAGAGCAAACACCACAAATTATTCAACAATCCAGAAGGAATGTAAGGCTTTAATATTGGCTTTGAAGTGTATGTTAGTTTAACTCCTTCTCTTATTGTTGGGACCCCTCTGATGACCTAATGGTTAGAGCATCCGCCTCAGATTCAAAGGTCACAGGTTAGAATCCCGACCGAGTCGCACCAAAGACTTATACAAGTGTTACTAACAGCTGCCTTGATAGGCTCTCAGCATTAAGAGGTTAGTGTTAGGACTGGTCGGCCTGGTGTCAGGATCATGTGACTGGGTTGGACATCATGCTACATGTCTGCGGCATGATGTCCAAGTGCTTGACATCATTATAAACTGACACACTGCAAACATGGTAGTGATAAAACTAAACAGTTGTTAAAGGTACATTAAAAATGCGAATCACACGCACACACAGGCACACACACATACTGATTGCTGTATTAATTGATCACAAACCCATTACGTACATGAACAACATAAAAAACAAAAATTAAACATTATTTAGGGGGAGTTGGATTTTCTTAGAAATGGAACATTAAAATCTAGTACATGAAGCAAAATGGAAATATGATTGCAAATTCATTTTTAGGTGCATGTAAGTAATCATTCTTTGATTTAATTTCTCCCTTATCTTAACTGGTTGTAGGGGAACCTCAAAATAATTTCCTTTGTGAAAATGTATCCAGTATGAGTATGTAGGTTTATTAAATAAATCTTTATTTTTCTTCATGAGAGGAAGTGTTGTGTATATCTGTATCGTCTGCTAATTTTCTTAATTATAGATTGAAAAGATCACTTGATAAATAATGTATTAAATACTAAATTATCTATGATTGTGGATTTTTTATTTTAAGAAGGGCTGACTTTAATAAACAATTGCATATTTTCAAGATTGTGAGATGTGCTCTCGTCAAAGAAGATATGTTGATGAGATTTGAGTTTAATTCAAGGTCATGGGTTTTCAAGGATAAACCAGACTCACCTATTTCCCGGTTGGCTAGCTGCTAAAGTACTTGACCTTGTTTCTAGAATAAATATTTTGACTCATACATTTCTGCATTACGTCTTAGATTTTATATCTAAGGGATGATTTGCTTGACAATTAGTTGTTCCTAGCATATACATCAGTCCTAGAGGATTAATTTAGCTGTTATCATTTGAGATTATTTAATTTATTTGTTACAAAATGCTAGACGTTCAGATGTATTAGCTGTTTTATTGTGAATTCATTTATAGACAATAATAAAGACTATTGACACATCAGCACAATATATTGAACTTAGTTTTGAAATACAAATGGAACTAATTTGGAGTACTTTTGGATTTGTGAGAGAGCTTAGAATTATTTGGGATTTCATTCGCCATATTATACGTTATTTTTAGGTTTTCGTTTTGTATTCTATGTAAATAAATTATGTGTTGAATTTCACAAGACTTGTTGGATTTTGCTAATTTGTGTTACTTAGTTTAAGACCATATAATTATAACAAAATTGGTCAGGCTTGTGGTTATGGCTACTGTCTGTTTTGTTTTCAGTCAACAGCCATTGGAGGGATAGTGGACAGAATTACAACTTCATAATAATATGCGGGGAGTAATAATACATGTAACATCCTCAATGCATAAGCATAAGAACAATATATACAAATTATATGCATCTTACTGAAAATCAATGTTGCTCGCTAAGCCTGTATTAAAATTACTTCACCGCAATAAAGCAAATAGTTCAGCCTGAATTTCAAAATGTTTCTGAACATATCGCATTATATATCAATTTTCACTTTTACCTAAACACGGGTATGTTGCCCAGATGATGATGCCTGTACCATACATACATCAGTATAATTTAAATTACTCTCATTCATTTTTGATGTAGATGGTACACCCAGAACTTTCGGAATTCCTGTTACTGAGATAGCTGTGGGTGTCAGTGCTGGATTTGTGGTAATTGTAGTCGTGGGAATAGGTATATTCCTTTGGAGAAGATATCATCATAAAAAGCAAAATGAAGATGGTAAGAAAGATTATCATCAATAACGTCTTAAAAAGTAACTTTAAAACCATTATACATGCATGTGTAAGGGAATGGTAGTAAATAAACAGACAACTTATGATTTTGATTTTTATAGTAACTCTTTGTAAAATATGAAATTAGGTTAAGCTTTTATGACATTCGCACATTCAAAACTTGCCTAGTTTTCTTCGTGTAATATAACAATTCACTTAAATTATAATATCCATTGATGACTCGTTCATATTATTCTATATCAACTGTGTGTAATATGGTATGGTATTGTCATATATTTGAAATATATTGCAATCCTACATGCCTTGCATAATTATTAGCCAGTATAACATGTATGGGCCCAAAGAGACTTTAGGTAGCTGTAATTATCCAGTGGCACTTGTTCATGTGTGACTATATGACTTTTCGTTCTTTCCATGCCTTGACAAGTCTTATGTCTTTAAATTCCTACTTTTATATTTTTATCACTGTTGGAACCCTGACTTCATCATTAAATCATGTCCTTAATTATTAATAATTTTCCTTTGTAACATTTGAGTGATCTCCAATATGACACAGTGAGAAATATGCATATTTGCAAGTAATATTCCTCTTCAAATGGCAATTCAGAAATTAATATACAAATAGATGTTAATATGCAATATACCCAACACTATTGGAATATTCTTAGTTTTTGTTTCATTATATCATAATTAATTTCAATTACAGAAACTGATGGAATGAATGATCATGAAGAAAGGTAAGACTGGCTCTGATTTCACTTATGGTATTTTGTTACAGAAAGACAAAAATGCTGCATAATTTATGAACAAGTTAATGGCCTTTAATCAGAGATGTCAGTTCACAAAGCTACTTACTTGGTATTGTAATTTTAAATTAAAATGATCTGAAATTACAGCAAAAAATAATTAAATATAGTGCTGTGAATTTATCTTTTCTGTTCAAGTATAATCTTTGTTCTAATCCGACATCATAGATCTAAAGGGGACTATAAAAAACTCGTATCTCCATCTACGCATGCTTATACACGCGTGCGTATGCATGTGCTTGTGCGAGATAAAGAATACAAATCCAGATATGGCAAATAAGTGCACCAGATCAAGTAATGGATGGCATGTATCAGGACAAAAACAATTGCATAGAATGCTGTCATTGGTTTTTGCTATTATCATAAATATTATTTTAAAATGGGAACATAGTTGGTATTGACCTTCAAATGTAAGAACAATTGTGTTATCCGTCTCTTTATATAAAGTGATGTTGCCGTACGTTTTATCTCTTACAATATCTTGTCTCCTTATTAACAAACAACGAATCAATAAATGTAATATTAGAAGCACGCACTATCAAATAGTTATTATGTGTAAATTAATGAAAACTAAACTAATTGAAAATTTTTTTTGTGTGCAAAAGATGGACATTAAAGAGGTACTGGTTTTGTTTATTTTATTTAAAATTTAGTAATGTTGTACTGGTGAAAGGAACTACCTATAAATCAATGTATTCACCATGGGTACAAAGCTATCCCAAACATTTATATGCTGTAGATATGCATATTATATGGTTTGATTTATTATCACCAACATGTAACTTATACTTACTTTACTTGCTATAGACTAGCAAAGCAGAATGATTTCCTTAACCAGTTTCAATAAACCGTGTTAAACATTACATCAATTGTGAAATCCTGATGTTTGGCGATTTGTTAGTACGTTCTTTAAATGTTGACATTAGGTAAGAACTATGTCAATATATTAAACGCTTTACCAGCTCAAATTCAGCATTGTTGGATTATACTGTATGCAGTAGTCAAAAAAAGAAAAAAAATAGTGTCCGTTAGGCACAATCCGTATAGATGTCAGTGAAAACCTTTTAGCTTTTGCATAAAGAATGTAGTTCATGACAAAAGAAGAAACATAACACAGTTTAAATAGAATTATAATTATGAACTATATTATCGAACTGTTTGTTACAAAGTTGTTACATATTACTTAGCAAGAGCTTTGCATGTGCATTTCTTAAAGGATCAAACTTATAAATATATTTACAGCAGTTTTATGTGATGTATTGTGATGTGATTTGGATTTTTAACGTAGCTTTAAAACTCTTTCAGTAGTAGTATATGGGGTCACTCTAGCGTCAAGTGGACTTACCATGCAAAAACAGTCGATTCACTCTGGCGTCAAGGGGAATTTAACATGGGAAATTTTAACATGGATGGAACTGTAGAGCGTCAAGGGGAATTGAACATGGAAATTGAACAGGACCGGTACTTTAACGTCAATGGGACTTTAACGTTAAAATATGGGGTTTGCACTTTGTCGTAAATGGAAATTGAACTTGGGAATGTCACCTGGATGTCAATGGGAATTGAACTTTGGGTGACGTCATGAGGTTTATAGGGTCAAAACATTTTATAGGGATTTTAATGTATTTGTAAGGACAAAGGGTAGATAGGGACAAACATACAAATACACATTTAAACACACAGAAAAGACGACAGAAATGTTCTAAAACAAACCTCACAGAGAGAATAGAGGCTCAAAAAAAAAAGTCTATTGTATGGGTTCAAAACATTTATTCAAGTATATAAATGGGCTCTCTGGCCTGTGCTTTGGTCTAAGCACTATCCATTTAATACATAAACATTTCTACATCAAACAAACCTATTTACTAGTTATTTAGTTCTTGGATCTAGTAAACCTGTTTACATTTAATGTTCATTTATAAGAAAAAGCTAACACAAAACAAGTAACATGCAGTCAAATAGGACAAAGTTCATGTTTCTCTCTCTCTATTCGTCTCACACGTTGTTAAAAATCTGGTCAGCTAGCACTTGTGTCCCAGCGTAGATATTTCCCATCACTTAATCCGTTTCATTCATAAATCGGCTGTTATATCCATCGTGCTAGGTACACTTATCAGTAAGCAGATCAAGTGCAGTCATCGTCTTCTTCCCATGGAGGTACAATGTATACCATATGAATGGTTACTTTTCCTTTGTTGATGTCAAATTTTCCTCTCATCGACTGCACGTCTTCAATAGCCCTAAAAAGTTTGGACGAAGTTATTTCTGCAGGTGTGCTAAATCCGAGACATACAGGTGAGTTCAAACTGTCGCGATACATAGATAGGCTCAAACGACCTCGATCTTTGACTTGGCAATGACATTTGAGTTCCTCTAACAGTGAGTCAAGTAGGTCCGTAATGAAACCTGCTACTTCCTCAGCTGAAATGTCAGACACGAAGTCTCTAAATTTCACCGTGTAGGTGTAAGTTGTCGTTCTAAATTTTCTAGAGGAGCGCTTTTCCATCTCTCGAATGTGATAGTACTTTTCAGGGTTGACTGGTGAACTTTGGTTTGGAGTAGATTCTCTCTGTCTGGTCGCAGACGTGGAAGGTGTTGGTTCAGGTTCGCTCATGTCTTCTATTTGAGCGAACACTTCTTTTCGTGTGTGAGGCGATACGTCACTTCGCTGCCTCTTACGTTCTTCTTCTCTCTCACTGAAATCGTGCGATCGTTTCATCTCGATTGCTGATTCAGAAATGATTTAACCAAGTTCATTCTTTCCATATATACCCTCTCTACCTCTCGTTGTGACAATGACTTGGTATATTTCACAAGGCAAGTGAAAGCCAAGCATATAGGAACCCAACGACAGCGTTGCGTCTTAAACACCTCATGCATCTTGACGACCCTTCGATTCAAACCCTACCACGAAAGAAAATAGTTGCAAGAAAAATAAAACAGACAGTTGGTGTCTTCAGGAGAGCTAGAGACGGCACTGTGTCGCTGGGACACGTACGTACGTACTCCAGAAAACTACGCTACTCGACAACGTGAGTGTGCTTGTCAAAATGTTTGAATAAGATTAAAAATGTTTGTCAGTTTCAAAACGCGAACCAGTACTGTGTCCGTTTAATATTTGATGTGGCAAGAAGAAATGGTACAATACGCAACAAAGGGTTTGTACGTTTACACTCCAATCTGTCTGTACTGCAATGGTAACAGCGCTCTTGCGTTGGCATTATTTTGCCACACTACCTTAAAAAAAACCCTAATGCATCACTCATCATAAACGATTTCATTGGCTATACTTATTTTCTTACCGCTTTCGCTTCGAATTGACTTCAGTACCTTTTTGCACAGCGACAAGATCGGACTTGTTTTTTTTTATTCTGCGGCTGGTCGCTACACTACTGTCAACAAGCCCTGAATTTACAACCAAACAATGTGTTACACATTGTAAGTGACTTCATTGGCTAACCGATATTTTACAATTCTGTCTCTATTGATGTGAGTGTGCTTGTCAAAATGTTTGAGTAATGATTAAAAATGTTTGTCAGTTTCAAAACGCGAACCAGTACTGTGGCCGTTTAATATTTGACGTGGCAAGAAGAAATGGTACAATACGCAACAAAGGGTTTGTACGTTTACACTCCAATCTGTCTGCACTGCAATGATAATAGCACACTTGCGTTGGTATTATTTTGCCACACTACCTTTACTAAAACCCCAATGCATCACTCATCATAAACGATTTCATTGGCTATACTTATTTTCTTACCGCTTTCGCTTCGAATTGACTTCAGTACCTTTTCGCACAGCGACAAGATCGGACGTGTTTTTTTTAATTCTGCGGCTGGTCGCTACTCTACTTGCCCTGAATTTACAACCAAACAATGTGTTACACATTGTAAGTGACTTCATTGGTCAGTCGATATTTTCCACCACCTTAGCTTCAAATTGGTTTCACTTGTTATTCGCACCGTGAGATGATCAGACACGTTTTTCTGTACCTGACCATTAGTCACTTCACAAACAATAAAACTAAAACACAAATGATCACGCCATGAGCGGCTCATGGAAATTATGTTAGTCATGTTACGAAATATAGCACGACTTGTTTGGATGTACTTTTCTGTGGTCACTCTTTAATTACATGCGTCTTCAGTTCACTCTTGTGATATTTTTTGTAAAGGGTGTATTTTTTCTATGGATGTGATTGTGTTATGTTCTATATGTTCTTTTATGTTTTCAGTGATTTTACTTTATATCTATATTTTAATTTAGATGTATAGACTATGTAGTCTGAAATAAAGAATTCTTATCTTATCTTATGTAAATGGAATGAGTGTTTCTTTGAAACTTTCATAAGGAAAATGTGCCATAAAAACAAACGTACGTGTCGTCATATTTTTAAAGTAGGAATACATGATATCTCTCTCTCTCTCTCTCTCTCATTGTAGTTTTGATTTATACCCTAATGGAATATGTTCCCGTTTGAAGATACCTCTCCAAAATTGTAATCAGTAGTCACCATAATTACGTGAACTGTTCGTCATGTCATTTTTTTCAAAAGTTTACACTCTAAAAAATTGTAGAACGATTTTTTTTCTTCCATCAGTTCAGGAAAAAATGTAACAATGTTCGTCCTATATTCTCTCAGTTTACACTGAGGATAGGACAAACATTGTTACATTTTTTCCTGAACCCATGTTTTGACTTTAGAATTCAGAGTTAACCATAGGCAGGGTTATACAGTGCAATGTCATTTGTTTCATTCTTAAAAAAGCCGTGTGATTGTCTTTTTTCTGAAAAATTGTAAATCTAACGTTAAAAGAAAAAAATTGCGTGACATATTGCAGTTCCAAAATCGGATAAAGTTAAGATACCAGAATTGTGCAAACTCAAGCTTTTATTTCATACAAAGATTTACTGATGGAAGAAAAAAAATCGTTCTACGATTTTTTAGACTGTAAACGTTTGAAAAAAATGACATGACAAACAGTTCACGTAATTATGGTGACTACTGATCACAATTTTGGAGAGGTATCTTCAAACGGGAACATATTCCATTAGGGTATAAATCAAAACTACAATGAGAGAGAGAGAGAGAGAGAGATATCATGTATTCCTACTTTAAAAATATGACGACACGTACGTTTGTTTTTATGGCACATTTTCCTTATGAAAGTTTCAAAGAAACACTCATTCCATTTACATAAGATAAGATAAGAATTCTTTATTTCAGACTACATAGTCTATACATCTAAATTAAAATATAGATATAAAGTAAAATCACTGAAAACATAAAAGAACATATAGAACATAACACAATCACATCCATAGAAAAAATACACCCTTTACAAAAAATATCACAAGAGTGAACTGAAGACGCATGTAATTAAAGAGTGACCACAGAAAAGTACATCCAAACAAGTCGTGCTATATTTCGTAACATGACTAACATAATTTCCATGAGCCGCTCATGGCGTGATCATTTGTGTTTTAGTTTTATTGTTTGTGAAGTGACTAATGGTCAGGTACAGAAAAACGTGTCTGATCATCTCACGGTGCGAATAACAAGTGAAACCAATTTGAAGCTAAGGCGGTGGAAAATATCGACTGACCAATGAAGTCACTTACAATGTGTAACACATTGTTTGGTTGTAAATTCAGGGCAAGTAGAGTAGCGACCAGCCGCAGAATTAAAAAAAACACGTCCGATCTTGTCGCTGTGCGAAAAGGTACTGAAGTCAATTCGAAGCGAAAGCGGTAAGAAAATAAGTATAGCCAATGAAATCGTTTATGATGAGTGATGCATTGGGGTTTTAGTAAAGGTAGTGTGGCAAAATAATACCAACGCAAGTGTGCTATTACCATTGCAGTGCAGACAGATTGGAGTGTAAACGTACAAACCCTTTGTTGCGTATTGTACCATTTCTTCTTGCCACGTCAAATATTAAACGGCCACAGTACTGGTTCGCGTTTTGAAACTGACAAACATTTTTAATCTTACTCAAACATTTTGACAAGCACACTCACATCAACAGAGAGAAAAGTGTAAAATATCGGTTAGCCAATGAAGTCAATTACAATGTGTAACACATTGTTTGGTTGTAAATTCAGGGCAAGTAGTGTAGCGACCAGACGCAGAATAAAAAAACACGTCCGATCTTGTCGCTGTGCGAAAAGGTACTGAAGTCAATTCGAAGCGAAAGCGGTAAGAAAATAAGTATAGCCAATGAAATCGTTTATGATGAGTGATGCATTGTTTTATTTAAAAGGTAGTGTGGCAAAATAATGCCAACGCAAGAGCGCTGTTACCATTGCAGTACAGACAGATTGGAGTGTAAACGTACAAACCCTTTGTTGCGTATTGTACCATTTCTTCTTGGCACATCAAATATTAAACGGCCACAGTACTGGTTCGCGTTTTGAAACTGACAAACATTTTTAATCTTATTCAAACATTTTGACAAGCACACTCACGTTGTCGAGTAGCGTAGTTTTCTGGAGTACGTACGTACGTGTCCCAGCGACACAGTGCCTTCTCTAGCTCTCTTGAAGACACCAACTGTCTGTTTTATTTTTCTTGCAACTATTTTCTTTCGTGGTAGGGTTTGAATCGAAGGGTCGTCAAGATGCATGAGGTGTTTAAGACGCAACGCTGTCGTTGGGTTCCTATATGCTTGGCTTTCACTTGCCTTGTGAAATATACCAAGTCATTGTCACAACGAGAGGTAGAGAGGGTATATATGGAAAGAATGAACTTGGTTAAATCATTTCTGAATCAGCAATCGAGATGAAACGATCGCACGATTTCAGTGAGAGAGAAGAAGAACGTAAGAGGCAGCGAAGTGACGTATCGCCTCACACACGAAAAGAAGTGTTCGCTCAAATAGAAGACATGAGCGAACCTGAACCAACACCTTCCACGTCTGCGACCAGACAGAGAGAGTCTACTCCAAACCAAAGTTCACCAGTCAACCCTGAAAAGTACTATCACATTCGAGAGACGGAAAAGCGCTCCTCTAGAAAATTTAGAACCACGGCTTACACCTACACGGTGAAGTTTAAAGATTTCAAGTCCGACGTACCGTTGGAGAAAGCAGAAGGGTTCATCACCGAGATGTGGGATTCTTTGCTCACCACACTCAAGCGACAATGTCAACCCAAAGAAGACGATCGCTTGACACTATCCATACAACACGACAGCTTGAAATCCCATTTGGATCGAGTTTAGCAGACCCGCAGAACTGACCCCTTCCAAAGTCATATACAACATACAACAGGTGCAACAATCCAATGACAAGATTGACATCACCGATGGTAAAGCCACACTGAAAATGGCTCACGTCTCTCTTCCTCAAGGGACAGGACGCAAAAAGGTCTTATTGGTGGACGACCTTCGCAACACCAAAACAAGTCTCGTCCGAATTAACAACCCTCATGACCAGATGTGTTTAGCCCATGCCATCGTGGTGGGACAAACCTATGCCAACAAGAACGACACGGTAGAGTGGAAAAGAACCTGGAAAACTATTCAACAATCCGACCGAGCCAAACAACGAAATGAAGCAGAACTCCTGTTACAACAAGCCGGACTGTCCAAAGATACACCCTGTGGCATTCCTGAGATGCAAAAATTGCAAGATGCCCTAGCTCCACGCTACACCTTGAAAGTGCACCTTTAAGAAATGCGCGGGCCTCTGTTGTTTCGAGGCCAAGATTTTAAGGACGGAAAATACATTCACCTTTATCATCACGATGAACATTTCGATACCATTACCAGTATCACTGGATTCCTGGGATATGTTTATTATTGTGAGAAATGTGACTATGGTTATAATAATCGAGAGCAACACAAACATTGTGGATGGAAATGCTCAGGATGTTTGGCCTCTCAACCCTGTCTGAGCGAAGAACCAGTGCCTTGTTCAACTTGTCTGTGCACGTTTGTCAGCCCTACCTGTTACCAACAACACTTGAAGACACAAGGTTCACAGAAGAAATGCGCTTGTCAACTGCTGAGATTGTGCCCCGCGTGTGGACAAGGCATACGTACCAATAGTGTGAAGGCACACGTATGTTCAGGAAAGAAAAAATGTCACATTTGTCACCACATCATGGACTTGGAACACGAATGTTACGTGCAAAAATACCAACCCCCACCAGAGAAAGAGGACGGTCACAAGAAGAAAGGCAATTTCATCTTTTTCGATTTCGAATGCATGCAAGAGACCGGCATTCACATTCCTAATTTCTGCATGGCTCATCGAGCGTGCGAGAAGTGTATTCAAGAACCTATCTTCAGTTATTGCCCTCATTGCAGCAAAATTCCTGGAGGGCGTGAAAAAATCTTTCGAGGACCAAAGACGCTAGACGATTTTGCCAAATGGGTCTTAGACCCCATCGACAAGACATGGAGCAAAGAGGACATCGAACGTTACCGAGATTGTCATCGCCATGCCACAGTGATGGCTCACAATTTCTCCGGATACGATGGACAGTTTCTTTTGAGGTACTATACGGAACATGGCACCGAACGTCCTAAAGTCACTTTGAACGGAGCCAAAATCATTTTCATGCGAGTGGGACAAGTGCAGTTTAAAGATTCGATGAGTTACTTGGCCATGCCTTTGAGTCGAATGCCTAAAACGTTTGGAATGACAGAAATGGCTAAAGGGTACTTTCCACACTTTTTCAATACGGAAGCCAATCAACATGCCGTTCTACCCCATTTGCCTCAGGCTCACTATTACGACCCCGACAACATGCGTACCGAACAACGAGAAGATTTCTACGCTTGGTACCAGGCTCATGCCTCGGACCCCTTCGACTTTCAGGAAGAAATGTTAAAGTATTGTCGTTCCGACGTGGACATTTTACGACGTTGCTGTGGAAAATTTCGAGAACTGTTTATGGAACACGGAGGGGTCGATCCTTTGAAAGAAGCTTGCACCATTGCCAAAGCGTGTTCCTTAGTGTACCGCCAACGATTCATGCCTCAAAAGACCGTGGCTGTCATCAGTCCTCAAACGACCAACTATGTCAAGCGTCAATACTCGGTCAAAGCCCTACGCTGGTTACATTACTTGTGCGACAAGGAAGGCAAATGGATTCAGCATGCCCGCAACGGAGGAGGCGAAAGGACCATCGGAACATATTCGGTCGATGGCTGGGACTTAAAAAACCCCAAGATCGTGTATGAGTTTAACGGTTGCTTATTTCACGGATGTCCCGTCTGCTACCCTGACCGTGACACTAAAAATCAGTTTTTACAATGGACCATAGAAGACCTGTACCAGGACACTTGTGAGCGACGCTTGAAGTTAGAACAGCAAGGATACCAAGTGGTGGAAATGTGGGAACACGAATACGATCACCGTTTGAAAATCGATCCCGAGTTTAAACGTGTCGTGGAAAGTTACAAGCTGATGGACCCCCTGAACCCGAGGGATAGTTTGTACGGAGGAAGGACCAATGCCACCTGTTTGCTGTACCAAGCCGATGAAGAGAAAGGAGAAGAAATCAAATATTTGGATGTGTGTTCGCTGTATCCCTACGTGTGCAAATATTGTCACTTTCCTACACGGCACCCGCGATTGCTGACGGAACACATCGACCTGGTCAACATTCGACAATACGAAGGCTTGATCAAGTGCAAAGTTTTGCCTCCCATGAACCTATACCATCCCGTCTTACCTCACCATTGTCAAGGCAAACTGATGTTTCCATTGTGCCGTACTTGTGCCGAAACGTGCAACCAAGATCAGCCTTGTCAGCACACCCAGGAAGAACGGGCCTTGACGGGAACCTGGGTCAGCGTAGAATTGTTCAAAGCTATGGACATGGGATACCAACTGTTAGAAGTGTACGAAATTTGCCACTTTCCCAAGACACAACAATACCACAAGGGTGACCCTACTCAGAAAGGCATTTTCGCAGACTACGTGGATGCCTTTTTGAAACTGAAGCAAGAAGCCAGCGGCTATCCTTCCTGGTGTCACACTCCCGAAGACCAAATAAAATTCAAAGAGAAATACCGGGAACAAGAAGGCATCACTTTAGACCACATCGAGAAAAACGAAGGCAGGCGATCGTTTGCCAAAGTGATGTTAAATTGCTTGTGGGGTAAAATGGCACAACGACCGTGTTTACCCAAGACGGAATATTTGACAGAACCTTCCCGCTACTTCCAGATGATTCACGACAAAACCAAATACATGAAACACGTGGACGTCGTTCGAGAAAATTTAATCTTGGTCAATTACGAAGAAGATCTGGACTTTGTACAAGACGACCGTTTTGGAAATGTCATCATTGCGGCTTACGTGACAGCTCATGCTCGCTTAAAATTGTACGGAGCTTTAGAACTGTTAGGGGATCGCGTCCTGTACTTTGACACGGACAGTTGCATCTACATCGATTGACCGGGTCAGCAACACCCTAACATCGAAGGAGACCGTTTAGGAGCCTGGACAGACGAACATCCTGACGACAAGATTCTAAGTTTCGCAAGTGGCGGTCCTAAAAATTACGGCTACGAATACCGGGACCCACAAGGAGAAGTGCACACAGAGTGTAAAGTGAAAGGATTGACTCTGAATTATCGTACCAGTCGTGTGATCAACTTTGGCGTATTGAAAGAAGCCTTGCAGTCTGGAGAGGATGCAAACTTTAAAGTGACCACCTACCAGCCGAACAAGATTGTACGTTTACCCACTCACCACATCGTCAGTCGACCCTTGGAAAAAGTCTATCAAATCGTGTACCAGAAGCGAGTGCGACTTCCCAACCACTTTACTTTGCCGTACGGTCACATCAATATTGGTCAGCATATAAAAAAGGACAACGTCCAAGACCAACAGTTAATTGTCACTACTAAGACCAATTGAGAAAAAATGAATCCCTTCAAACAGCAAGTACAGAGCGTAAGACTCAAGTCCAACGAGAAACTTGGGTGTGATTCTTTGCCTCACTATCACATCACCAATGCAGTAACACATCTTAGTTATTTATGTACTAACGCCATGACAAACTACGTGCAGCTAGTGAAACTTCCAGACCACAAAACTTTACCTTATGGACATACTGATATCACCCAGTATAAAAAGGGACGACTTCCAGGAACGACACTTCATTGTGAGGACAAGCAACGAGAAAGATGAATCACTCTACGCAGATGAAAAAAGAGAAGGAACAAACATCACTGACCTCTTTCACTACCATACCGTCACAGCAAAGTGCGTCCAAGAAGGGAAAGGATTCAGTAGACCTACAGGAGTATTTTAGCATCCAAATGACTCAGACAGCGACCTCAAGAAAATTTAGAACGACAACTTACACCTACATGGTGAAATTTAGAGACTTCGCGTCTGACATTTCAGCCGAGGAAGTAGCAGGTTTCATTACGGACCTACTTGACTCACTGTTAGAGGAACTCAAATGTCATTGCCAAGTCAAAGATCGAGGTCGTTTGAGCCTATCTATGTATCGCGACAGTTTGAACTCACCTGTGTGTCTCGGATTTAGCACACCTGCAGAAATAACTTCGTCCAAACTTTTTAGGGCTATTGAAGACGTGCAGTCGATGAGAGGAAAATTTGACATCAACGAAGGAAAAGTAACCATTCATATGGTATACATTGTACCTCCATGGGAAGAAGACGATGACTGCACTTGATCTGCTTACTGATAAGTGTACCTAGCACAATGGATATAACAGCCGATTTATGAATGAAACGGATTAAGTGATGGGAAATATCTACGCTGGGACACAAGTGCTAGCTGACCAGATTTTTAACAACGTGTGAGACGAATAGAGAGAGAGAAACATGAACTTTGTCCTATTTGATTGCATGTTACTTGTTTTGTGTTAGCTTTTTCTTATAAATGAACATTAAATGTAAACAGGTTTATTAGATCCAAGAACTAAATAACTAGTAAATAGGTTTGTTTGATGTAGAAATGTTTATGTATTAAATGGATAGTGCTTAGACCAAAGCACAGGCCAGAGAGCCCATGTATATACTTGAATAAATGTTTTGAACCCATACAATAGACTTTTCTTTTTTGAGCCTCTATTCTCTCAGTGAGGTTTGTTTTAGAACATTTCTGTCGTCTTTTCTGTGTGTTTAAATGTGTATTTGTATGTTTGTCCCTATCTACCCTTTGTCCTTACAAATACATTAAAATCCCTATAAAATGTTTTGACCCTATAAACCTCATGACGTCACCCAAAGTTCAATTCCCATTGACATCCAGGTGACATTCCCATGTTCAATTTCCATTTGCGACAAAGTGCAAACCCCATATTTTAACGTTAAAGTCCCATTGACGTTAAAGTACCGGTCCTGTTCAATTTCCATGTTCAATTCCCCTTGACGCTCTACAGTTCCATCCATGTTAAAATTTCCCATGTTAAATTCCCCTTGACGCCAGAGTGAATCGACTGTTTTTGCATGGTAAGTCCACTTGACGCTAGGGTGACCCCATATACTACTTTCAGTCATGTCGCTTCGATGTCTGCAGTGTGGCAGTTTATAGTGATGTCTAGCACTGGGGCACCATGCCGCAGACATGTAGCATAATGTCCCACCCAGTCGCTTTCTCCTGACATCAGGTCGACCAGTCCTAACACTAAACTCATAAGTATGTGCGCCAAGCGAGATAGGACTTCCCGCATCCGAGGCGGACGCTCTAACTACTAGGCCATCGGAGCGGTCCAGTTCTCTGTGAGATTGCTCCATTAAACATGCTAAACTGTAACACAGAAACGATGAATGGATATCTACGGAACTTACTGGGATCATTTATGGAAAATTTAAAGAAATTTATATTGCTTTCAAATTTAGAAATCAAGTAAAGATTGCAAAATCTTATTATTTTTGCAGTAAAGTTGAAGAGAATAAAAGCAAAATAAGTAAACTATTTCAACAGTTGAAGTTGTTGGGTTCCAGTTTTAAGTCAAACGATAATACTAATGTTTTACCGACTATTGATTATAGCAGCTACCATGGTCTAGTGATGTTCACCAACTTAGCATACACTCCCTTGGATAAATTATTTTAACCTTCAGCTATATTTACAACAGATTAAACAATTTGTAAAGAGTTTTACAGGGCAATAAACCGCTCCGGTGGCCTAGTGGTTAGAGCGTCCGCCTTGGATGCGGGAGGTCGTGGGTTCGATCCCCGGCCGAGTCATACCAAAGACTTATAAAAATGGTACTAACAGCTGCCTCGCTTGGCGCTCAGCATTAAGAGGTTAGTGTTAGGACTGGTCGGCCCGGTGACAGGATAATGTGACTGGGTGGGACATCATGCTACATGTCTGCGGCATGATCCCCAGTGCTAGACATCACTATAAATTGCCACATTGCAGACATCGTAGCGATATGACTGAGAAATTGTTAAAGCTACGTTAAAAATCAAAATCACATCACATCACAGGGCAATAAATGTTAAGACTAACACATTCCAACTTCAGCCACTAAGTGTGAAGTTTGGTTGCAATGAATTGAGTAAACTTAATCCGTGTAAAAATTGTACATTTCTTGGTATTGCCCAGCACAGTTGTAAACGATGGCACCATATTTTCATTGTTCCAGTTACCTGCATTGTCAACTTGTCTGTGTGTGTGATTTGGATTTTTAACGTAGCTTTAACAATATTTCAGTCATATCGGTACGATGTATGCAGTGCGGCAGTTTTTAGTGATGCCTAGCACTGGGGCATCATGCCGCAGACATGTTGCATGATGTCCCACCTAGTCACATTATCCTGACACCAGGCCGACCAGTCCTAACACTAACGTCTTAGTGCTGAGCGCCAAGCGAGGCAGCTATTAGTACCATTTGTATGTATTTGGTATGACTCTGCTTGCGATCGAACGCACGACCTCCGGCATTAGAGCGGACTGTCTAACCCTTAGGCCACCGGAATGGTCTCAACTTCTTTATATAAGATAGGTATTGTGCTTGATAAATTGAATATTTACAAAATGAGTTCTAGGGAGGAAGTAAGCAATTGTATACCTCTTAATATAATCACTATTTTGTCCAAGAATTCTGAAAAAGCAGTATATGTTTAGTTGAAAAAGTTTGTATCTAAAGATAAGCTACTTTATTAAAGGCAGTTGGGTTTTACAGCAATGTACTCACTTTATACATGTCCCATCTTTTTCACCATATAATAAACTACTAACTTAAAAAGGTTCGTAAACTCGAATGATCGTGCATGAACTTCTAAAATCTTTTGATACTGTGAATGATGAAATCTTGCGCACACAAATCCTAAGATTATACGAAATAAGTGTGTTTAATGGTTTGAATCATATCTTCGATATAAGCAACAAATTGTCTGCGTTAATAATATATACCCGAGTCCTTTAATGGTATCATGTAGTTTAGTTTTTTAGGACCTGTTCATTGTTATTTGATGATAACACATGTACTATTTCGTGAGCTTTTACTACATGCAGATGACAGGATATCATCTTTTCACATCAGAATCCTGAATACATTTCAAGAAAAATAGTAGGCAAAGAAATAGATTCCTGTAATGTTCGGATCACTGAAACTATTGCAGGGAAGAGAGATGGCACTATCACAGGATGAAGCTGGGTTGGGACTGGATTAAGGAAGACACCAAAAGCAACTGCGTTTACGAGATGTTATTTATAAAGGCAGTTTAAATATTAACAAATCTGACACCATTATAAACAAAAAGATAACGAAAATAATAAATGTCCTAACATGGAACTATCAACAGCAATTGACTCAATGAGAAAAAACTCAAACATGAATTTAACAAATGGAATTTCAAACAAACGTGAATTAAGTCTTATCACCGATCAACAAAATAAAAGTATTTGATCTACACACCAGTATAAACAAACTTGAATGTATCGTTCTTACAACGATATTTAAATACATGTAAATTTGAATGTATCGTTCATAAAACGATATTGAAAAGCAGGTAAATTTGACTGTATCGTTCATATAACGATATTAAAAATGTAAATTTGAATGTATCGTTCAAATAACGATTTTGAAATGCATGTAATTATGAACCTATCGATCGTAAACCGATATTGAAATAGGAATGAATGAAATTATGAACCTATCGATCGTTCACATAACGACATAGCAATATGAATGAATGAAATTATGAACCTATCGATCGTTCACATAACGATATAGCAATAGGAATAAATGAAAATAGAGATAGCAATAGTGGAAATAACATGGAACACTATATATAACTATCGTGGTGCCCATTTGACGTCCAAGAGGTAACTCCGGTTTCGCTCGCTCTAGTCAATGGTCAGAGAAGCACCCACGCATGTTCGGCCCCTCTCAGTCTGTTGAAGGATCCCTCGAGAGCCCTCACATTTAACACTGTCCCGATGGTCACGAAGCCCTGGTCCCTCGCATCGAGAAAACCAGTACACTCTTCCGATCCAACGTCACCATAACACAGCGTATACGTCACTTGAAACCACACAGTTCTGTGACTCCACATCATATGATGTATAAGGCATGGCAGGCATGTATAAGGCAGCTCTACAGTTGGTGACTCCACATCAAACTATATACAAGGCATGCCATAAGGCAGCTAAAATTATAACAACTAAACCGTATAGTACAAATGACACGGTTAAGTACTTCTGCATTGATATATGTTGCACATGCGCGTACATGAATTCGTTATCCATTACATTAATTGTTCAATGCATGTAGAATATAATTAAATATCAATTTGTCTGTTCAGTTACAACAAATAGCTAACTCGAACCAGACTATAGTATTTCTAATATTGCGTTATATAACCTAGTTATTGACTCTCTGTAGAATTTAGAATAAATTATAAAACATCTAAAGTATGAAACATTATCTGTCATAAAACGAATACTTAAATTTCATTATCTCTACAGCTGGAGATTTGCTCCTGTAAAGGGGTAAGCTTCCTGACAAGACTTGGCGTAATGTAATTTCGTTGTAAAGAATTTGCTGTATATGTACACTAGCTGTGACAGATATGCGCAGCTAGGTACTTAGGTTATCCCGCTGCATGCAATTTGCACGTGCAGCATGGTCTGAGTTTCGCTCAGGATTTCGATATAATTAGAGCCGAAAAATATACCACCATCGGGTGACGCTGTACGCGGCAAAGAAATCCAAGGACATTTTTGACAACATATACATATTGATATAACTCGTTCACAATTCCCTGACACATGGAACTATTAACAACAATTAAACAAACGTGAATTATGTCCTATCACCGATCAACAATAAAAGTATTTGATCTACACCCCAATATGAACAAACTTGAATGTATCGTTCATACAACGATATTGAAATGCATGTAAATTTGAATGTACCGATCATATGACGATATTGAATTGCATATAAATTTGAACATATCGTTCATATAATGATATTGAAAAGAATGTACATTTGAATGTATCGTTCAAATAACGATTTTGAAATGCATGTAATTATGAACCTATCGATTGTAAACCGATATTGAAATATGAATGAATGAAATTTTGAACCTATCGATCATTCATATACCGATATAAATGAATGAAATTATGAACATATCGATCGTTCATATGACGATATTGCAATAGGAATGAATGAAATTATGAATCTATCAATCGTTCCTATAACGATAGGAATGAATGAAATTATATGAACATATCGATCGTTCATATAACGATATTGCAATAGGAATGAATGAAATTATGAACCTATCGATCGTTCATATACCGATAGGAATGAATGAAATTATGAACCTATCGATCGTTCATATAACGATATTGCAATAGGAATGGATGAAATTATGAGCCTATCGATAGTTCATATAATGATATTCCAATAGGAATGAAAATTTGTTCAGATAGCAATCGTGACAATAAAATGGAACACGCACACACATATGTGTATATGTGTATATGTGTGTGTATATATATATATATATATATATATATATATATGACTATCGTGGCACCCATTTGACATGCAAGATGTTAACTCCGGTTCCACTCGCTCTAGTCAATGGCCAGAGAAGCACCCACGCATGGTCCGCCCATCTTAGTCTGTTGAAGGATCCCTCGAGAGCCCTCACATTTAAGACAGACCAGATGGTCGCTAAGCCTTGGTCCCTCGCATCGAGAAAACCAGTACACTCTTCTGTTCCAACATCAACATAACACAACATATACGTCACAGAGTTCTGTGACTACGCATCAAACGATGTATAAGGCATGACAGGCATGTATAAGGCAGCTCTACAGCTGGTGACTCCACATCAAACCATAAACAAGGCATGACATAAGGCAGCTAAACCGTGTAGTACATATGACAAGGTTAAGTACTTCTGCATTGATATATGTTGCGCATGTACGCGCATGAATTCGTTACTCATTACATTAATCGTTCAATGCATGCAGCGTATAATTAAATTCAATTTGCCTGTTCAGTTACAACAGTAGTATATAGGGCCACCCTAGCGTCAATAGGAATTAGCATTACAGACCCCCCTCCGGGCCACTCTAGCGTCAAGGGAAAATTAACATTACGGAAAATCGTGGGCCACTCTAGCGTCAAGGGGAATTTAACATGGAGAAAAAACACTGGGCCACTCTAGCGTCAAGGGGAATTGAATATGGAGAAAAATCATGGGACTGTCTAGCGTCAAGGGAAATTGAATATGGGATTTTTTTTTTTTTTTTTTTTTAAAATAAAAAATTTAAAAAAAAAAAAGGGATAGGCAATTGAAAGTCATTCTCTTTTCGAGAAATATGGGTGGCCCTGAAAAGGGCCTTTGGGTTTATGTTAATGTATCCATTAACATAAAGGGCATCTGCAGCATCTTCTTGTCCTCAAGCTGCGTCTTACTCGAGGGCCATAAATCAGTGTCCTCTTGAGGCAACCTTGTCTTTCTATGTACACTCTTCGTATCCACAGACTGGTGTCTGACTTGTCGACAACGGTCCACTTGGACCGGACATACATGAGCATGTCCATCCTAAACATCATGGAAGACACAAGGGTGGATGATTCGACTGTGGTCCACATCTTGAAGCGACGAGAACAGGTGAATCAATGCAGTGAACTGCGCTTATTTATAGGTAGAGGAAGGATTGAAACAGATTGAGTTCATTCACCAATCCGAACACGCGTTACAAAATTCAGTCAGCCCACATCCAATCCGAAGAGAGCAGTCTGTGATGTCACGTGGTCTATATAGATTCGCTAGCACTTGTGTACAGTCAATCTATGCGACAGTGATTCAACATGACGAAACTCAGAAAATGATCCACTGGGGTGCACCAGCAGGGGAGACTGCCCAGGGGAACCCGGACTTACTTTCAGAAGAGGTGAATTGGGATTTTGTGGATTTTCTTACCTCGCAAGAATTTGTTCCGGAACCTTCGTTACCTTCTTCATTACCGCAAGTGGAGAATTTTAGACAGAGACAGAAAGAAGAATTGGAGAAATTTATACAACGACAAAAGGAAGCGGAACAAGCTTTTCTCCTACAGCAACAGCAGCAAGAAGAAGAGGTAAGAAAAAAACAACAGCAACAACAGCAAGAAGAAGTAGCAGCAAAGAAACAAGAGGGTGAAAATCAAACGGTCACGGTACTGTTGGACATTTTAGCGGAGTTAAGAAGTCTGAAACAAATGTATCAGACTTCTTTATTACGACCGAAGAGAATACGACCTTCCCGAGCTAAACACGTTAACCCTGTGACTAAGCCTACCGTACCACCCTTAGTGATTTCAACCCAATCATCATCAACATTACGCAGTCCAGAAGTAGGCCTTGGCTGTGGCAAAGGCTTAAGGCAGTTAAAGTTGATTGCTTAAACTCACCCCTACACTAATAAAAGGCCCTTTTCAGGGCCACCCACATTTCTCGAAAAGAGATAGCCTTTCAATTTGCCAATAACTCAAAAAAAACAACAAAAAAAAAACCAACCCATTTTACCCCCTATAGTATGTGTCTTTGTATGAGTGCGTGAGTGTACGTTCTTATTTTAAAATCATAACTCAAAGACACTTACCTTATATAATTAATTTATTCTTTTATCCATTGTTACAATCCAATTCACAATTCACAACAGAACACTTTAATTAAAAGTTCATTTACTTCTTCTTTCTCCTTGTTTAGTCTCTCAGTTTTTCGAATTTCTTCACCCTCTTTTCCTCTTCTTTCTCCTCATTTTCTTCCCTTCTTCTTTTCTTCTCCTGTTTCTTTGCATCTTGTAAATATAATTGTCTTCTTTCTTCCTCTTCTTTCTCTGAAGAATCCCTCTCTTCTTCTGAAGAATTCCTGTTTTCTTCTGACTCCTCTTGTTTCTTTTTTGGGCAATCTGGAGACCAATGTCCTTTTTCTTGACAATAATAACAGGTATCTTGACTTCTGTCTTTTTCAGCCCTTTTTTTTCTTTTTTGACGGTCTGGACACTCTGAAGACCAATGCCCTTTCTTCTGACAGATATAGCAAGTATCTTGACTTTTATCTCGAAAGGAAGGAGAGTAGTCCATGGGCTGGTCTGAAGAGAATTTTCTAATGACCCCTCGCAAAGCTCTGACGAAACTTTCGATTTGGCTAGTCTCTTCCATCGTTGTGCTCGGCTTGAGAGTGAAATGAATAGTGAAAGGACAAGACACACACCCTTTTATATACGCTGGTCTGCCAGGACTATAAATTAGTCCATGGTGTTTAAACTTGAGTCATTTGACGTTTTTCACTCAAGATGAAACGATCCTATTCATTCGAGAAGAAAGAAGAAGAAGAAGAAAGTAAGAGGCAGAAACGTGATCTATCGCCTCGTACCAGGGCTGAAATCTTGGCACAAATTCATGCCAGTGATTTTGAAGAGGACATGAGTGAACCAGAATCCGAACCCTCTAAACCAAGTTCACCACCCTTAGTCAACCCTGAAAAATACTATTCAATTCGAGAGACGGAAAAGCGCTCCTCTAGAAAATTTAGAACCACGGCTTACAAATACACGGTGAAGTTTAAAGATTTCAAGGCTGCAGTGCCGTTAGAGAAAGCAGAAGTGTTTATCACTGGGGTGTGGGATTCTTTGCTCACCACACTCAAGCGACAATGTCAACCTAAAGAAGACGATCGCTTGAGACTTTCCATACAACACGACGGTTTGAAATAGCCTGTTTGGATCCAGTTTAGCACCCCTGCAGAATTGACCGCTTCCAAAGTCATGGACAAGATTCAACACGTACAACAATCTAATGATCAGTTTGACATCACCGATGGAAAAGCCACACTGGACATGACCCACGTCTCTCCTCCTCAAGGGACCGGACGCAAAAAGATGTTATTGGTGGACGACCTTCGCAACACCAAAACAAGTCTTGTCCGAATTAACAACCCTCATGACCAGATGTGTTTAGCCCGTGCCATCGTGGTGGGACGAACATATGCCAACAAGAACGACACGACAGAATGGAAAAGAACCTGGAGAACTATTCAACAATCCGACCGAGCGAAACAACGAAACGAAGCAGAACTCCTGTTACAACAAGCCGGACTGTCCAAAGACACACCCTGTGGCATTCCTGAGATGCAAAAATTGTAAGATGCCCTAGCTCCACGCTACACCTTGAAAGTGCACCCTCAAGAAGTGCGCGGACCTCTGTTGTTTCGAGGCCAAGATTTTAAGGACGGAAAATACATTCATGTCTATTATCACGATGACCATTTCGATACCATTACCGCCATCACCGGATTCCTGGGATACAGATATTACTGTGAGAAATGTGACCGTGTTATAATAATCGAGAGCAACACAAACATTGTGGATCGAAATGCCCAGGATGTTTGGCCTCTCCACCCTGTCTGAGCGAAGGACTAGTGCCTTGTTCAACTTGTCTGCGCACGTTTGTCAGCCCTACCTGTTACCAACAACATTTGAAGACGCAAGGTTCACAGAAGAAATGTGCTTGTCAACTGCTGAGATTGTGCCCTACCTGTGGACAAGGCATATGTACCAATACTACCAAGGCACACGTATGTCGAGGAAAGAAAAAATGTCACATTTGTCACCACATCGTGGACTTGGAACAACAATGCTACGTGCAAAAATACCAACCCCCACCGGAGAAAGAGGACGGTCACAAGAAGAAAGGCAATTTCATCTTTTTCGATTTCGAATGCATGCAAGAGACCGGCATTCACATTCCTAATTTCTGCGTGGCTCATCGAGCATGCGAGAAGTGCATTCAAGAACCTATCTTCAGTCATTGCCCTCATTGCAGCAAGATTCCTGGAGGGCGTGAAAAAATCTTTCGGGGACCGAACACGTTAGCCGATTTTGCACAGTGGGTCTTAGACCCCATCGACAAGACGTGGAGCCAAGAGGACATCAAACGTTACGGAGATTGTCATCGTCATGCCACCGTGATGGCTCACAATTTCTCCGGATAGGATGGACAGTTTCTTTTGAGGTACTATACGGAACAAGGCACCGAGCGTCCTAAAGTGACTTTCAACGGAGCCAAAATCATTTTCATGCAAGTGGGACAAGTACAGTTTAAAGATTCGATGAGCTATTTGGCCATGCCTTTGAGCCGAATGCCTAAAACGTTTGGAATGACAGAAATGGCTAAAGGGTACTTTCCACACTTTTTCAATACGGAAGCCAATCAACACGCCGTTCTACCCCATTTACCTGAGGCTCACTATTACGACCCCGACAACATGCGTACCGAATAACGAGAAGCTTTCTACGCTTGGTACCAGGTTCACGCCTCGGACCCTTTCGACTTTCAAGAAGAAATGTTAAAGTATTGTCGATCCGACGTGGACATTTTACGGCGTTACTGTGGAAAATTTCGAGAACTGTTCATGGAACACGAAGGGATCGATCCTTTGAAAGAAGCTTGCACCATTGCCAAAGCGTGTTCCTTAGTGTATCGACAACGATTCATGCCTGAAAACACCGTGGCTGTCATCAGCCCTCAAACGACCCACTTTGTCAAACGTCAATACTCGGTCAAAGCCCTACGTTGGTTACATTACTTGTGCGACAAGGAAGACAAATGGATTCAGCATGCCCGCAACGGAGGGGGTGAAAAGACCATCGGAACGTATTCGGTCGATGGCTGGGACTTAGAAAACCCGAAGATCGTGTACGAGTTTAACGGTTGCTTATTTCACGGATGTCCCGTCTGTTACCCTGATCGTAGCACTAAAAATCAGTTTTTACAACGAACCATGGAAGACTTGTACCTGGACACTTGTCAGCAGCGTCTAAAGTTGGAACAGGAAGGATACCAAGTGGTGGAAATGTGGGAACACGATTACGATCACCGTTTGAAAACCGATCCCGAGTTTAAACGCCTCGTGGAAAGTTACCAGTTCATGGACCCGCTGAACCCGAGGGATAGTTTGTACGGAGGAAGGACCAATGCCACCTGTTTGCTGTACCAAGCCGACGAAGAGAAAGGAGAAGAAATCAAATACTTGCACGTGTGTTCGCTGTATCCCTACTTGTGCAAATATTGTCGCTTTCCTGTAGGGCACCCGCAATTGTCAACGGAACACATCGACCTGAAAAACATTCGACAATACGAAGGCTTGATCAAGTGTAAAGTTTTGCCTCCCACGAACCTATACCATCCCGTCTTACCTCACCATTGTCAAGGCAAACTGATGTTTCCATTGTGCCGTACTTGTGCCGAAACGTGCAACCAAGACCAACCTTGTCAGCACAGCCAGGAAGAACGTGCCTTGACGGGAACCTGGGTCAGCGTAGAATTGTTCAAAGCTCTGGACATGGGATACCAACTGTTAGAAGTGTACGAAATTTGCCACTTTCCCAAGACACAACAATACCACAAGGGTGATCCCAGTCAGAAAGGCATTTTCGCAGACTACGTGGATGCCTTTTTGAAACTGAAACAAGAAGCCAGCGGCTATCCTTCCTGGTGTCACACTCCCGAAGACCAAATACAATTGAAAGAGAAATACTATGAACAAGAAGGCATCTCTTTAGATCACATCGAGAAAAACGAAGGCAGGCGATCGTTTGCCAAAGTGATGTTAAATTGCTTGTGGGCTAAAATGGCACAACGACCGTGTTTACCCAAGACGGAATATTTGACAGAACCTTCCCGCTACTTCCAGATGATTCACGACAAAACCAAATACATGAAACACGTGGACGTCGTTCGCGAGGATTTGATCTTGGTCAATTACGAAGAAGATCTGGACTTTGTACAAGACGACCCTTTTGGAAATGTCATCATTGCGGCTTACGTGACAGCTCATGCTCGCTTAAAATTGTACGAAGCTTTAGAACTGTTATGGGAACGTGTCCTGTACTTTGACACGGACAGTTGCATTTACATCCATCACCCGAGTCAAACAGCACCCTAACATCGAAGGAGACCGTTTAGGAGCCTGGACAGACGAGCACCCCGACGCCAAGATTCTAAGTTTCGCGAGTGGCGGTCCTAAAAATTACGGCTACGAATACCGGGACAAACAAGGAGAAGTGCACACGGAGTGCAAAGTGAAAGGACTGACTCTGAATTATCGTACCAGTCGAGTGGTGAACTTTGGGGTATTGAAAGAAGCCTTACAATCGGGAGAGGATGGAAAGTTTAAAGTGACCACTCACCAACTGAACAAGATTGTACGTTTACCCACTCACCACATCGTCAGTCGACCCCTGGAAAAAGTCTATCAAATCGTGTACCAGAAGCGAGTGAGACTTCCCAATCATTTCACCTTACCGTACGGTCACGTCGGTATTGGTCTGTATATAAAAAGGAACCCTAGGCAAGATCGATAATTCATTGTGACTACCAAGACCGAGCGAACAAGATGAATACTTTCAGAGAAACACAAAACAAGTTGTTTAGAAAGGCACAATTCAAGTGTGAGGCTTCTGAAGTGGAATGCGATTGTGAGCCTTGCGATGGGTACGATGCTGTACGTTGTGACCTTAGCGATGCCGTAAAGCATCATGGGAACTTTGTTCTCACTACCCCTATCATGGAAAGTGATGCTGTGCGTGTCAAACCTGAGGGATTCGAAAGTGATGCCGCTCGTCCTCTTGGACATTTTACTGGGTTTCGTTTTAAAGGGGAATGTTCACCTTCACGTCTACCCCCCTACGGATGTCATCCAGCCCTGAGCAAACTCCTGTTCATGTCACCCAACCCTCATCGAAACGAACCAGTGAAAGACGAATATTCGTTTCCTGTGCGTTTGTCGGAATACTGCGACTTTGAAAATCGTCTTCAATCGTTCAAAGGAAAATGGCCTAAGTATCTGGGAGGACCGACCCCAGAAGAATTAGCCAGAGCCGGATTTTTCTACTTGGGCGAAGGAGATAAAGTCAAGTGCTTCAGTTGCAGTGTGTCACTTCATTACTGGGAACCACAAGATTCGGCCTACGTAGAACATGCTCGATGGTCACCGAATTGTCATTACTTACAATTAGTGGGACCGAGACATTGAAGTAACTTACCATAATCTGTTCATGGATACTTTACAAGAGAACATTCGTGCTTTGCCTGTGGAGTTGAGAGAACGCATTTACCGAGAGCTGGTGAAAATACAAGTGAAACGTAAAGAACAATTGCATCCGTTACGTCACCGGTGTTTGAACCACTGGTACCAGAATGCTATACAAGGACTGATTGAGTTGAAAGTGTTCCATTGGACAGACATTGATCAACGACCTCCTGGTTATAAAAAGAATTGGTTTGGTATGGATGATTCTATCTACTACATTGTAAACGTGCTGGATCCAATTCCAGAGGAAGAGTTAACGAATTAGCAACATCTTTTACGCAATGTCAACTTAGTGAAAGAGGAAACTTCTGAACGAATTTTATTGTGTAGATTAGTGATGAAACGATTTAGATTCGACAATGAATTAAAACCATGTCTGTGCAAACAGTACATTTCTTGTGTCAGACAAAAGAGGATTTAGTATGACCTATTCATGGATACTTTGCTAGAGAACATTCGTGCTTTGCCTGTGGAGTTGAGAGAACGCATTTTACCGAGATCTGGTCAAAATACAAGTCAAACGTAAAGAACAATTGCATCCGTTACGTCACCAGATCTTTAAGCACTGGTACCTGAATGGTATAAGAGAACTGATTCGTCAGAAATTGTTTCAGTGGTCAGACCTTGTTCAATACTTCCAGGCCCCCGATGATCCACGTGTTGATCATTTTGGTTACTTCGAGATTCACCTAGTACAACACATTGAGGAAGACAAGGTAAAGGATTACCGACATATTTTACGTAGAATCTACTTAGCGGAAGAGGAAACTTCTAAACGAAGTCCGACGTTTCGGTTACAGTATGCAACATTTAAATTCCCCACTGGAGAACGAAGATGTCTGGCTAGAAAGTACGTGTATTGTTTCCGAAACAATGAGACTATAAAAACAGGCTGCCATGCCAGGACTTTTATCGTATGTAATCCAACAGATTCCGTGGAAGGAACTCAATGACCATATTAAAACCGTGGATCATTACCATCGATGATTACAAGGACTGTATCCATTCAATTTGGGTCGACAAGTGGTGTGTGTCTTAGTGACTTGTTTTCTGGGATTTCGTTTACCAGCCGATTCTTTGTGGACTCTTTACGATCAGTACTTACCACCTCAATGGCCTTAAATGGTCACGAGAAACTCCTTTTGCTCAAAGCCTTGCGGTTTCATCTGGATACTTCTCGACCTCAACAGGAAAAAAAGATTCGTCAACTTTTAGCTACCCAAGACGTGTATGACGATGTGTGTGTAGCTTGTGACTTACATCCCCATTGGACAGATGTCCGTGCCTGGAAAGAATGGGATTTTGAGGCTTGGACCCAAGAAGTGGTCCAGTATGCACGAGAGTTGTTCAAGGAAAAAAGTTACTTTTCAACCCGTGTTAGTGACGGTGCCAGAAGAACCCGTCACCCAGAACGGGACTGTCGTGGACAGACCTGAAAGACCCTTTCGGGAGGACACTTGTGTGACCTTACCCCCTACTATAGAACTGGTTAGAACATTACTCAAAACATGTTGCTGTACAGGCACTTGTGTTTATTCCACGTTAATGGTTATCATGTGCCTTTTACCCTTGTACTTAAGCCTTTGGCTTTTATGTATTTTTGTCTTTCGTATTCATGTTTGAAACATTCAATAAACGTGTTCTGAAAAAAGTATATAAACTCTCGTCTTGTTTGTGTTCGTGTCACAAGTGACATTTCTCACACTATGGCTACTTCTGCTCCCTCTTCCTCTACTGTCAAAGTCATCGACGAACACTTAGATCGTGCCAGTTGGGAGGCTTTGTATCTTCGCCATCCCTTTAACATGCTCATTGCTGGACCTAGCGGTTCAGGCAAAACCGAATTCGTCAAACGTTTGATCGAACATAAACATCATTTGATCGATCGGCCACCTCAACGGATCGTGTGGTGTTACAAAGAGTGGCAATCGGCGTACAGCCTCTTGCGAGAAAGTCAAGGCGATTCCATCGTGTTTGTGGAAGGCATTCCTAAAGAAGACGACGGCATCGTCTCTGACTCCGTCAAACCCATTTGATCATTTTCGACGACATGTTAGGAGAAGACGAAGAAGAAATTAAACTGTGGTTCACGCGCAAAGGGCATCACCGTAATGCCAGTGTCGCTTACATCACCCAAAATTTGTTTCAACAAAGTAAAGCCCATCGCACCATCAGTCTCAATGCGCATTACTTGGTCTTGTTTAAAAGCCCTCGAGATAAATCGCAAGTGCAAGTCTTAGCCAAACAGTTAGGAACGCCTTGGCTGACTCAGGCGTACGACGATGCCACTCAAACGCCACACGCCTATTTACTCGTCGATTTGGAACCGACAAACCCCCGAGGATTCGCGATTTCGTACCCACTTGTTTCACCACTGGTGCCAAGACGGAGGGCCTGTCCTGTACACGTCTCCGTCCTCGACTTAATTTCACTCCACATAAAAAAAATCTTTAAACACCTCAGATCCTTTTCGTCTGTCTCACACACAGTGTGAACATGACGTCCCTTCAGTCGCATCTTCCCGTCAAATTGATTCGTGCCTTGTATGGCATCAGTCGAGAAAAAGATCCACAAACACGAGCTCGTGTCTTAGAAGCTAGTCTCAAAGAAGTCTTACGATGGTTCACGGTGACGGCACGTCAAATACTCCAAGGAATCATTCAGATTCCTCATCAAACCAAACGCTTTTTCGATCGAAACAAAGTCGCTTTGGTCCAACTGGCCGATCTCCGCATCGACACTCAAACCAAAAAACAAATCATTTTGAAACCTGGAGGGAGTGGTACTCTAGGAGGGGTCATCATTCGCTCTCTCTTAAGATGGGATCCTAATGCCCCCAAAGTTATACCCAAGGAAAAAGTCCAACGAAGCCCCAAGAAGAAAAAGAAAAAGACCAGGTCCCCAAGGAGAAGAAGAACTTCTCCAGTGGCGGGACCCTCCTCTTACCAGACACCACCACCACCACCCCGGAAAAAGAAAGGAAGCCCCCAGAAAAAGAAAAGTCCACAGAAGAAAACTAGTCGCAAGAGAGGTACTTCTTCTTCGGCCAGGACGCAACCTTACACTCGCAAACCACAACCTGCCACAGCAGTGACTGTCTCCGACAGCCTCACGTTCATCCACTTCTCCGTTGATGACACCAAGAACTGAAGAGTACTTGGAGACGTTGATCACACCAAGAACTTCTCGGTTAATGACCCCAAAAAGAACTTTCCCAGTGGCAGGACCCTCCAATTTAGTGGCAGTGGCTGCTGCTCACAAAGTACCTTCTCCCAAAATCAAAGTCCAAGAAAGATCGGGCACGACGTGTCATGCCTGTCCTCAAACTAATACGACGTAAAGACAATCAGTGGCGACGCGTTCCAGTATAAAAAAGGCCTGTGACCAAGTCGGGGGTATCAGTGTTTTTGGTGCTCCTGAAGACTCAAAGATGTCACCCTCCAGAAAACCCCAAGGAGAGAAAAGGAAAGGACTACCACCACGTTTAGTCAAACATGGGGACATGTTATCTGTCCTGTCCAAAGCTTCTCCGCCTCTACGAAAAAAACTCATTCAATCGGCCTCCAAAGAGGTCATCGATACCGTGTGCGAATGTTGTTTGAACGTCTTGAAAGGCACGATCCCTTTGTCCAAACACCAGAAACAATGCTTAGGTAAACATCGTCACGTTCTTCGCCAAATGGTTCAAAAGAAAATTCCCATTCGTCAAAAGAAGAAGATGTTGGTCCAACGTGGAGACATTTTACCTCTCTTGTCAGGCCCCATACTGAAAGGAGTCTTGGGAACCATGTTGGGAGGACTGGTGGGAGCAAGATAAAAAGGCCTCGGAAGTCCCAAGATCTCAGAATCGACCCCTGACAACCCCATGGAAGGACGAAAACTGGCTTTAGTGCCTTACAAACGATGGATGGAATACCATCGGTGGCAAGAACAACGCACCCCGCATTTACCTCCCAATCCCAATTTAAACGAGATGTCCCAGTTACAACACGAATTGCAGTCCTTGATGGATCGCCAAGATTTGTCCGAAACAGAAAAATCGCAAAAGTACGGTCAACTCTTGCAACGACTGCAACTCTTTCACCAGAAAGCTTTAGACGAAACAGCTCTACCCACTCTGAAAGATTTTAAGACCTTGATGAAAAGTCCAGCACCATCACCAGTACCAGTACCAGTACCACCACTACCAGTGACCAAGACAGAAAAAGGAGAAGAAGAAGAAGAAGAAGGGTTTCAAACTCCACCAGAAAAAGTACGCAAGTTAACATCACCACCTACCTCCAGAATTGGATGGATTAAAAAGATGATGGCCACCCCTTCTTCATCACAAGAGAAAAAGAAAGTGAAGACAGAAGTGAAGACAGAAGTGAAACAAGAACCGATATCCCCCGCTCAGATATCCTCCTCCTCTTCAACGCCTATTGCCGGTCGCACACGCAAAGCATTGCAATCCAAGAAAATACCCCAAGAGAAAAAGAGTAGCATGCTCCAAGAGTGGGTGCCTTATTAACACCCCAACCAACACAAAAAAATAAAAAATGGAAAAAGTCTTAGCCAGCATTTACTACGATCCCTCGCATCCTGCAGGTTACGCAGGAGTTCAAAAATTGTATCATGCTGCCAAAACTCGACTGAAAAGTCTCCGTTTACCTCAAGTGCAACGATGGTTACAAGAACAAGCTACCTACACTTTACACAAACCCATTCGATGCAAGTTTGCCAGAAGTCGCACCCGAGTGGAAGGCATCGATCATCAATGGCAAGTCGATTTAGCCGATGTCTCTCATTTGGCCAGCTACAATCGTGGCTACAAATATTTGTTTTGTGTCATCGACGTCTTTTCCAAATTTGCCTGGGTCGTGCCCTTGACTTCCAAATCGATCAGCGAGTTAGTGCGAGCCCTGCAACGGGTGTTGAAACAAAGCAGTCGTCACCCTCTTCGATGGCAAACGGACAAAGGCACCGAATTTCTGAACCAAGCTTTCCAAAAAGAATTAAAGAAACGTGACATTCATTTTTTTACCACCGAGAATCCCGAAACCAAAGCCAGCATCGTGGAACGTTTTCAACGCACTTTGAAAGAACGCATGTGGAAATATTTTACGCATCACCACACTCTGAAGTACATCGACATCTTACCGCACCTGGTGCAAGCGTACAACCAATCTTACCATCGAAGCATCGGACGTGCCCCGCAAGACGTGACTCCCGACAACGAAGTGTTGGTGTTTGAGCGCCTGTTTGGTACGTCCCCGACGAGGGCTGTCCCCAAGAAAAGTGGAATGTTGGCCGTAGGAGATTGGGTGCGCATTGGCAAAACCAAATGCACTTCCGACAAAGGTTACTTACATAACTGGACGACCGAATTGTTTTGCGTCACTGGACGAGTGCATGGCCGTCATCCTACCGTCTATAAATTGGAAGACATGAACGGAGAAGTGCTCAAAGGAACGTTTTATTTGCCCGAGTTACAACGTGTCACCAAAAAAGAAGACGACGTGTACGACATCGAAAGCATTCTCGAACGCAGAACCCGTAAAGTGGGCAAACGACGTGTCAAAGAAGTGAAAGTACGCTGGAAAGGATATCCACCCAGTTTTGATTCTTGGATCGACGCTTCGCAAGTCATCGACTATAAAAAGAAGTGACCATCATGCCCTTTCACACAGACGCGGCTACGTCGACCACTCCTTCACCTAGTTCTTCTGTGCAAGATTTACAAAAACAACCCTTGTGGGTGTGGTGTGGAGAACGTGTGCCTAAAACGCAAATCGTCTTTTTCTGCCAAATCTTCGTGGTGTATTGTGTCATCGGGGCAGCCATTGCCAATTTGAGTTTGCAACAAGGAGACAAACAATTGTGGACCATTTTATTGAGCAGTTGCATCGGTTACCTGCTTCCTAATCCCTCCCTGAAATTCACCTCGAACGGGAACCACGGGAACCTTGTGTCCAGTTCCAATGCCAGTCACCACTCCAACAACAACCACAACCAGAACCCCATTTTGGGCGGAGACACGCCAATGACGTCCAGTAACCCCTCGGACAGCCACAGAACTCTGGAATTATGAGTCACCAAAACCAATTTTACTTAACCTTACCCAGTGACAGTTCCATGGAGGTGTTTCCCCACAACACGTTGTGCTGTTACACAGCCAAATTACCTCAGGCCATCCCCTTAGATCACGAAGCCCATTGGGAAGTGGCTTTAGTGGAAATCATTCACCCGACCCAAGTCCTCAATGTCCTTCCCAATCAAAATAAATTTGATGTGGAAGTTCATGACGAACAAATGCAACGCCACTTGGATGACAACGTCAAATATGACAAGAAAACCCGTTCACAAAATCAAAAGTACACCACCTATCACTTGTTCATTCCCCCAGGCTATTATTTTAGTGGTCAACATTTGGTCAGCACCATAGCCACCAGGTTTAATGGCGTGTTTCTGAAAACTTTGGAAAGTGTCAAAAAAAGTGTCACCCTGGAATACCACAAAACAGCTCGTCGCTTCCTGATGAAATTTCCTGAGGGGGGTAAAATCATGTCTTTCTTATTTTGTCCTGAATTGTTTGACATGTTGGGCGGAGACATGAACATGAGAATGACCATGATGAAGAAAAACGAATTACCCATCGTTTACGACACCGAGTCTTTTAGCAAGTTATTTCGTACCCCGGTAGAACTGAATCAAGGACTGAATTTGATGTTCGTGTATTCGGATGTGGTGGAGTACAACGTGGTGGGACACACCTCCGTACCGTTACTGCGTGTCATTCCTTTCAAAGTGGATTCTGCCACGAACGCTGACGAGGAAGGTGGAAACACTTATCACGTCCACCGCGAATTTGTACATCCTCACTATTTGCCTGTCAGCAAGTCGTATTTGGACACGGTTAACGTTACTATAAAAGGAGATTTGGGACAAAATATTCCATTCATCAAAGGAAAAGTCACGGTGAAACTCCATTTTCGAAAACGGTTCTCTCACGATTCGTAAGTCATGTATCCAGTGTACCGAGGGGTTGCTCGACAGCGAGGACACGGTTTAGGAGATATGCTGAAATCGGCCTTTCGTTCGGTGGCTCCGGTGTTGAAACCGATGGTGACTCGCGGATTGCACGCCTTGAAAGATGCGGCACTGACACAAGGCAAAGAATTTCTCCAAAATGTCATCATCGACAAACAAAACCCTAAAGAAACCTTCATGAGGGCAGGCAAAAATGTCTTGCTGCAAACGGGCAAAGACCTTTTGGGCCGGCGAGAGACACCTATAAATGCCCTGCACGCTACCGAATCAGGCATTCAGCAAGGACAAGGCAGAAAGAGACGACGAAGAAAACACCCTTTCACCAGACTTCAAGCGAGAAAGGCCAAGAAAAGAAGAACCGTTCGAGACTTAGACGTTTTCGATTATTGAGAAAGAGAAAAAAAATGATGCACCGAGAGTCTTGCGCTTGTTCTAAGACGGAACTGGATTTGTTTGCCATGCCGCCCACCATGATGACGATGCAAGAATCCCAATGGGTGGAATTTCACCCGGTCTCCTCTTTGACGGATTCTGCTCCCATCGAGTTTGAAATCAAGGGACAGCCCGAAGATTACATCGATCTGAATAGCAGTTACTTTTACCTGAAAGTCAAGGTTCAAGATAAGGATGGAAATGCTATAGACGATGAAGCAGTAGCTCCCGTCAACAATTTCATGCATTCCTTGTTTAGCGGAGTGGACTTGTACTTGAATAACAAACTAGTCAGTAGCAGCATGGATACTTACCCTTATCGAGCGTACCTGGAAAATCTCTTGACGTACGGAATAGACGCCAAGAACACTCATCTCAATGCCTGTGTGCTATGGGAAGCTGACGAAGCTGAAAAGTTTGAAACATTCGAAACTAGTACAACCAAAGACAACAATGATGGATTTGTAGAACGAAGAAACAAAATCAAAGACGAACAGAGTTTAGAACTGATGGATCGTTTGCATTTGGACATGTGGTTGCAAGAGAAATATTTGCTGAACGGGGTGGATGTCCGCCTGAGACTGAATCGTAGCAATGCCGCTTTCCATTTATTGGCTAATGCTGACGAGTACAAAACCAAAATCCAAGAAGCCAGACTCTACGTACGCCGCGTGGAAGTGTTACCCAAAGTGGGAAACGACATTAGTCAGAAGTTGAGCAGAACGACCGCCAAGTATCCGATCCGACGCGTGGAAGTGAAACCCTTCACCATTCCCAAGGGACAGCGATCCATGATCCAAGATCATCTGTTCCAAGGACAGCTACCCAAACGTTTAATCCTTGGTATGGTCGCGAATGAAGCCTTCAACGGAGCTATCACTAAAAATCCTTTCAACTTTCGAAACTTAAACGTGTCCAAGATTGAAGTCAGTCGCGATGGCTAGACCTTGTGTACCCGACCTTTTGAGCCTGACTTTGAGAAGAAGAATTACTTGAGATCGTACTTGTCCCTGTACGAAGCCACTGGACAGTTAGGAACCAACACCAGTCACGGCATTACGTACGAAGATTACGCAGGAGGCTACGCTTTGTGGGCTTTTGATTTCACTCCAGACCAAGGCAGCGACGAGGGACATTTCCACCCTATAAAATCCGGCCAGATTCGTGTGGAAATTCAGTTTGGAAACCGAATCGGTGATGATGATGTAACGTTGAACGTCATCCTGTATGCCGAATTCGATAATACCATAGAAATCAACAGTTTGAGAGAAGTTATTCTAGATTACTAGAAACCATGGAAGACTGTTATCCCTCTTTACCTAGTGGAGACACTTTGGACATGGAATGTGAGGAGACCGTGGAAAAAGAAGAATCCCAAGACAAAGACGAAGAAGTTATCATGTTGAAGTCAAGATGGCCAGAACAAGAAGCCCATTTAGTCTCCTGTTTTGCTAAACACTTGGTCGAAAAAATGACGGAATTGATCAAAAAAGAGTGTTATGGATGTCAAAACGATCATCCCAGTCAAATTCAACACGATAAATGCCTGATGCTGAGTCAAGAAGAAAAATTGGACGAGTATCTGGACGAAGCTTGGAGTCTCATCTCGGACGAAGACGTGTTGCACCAGTGGTATAAAGACTTGCGTGAACATTCTTGTCCACCATTAACCACTCAAGAGATCCATCGTATCGAAGCTCTCCTGAATCAGAGTGAGGAGACGAAACGAAGAAACGGTTGTCAGACATTTTCAAGCAAAAAGTCAGGATCGAATTGATGACTTATTATTACCTGTGAAGAAGAAAACACACAAATGGATACCTGGGAACTTTATTACCTTTTGAACCACAGTTCGTACACGGCTTTTTGGAATCCTGTCGTCTGTGCTAAAGATGAACTCCCTCATCGCAAACCTCAAGACCATCTAGCTTATGTCATCAACACGGACGACAGTCATCTCCCAGGAACCCACTGGGTAGCCGTCTACTTTCCTCAAGAAGGATGTGTGGAATATTTTGATTCGTACGGATTGCCCCCTTTGGAAGACGATATCATTGACTTTATGAGAAGAAATGCTCAGACCACCCGATTCAATAATGTGAAATTACAAGGCACATATTCCTTGGTGTGTTGACAGTACTGTGTGTATTTTCTGCATCATCGCAGCCTGGGCTATTTCTTAGAACATTTAGTGACTCATTTTGATCCTCGTTCTTCTTCTAGAAACGATGTGAAAGTAGATCAATGGCCTAATGACTTCCAACAGTGGAAATCACAATTTCATTCACAACGTTGTCAGCCCTGTTTAAAGTAGAGTGTGAATTGAGAAAAAATGTTTGTCATTAAAAAAAAAATGTTTGATGTGATAATGTTGGATTATTGTTAAAAATGTTAGAGTTGTTGTTGGTTAGTGTTAAGTGATTTTTTGAATAAAAATGTTGTATTTTGAAAAAAATGCCTTTGTCGTTTGTTTGGCTATAAGAATGTTTGATTGATGCTCTTTGACTTCTTTCTATCCCTCTCATGACATTCATTGAACGTTGCGACTCGAAAACCGTGGAGGAATGTTTTCCTTCACGTCCGTGCTTTGACTTTAAGAACCGGGCTGTTTCCAGTCTAACCATCCATTGTCGACTCATCCTCCTACGAAGATGTGCTCCAAACTAGCTAAGCTAAACGAAGCCTACGTGAATTTGCGTAGGGTCAGACACAGTCTGATACCGAAGCCAGAAGAAATAGAGAATGTGAGAATGCTAAAAGTCACTGAAGACCTGATAGAAGAGCTCTTCAGAGAAGAAGTGAACAGGGAGAAAGAAGAATGGACAGAGAAGTACAGACTTCAGAGACAGCAGCAACAGCAACAACAACAACAGCAGCAGCAACAACCTGAACCTGACAGAGGTTTTGTCGATTGTCGTATCGACACCAAAGAGTTCTTCTTCTCTTTCCGAAGAAGCAGACCTATCGCCAGAAAGTCTATCCTCAGAGGACATCGCATTCTTAGAAACTAAAAAGAGAAAAAAAGATTGCCATAGCAAACAAAAAAAAACAAAAAAAAAAAAACAGCCCTTTTCAGGGCTACCCAATACTCAAGAAAAGAAATAACCATCAATTTGCCAATGTGTGTAGGTAGAGTAGTGTGAATATAAACACTAACTCTTTTTTTTTAAAATGTGAGGGTATGTGTTTTGTATAAGATTATGTGTTTGTAAGTGCTCACGTACGTTTGTGAGGATTGTAGATTAAGATGATGTTTTTTTTGGCTGTTTGAGGTGTGGGGAGAGTAGATTTGGGGGTTTGATTGTATTGCTTTGCGTATGTGAATAGTCTATTGAAGTGATTAATGAAATTTTTTTTAGAATAGTGATGAGCAGTATAAAAAAGTGAGTGAGTGTTTCTTTTAGGTCCGCGTGTTGTTTTTTTGGTCATGATCTAGGTAAGATCAATTTTATGTTTTTAGGGGGATGTTTTCCTTCACGTCCGCACTTTTAGTATAAATTGAAACTCGCTGGACAGTCTAGCTACCCTGTTCATTCGTTGACAAAACAATGAATACCAGAATTGTGAAACTGCTAGAACTCCAAATGCACCTGGAATATGCCAGGCGCATACTAAATGAACTGGCCACGGAGGCCATTGTCGAAGAAGCAAGAATGAAAGAGGAGGAGGAGGAAAGAAGAAGAAGAAAAGAAGAGGAGGAGAGAAGAAACAAAGAAGAGGAGAGAGGAAATTTTAGAATCCCAGAGACAGAAAATTGGGATTCTGAAGCCACATATCCCGCCTCTGCACTCCCAAGAAGAAAGGTGAAAGGAGACTGGGGAAGAAGATGCGTGTGTGGCGCCAGGCCAGGAAGGTGCCATCATTAGATAGGTGCATCTGGAGTTCAAAAAAAACCAACAGCCCTTTTCAGGGCTACCCAATACTCTAGAAAAGAAATAACAATCAATTTGCCAATGTGTGAAGGTAGAGTAGTGTGCATATAAACACTGACTCTTTTTAGTGTGAGGGTATGTGTTTGTGTTTGTGTGTTTGTGTTTGTAAGCGCTCACGTACGATTGTGTGGATAGTAGATTATGGATTTGTTTATTGTTTCTTAGCGTATGTGGAGAGTATAGTTTGGGTTTTGTAACCGCTCACGTACGATTGTGTGGATAGTAGATTATGGATTTCATTTTAATGATTTGCGTGTTTAAATAGTAGCTTTGAGGTTTGTTAAATGTTGCTTCACTTATGTGGATAGTATATTATATGAAATGAGAAAAGTAGGGGTGGATGTTTTCCTTCACGTCCGCGCGATGTTTGGTCATGATCTAGGTAAGATCAATTTTATGTTTTAGGGGGATGTTTTCCATCACGTCCGCGCTTTCACTATAAGAACCCACAAGGTTTGATGTTTGAACCATTCTACGGAATAATAAAAACGAAGATGGTGGTTGGAAGTGAGTTGTTCAACAATTTGGTACATATATACAGTTGGATAATGGATGGTATCTATGTAGTGGAGAGACTAGAAAAAGAATGGAAGATAGCAGAATATCTGGACTACGCTAAATGCCTAAACGTAGCAAAAGAAGTGAAGCAGAAATGATAGATGAGGAGGAAAAGAGATTGAGAGGTATGATAAATCCCACCTATGTCAGAGTGGGAAGCCTAAAGGAAGCACTTGACAATGCAAGCAAAGTCAGGTGTTTTCTTGAAAATATGTCACATGGGACAGAGTGCTCTTTTGTGGAGAGAGGTCAGGAAAGACTGAGGAAAGGAGAGGAGTTGATGAGAAAAGTGATGGAGGTAGAGGTAAAGAAGATTAAAGAGAGATGGAATAAAGAAAGAAAAGATAAGGAAAACAAAAAGAAACAGGCTGATTTTGAAAGGCTAAATCAGAATTGGATCAAAGTCCAGGAAACGTTTAGAGCCTTGGGTCATCCAGACTGGATGCCAGAGGAGAAAAAGAAGAAGAAAGGAATAATGGAAAAAGTGAGGACTTGGTGGAAGAAGTGGAGGAGTTAGAAGAAGAAACCTTTTCAGGGCCACCCATATTTCTCGAAAAAAGAATGACTTTCAATTGCCTACCTCTTTTTTAAAAAATTTTTTTTATTTTTAAAAAAAAAATCAAAAAAAAGTCCCATATTCAATTTCCCTTGACGCTAGACAGTCCCACGATTTTTCTCCATATTCAATTCCCCTCGACGCTAGAGTGACCCAGGGTTTTTTCTCCATGTTAAATTTCCCTTGACGCTAGAGTGGCCCACGATTTTCCGTAATGTTAATTTTCCCTTGACGTTAGAGTGGCCCGGGGGGGGGGGATCTGTAATGCTAATTCCCATTGACGCTAGGGTGGCCCTATATACTACTTACAACAAATAGCTAACACGAACCAGACTATAGTATTTCTAATATGGCGTTGTATAGCCTAGGTATTGACTCTCTGTAGAATGTAGAATAAATTATAAAGTATGAAACAGTTCTGTCATAAACCGAATAGTAATAAAGAATACTTAAATTTCATTACCTCTAAAGCTGGAGATTTGCTCCTGTTTTCCTGTAAAGGTGTTAACACCTCTTAGTCCCATCCCAACACATATGGTTGGTTAGGACATAGAAGTGGCACCCTGCTTTTTTCCAAATAGTGTTGTATGATACGGGTTTCCCTGTCCACTCACCAATGTGTTAAAAATGTTTGTGCTATAAAATTAATAAAATAGTATAAATAATTTAGCAGGGTTACTCTTAGTTTTGTTCGTCAAATGTTATTGGTTTGATTATCCCTTTGAGGTTTGAAGAGAATGTACTATCTTCACTTTGCCTGGGCTGGCAGTGGCCCGATTGCCATATTCTCACAAGAACTTAGGAGCGTACTAGCTCCCTCTAAAGTTATAAAAGCTTTGAAGTAGATTTTTTCCCCTTATTTTGCTTATTTGTTTGCTATATTAGTGACTCTGCCAGAGTCCGTAAAGTCCAGTGTGTGTTGTTTGTGGTGTTGATGTTGTATATTGTCCCCATATTTATGTATGGACAGCATTATCTAGATCAAATTCATCTCAGTTTTTGTTCCTTATTTAAGGCTTAACATTTTTTAAATGAGGCTTTGCCTTTAGATTCAAATGATAAAATAATAAAGTGTCTATACTGCATTGTTTTACTGTTTGTGAGTGCGTGTTGCTTTATGCCTATTGTATGCCTTAGCATAAATTACTTGCTGATTGTGTGTATCAAAAGGTTTGGTATATTTTGTGCCATAGCACTTGTTGTTTGGTCTAATCTGGATTTTCCATTTGGGATGAGTATTTATTTTATATTTGCATTTGCTTGTTTATTTAGTATTTGTTTTTTTGTTTTTTGTTTTATGTGTTGGTTAAATGAGTAGGTACCTTGGCACCTCATGTACAAATTGTATTGAAAGTCCATCAAGCGGACGTGATGGAAAACATCACCTTTTGTATTTAGATTTTCATTTTGAAGCATCTTGACGCTTCATTTCTGAAAAGGGATTGAAATGTTCGATCACGCGGACGTGATTAAAAACGTGTGTTAGTTTGGGCGCAAGATTGTTTTAGATTAGATTATTGTGTTGTAATAGGATCACAAGAATAATGCAATTGCTTAATTTTGGACATAGTTTAGTTGCTCGGCTTGGTATTATATGTACCAAATAAAATAGATAAATAATATATATAAATAATATAAACATACAGTGGAATCAGTGTATCCCCCAGGGGTGTAAAATTGAGGGTAAAAAAGTCCCTTGGTGTCAGAACTGGGGGTCAAATAAAAAATGGGGGGGGGGGTTCAAAAATGTGCTGGCAAATTTTCATATGACTCGTTCTTTTTCAGCTTCAAAAATAGGATATTGCAACTTGCACAAAATTCTCTTTCTCTAAACATACAAATAAATCAACATGAACAATTAACAAACAAATGCGCTGTCCATTCAAAGAATAATTTTATTAGTTCATTTTTCTTTTAAAGTCGTTCTTTTAACAGTCTCCTTATATTCAATATGAAGCAATAGTATAGCCCAACACAGTACATACATGCCAATACAAAAAGCCAAAAAAATCTTTTTAACAAAATGGCAGTCAAATTACTGCCTTTCATAAAATGTATACTATCATCGGTTTCATTGTACTTCGTCCTAGAACATATTTATCCAAATATCAAGGAGGATAATGATTATCTTCTTTCGAATAAGTTACACTTGAACTTTAAGATCTGTCTTTTATTGCAGCAAAGTTAAAAACCAACAAAATCTGCAATGACCCGCTGACTTTGTAATCCAATTAACGCGTTTGTTTATGCAAGTTTACTGATTTCTTTGTTGTGAAAGAATGTCTTGGGTTATAATGTGTTCTCCAGATATCTTGTGGCGAACGAGGGCAGATTTTAAAAAATTCTAAAACACTGTCAGGAAAGGATTATTCACTTTTGCAGTCTTTGCAATCACGCGATCATAAGTCACACTGGTAATCCTAATGTATGAATACCGTATTCCAGTCAAGGGCATTATTTTCTCCATTTTTCATTAAAGTTAGATACACAGTTACTCTTTTGTGTTCTGCTTCTTTCACTTTATTCGCTAATTATTTTTAGTGCACGGCGTTTTAATCTGAAGATCACTTTCTAGTGCATCAGACAACGAGATTAAACATCTAGATGACGGCTTGCTTAGCTTAATGAAAATCGCGTGAGAGCTCGCGAGATTAGGGGAAGCTACTCCGGCATAACATTGCCTATGCTAGTCTGGTTCATTGTTTCGAATGTTCCCTGCGTTGCACTCTGCTATACGAATAGAGGAGCGCAAGGCAATGAGCAAACAAAGCGGGAAACCAGTCAATGCCTATGCTAGAAAAAAATACAATGCCACCCATTGTCCAATGCTTTGGGTTTTAAATAAATCCTGATCACATTATGAAAATCCTTTGGGTCAGAAAAACGCACGGCAAGAAAATGTGTGCGTCAATTTTCTTCAGCGTGCGTCCCTGACGCACAAATGTGCGTAAAGGGAAACAGTGAGTGGAATGGACCACAAGTGCACGACGCGAGCTTGATGTTAAGAAAAAGAATATAATAATCTAAATAATAATCTAATCCTGAAAACCGGTGACAAGAGCGATATGGACAATGTTTTCAACTCTATAGTGCATCCATTCTTGAATTACAGAACAGCGGTAGATGCAAAAATAAGTTTTTTACTTACCATTAACTCGATTCAACTTTAGGAATCCTGTTCCATGCAAGTATTATACATTGTCTTCTTCACTGGACAACACATCGAATACATGCATCTCTATTTTCAAAATAGGCGGCACTAACGTCAACGCCGAAATATGATATGGCTTAAAAGGTTATTCTTATTATCATAGGAGCACGGAAGTGTCCACAAAGGAAAACTTCGCGAAAATCGCACGTTTCGGAGCCCGTAACTTCAGTTTGGTACAACGCAGAAAAGTCAATGATGGCTTGATGGATAGAAAAATATCTCGGAAGTAAAACAAGCCATATAGTATGGTCTCGTGCCTTTAAAGACGGAAATAGCAGAAGGAAACGAGGAGTCATGGGTGGAGCGAAGTATTTGGAAGTTCCGTACGTTCTCTCTTATATATTATGATAGAGAGGGTCCTATGTCAGAACGGGTCATGGGGGTAATCTAAGGTATTTTTGTTACTCTGTATGAATTTTTTACTTTAGATTATTATTTTTTTCTTAACATCAAGCTCGTGTCGAGCACCTGTGGAATGGACGGTCTGGGGATACCGTGAATACTTTTTGTATGTGATATTGTGCTAAACTGAGAATAAGCAGCAGAGAGGGCGATCAGACCACTATAGGGAATGGTCACCCTTTGTTTTTAGACAAAAAAAATAGTGACCCTTCATAGAGGTCAGTACCACGTCTACGATTATTGTTTGTCCCAAACAGAATTGTAGACGAGCCCTCTCTGCTGCTATGTTATTCTGAATAATCCTGGAAATCTTCATCTGATTCCTGGGAATCTTTATGCTCATTTGTTCTATGTTTCAAGTAATATTCAAGTTCTGATGGTGGTTTTTCTATTTTTGGATTTATGTTCTTTCTTTTTCTGTAATATATCATTAAACTTCTGTATCGATCTCCACCGCAATTTTTGCAAATCTGATATAATCCTCTAACGCCGATGTTACAACCAACACAACTTCGTGGACCAGCATGAGGGTTTTTCTTTATAAGATAATTATGTTTTTTGCAATATTCTCCATGGCATTTTTTATCACATTTGCTAGTGGTTCCTTGACGCAGCCACGCACAGTTGTTCATTATATTAATGATATCTGTTTAATTCAATTTAATTTTATCATCACCCCTGTTATCCAAATATTTTATCAAGACCCACACGATATCTTGTTCTAGGATCGTGCAAATTTATTGTTATAAATCCATGCGGAGTAGCTTGCGCTCGTGAAAAGAAATTTCTGAATTTAATTATATCCATGTCACCGCTGCACCAGGTTTGATGAATATTTCTAAGTGTGTGTGTGTCCACGCCGTTAAACACAACTAAAATATTACAGTTATCCCTGATTACTTTTGGTATTTGTGTATATCGTTGAGTAACATAGATCACATCTGTATTTTTATGTCTACCGCGAGAAAATATTCTGGCTGGATTTGATTGTTTATCTAGCATCACATCATCATTCACAACTAAATTATTAATAAATCCGTCTAAAACATCAACGGACGGTGCTTCATCAATATCTGTTATAAACTCTATAACATCATTATCTTCGTCCAGTAATCTTGCGTTTTCATTGAAATCTTTAAGTACATCATAACACCTCTGATCATCAACGGATGGTGCTACCAAATACAACTTATCCCATTTCAGCCATCTCATTATCAGATTAAGTAATAACTGCGTCTTACCCGATCCAGATGGTCCTATGATAATCATTCTGATGGAATTCGGTAGCACAGGATGGTGTTTAACTGGCTCTCCCTGCCGAGTTGCTGAGAAATCAATTATATCCATATATTTTATAACATGAATTTATATTGTTTACGCTGTAGAGTTAAAACTCCAACGACTGATTTAGCTACGGTTACAACAAAAAATAAAAAAAATAGCGTATGGTGGTAAATGTTCTGTGTGCGGTAGAAAGAAATTTTCGTTTTTACCTAATAAGCGCGGTGGTGATATTGCTAAATGATGTCAAAGTTTCCAGGTGCTCCATGGGCTAAATACTCAGGAGAAAAACATCTACCAGGATATAATTATTGCGGTCCTGGTACCAGACTTGATATCAGATTTGATAATCAAGATCAACCAAAACCAGGCGAGGAACCAGTAAACGCTATTGATCGAGCTTGTCACGCTCATGATGTAGCTTATAAAAGTGAAAATCTACAAGACAGGCATATTGCAGATGTGAAATTAATTCATGCATTAAATTCTATAAAAAATAAAAATATCAAAGAAAAATTAGCGCTTGGGTCTGGTAATATATAATGGAATCAATTTATTATAGTCCAAGAGGATAATGCAAAGGTAAAGCAGCAGTTAGTAAACTTGCTGATGCAGGAGTGGTTAAACATTCTACTGCTGAAACCTGGTTATCCAAACAAGCAATATGGCAAATTTACCTACAACCACCGAAACGAATTCAGTACGCGTATTTCGATGTTAATGTTGCTAATGAAGTTCATCAAGCTGATATTCTGTTTTTGCCATATGATACTGTACGTAGAAAAACATAAATATACGCGTTAACTGTAGTTGATGTTGCAAGTAGATATAAAGATGCAGAACCGCTATCAACGAAAACATCATCTGAAGTAGCCGATGCGTTTGAACGAATTTATCAACGAGGGCCATTACGATGGCCACAATTATTATAGGTTGATCCTGGTAAGGAATTACTTGGTCCAGTATCATCGTTGATGAAACAACATAATACCAAAATACGACGAGGTCATACTGCAATTCATCGTGATCAGGCAATAGTTGAGCGATTTAACTGAACACTTGCTGAGCGGTTATTTGGATATCAATACGCAAAGGAATTTATTCGAGATAAAAGATCTCGCGAATGGGTTGCAAGATTACCAAGCATGATAGCTGCATTAAATAATGAGATTACACGAACAACCAACATGAAACCCATTAATGCAGTTACAAAAAAAAATATACCAACACAACGAAAAGATATTGAAAAACAAAAAAATATTGGGTGATGTTACAGTTAGATATTTATATGAACCGGGTGAACTTGAAGGTGGTAGAAAAAGAGCGACTGATCCTATTTGGAGTGTTACCACACACAAAATATCCACCGTGACAAGATCCTCAGGTAGACCTGCAATCTATAGATTAGATTCGGCTGTTCCTCAACGTGGATTTACACGTGAACAACTACAAATAATTCCCGACGATACACAATTACCACCGCGATCACTTAACTAGCACCCCGACGTCGAGACAGGTCAGCATCACATTTTCTCATGTATGACCGCGACTATTATCTTTTCTGTCTACGGTAAATTGTCTTGAATCATTACTCGAATACCTCCACAGCATTATACAATTGCAACTTGCGCAATGATTATGCTGCTGCTGTTTTAACTCAATAATAAATTCAACATCAAGATCAAAGTCGCGTTTATTTTTTTTATCAGATTGTTTGTATCCGATTATTTTTTTTCTTATTATATCATCATCGATGATGTTAAATTTATTAACGATTTCAGGAATTATAATTCTCCGTAATTGAGATATTTTTCTAACCCTCGATACCGCTAAATAAACTAAATGTGACCACTCGATGCGATCGTCTACAATCCAAACTCGTGTATCAGAAATAGTTAATCCCTGAGACGAGCGGATCGTCATAGCGTATCCCAACACCCATGGAGATTTGTCAGCGCGTAATGCATCTTCGACCACACTGATATCAACAGCGACAATATCATTTAATACGAGATTTTGCTTCTCAGTCTGCCCTGGAATATCAACATTAATATTCTGTTTTCGTGTATCTGATGGTCTATAACACAACGGTACGGGTAATTCTGAATATTTGTCTTTATGCAGCTGAAATAACTGCTGTTGTAAAGCATCTCTGATTATTTTTCTGCTTGCTACTATCAAATCGTTGGGTCTCCATAAATTTAAAAAATCGTTCATTGAGGTCTCTGAGATCACTCCACGTATTATTTCACACTGAATTTTGTTTGATTGTAATCTGATTAATTTTTTAAACTCCTTTAAATTTGCATCGAGAGCTCTATGATCATCATCTATTTCTTCGTAATAATCAACGAAATTTTTTAACCAATCATGTGAAGATGGTCCAACAAAAGGCGGCGGTTGACCATGATCGCCACACATTATTATAGCGGTATTTTTCGTCAACAACCAATCAAGAAACATTTTTAATGTATCCAATGACACCGTGCATATCTCGTCCCAAATAATTATTTTAGGTATATATTTTTCTCCCATTCGTTCAGGAGTCCATGTATCCCCGCGCCACCGAAAGAAACTATGATACGTGCACGATTGTACTTGCCGTTGTTTCATTTCCCGTGCACGTTTGTGTGTGGGTGTCAGCACGATCATATCTGAATTTCTAAAAACATTAATTGCTCGAGTTGTTTTGCCGCATCCACAGGCCCATTGAGATATACTGTCTTATATCTTGTTATTGGATCACTCAACGATGGCGCTTTCGACATTTCTGATATTTTATTACCCTTACGATAAAAATTTCTCATTGGAACATCTGCTGATTCTGTATAATTGTGTAATATTTCCTTTTTTATTCTCCACGAACTCCATCGTTCATCATTACTTGTGAATTCCATAACAGATTCTAAATATTTACTCGAAATATAAAACGAATCTGTTGCGACTCTGACTGCGGTCTCAGGAAATCTATTAATCATCGATAATAAATTTATAGAAACATAAGCCAACATGGAAGATCTTAGATGAGTATACTGTGGGGAGATATCATTTATATAACTGACGATCGTACCCAATTTTGTTCCGTCGGATAAATAAACACTTTCTCGATTTACAAATATATTTCTCGCTGTTGTATCAGCAATTATAAAATCGTACTCGGCATCATCTAGAATTAATCGTGCGTGATATCTTTTATGATCATATGCACCACCTTGAGTAAATTTACCTATAATTTTTCTACCGAGATCTTTTGCGGTTTTGAGCTTAATCTCGAGAATTTTAGGAGCTTCTTTGATAATATCATCTTCGGAAACACCAGGACATTTTTCCTTAAATTCCTTAATAACTTCATCGAGACTGATAGAATCTGACATGGGCAACCAAACTTCGGCCTGCGCGTGATATGATATAATCGCCTCACTGACAACCAACGATGTCAGTACAGCACAATCTAGCATATATCGTAATAAAACAATAGGCACCCAAGCTTTTCACAAAAATGTCTGCCAAACCAAACATAACAAATCTTGTGAAGATTTTCGTTAAGCTCGAATGATTCAACAGAAGCGAATCCAGTAGATCAAAATCAGGTAATGGTCCATTAATTGCCACTCGCGTCATCTCGTTTGTAGGGTCACCAGATCTTTTAAAGTACACAGAACAATCTCCGTATCCTAGAAAACTTCCCGGATAACATGCAACCATATCAACCGAGATAACGTCATTGTAATTATACTTGGTATTCCACAATCCGCCGTGTCCGTATTCGACGCATCTTGCGCGTACGTCCTCGAGTAAATCAAAAAGTGTTGGTTTCCATGAATCTTTTTCTCTGGCAAAATGAGCCGCAACAGATGGAACGGTAAAGCAATTAGTTAGTAATTTGTCAGTATTTTCCGTGAAAAACTTCGCGAGATTTTTCATCTCGTCATGGAGAGATTCTGTTCGATATATTTCACCGTTTGCTCTAACAAACTGATCAAATCCACCTTCCTCATTACTTTTAAATAACCATACCGATACAGGATCGTTTTTACTTATTTCGTTGATAAAATCAAACATACCTCTCCCCATATCTGAGTGGTAAAATCTAACAGTTCGATCACGCGGAAATATTGTTGCTGCGCTGGTCCATGCGTGCGCGTTATGATCAATAATATTTATTGAAGCTCCTTTCAATTTATATTTTGATTCATACAGTACTTCTCCCGTTATTGTTGATACTTTTATTGGAAATTTTAATATTTTTCCTAACTTAGCAACATCTTTTATTGTAGCACCGGTATCCTTAACTGAATCAGCCCACGAGTTTATTTTTTCACGTCTTAAATCAGTTAATCCGTTTCCACGCATCGCGTTTGTAAAGTGTTCTATTACTCGTTCGGCTACACAATTTAACTTGAAAATTTCATGGGTGCCAGTTTATCAACGTTGGGTTTTTTATTTATCTCATAGATTCCATAAATAACTGCTGTTACTGGATACGCTCGCTCATAATACGGTTTGTCAATACCCGTCAATACACCCGGTCTGGAATTTTTACTTAATATGGCAATTTTATTATTACCAAGGACAGGATCATATTTGTCACGGATAATCCAACTACCTGTTTCTGTTAGTACAATAAATGTTACTCTGAAGAAATATTTTTGATTGCCCTCGTATTCAGTGATGTAGTTAATGATAGTTGCCGCTCGCTTGTCATTCATTGTAGCGTCCTTGACAGTGTTGCGAATAATCTTGAACGTTGACCATACATGAGATGCACCATCTGTATAAAATTCTTTCTTGGCGTCGTGAATTTTATTCATCAAACTTTTATTTTTCGGATCAACCAAATCTCGTACTGGTAAGTTAGGAGATAATCTGTCGAGGTTGAATTTATATTTAGAAGGCCTAGTTTGGGATAATCTCTCAAATTTGTTCATATAATTAAAACAAATATTTAAATAAAGAATATTATATATACAATGAATCAGTGCATTTGGCTCATGATCGGTTCAGTAAATCGATGTAATAAATCCTGTAGAGGTGAATTTTGTTGAATGCACTTACAAAATATACGGCGAGGAAGTCTAGGACCAATACCATGTCTGTGATGTGGTGTTGGGGTGCGAGGAAAAACAGAATTATGTGGAAAGTGCGGTGGAAAACGGTTCAGATAACTTAAAAGATATTATGACAAAAAAAATAATAGTAGTGAAAACGCTATAAAATCCGTGGAGGATTATATATCAAGATTTCAGACAAACAATGATTTAAACAAATAATATTATTGTATAATGGAGCAAAATATATTTGTCCCACATCCTGTCATAACAAACTACGAGGCAAATCATGATGGTGTGATCAGACACTGTAGGTTGAAGAGACCAGTTGGTGTTGTTACTAATTCTGGTTATCTAATGTTTACTGCTGGAAAGAAACATTATCTCTGTCATCGATATGTGTATGAGTGTCACAAGGGGTTAATCAAAGACGGTCTTGTAATCGACCATGCTGACGGGGATCCTCAAAATAATAGTTTATCCAACCTTCGAGTTGTCACACAAAGTGAGAACTCTGCACATGGTAATACTGGAAGATGTAAAGCAATCGGAAAGAGGGCGGTAAATTCCACAAACACAGAAACTGGTGAACTAATTATATTTCGTTCGATATGTTCTGCTGCGAAATGCTTTGATATTCACTCATATTCAGTACAAAAAGTAGCAGAAAATACATATAAAACCACTTTCTCAAAAAAATATAAACAGAGAATCACCTTTCAGTATTGCTAACTATCATCACCACCTCGAATTATATTTATTTTTTGGGGGTCAGAAATTATCATTATACTACTTATTTTTTGACTCATGAAAGGGAGGTAATTTTGTGATCCTCGGTATATGGTCATAATCATCTCCATACCCGTTTATGGTTTCTAACTTACAAAAATATGCAGTTCGTGTATTTTTCTGTTCTATTCGTGAAAGATTTAGAACAGCGTACTATACATAGACAGCACATAAAATACATGTATATTTCATCTAAACTACAGAAAACCGAGCGCAGTATGACATGTATATTCCAGCTTACTGAGTGCAGAATCCAGCGTCTAGACTGTATCGATCACATCAGGTTAATTTTAGATCTGCAGTACAGTACATGGATCCTGCATGTAATTACTCGATTACAGAAATACTTGTATAATAATGTTTGGAATAAAAAATTAGTTGCATTTTTCTTGTTCAGTGCAGAAATATAATGCGAGATTGTGTACGTATGTGTGATTATTTATTTATCGAGTAATACTCCCTTTGACTATATTCTTCACGGATACAGATTTACGAATGGAAAATCTCGTAATATATATTTCTCCATTGAACAGTCATAGAGAGGATGGAAAAATCTAGCGGTTAAATGATCTGGACCGGATGTTCTATCATAGATGGCGTGGATCATAAGCGATATAGTAAATAGGAAATTCCTTAATCCAGCTTTATAAATCTAACTTGTTTGGTGAGAATATATTGTATAAACGTATTTCTTGAATTCAGAATTGTATTTTGAGCAAAAATATTTGAAATTAGTTCCTTTTCAATGATTATTAGCTGTATATTAACTTCCGAAACATATGTTTGTAACAAGATTCGATAGCTCAATCGGTATCATATTGGACTGTGACGCTCGCGGTCCAGGATCGAATCCCCATGGCTGACAACTGGTCTATGGTGCGCATAATTGCAATTTTTATAATAATTGGTGGGCAACCGCACCCCCCCCCCCCCGCTCAGCAAAACCTCAACCACATATCAACTGGTGGTTGATACATATTTTCGTATCACCCACGGGTTTGATTATTGTGGGTGGGGTCTGCTGAGCGTATATGTTTGTAATGTCCTTTATTTATTATATACATTCATTTCATTGTACTGTCCTTCATTCATCGTATATATCCATTTCATTGTATATATCCATAATCTGAGCTCGCTAAGACACTCGATAGGGGCTCGTCATTCATTGTATATATCCATTTCATTGTATATATTGTGCCATCCTTGAAACATCCCGACGAACTCGCTAAACACTCGATAGGGGTTCTATAGGGATATTTTTATTTTTATTTTAAAGATTTATATATTATATAATGAACCATGAAAATATCAAAGACATTATTTCTGCTATCAAAAAACTAGAAGAAAACGGAATTAATATATCTGATGAACTAAATTCTGAAAAAATAATATCTGATTTTGAAACGTTAGAAGAACTTAAAAATGAAAATAAGTTATAAGTTCATAAAGCGGATTCAGGCAGCTATGTTTCAGTCACTGGCTATGGTGAACGATGATCAAGTAAATGAATTTATTCCTCTTTCTGTCGCAGTAGAAAAGATCAGATCGGGATTATCCAGCGAGTACGAAACGAAAAAAAACAATCAGTACCCGCATAAGATACTTAAGAAAAATTATGTCAGTGGGTAACGACCAAAGCAACCCTGAGTAGTAATATAAAATCTGATTAATTTCCCTCACTGTACATCACATCAGAATTAATAAACTGATTAATTTACATAAAAAAATAAAATATTTCAGAATAATAATGAAATATTTTTTGGAAAACTGATTGATTTGCATACTTTTCAGTACCAACCACCCCATCAAAATTACAAATCTGATTGATTTGTATACTTTTAAGTAGCAATCACCCCATCAGAATTAATAAACTGATTGATTTGTATATTTTTAAGTAGCAATCACCCCATCAGAATTAATAAATTAATAAATTTACATAAATAATAAAATATTTCAGAATAATAATAAAAATTTTTTGTAGTATTTTTTGGAAAACTGATTGATTTACATAATTTTCAGTACCAACCACCCCATCAGAATTAATAAACTGATTGATTTGTATACTTTTAAGTACCAACCACCCCATCAGAATTAATAAACTGATTGATTTGTATACTTTTGAGTAGCAACCACTCCATCAGATTGATTCATAAAAAAATAAAATATTTCAGAATAATAATAAAAATATTTCAGAATAATAATAAAATATTTTTTTTGTTAGTATTTTTTGGAAAACTGATTGATTTCTATGCTATTAAGTACCAACCACCCCATCAGAATTAATAAACTGATTGATTTACATAATTTTCAGCACCAACCACCCCATCAGAATTAATAAACTGATTGATTTATATAATTTTCAGTACCAACCACCCCATCAGAATTAATAAACTGATTGATTTGTATAATTTTTAGTACCAATTACCCCATCAGAATTAGCAAACTGATTGATTTGTATAATTTTAAGTATCAACCACCCCATCAGATTGATTCATAAAAACAAAATATTTCAGAATAATAATAAATTATTTCAGATTGTACAAAATTGATTAATTTGTGTAATTTATCCCATCAGTGATTATATTTATTTATTTATTCTGAAATATTATTTTTTTAAGTTGATCGAGTTTAATACAGGAGTGTGTATAATTTAGAATCTGATCTCTGTTACAAATGATCTCGATAATATGTTCTCGACGGAGTTCATCTAACTGTTCTTGTGTTGATAAGAAATCCTCGCTTCCATATTCATCAATAACTAAATTAACGTTAAATTGCTCTGTGTTTTGTGAAAGCACTGTTCTGATGGCGTTTTCAAGTGTTTCTTTGTCATGTATAAAAACCATCACGTGCTGGTACATTATATAATATTTACTGGATTAATTAAGATTTCACATACAGATTTATTACAAGCTCTTCTCCACGTAGGTCAATTAAGCGAATAAGGTGGTCTGTGAGCTTAAAATTTATTCGTGTTAACATATTATTGTGACACCGCAGATACACAGGATTAGTTGGTTCTTGCACGATTAAACTTCCAGGGGAAACTTGTGGTGTAAATGTGTATAAAATATATCCTTGTTGAGCCTGATTTGATTTTCCGAGATCTATTTGATAGTTACCATCAATTATGTCACAGACCAGATTGACCACGATCGTGCTGGTTATATTAACGATTCCCTGAGACACATGCCTGCCGCCGCCATGTGGATCATTATTATGTCTGAGAACAGTTGCTAGTGGGGTTATTTTTCTCCATGCATCGAGTATTTTAGGAAAATATTCATCAATAACATCATTGACAGATTTTCTTAATCTATCCGGATTATAATCAGGGAACTTAAACGTTACAATGTCAGCTTCAGATATTTTGTACTTGGTTGCGAAAAACCTTCTATGATCACCTGATGATTCAAAAACTAAGTTTATGATTCTATTATGAAAATATTCAATAGTATCAGCTATATTATTTAAAATTTCTACTCGTTTAATAATTTCTTCACGCGTAGATGTCAAATCGGACAAATATTCATGAAAAAGAATACGTAAATTAACCAATTGTTCTTCGTGATCTGAATTTATGATATGAATGACATTATTGATATTTATATCGTAAAATGAATTATACAGGTTATTACCACCATCAGCGTTGTGTAAGAGCCAGTAGTACTCAGTTTTATCGACACGAAATTGATCCCATTTATCCCATACCCGTTTTTGTATGTTCCACCAGAAACTTGTATAATTCATTTTAATATTATGATGAAAACTTTTTGATGATTTAAAATCATCCCGAGTTGGTTCTGGTGGTATCGGTGTTATCTGTGGTGATATTTCAGGCCAACCTACTATGGATCTTATCGTGGATTGATAGATATCAATGACGTAATCAGGAGAGTGTATCTCAATCGTCGAGGACAGCGTCGGCTCATGAACGTTAATTGATATTTTTGCTTCTTTTCCTGTTATTGATTTTATTCTACGTTGAAATTCCTCATTGATTTGTTCGATCTCATAACTACCAGTGGGTATTCCAACAACAATCTAGTCAGGAGTATCATCTGGTTTGTTCTTGTCAGCAAATATGAGTAAATTATTTGCTGGTGTACCATTAAATGATTTTGATCTGATATTTGGCCGGTTGTAATATACTTGTAATTGCGCTAGTGCTATTTCCGTAACTGGAATTGCAGTAGGAAAGTTAATACTAAATTCAGGATTAGTTGAACTTACTGAGATCATCGTTATCTTTGGCGGATTTGTATTAGTCACGATCTGCTGGAGTAATTCTGTCATTTATAGTATTTATGTCTTTAATACCGATACCTTCATCATATATTTTAGTCATCATTGAAAACTCGAAATCAGATATAATTCCATCACTGAGACTTGCTGATAACAACGAGGATAACTTCGAGTATGCGACCGTCGCTGTATGTAATCTTATCTTGTAATCAGATAATTTTTCATTCGTGCAGGTGCATATTTTTTTTGCGATGATATTGAGCACACCTGCAATAGTTGTTGCTGCTGAAATACAAATAGTTACAGCTACTGGTGCCATCATTGTCACCGCTGATAATATAACACCTGTTCCAGCAACGACAGCGGATACTGAATAAACGATCATGTCCATGATAACTAATCGTCGTCGATATTGTTTTTACTTTTACTGTATATTGTTTGACTCGATCTTTTAATGCTGCCTGCCATTCATGCGCTTGATTGTACCTGTATTGTGCACCGTCCATATATTTTTATGCAGTAAACAATTGAGGTGTTTCAGCTACAAATTCCAAACACCACCAGTAAGATGTTGCGGTTAATGTCTTATTAGCTGCTTCCAAAATAAATATTTCTTCGGTTCCGCTATTTAATATAACAGATACAACCCCGGAAAACTTATCGGTTGAATGACGCCATGGATGCATTGTAAATATTTCAAATTTTGCAGCACTGAACACAGACAACCTGTACACGCCAGTGACTGTTGCGGTATATTTGATAGTTTTATTTTGCTGCGACCATGTTGCGAATCCCGATGATACTGTATATACGATGTTTGTGATATGCCCTGGAGGTATTCCAACTGGAATTTTAATCAGACTGGTTTTGTTAACGATATCAGAAATCCCCGCTACGATATCCTGCTGTGTTTGTTTGATCGTGTCGATGTTCGTCTTGATATCAAAAAGTTTCATGCCGATGACGGGAGGAGTTCCAAAGAACTTATAAATGGTATCATCGGTTTTTTGAAAGTTTCTTCGAAGTCTTGCAAAAGCGCTCACATGAACGTCATACTCAGCCTGCAGCTTGGATAATTTACCATTTAAAATGTTGTAGTTGACGTCGACATATATTTTTGTTGCTGCGTCTTCGTCAGATGTTGGATCTCTTAAAACTACTATTTTATTTCCGTTCATGCTGAGTTCACCCGTCATTGTGTCGCCGGTGTTTTTCACGCGATTAGCAACATTTTTTGCAATTTCATTTCTGATGGTTTTAAATGATATACTTGAATCCCTGATTTTGCCGCTGTCAGTAAACACAGGAATATTATCTGTAACTGCACCGAGTACTCGTCGAATTACATCATTCCATCTGATGTTGCTCGTTTTTAGTTTACCATGTTGATCCTGAAAAATAACAACTTCATCTAGGTCAACTCCAGCCAGGTTCATGATATCAGCAAGTTAATCTTTAGTCACGTACTTTGACAGATCAACGTCGGATTTTATTTTCTTACTGGTAGAAGAAGATCTTCCGTAAATATCAACCATTATAATAAGATCTGATGTTTAAAACGAAGCGGTTGCTTGTATAATCATGCACGACTTTATGTGGCGGTTTGGATGATTTTGATATAGCGTTAAGTACATTAATTACTTCACCGCCACATATTATCGGATCTGTCATTGTTTGTGTGGGTAGCGTTGAATACCAAACTTTGGAACCAGAGGTTCTTGCGTGGAGTGGTGCAACATACTTGATAAATTCAACGGGTGGAGCTAACCCGTATGAATCAAAATAATTCCACGTGGATCAACCACATATGATACCCAATGAATACAGGGTCCTGAATTTGAGTCTAGATTAATAATACCTGTTTCGAGTTTGTTTGGTTGTTTTGGTAATTGATCTCGCATAAAAGCACCTCTAAAGTTTTTTATTTTTAATTTTTTAGCAACATCAAGTAAATCAAACTTTGATGCTGGAATATCTAACGTGGAAGCCTCAGACCTCTTCCCCAGCGAGGTCCTGGTAATCTTAGGCCGCGTCCCTTTATTTTGTATCCATTTCCTGTTGCTTTCTTTAGAGCCATTCCAGCAGCTGTTCCAACAGCACCTAACGCGGCTGCTTTTGCTACGGCTGGAGCAGCAGCAGCTATTAACGCTGGAATAGCCGCAAGAAGTGGAAATATACCACCCGTTTTAACCATGTCTTTGATTGCTCTCGGAGAAAGATGGAATTGAACTCCGGCTTTTGATTCTCGGGCTTTATTGAAATGTTTAATCTGATTATTTGTCAACGATAATTTGTTTGGACCACCACCCATCTGATCTCGTTTTAGTGATATTTTAGTTCCGCATTTGCTGGCGGTTTTTGATTGAAGCTTTTTGACCTGACCGGGAGTCAGAGTAACATTAACATGACCATACGATATTTTTCTATAAATAATATTTTTCTAAATAACATGATCAAAGATTTTCCACTGGTGCATCAACGACTCTCATTCGACCACTAACGCCTTCAAGTAACATGGCTTTATCGCTGAGTATGACCACGATTGCTCTGTAGGTGCTGCGAATAAGAGGTGGACCAGCTATATCAGGAGGAGGGTTAGTAACACGAGGTCGAAAGTGTATATCAACGACAGATTGTATGGATAAATCAAGATGTTCCAGTGAAAAATAATAAATCGGATATAGATTTGTAAAATCTAGTTGTGATATTTGCAAACCAGTATCTATATTTTGATCACGTCCCATGAATGACATTAAACAATAATATGCACGCGCTACGTGATTTTGATCAAAATTTAACAATATATCTTCAGTTGGTTCTTGATGTCCATTTATCCGCAAGGAAATTTCATCAACTCCAAGGTTGTCAAATATCATATGTGAACGTTCTTGATTATTTGTCCGGGCATTATCTTGCAGCGCAATGAAAATATGTCATGGTACAGAAACACCTTGTTGTGATGCTATATGCCATGTGAATAAACCATTAACAGAACTTTGAATAGCATCTGTGGTTACTGTTAACCATGTTAGCAATGATTTACCGCCTTGATCCATAAAAGAAATTAATTTTTGTTCTTCAGTAATAGATGGAGTCATTACTGGCATTCACAATGAAAGTTTTGATATATTTACTTTAACATCAGTAACACCAGCACCTCGCCAGATTGCATCATTATCATTACCTTTTCTTACGAGCACAACTGTGTGTTTAGCTCCAAAGATGACCTTTCAAACATTTCTGCAAAATCCAAAGATGTGAGATAATGGAATTGCACACGAAAAATTTCTATCATTTCCTGACAGCGCTGCTCTACGTGTTGCAAACCCTAAGTTGTAAGTCGCATTAACACTTTTTATAATATCAAAATCAGCACCTGGTCTGTCTGCGTGTTCAAAATCATTTGGTTGTGGATTAACTGCAGTATTTCGTGGTGTCAGTAATTTAGTATACTGAACATGACCAGCGTGGTTAGTAATATCCTTGGCGAACATCATTGTTGGACCGGCTGATCTTGTGTTATCATCAGAATATCTCGCTAGACCAATTATTGTTGTAGCAACATCAACATCCTTCTGAATTGATTCAATATTTTTTCCATCAATCATGTATGTGGCTCTATCAAACAATGCCATAATCCCGTTGTTGACAAAACCAACACGCAAATTAGCAGCATATGGCGTATTAGCTACATCATTCGTTACAAGTCTACCTTCTACTTCAATAAACGCCTCAGCGGGCAAGAAATATCTACTTGTATCGTGAACCTGTAATTCTATTCTCCCCCGCTGATTTGGTTGTCTTGCGTCATAAGAATAAAACTGATAATCATGTACCGATTCATATTTAATGACAGGTGCCTCCATATCAAATGCTGTGTCTGTTTCGCGCTTGAACATTTTTATTATAATTACCATTTTTCCAAATGATGATCTAAATCATCGTCGACGAAGACCACTTCCTGCTATTAAATTTGCTGTTATATTTTTTTCTGCTTCTTCAGATAATTCCGCTAGTTTTTTATTTGCAGCCTGATTTATTATTTTACTTACGTCTGCGGGCATCACCTCAGTACTTGGTAATTTTACTGGTTGTTGTTTTCGTCGCATTAATCGTGCTAGTCTATCTTTGATCACCGAGAACGCCTTACCAGCAACATTGACATTTGCTCCAGGAGCTTTTTCACGAACAATATCAATAGCTTTCATCGATAATTGTTTTGCAATAGGTGCTGCTTTTGGAGCTATCCTTGTAAATAATCCCTGTACAACATCACCAAGTCCATCTCCGTAAGTAGCTCTGTAGATTGGTAATCGTGAGTTTACCGCTCTGACCTGCATGGGTTTACGATGATTATTGTGTATGATCATCTGATTTTATTTGCTATTTATCTAACAACTAGTCACTATAATCATCAACAAGTTCATCGATAAGTTCTCAGTAAACTCCGATATCCATAATACCGCCTTGAAATAATCGCCGACAAATATCAGCTGCTTCATTAATTATTTCTGGTGAATTATTTCCGGCACGTTTTCCTTCTATGAGAACTTCTAACCGTGACACATCATTAATGATATTATCAGGACAAACACAATTATTTCCCAAACCACTGCCAGTAGCTCCTTCTTCTGTTGTCTCTGTGTCTTTCTTAGATAAGGATCTTCTTGCTCTTTTAAGATACTTCTCTTTAAGTTTCGACGAAGAAGACTGCTGTTGTTCTATTTGTCGCAAAGGTGGAGAAGATTGTTGTTGTTCTATTTGTTGCAGAGGTGGAGGAAGTTGATACTGGGAGGATTTTTCTCGTTCTAGTTGTTCCAGTCTCTCTCCATAAAGTCTTTTTACTTTTTCATGAAGATCTCTATATTCTAAATCATCATCTCTAGCTTGTCTTTTATTTGTCTATACACGATATATCCATTTAATAAGATTATCATCATTTACTTTTTCATAACCGGGTTTTAAAATACCAGGTTTATTAAATATATTAATTAATATTTTTTCAGGTAATTTTTCTCTTTTAGTATTTCTAATATCTTCAATAGCCCTTTCCTTAAATTTTGCAATCAATTCTATGTTTTCTTTTACTGGCTTGGATTTAGGTGTATGTTCTTTTTGCACATCAGCGACTTCAGCACGAAGTCTTCCAATATCTTCAAGTATTTCCTCACCAAAAGTTGGAGGTTGAACCCCAGCTATATCAGCTGGAAGATCTCGTAAAATCTTCTTTGTTTGTTTAGTTCTTCTTGCTATTTTTTCGGTTTGTTCTGCTGCTTGTTTTGATACCGAAAGAAGATCTTCTTTGATGACTGTTGTAACTTTCTCAGTAGCTGCAGTGACGGGCTTAAACAGTTTTTTTAGTGTCTTCTTCGTACTCAACTTGTGCTTCTTGCTGCGCTTGTAGATTTTTTCTAAATGAATCTCGTACGGGAAGAAATTTTGTAATTGCTTCTAGTCTCTCTCGTGCTATTCTTGCAGTATGAGATTCTGGATGTACCATTATTTTATAACAATTTTTTAATTAATAGCAGCAGAGAGGGCTCGTCTACAATTCTGTTTGGGACAAACAATAATCGTAGACGTGGTATTGACCTCTATGAAGGGTCACTATTTTTTTTTTGTCTAAAAACAAGGGTGACCATTCCCTAAAGTGGTCTGATCGCCCTCTCTGCTGCTGAATGAGTTCCAAATTGTCCAAGAAATATATGTTACCTTAATTGCATGTTAGCTTTGTGTTGTACAGTAGCTTGGTGCTTGTACATTTTGTTAGAATGTGTTTTTGTATTGTAGCGTTTTGTCATATTATTTGCTATATTATATACGGAGGGGGGGGTCTGGCTTTTCCTCTTTTGAGCGCCTAAAAGACATAAAACCCAGACCTTCCTGTATTTTTGTTATTTTTCCATATCTCTATTAGTTCATAACCGTGGCTATTTTGCGAGAGGGCAGTCAAAGTTTATATTTTGTTATAAATATAAAACATTTCATTTGGTTCCTTTCAGGATGGCTAGTTTTATAGCTCTTCCAATGTGTTTGTCTTAGATTGTTTCTTTTTGGCTAGCATGTAAGATACTATTCACAAAAGGGATTGAAAGTTGTGAATTTCTTGTAGACATATGACGTCATGGTTCCTTGCCAAGTTTATTAGTTTTGTTTGGATTTAGACAGTTCACATTGCAAGATAGTATTTTTATTCCTTTTTTATCTATGATATGAGAGAATTTGTTTGTTTTTTTATTTTATATTGTTTTGGTTTATAAGAGTATAATTAAATTGTCATTTCTTATATTACTTTCTTATGTTGTTGTTGGTGGTGGTGGTGCTGGAGGTGGTGTTTCTTGTTGTGTTTTCTTTGTTTTGTTTCGTTTGGTCTTTTCTGGGTCCCTCAGGCACATTTTGTTTCCTGGGGCTTGTTGGTGGAACTTTGTGGTTTGGTGCTGTGTAGTTGTGATCATTTGGTGGTGTAGTTGTTGCTTGTGTTGATGTTTGTGGTGTTGTTTCGGGTGATGTTTGTTGTTCATAGATTGGGAGAATAAGTGCTGTTGGTTGTGTCATTTCCTTTAACATTGTTATTATTTTCTTTGCTCCTTGTGTCATTGGTGTCTTTGCTGCTTCTGTTGGTGTAGGTGTTGTCTGAGGTGTCGTTTTTTCTGCTTCTTTTGTGGGTTTCTTTTTGTGTTCTTGTTTAGATGATTTCGTTTTTTTCTTCTGCATCTTGAGGTTGATGGTGTTGTTGGTGTTGGTTTAGTTGGTGTTGTGTTAGTCTCCATGTCACTGTTTTCTGGTGTTTGATTTTCTGGTGTGATAGTTGGTGGTTCGTCATTTTCTGCCTCAACCAACATTTCGTCTTGTTCTGTATCTGAATCTCGTTATTGTTGTTGTGTTGTTTTTGGTTTGTTCTGTTTGGTTGTTGGTGGGTTAACACTTGCCACATGTGCATAAGTTGTGTTCTGTTGTGTTACTGAGTTGCCATCAGATTCATTTTGTAAGTCAATTTCTAGCTCATCCTGGTTCTGTTGTGTTTTTTTTGTAAGTGCAGTGTCATTTATCATGACCCTTTTTCCCACAGTTGCCACAAGGACATACCATGTGGCAATTGTAGAAACAAGTTTGGACCGGTAGTCCATATAGTTTGAAAAATTCTGGTATGTGTGCAGCATCATGATAGTTTACTCTTACAATAATTTTCCCGGTGCAGAGCCCTGGGATTGTCTTAAATGTATTGTATTTTGTATTGTAGACAAGTATTCCAGTTCTTTTTTCAAATCCTTCACAGAATACTTCGAGAGGGATTTCTTTTGGAAATCTTGATACATAGATGTTGGCAAACTTTCTTTGTATTAATTTTGTGATTGGTGGTGGTGGTTGGTCACTTTGACCACCCTCTCGCACAAGATTATATTGCCTTTGGGCAGTATAATCTTTTCTTGGGATATAGGATGAAAATTCCCCTCCCAATGTTAGACAATGTATCCATGTTTTCAGAGTTAATCCCTCTAGCAGCTAGGGCTGCAATGACCTCCATTGTGGTAGGACGTTCAGTGCTGTTTACCTTGGAAAAATCGATTGCTTGTCCCCAAGGGTCACGGTATGTCTTAAAAAGGCGTCCTTGTTCAATTTCTTCTTCCTCTGTCTTAAAACAATTGGTTGAGGAATGCCTCGCCGCTTACATGTGTGCTTATATTAGTGGCAATTTTCTAGGGGGTTAATAGCTCTTACAAGGGTTTTATTAAGAAATAGCTTAATTTGAAACCACGGTTATGGCTAAAATAATATTGGTGTACTGAGGTGTTGCTAGTGTTGGTTTCGTGACAGCAGATTGTGATGTTTTACCTCTCCTTTTTGATCGCACATGAAAACTCAGTATGTGACCTCGTTCCTTAATCGAGAATCTATTCTTTTTTATTATTTTGCTAAATAAACCTCATTGCGAGTCTTCATCTCCAATTGCATTTTTAGCATCATTTCAATTGCATGAGTTGAAACCGATACCAACTCTGTAATTGCCACAAGAAATGTAATGTATTCCTATGTTTATTTGATTTTGAGTCTAATCTGACTTGGATAACTTTAAAATCATAATTTTAGCAGCAGAGAGACTGGGCCCACCAACTATTTCGTCCAACAGGACCATCTATCGAAAACATTTCTGATAGAAGTTCTTATTTCACAAAAATAACCCTTCTATCCAGAAACTATGTTGACTAAATCCTCTTTTCTGGATAGAAGGGTTATTTCGACAAAGATAACTCACTATAAAAAATGTTTCTTCACCGGGTGACGTCGACGAAACACTTGGCGGCCCAGTCTCTCTGCTGCTAACGATGTAAAATATTTTAGGATTTCTGTTGTGAATTAAAAATTTAAGTTAACAATAATGGCCAACATTGGAGAATCACATTCCGCTAGACTAGCTCGAGAGCGACTAGAAGCAATAAAAAAATTTCTTCCTGTTCGTGATAGTGTCAGAAAAAAATTACAAGCACGGCAGCAAGCACAAGTTGAATTTGCAACAGGTGTAGAAGAATTATTTAAACCCGTTACAACAGCTACTGAAAAAGCTGCGGCGGTCACCAAAGAAGCTTTATTGGGGGATGAAAAGGGTATTCTTCCAGTGCTAAAACAAACTGCTGAGCGGACTGAAAAGATTGCTAGAAGAACCAAACAAACAAAAAAGATTTTACGAGATCCAACAGCTCAACCTCCATCCGTCGTCAAAGAAATACTTGAAGGTATTGGGCAAATTCGTACTGAACTCGCGTCCAAACCAATAAAGGAAAATACTGGACTGATTGCAAAATTTAGGGAGTGTTTTGCTGAAGATATTAGAAATACTACAAGAGAAGAATTGCCCAGAAAAATGTTAATTGGTATGTTTAATAAATCTAGTATCTTAAAACCCGGTTTTGAAAACGTGAATGATGATAATTTTATTAAATGGATATATCGTATATATAAAAACAAAAAACAAGCCAGAGACGATGATTTAGAATACAGAGGTCTCCTTGAAGAAGTAAAAAGAGTTTATAACGAACAGGTAAAAGAACTAGAATCCTCCCAGCAGAAACCTTCTTCATCTTTACAACAACAACGGCGGAGGATAATAGATACTGACCTAGTCCCGTTAAGTGAATATGAGGTTGCATCTGAACAAAGTCCACGTCGTCAAATATCCGAGCCAACTAGGTCGCCGATAATTGGTTTAACAACATCTCCTGAAAGTTTACCGCAAGATGTTTTAGCCCCAAGAATTGTAGAACAACAACCAAAAACTGGAAAGGGTCTAGCTGTTTGTCCTGATAATGTTCTCAATGATGTATCACGGCTAGAAGTTCTCATCGGAGGAAAACGAGCTGGAAATAACTCTCCGGAAATAATTAATGAAGCGGCTGATATCTGTCAGCGACTACTTCGCGGCGGCATCATGGATACTCACATCTATCGAGAACTTATTGATGAACTCGTGGACAGCGATTGAAAGTCGATTAGAGAAATAACTAATTAAATAAAATGATCATACATGACTCTCATCATATGACCCGACGAGAGAGAGTGGTAAATTCGCGATATCCTGTTTACAGTGCATATTATGGAGATGGACTTGGAGATGTTGTTCAAGGATTGTTTACAAGAATAGCTCCAAAGGCGGGACCAATTGCAAAACAATTATCGTCAAAAGCTATTGATGTTATTAGAGATAAAGCTTCTGGTGTAATCGGTGATGCTGCCGGCAAAGTGTTCACGGCGATCAAGGACAGACTAGCACGATTAATACGCAGAAAGCCTCCGCCGGTAAAATTACCAAGCACTGCGGATATGCCCGCAAATGTTAGCAAAATAATAAATGAAACTGCGAATCAAAAACTAGCGTCACTGATACCTTCCAAAGAAATAGAAAAAATATAGCTTCAAGTTTAGCAGCGGGAAGTGGTCTTCGTTTTAGATAATAATGTATTACAATAAGATGTTTCAGCGCATATCCAACGTAGCATTTTATATTGTTAAACCAGTCAGAAAGGATGAATCCTTGCGCGATTATCAATTTTATTCTTATGATGCAAAAACACCTAACGCGCCGGGGAGAACTGAGTTTCAAATTCATGATACAAATAGATAGTTTCTGCCTTGTGAGGCTTTTATTGAAGTCACAGGTAGAATCTTAAAAGCAGATGGTACTGGATACGGAATAGGCGATCGTGTTGGTTTTGTTAATAATGGTGTGATGGCGTTATTTAGCAAAGCTACATACTCGATTGATGGAAAAGATATTGAGTCGTGTTTGGATAATGTTGATGTTGCCACGACAATACTTGGTCTTGCAAGATATTCTGATGATTACACAAGATCAGCTGGTCCAACAATGATGTTTGTAAAGGACACATCTGATCATCCCGAAAATAGAAATGTAACGATGAACGCGGCCGGGGATGCAGTTGCAGCCATGAACGAAAATTTCAACTTGGGTTTTGCCGCGCGTCGAGCAATGCTGAACGGCGACGAAGAGTTTTCCTGTGCTATTCCACTATCTCATATTTTTGGATTTTGTAGAAGTGTCCGAAAGGTTATATTTGGTGCCAAACACACAGTAACGCTTGTCAGAATAAACTCTGATAATGATGCAATATGGCAAGCTGCTGGAGTTGATCCTGGTCAAGTAGTGTTAAGAAAACTATCTCTGTGGATGCCAACAATGACTCCATCAATCGCTGAAGAACAAAAATTACTTTCTTTTATGGATCAAGGTGGAAAATCGTTGCTATCATGGTTAGCAATGACAACAGATAGTAATTCTATTAACGCTCCTGGACCGTTTACGTGGCAATTGGGATCACAACAGGGAATATCAGCAGCGCGACATATATTTATCGCGTTTCAGGTAAATTCTAGAATAAATAACCAGGAAGCAAGTCCAATGATATTTGACACACTTGGAGTTTCTGAAGTTTCATTAAGAATAAACGGACATCAAGAACCCGCTGAGGATATCGAACTAAATTTTGAACAAAATGATGTTGCACGGGCATATTATCAATTGATGTCTTATGATGGGCGTGATCAAAACGTTGACACTGGGCTGCAGATATCCCAGCGTGATTTTACAACGTTGTATCCGATCTATTACTTTTCGTTGGAACATTTGGATTTATTCAGAAAATCTGTCGTTGATATAGTTATTTGGGCTCGCCTGGCTCGAGTGCCAGCTGCGGTAGTTGGTCCACCAGCAGTTCCTGGAGGTGTTAGAGCAATCGCGGTCATACTTTCCGATAAAGCAATGTTACTTGAAGGTGCTGGCGGTCGAATGAGAGTCATTGATGCACCAGTGGAAAACTTGTGACATTGTTTTAACAATGCAATTAGATCAACATCGTATTAAATAAAATGTCATACAGTCATGTTAGTGTCACACTGACTCCTGGTCAGGTGAAGAAATTACAATCGAAGAACGCGAGCACATGTGGGACATCAATAACACTAAAACACGATCAGCTAGCGGGCGGTCCAAACAAACTGTCATTGACTAAAACCCAACAAAAACATTTCAATAAAGCGAAACAAGCAACAACTGGAGTTCGACTTGATCTCTCTCCGGCCGCGGTCAAAGATATGGTTAAAACAGGAGGTATATTTCCTCTTCTCGCCGCGATACCAGCACTGATAGCTGCTGCTGCTCACGCAGTCGCAAAAGCAGCCGCGTTAGGAGCTGTTGGAACCGCAGCTGGAATGGCACTAAAGAAAGCCACCGGGAAAGGAAAGAAAAAAAAGGGATCCGGTCTCAGACTTCCAGGAACTCCGGCGTCATGGTACCCAAAAAAGTTCTAAGTGTTTTGAAAAACGCTAGCGTTTTCACACCGATGTTGAAACTTCCAGCTTCTAATTTTGATTTGCTCGATGCTGTTAAACAATTACGTATAAAGAATTTCAGAGGTGTATTTATGCGAGATCAATTACCAGCACGACCGAATAATCCAGAAACAGGAATTATTAATCTCGATAATAAAAACGGTCCTGGAACTCACTGGGTTGCTTACGCGATCGATCCACGTGGAATTATCTATTTTGACTCGTACGGGCTAGCACCGCCAGTTGAGTTTTTCAGGTACGTCCAAAGATTTTCCAACATTCCAGTTTGGCAGTCAACGTTACCAACACAAACACTGATTGATCCTCCGATATGCGGTCGTGAAGTATTAAATGTTCTTGATGTGATCTCGAAATCAGCGAGTCCTCCTCACAAAGTCGTGCATGAATACACCACAGATGTGATTTCCAAATTTAAACAACCCCATAACTAATAATGGTTGATATTTACGGAAGATCACGCAGAACAAAGGAAGAAAAAAAAGATATTGATTTATCAGCGTATGCTACCAAAGATGAAATTGATGATCTTTTAAATCTGACCGGGATAGATCCAGATGAGGTTGTTATTTTTCAGGACAGGCACGGCAAACTAAAAACCAGTAACATTAAGTGGAATGACATAATTCGCAGGGTTATTGGAGCTACCACGGACAACATCGTTGTATTCACTGACAGCGGCAGAATCAGAGATTCGTTGATATCAATCGCGGCGCTTCGAGATGATGCACAGAAGGCTGCAGAAAGACGTGTAGCAAAGACCGGTGATACAATGACAGGTGAACTCAGCATGAACGGTAACAAAATAACTGTGTTAGCGGATCCGGAAGGTCCCGAAGATGCCAGCAACAAAAAATATGTAGACACCATTGACGGTAAACTAGCCACGTTGCGGGCAGAGTATGATGTTCACGTGGGCTCGTTTACAAGACTTCGAAGAAACTTCGCAAAAGCTGATGAGTCCATTGATAAGTTCTTTGGGGTTCCTCCAGTCATCGACATAAAACTTTCTGAAATCAAGACCGACATTGACACGATCAAACAAACACAGCAAAACATCGTAGCGGAGATTCCTGAGATCGTTAACAAAACCAGTTTGATTAAAGTCCCCATTGGAGTTACCCCCGGGCATATCACCAACATCGTATTCACGGTATCATCGGGATTCGCAACATGGTCCCGACAAAATAATACTATCAAATATACAGCAACAGCCACTGGCATGTACAGGTTGTCTGTGTTTTCCGCCGCTAAATTTGAAATCTTCACAACGTTTCCATGGCGCCATTCCACCGACAGGTTTTCCGGGGTTGTAACTGTAATATTAAATAGCGGAACCGAAGAAATATTTATACTTGAAGCCGCAGACAAGAAATTAACCGCAACATCTTACTGGTGGTGTTTGGAATTCGTCGCAGAAACGCCTCAATTGGTTACGTTGTGATTTAGTCACAACGTAAATAATAATAAAAATGAAATCAGCATCAACGACAACATTAGATGCCCAGCAATACCGGTATGATCAGGTACGCGAATGGCAATCAACGTTGAAAAACACCATTGACAGATGCGCAACAAAAATAAAAAAATACAAGCGGCGTGTGACCGCACTAGACACAATAGTGTATTCGGTATCCGCGGTATTTGCAACCACGGGTGTGCTATTGTCTGCGCTGACACCAGTGACAACTGCAATCACGATCACAATCACAATTTCAGCATCAATGACGATCGCAGGAGTTGCTAATATTATCGAGAAAAAAATATCCTCGTGCGCGATAACAAAATTACACGAGTATGAGCGGCTAAACAGCGCGGCCAACAGCGCCTACTCGAAATTGTCCTCGTTGATATCATCCAGCCTTGACGATACAACAATATCAGATTCCGAATTCACGTTGATGTCTGGCATATACAACGATTACGAGCGTGCAAAGAAGTTTAATTTGAAAACGATGAAGATAAATAATGACGGAGATGCTTCAAGAGATAGCCGCAAATACAACCCCGGTAAGGACCACAATGATATCAATATCCTCGACGCAACCAGAATTTAATGTTAATTTTCCAACTGTAATTCCAGTTACCGAAATAGCGCTGGCACAATTACGAGTATATCACAGTTGGCCCAATATCAGGTCGACATCATTTCACGGACAGTTGCCAGATAATTCATTTGTATTTTCATATCAGAATAGCGCTGATGGCACACCAGATTGGAACGTCATTTTGTTACCAACAGGGTCTTATCAGATAGAAGAAATCAACAGAGAAATACAGCATCAAATAAAACGTATCACCGGAAAAGAAGTAAAAATATCAATCATTGCACACGAGCCAACGCTGTCCACGATCATCGAAATCTCAACACCGGGTTACTCCGTTGATATCTATAACAGTTCAATCAGAACCGTGTTAGGGTGGCCAGAAAATCCACCACCGACACCACCAACACCAACGAAGTCTGATTACGTAACTGACGCGCAGTCATATCATGGAATTACACTGTCATACATGAAGGGGACCGCGATATTGATTTGAGTTTTTTGCAGATAGTGATTGGGGCGGATAGGGGGGCTAGAATTCGTCTAAGCGAAATTACTGAATATTTTAAAATTGTTAATGTGTTGCACCGAGCACAACTAGCGCATCTACGGTACCGATTCCAAGAACATCTTTCCGATGTAACAGGTTCACGTGAAAAAATTATTAAACGAATTGAGATATTAATTCAGATTGCCGCGGATATGGAATATTATAACCAGCGAATAATTCAAACAGTAATTGGCAGTAAACCCAGCGATAAACAAAAATTTCTGAATAAGTACTCGCTGACCGAAGCTGAACTACCGAATTTTAAATTACCAGGATACGTCCCCCCGGCCACGCTACGAAAACACGTCACTGATATCGTCGATGAATACTTCCCGGATATTCTTGACCAGTACAAGCGAATATTGCCACCGCCAACTATCTTAACACACAATAATTCCACAGCGAGCGATGGCCGGCATATTTCTCCGGGAATCGTAAATATCACTGATGTCGCGGTCAATCTTGTATGTGACACAATTGATGGCAGTTACAACATAGACACAGCAATATCAAATCAAGCCCAGCAAGGGTTTATATTATACTCATTTACTCCTAAAGAACCACCTGGATTTTTGATTGTGCAAGAACCAACAATCCTGTATTTCTGCGGTGTCATAACCCTACGATGACAAGGATAAATTTTAAAGTCACTGACCAGCAGGGTAGACTTTTGGACCTACGTGGCGAGACTGTTAGTATTAATTTGCTGGTAAAGTCTTAAGACTTTCATCCTAAAGGATTTTAAATGGAAATTCAGGGAATTTCAGAAACGATTTTAAGACTTTCAATTAGCGATATCATTATCATAATAATGTCCAAAAAATCTTCGAATTACCAGAAGTATGATGATGATGATGAGGATGAAAATGTCTCCGACATTTCCACTGACAGTTCTGACGCTAGCGTGGAAACACAATATGTTTGTGAATCACAAAGTGATTTTGACAGTGATTTTGTTGTCAGTGATGACGAAGATGAAAATGTCTCCGACATTTCCACTGACAGTGATTTCGCTGACAGTGACAACGACGACGATGATAGCACTGTGGGAAGCGCTAGAGACATCACCATCAGCGACAGCACTGTCGTAATAAATTATATTAAATGAACGCGAAAATAATAGTATGTATCAGCACGTGAAATGTTTAATACACAACAAAAGCGCGCTTGAAGAATTCATCCGAAAAATATTTACCGGAAATCATTTCCCGGGCGTTGTTAAAATAATCATCGATAAGTACGGCAATGATGATTTTTTACTGACGGATTTTCAGCTGAAGCAACTCCGCGAAAACAATATCACGATGATTACTTGTGACGCAGACCAAATCCTCAATGTTGCTCACTCGTGCATTTCACGGGATCATCTTGATAAAATACTGCAGTAGAAATGTCGAAGACATTTCCATCCTTTAAAAATATTTTACTTTATATATATATTTTTTTTACCACTGGCCATTTTCCCGATTTCATAGGGGTATTTGCTAGTAAAAATCAACGAAATCGTCCATTTCACTGGTTTTGATAGGGTATTTGCTAGTAAAAATTAACAAAACAGACCAAAGTCACGGATTTGATAGGGTATTTCCACGAAAAATCAACAAAATCGGACAGCTGCAGAATTTTACTATAATATAATTTTTTTCACTGACAGTTTTCGCTGGTATTTTGCTATGAAAACCAACGAAATCGGACAGTTGCACAATTTGGACAGTAAAAAAATAGTATTTTTTTTTTACTTTCGATTTCACTTCCAGGTAAAATGCAATCAAGGTGAGGTATTTACTTCCTCGTCAGTGACGAAGCTATCATTGCTTTCATCCTTGACTTCATCAGCAGACATACAATGCTTTAATTTTCTGACCCGATTGTTAATTATCTTCATTGTTTCATACTCAGCTGCCAGTGCCAGCCTGATCTTTTCGATTGCACGAGACAGTGGAACAAATTCATTTATTTGTGTCTCCGCTACGCTGGCCAGCGATTTATACAAATTATTTTGGATCATCTTTATGAATCGATATTAAGCAGGAAGAATATAACGCCCTGCACATTTAGCTTCGTATAATGATTCAAAATCTGACAGAATAGTTTCAACATTTAGTAATGTATTAAATCCTTGTTTTTCTAATTTTTTAATAGCATCAATCACATTATTGATATTTTCTTGATTCATATTTATATATATTTTTATATCTTTAAATATTTAAATATTTAAAATAAAAAAAAACATCACATCTCCTTTGAGTCTCTAGCTTATCATATGATAGGCTACCAAACTCAGGAGGGGGCGGAAACACTACCCCCGATTGAGCTCCTAAACTGCCAAATAACAGTCTAGAAAGCCCAGAGGGTGTGTTTGCGAAACGACGAGACATTCCCCATTTGTGAACCTCCTAGCTTACCATTTGATATGCTAGCAAGGCTCATATGGGGACAACACATAACATGTAGTATTTACATCTGTAAAACTTCTAAATTGCCACCGCATTTTAGCAAGCTTACAACAGTAGTATAACTTATCTTAAGACGGCACAAACACATAGTATTTACAATATTTACAGCAGTTGTATTTTACAATTGTATATATAACTTATCTTAAGACGGTACAAACATATAACTTAATTCTAACTTATCCTAAAACGGCACAAACACATAACTTATCCTAGGACGGTACAAACATATATACAACACAGACAGATGCGGGGTTATAATTCTACATCCAACAAGTTGCACCCCCACCCCCGGAAATCATCCCTGTTTTGGGGTAAAAGGTTACCCCGAAACGGGGCGATAACGGAGAAAGTTGTGCAACTTCGTTGGGTTTCGAAACCCCAATATGATATCAGGACGATATTGTATATAAACTGACTGATACTTGAAAGTTCAGAAATAGCTCAGCGTGATTTGTTTAAAACATATTTTCTTAAATATGATCATGTGGAAACCACAGATGAGCCATAAACCCGAACAAGTGTAATAAAATAGTGATATTGTCTGTGAAAAAAAGATAAATACGCGTTTGCTTTGATAAAATCAAAGGGATAAAATCATTCTTGTGCTGTCACCTTGACGCTGTCAAGGGGAAATAAAGGGAAGTTATTTACTTCCTTGTGCAGAAAATCGTCTGCTGTTGCCTGTAAAGTGTTATAGCGCGCTGGTAACAACGGGGGAATAATTGTATCATTGACTTTTCACGCAGTCGCTGCAGAGTTATCTACCTAATAAAATATGATCCAGCTATCAAACTTACTAGAAAAAGTTGATTTGATAACATTTTCTGCGACACGTTGAACCGAACGCGATCCAATACCAAAATACTTCGCAGCTAAGCTCATTGAGCGAAATATATTTTCTTTATTAGTATTTTTGTTGAGAGATCTTACAGCTCTGGGGATTTTTGCAAATTTACCAGTGCCACCTCGTGCAGAATTCTCGCTCTGGGTAATGGCTTGCAAATTCTGAAGAGAGTTATTAAGTTTATTATTATCTTTGTGATCAATTACAAGACCTTTTTTGATCTCACCGTTAAATACCTCAAACACAGACTTGTGAATATGATAGTTTTTACCCCCAGAAACCTTACATTTTAGATAACCAGCATTATCAACAACACCAACTGGCTTTTTCAATCTGTGATGTCTCACTATTCCTGTCGTGATGCTTCGTAATTCTTAATGGTTGGATGTGAGACAAATTCTTGATTCATATATACTTCATGTATTTGTCTAATTTATAATTTGTCTGAAAACCTAGTTATATAATCACTCTCGGATTTTAGCGCGTCTCCGTTATTTTTTTTTTATTGTAATATCGCTTGAGTTCACGGTATCGTTTCCCCCCGCACCCCGCACATAATTGTGTTTTACCTCTGACACCAATGCCACATCGCAGGCAACGAATAGGTCCTGTGCTTCCTCGTTTGATGCTCTGTATATGTTCACCGCAGAATTCTTTCCTGCAGGGCTTACCACAGACTGTTACGGATCCAACTTTTAACCATTTGCAATTGTTCATTGTATATATAATATTTTATTATTTAAATATTTGTCTTAAATATAATATGACAGTGTTTTCGAAATTATCCGCAGTTGGCGCCGGGAGATTCGATCTTGACAGGCTAAACCCGGATCCACGACGACGGCATCTAACTGATCTGTTTAATATTATCAACGAGAGTAAAAAAGAATTTCGCGACGACGGCGCATCTCATGCATGGTCGTCATTTAAAATTATCCGCGACGTTGACGATGTCAGTGATGAGAACATCATCGATGGTACAATGACTGACGCCCGAGCAAAAACAATTATTGATTATATTGATTTTCATCAGGGTAAAAAGAAATACTTTTTCAGAATAAAATTTATCGTCAACGCTGAAGACGATACGTGGATTATCTGTGACAAACTCGACCCTGTTCTTGCTAACGGAAAGACCGCTCTGTTAAGTAGCAACTGTAAACCAGGAATGCTGACCGGGATTGATATACCATATTACGCTCGAGCATATCCTGTAACCGCAGTCATTTATGGAATATATCCTGTAAAAAAAAAAAAAATTGATAAACTCGCTCCGATGCGATTTTCAACGCTGAATTGTGTAGCCGAGCGAGTAATGGAACATTTTAAAAACGCAAAACGAGGAAACGGTTTAACCGATCTGCGACGTGAAAAAATAACATCATGGGGTGAATCGGTTAAGAATACCGGGGCAACAATAAATGATGTTGCTGCGCTATCAAGTAAATTAAAATGCTCAATAACAGTAAAAACACTAACCGGAGAAATATTATACAGTTCGAAGCATTATAAAAAGTCAGGATCACCGATTGAAATTATTGATCATAATTCGCACGTGTGGACTGATGCGGTTGCAATATTTCCACGAGACCGTGTTGTCAAGTTTTATTCTGGAAACATACACGAGGTTATTTACGCGCTGAGTAAAACCGACCCTGTGTCAGTGTGGTTATTTAGGAGCTCTGAAGATTCCGAGTATGATCAATTTGTAAGACCCAACGGAGAAATATACAGAACAGAATCGTTGCAACAACAAATGAAAAAACTCGCAAAAACGTATATGAGAAATGCTAGCGATGAGCAGTTATTGGTTAATTGTTTTACAGTTCCAAGTGTTGCCGCTCACGCCGCCAGAGAAAGAAATTCGTGGAGACCAACCCAAAGTCAGTTTCTTTCGGATATACAATTAAGTTGTGTCGAGTATGGTCATGGCGAGTTGTGGAATACCCGATATGACTATCGGGATATGATTTCCGTGGATGTGATTGCCTGCTACCCAGGAAGCTTTCTCGGGAACGGCGAGTGCCGCGAATACTTTGCGCGGTTTGGACACCCCACGAACGCGATGACACGAGTCGCCGTAAACGGCGTTTTACCCGACGCTGATTTGACAGGATTTGCTCGTGTGACTTCGTTTGTGTTCGCCACAGGACTTCATCCGATTTGTTATGTTTGGTTTGGCAGACACTTCGTCGAAAAGCGCTGGGTACCAATAGTGTTATTGCGATACATGCTTGACAGCGGCATACTGGTATCGTTGACTGTCAGTGAAGCAATCATATGTTATCGACCGCAGACCTCAGTTTGGTTACCAACACCGGAGCGTGTCAGTGTAGATGAAGTTATCGGCGAGTATGCAGGAGAGTGTCCAAATACCCCGATGGATGTCATTGTCAGTGAGACTCCTAAAATTCTTAAGATCAAACTCAAAAACAGTGAAAGCACAGCGAAAGATCTTGGACGAAGAATAATCGGTAAATTTACTCAGGGTGCAGCATTTGATCATAAAATGCATCACTTGCGGTTGATTATCGATGAAGCTGAATTGGATTTTATAATCACCGACGCGGTTGCCAGAGACATATTTTGTAACAGGGAGGATGTGTTCTTGTCCGACGGGAAAAAGTTGGGCACAATTGTAAGTTATATCGACGGAGAATCGCCTCAATACACACATTTGAGATCTTCAATGCTGGCTTATGTTTCTATAAATTTGTTATCGATGGTAAATCGATTTCCTGACCCATACCATACTGGTATGGCAGTTAGAGTTGCCACGGATTCATTTTACATCGACAAGAAATATTCAGAATCACTGACCGATATAATGAAATTCTGCGGCGGAGATGAATGGAGTTCGTGGAGAATAAAAGCGGAGATGTTGCACGAGTATTGTGAATCCGCTGATGTTGCAATCGAGGATGATTATTATAAATCAACAATGCCAGAAATATTTTCCGCACCGTCTTTGGATGATCCAATCACCAGACACAAAACTGTTTATTTGAACGGGCCGGGCGGGTCTGGTAAAACAACTCAAGCGATTGAATTATTTCGAAATTCAGATATGATTGTGCTAACACCTACACACAGGCTTGCCAGAGAGATGAAACAACGAGGAGTCAATTCTTGTACTTATCACAGCTTTTTCAAATACAGCGGCGGTGTGTGGACGTCAGATCGAATGGGAACAAAATATATCAATGATATAATAATTTGGGATGAGATATGTACGGTACCGCTGGAAACGTTAAAAGTTAACGAAAAATACTGCAGTGATTATGTGCGGCGATCACGGTCAACCACCTCCGTTTGTCGGCGCATCTCCGCATGATTGGCTGAGCAATTTTGTTGATTATCACGAAGAAGTGTCTGATGATTACCGAGCACTTGATGCAACATTGAAAGAATTTAAAACACTAATCAGGCTACAACCAAATAAAATTCAATGTGAAATTATACGCGAGATGATTCCTGAAACTTCGATGAGCGACTTTTTACGCGTGTGGAAACCAGACGATTTGATAGTGGCAAGTAGAAAGATAGTCAGAGACACACTTCAACAACAGCTATTTCGGTTGCAACAAAAAAAGTTTCCAATGCTGCCAACGCCGTTATGTTATAGACCAGATGATACGCGGTTACAAAATATAGACGTTAATATTGCAGGAAAGACAGAGAAACAGAATTTAGTATTGAATGATATTGTGTTAGTTGACATCGATGCTGTTGAGGATGCACTAGCGATGAATAAATCTCCGTGGACACTAGGATACGCAATGACCATTCATTGTTCTCAAGGACTGACTATTTCAGATACAACTGTCTGGATCATTGATGATCGAATCGAATGGTCAAACTTAGTTTACTTAGCGGTGTCCAGAGTCAGAAGAATATCTCAACTGTGAAGAATTGTCTTGAATGAATCAAACGCTGATAAAATTAATGATGAAAACAACAGCAACATAATAAGAAAAAAACTCGCCGGTTACAAACAGAGTGACAAAAAAAATAATCGCGATTTTGATCTTGACGATGACTTCGTTGTTGCATTGAAACAACAACAGAATAATCACTGTGCGAGCTGTAATTGTATAATGCTATGGCAGTATTCGAATAAAAATTCAAGACAATTTACCGTAGACAGAAAAGATAACAATCGCGGTCATACACGTGATAATGTCATGTTGACCTGTCTTGAGTGTAATCGACGTCGGGGTGCCAGCGCTAGTTAAGTCACTTCAGTGATTTTGGCGGCAATTGTGTGTCCTCGGGAATTACCTGAAGTTGCTCACAGGTGAATCCGCGTTGAGGAGCAGTTGAATCCAACCTGTAGATTGCTGGTCTGCCAGTGGATCTTGTCACGGTGGATATCTTATGTGTGGTAACACTCCAAATGGGATCAGTTGCTCTTCGTTTACCACCTTCAAGTTCACCTGGTTCATATAAATATCTTACAGTAACATTACCCAGTATCGGCTGTGCTGAAGAATCACGTCGTACGGGTATATTTTTTTTCGTGATCGCGATGACAGGTTTCATGTTGGTTGTTCGAGTTATTTCATTATTTAGTGCAGTTATCACGCTTGGTAATCTTGCAACCCATTCGCGTGATCTCGCATCTTGAATGAATTCCTTCACGTATTGATATCCAAATAACCGCTCAGCAAGTGTTTGATTGAATCGCTCAACAATTGCCTGATCATGGTGAATTTCAGTGTGTCCTTGTCGTATGGTGACGTTATGTTGTTTCATCAACGATGATACTGCACCTTGAAATTCTTTGCCAGGATCAACTTGTAATAAATTTGGCCATCGCAGAGGTCCTCGCCGATAAATTCTTTCAAATGCAGAAGCAACCTCAGATGCTGTTTTAGTTGTTAATGGTTCCGCATCTTTGTATCTACTGGCAACATCAACTATGTTTAACGTGTACTTGTATGTGCGTCTTCGGATAGTATCATGTGGCAGAAATAATATATCAGCTTGATGAACTTCATTTGGTACACTAACATTGAAATGCGTGAAGTGAATTTGTTTATGGCGCGGTAGATAAATTTGCCATATTGCCTGTCGGGATAACCAATTTTTGGCAACCGCGCGTGTTACTGATGCCACGCTGGCAAGTTTATCAATTGCAGCGTTACCTCTCCAGTATCCGCTTGGGGAATAATAAATCGACTCCATTATATACCAGTATCTAACGCTAATTTACCTTTCATTGCGGATTTTATCAACCAGGATGTTAACTTTTCTTTGAAAGATTTATCAGGGATGGCATTTAACGCATGAATTGATTTCACATCCGCGAGATGGCGCTGTTGTAAATCCTTGCTTCGGTAAGCTACATCATGAGCATGACACGCGCTATCAATAGCTTTTATCGGATACTCACCTGGTTTTGGTTGATCCTGAGCATCAAGTCTGATATCAAGTCGGGTTCCTGGACCACAGTAATTATATCCTGGAAGATGTTTTTCTCCTGGATATTTAGCCCATGGAGCTCCTGGTAATTTTCCTAACTTGGCTGCGATATCACCTCCTTTTTTTTATATAATAAATCTAAATTTTTTTGTGCCACATCGTTCACACTTGCCTGTAAGCGCTTGTCGATTATTTTTTGTTGTAATTGTTGTTGTATCCGTAGTTGGGGTACGTGCTCGGCATTTCACACAATATAAATCCATATTTATTTTATGATATATTAAATGGAAATCACTGACTTTTCCGCGACAAAGCGACGAGAACCAATCAAGCATAACTCAGCGCTACCAAATTCTATCCGAATGATTATCATAGGCCCATCTGGGTCGGGTAAGAAACAGTTGTTACTTAATTTAATAATGAAGTGGATGAACTGGGATAAATTATATTTGATAGCCCCGTCTGTGGACGATCAGCGGTGTTATCAAGTGCTAAAAGATTTTAACGAAAGTGCAAAATCGATAAACGACGAAGATGTTATTGATTTTATAACTGACATCGAAGAAGCTCCATCCGTCGACGACATTGATGGATCAATTAACAACTTAGTTGTGTACGATGATGTAATGTTGGATAAACAAAAAAATCCAGCCAGAATATTCTCCCGTGGTCGACACAAAAACACTGATGTCATTTATGTGACTCAGCGGTATACACAAATTCCAAAAGTGATCAGAGATAATTGTAACGTTCTTGCAGTGTTTAACAGAGTTGACGCACACACGCTGAGAAATATTCATCAGACTTGGTGCAGTGGTGACATGGACATAAATAGATTCAGAAATTTCTTCAGTCATGCACAGCGAAAACCACACGGGTTTGTAACAATAAATTTACATGATCCTAGGACACGATACCGAGTTGGGTTAGATACATTTTTTAACTAAAAATCCTAAAATATTTTACATCGTTAGCAGCAGAGAGACTGGGCCGCCAAGTGTTTCGTCGATGTCACCCGGTGAAGAAACATTTTTTATAGTGAGTTATCTTTGTCGAAATAACCCTTCTATCTAGAAAAGAGGATTTAGTCATCATAGTTTCTGGATAGAAGGGTTATTTTTGTGAAATAAGAACTTCTATCAGAAATGTTTTCGAAAGATGGTCCTGTTGGACGAAATAGTTGGTGGGTCCAGTCTCTCTGCTGCTATTTTGTTGTCCGCATTAAAATTATTAAGTTGTGCTTCAGTGAACCAGAAGGGGACAAGTCCAGTTAAGTTTGCCATAGAAAGCCTAGGTGTGACCCAACAATGGTTTCATATTGCACATATGATGCTGTCAAGCTACTTTTGCTTAAGGTCAACCTTTACGCAGTGCAGGACAAAAAATGTACCATTTTAGTTAACATGTTACGATTCTATGAATTTGCCACAGATGCGCAATTACCCTAGTTCAACCACCTGTGCCCTTCAGCAACAAAGTCATGTCAAAGATCACAGACAACAATTTGTAGCTGCTGATAGGGTTCATAGCTACACGTGAATGAAAGTACATGTCAGCCAGAAATGGCATAAAAAAAACTATTGATGTTGCAGTGGAAGTAGTAATTCATGTACAATGTACGAATGTCATTCTGGGAAATCTGTAGAAAAGTGTTAATTTTTTTTATGCCATACTAACTACAAGAGCAAATTGTGGTATGCACGAGTGAACTCAGTGCTTGTATAGCTGTTCAGTTTCCACGAAAGCTTCACTCAGAAATAAAAACTCTAGATGTGTCTTCCAGTTGCAATTTTTCTTTTAATGGATCGAGATTCCATGACGGATGCGAATAATGTTTTGGTTTTTTGAGGGGGTCGGGATGTTCTTAGATCCAACACAATAGTCGCGTTGATATCAGTGTGGTATCAGACATATCATGGGACATTGTTACCACTGGAACATTATTGCTTTCATTTAATACATTTTATGAGACTGTCTTGTCAGCGGCATTGGTTGCTTTGACACTCACATCAAAGCCAGTTGTGCAATTTCATTAATTATTTTACTGTCCGTCGCAGCCATTGTTTATGTCGTTGGAAGTGCGATTGTGCTTGGTTCAACATTTGGTAGTGCTCAAGTCGCTAAGTTTTGTTTAGCGACCTGTGCAGCATATGAAGACAAAGAACAAGTAATTATGGTGTGCTTGGAAACAATCCATGCACAGCATCCCCAAAGCCAGTTCAGTAATAAATGCTATAAATGTTTTTTTTCGTACATTTGCAATATGCGCTGTTATCTCACATCCATGTATGACTGTCATTATAGTTAATTGTTACAGTCTTTGTTAATTTACATTTTTAATATCAAGATCTCCCAACGCACGTCTAATACATACCCTAACTGGTCCAAAAAGAGTAAAATGAAATTGAATCAGTTTGGCATTGTGCCATCAAAGATATATTGGTGCCAGCAAAATCATCAATGTCAAATCACTTAATGCAGCCAATGGGGGAAAAAAACAATATATAGCAGAGAGAAGTGTTTTTATCCTGTGTCTGTTTCAACATCATCAGGTGTTTCCACAATTACTGTTTTTATGTCATGAGATGTTCCTGCAATCATAGATAGCATAATTCTTCTGGACGCAACAAAAGACTCCCACACTGATTGGTATGGTCGACAAACTGATTCCGCGACTTTTCTCAAACACCACAGGTAATATACTGTCGAGCATCCGATCCAACATGCCTTGCAAGTAAATATTATTTACAGTATTCATAAATATATCATCGGCCACAAAGAACACGTTTTCGAAGCATGCACTTTCCCCTGATTGTATTTCAGTGTTACATACAAACTTACATGCACATACTGTATGATACGTTAGTTATTAATATTCCATCTATTAATTATAAATGATGCTGTGCATTAAATTGCAATGTTTGTTCATTGTTGAATGTTAAAGTGAGAATCTTTAACACCTTTGGATGTATTTATTCTAGTTAATGTTCTGTTTTTATTCGCAAGAAATGTGTAAAGACACACTTTAAACAGATGCAAAATGTATAGCTCTCCCACTTGGATAGTTCACATTTGTCACAGCTATCTTTCAGCTCATTACATACACTGGAATGACAACAGCTATTACAAGCCAAATCATTTTAAAATGTATTGATGATAATAAATATGTTTGTTTTGGACTTAACAGAAACTATTCAATATTTACAAATTAGTATTATGAATATGAATATATATATATATATGTCTGTATTATTTCAGATATACTTCGATCTGCTGTCAATTAATGTTTATAGTTATAATTGCCTCTGTTCCCTCGTTAAGTAAATGTCAACTAGTTGTGTGTTTATTCTAAAGACATATGTATAGACATACCATAACAACACACAAATGGTTGATATTTACTTAAAGAGGGAGCAGATGCAAGTAACATTTACTTAAATGACAATATCTTTTTAGATTGACTTTACTTACTCGCGATAGAAAATCCCTATCTATTTTTATGTTCTAGTCTTTGATTGGCAACATACGTAAAAGTAGATAGAATAAGAATACAAAGCAAAAGAACAAATAGTAAATAAAATCAAACAATCACATAGGAATGCAGAATGAGATATTTGCCAGAAATGTGGGCCACAATGGGTACAGTACATAGCAATGAGATAAATAAAAACAAAATGGCAGTAGAAAAAAGTGTTAACATTTCAATTTATATATTTTTTTTCTATCTTGAATAATTCCGTATCATTCAGCTAATTCGTATATTTCTGAAGCAAATTTATGATTAACTTTGCCTTAATAATACATGCTCTGGATATAGGATATAAAATGAAAACTGTTTGTTGAAGATAAAACTTAGTCTATGATTTAATCGTGTTTTGCATTATTACTCTTTCAAACATGCTTACTAAGATCTGTCCGACATGATACAGCCAAAGGACAAGAGTATGAGGGACTGCATTTGACTGGAGCTGAAGCAAGTCCCTACCTACAGCTTACTGGTAAATTAACATCTACTTTAATTTTCTTGCTATACATTGTTTAAGGCTGCATAGTTGACTCAACTTACATGTCATATATGATTTCTTACTAAGATGAACTGATGACTCTTAAAGCTTGTAAACTTTAATGATTCATAGTTATGTGAACATGAACTTTATTTTCTAAAATTAGATTTGTATTATTTGTTCTTTCACTTTCATAAATACTAGAAAATATACCATGTCAAGTAAGAAATAATTATAGCGCTTCTTGCATTCACATCCGTGATCAACCCCTACTCTTCGTGATTACTGTATATCCGTATCATTCCAATACAACTTAAACAATATGTGTAAATATTTCTATTATCACATGTATAATAAAGTGTAGTTCACATGTTTCAGAACATAGAATTTACATTGAAATAATAATTATTTGTTATGTTAAAATGCATGTATATAACTTTATTGCAGCACTTGATCCTATATATTACATTATTCCATGATTTGTGAAATCATCTAAAAGTCAACTCCAACAACATTAAAGTATGCATACACAAGAGCTAACAATAATGATCCTTTTAGTGACTTTGAAACTTGCATTCTGACAAAATAGGTCGGTTCTTATCATCATAATGTATGTAGATATATGCAATGTGTTCATAAAGAATGACCGCTCCGGTGGCCTAGTGGTTAGAGTGTCCGCCTTGGATGCGGGAGGTCATGGGTTCGATCCCCGACCGAGTCATACCAAAGACTTACAAAAATGGTACTAACAGCTGCCTCGTTTGGTGCTCAGCATTAAGAGGTTAGTGTTAGGATTGGTTGGCCCGGTGTTAGGATAATGTGACTGGGTGGGACATCATGCTACATGTCTGCGGCATGATGCCCCAGTGCTAGACATCACTATAAACTGCCACATTGCAGACATCGTAGCGATATGACTGAGAAATTGTTAAAGCTACGTTAGAAATCAAAATCACATCACATAAGAAAGGGCAGTAATGAAACAAATTACTTTTGTCAGCAGTAATCATCTTACTCGCTGTTTATAAATTGGTATATCTGATAGGGCCAACACATCAGTGGCATGAATGGTATTTACACACTTATTGTGTTTTTGTTGTTAAATCCTCTATGTGGCTTTTATTCTAAACCGTTGGGTTTCTGAACAGTGGATATCCGCTAAAACTTAAAACTGCATCTTTAAAGTTTTTAAGATATTATACTGTAGGATATCCAAGGGCAACTCAGAATTTAAGACTGGACATGTAGAAGTTGTAAGCAAATATGGTAGGTGAAGGGAAATTTAATATAAGATTGGAATAAGTTATTGTTTCATGATCTCAGAAAAAGAATAAACGCTTCCTTATGTAATAGTTTGCTGACATCAACGTGTAGAATAGAAAGATACAGAATGTCATTTTTGTCTCTTTAGTTATCATGTTGTCCGCTTTACCTCAAGGAGAATGCAAAACATTTAACTTAATTTCAATTATGCTAACTTTATGGCTTTATATATGATGAAAATGTGTTATTAGTAGTGAGCCAATATATATCGATGACATTTTAATAAACAAAGCACTTAAGAATATATTGCATTTCACTATTACAACTAATTTTATGCAAATTTATTTATTTCAAATCTTGCAAGATGTGCTTTCAAACGAATACTTACACCCACCATAAAAGCTCAGATGTATTATCGTTATATGCATTGAGCTATTAAAATATCAAATACTTTTTTGTGTGTCGTTACTCAGTCGCAATTGGAATCACAAGGCGTTCTATGTGAATGTAGATTTATACAATTTGATGAAATTTTTGCATTTCAAAACCACGTTTATATTTGTATTTCAGGTTGAGTTAGTATAGCGAATGTTCTGAATGTTATACAATTTTATTTTAAAATGATGTTTCCAGCACTTCATATCTTTCCACAGATTTCCGATTAGAAGGGAACAGAACTGCCAACATAAGGTACAGACACGTGACATGAATATTTAAAGAAATGTAATACGTTCATTGTTACAGGTATCTTATCATCATCTACTCAGTGTATTAACGACAAATAAAACATGTACAGTTTTCAAACAATAAATCAATAAAGCACTGTGGTTTTATTTAATGTTGTATATTTATTTATTTATATATACACGATACACTCCTGATAGGAGGAATGATTAACAAATTATCAGCTGCTGAAAATGCTTTTTTAAATAAATGTATGTATACATATATATCATTTTGTAAAAACTAACATTTTAGCACTTCTTTCTGAATATTTACATTCAGCAGCATGGGGTATTGTTTGTCTAACAATATTTCAATTTCAAACTTAAGGTCACCTGAAAGAGATTCATATGAAAAATTGCACACCTATGCAAACAGTGACATCCAGATGTATAGCTTGCAGAAGGTTCCCGAAGTATCCAAAGGTAATGTCATCACATTTTTCTCACTTTTCAGGAATGGTACTGGCTCATGAAATAAAAAAGATCCTAATCACATTGTTTTGTAGCTTTAGTGGGTTGCCTACCGTAGTCTCTGAAAATGTCATGTCTACACATAGAATATGTAGTATTTTAATTGCATTTGACATAATGTCCTTAATTTTCTATAGGAGGCATATTGATCATTTATTGTCAATCTGTCCAAATGTAAACTTTATAAATTTATTTGTTTCCCTTTAGGTCAAATATTAAATAGAAATTCATACCTGTGTATTTCATTTTGGGTTGGTCTAGTAACATAAACAACGTGTCCACGTTGATGCCCAACTATTTTGTTATTCTATATGACAGATATTCTGACGCATACATGATTATTTTACATGGAACATCAATAAAAAAATATCCCACTGCTTTGCTTTCAAATTAATATTACAGCTGAAGATGTGCAAGTCCTTAAAGTAGACTGCTGACTAACAAAACTATCCGTAATATAAAGAGCTTTACCTTCGGCGATATCATCTGTGCCTTCTGTTCTTCCCATCAGAAGCACTTTGCACGTGCGGCATAGGATGAACCGAACTCACTATTTCGAAATACAATACAATATACATAAATCACCCTCCGCTATCGTTGTACACAAAACAAAACCCGAGTACATGTATTCAATTAATAAAAGAACTTATTCAATTCTGTTACAATGATATTGAAGGACCATACAGTAAATTATCATTAAAACATTTTAATGAGGTTTGTCATTGTTCATAATTGTTTAACATCCTTATGTACCAGCCTTTATTTGTTCTTTGTTTTTCTACAAACACAGTTATCTTCTTACCATTGACCATTTTTTCAATTGTGAAAGTTCACTTTTTTTAATTGTTTAGTAATATGCGTCGAAGGGTTATATACATTTTCTCTTATTTTCAGACTCCAAAAGAATGTATGAAACTACACAGATAAAGTAACTGACTTGAATGCTGAGTGCCAATATTCAAGAGAGATGAAGAGACGATATTATTTCAAATTTATAACATAATCAGTTGTATTAGATCATATATTTGTATTAAAAACATAGTGGGTGCTACTAGTATGGCGAAGATGTCGAATATTGAACATAATGGATATTCATTGACAATGCTATAACAATATTTCATATGTTTTATATTTTGTTCTTCTTCCAAGCTACTCACACACATTATTGCAGAGACAGTTATTTTTAGCTGCTTAATCTTTTATAGATTCTGTGCACAAAGTAACATTCAAATTACTTATGTCAGTTGACTCTTTTATATAATTTTGACCATTCAATACACAGAGTAAGCAACATATCATTGGAATACTAACCAGACCATTGGTATATAAACTAGATCATTGCCCGAAATTGTTTGAATATAAACAGATCAATAACTCATATCCATATGTACATATCACATGCATTTGCTTGTTTAATGCTCAGATCCTAAAATGTAAATCAGGTGAAAGTAAATAAATATGGGTGGATTTATTTGTTCAATTAGTTTTCAAATAAACATGATATAAAATAAATACTAATATATAATTCATGAAATAGTATCAACATAGTGTATAAAATAATTCTCCATAAACTGCCTAATTGTTGTTTTGTTATGTGCTTGTCTTGTATTAACTTCACGTGTCAGTTCATATAGAAATGTGTTACATTTTCAACTATAGACATTTTTGGAGGAATGAATTAAATTATCACAGGTGAAATACATGATTTCTATAGGTTAATACCCAAGATATTTACAAAAACAATAACAACTATATGCAATACTTAATGATTCCAATTATGAATCGACAGGAGTTTCTGCAGTCTGATTGGATATAAGTGGTCACGTGATACAAGACATGAATGTTTTATACATCGGTAAATTCTGCTGACCACATTTGGTTCCCAGTTACCAGGTCATTTATGTGAAGCTTTATCTATACTAACGTCCTATGCCAAAATATAAAGCCCCACCCACCTTTGTGTATCTACCAGATACAAATCGTCCATTATGAGTTCAATCAATTTAATTGCACAGTCATTCATGCTTCCCAAAACTCACTCCGTTTGTAAAGAATGCATATTACATGCTTTACAACCCAATCTTGAGGAATTATTGTATTTTCCTTACAAATAGTGTACTGGCTGTTATATATCAAGGAAAGGATCTCACTTAAAGTGGACACAAATTTGCTTTTGAAATATTGACATGCGTAGTAAATAAGAACAACAAAAGCTATAACGGTATGTGCCACACACAGGCGTAATGTTCAGAAAAAATAGGATAACCTGGTTTAAACATCATCAACCGATTTAATATGTATTTTAAAATAATGATAATAACACACTCCGTATATGACTGGCATAACCCCATCTGATACTCTATCTATATTACTGTGTAAAAGAATCAACGACTCTTGGCTAGTGAAGATCGAGCTATGTATCCTGTTGCTGTGAAGCGGTTAATGAAAGAAAACGTCAAGTTAATACAAGTGAATGTTTAAATTTGCTTGTATGATGAGAGATAGGAATTCAATTGGAATTGTAAGGATGAAATATTCATAGTTGGGAATTTGTTGATGAGTAAATTGAACCTAATCACTGACAAAGTTAACATAAGTCCCTTTGGACGTTATGTTAATTTGGTGAATGATTAGATACAATTTACTTATCGATAATTATGCAACCATGATTATTTAATCCTGTATTACTATAAGAGCTAGTTGCACAGAGAAGTTGACCTATCAATAACTCATTCGCTGTAATTATGGTTTGGAGACTATAATTTTATTTATAAAGATTAACATACCAGTTATTTACTGGTCAAAATTGTAAAAGATTAGGATTCAGTACTAGATTTCATAATAAACTCCATTCTCTTGAATCCAATATCTTAATTTACATCACATACATGCAATCACTGCAAATTCAATCCAGAAACCTCAGAGCAGGAAAAAAAGACGAAATCAATGCATGATCTTTCAAGACTTGTTTAATATTAATACAGTTTTTTTTTTAAAGATACCAGTTTAGTCTGAAACTTATTTATATGCAACTTGTTTATAAATGTTTCGTCTCAAGCAGCAGCAGGGGGGGCGAATCGGACATTTTGTCCAAACGTCATTTGGCTTAATTAATACTTTCTGCACTCAGTGGATCCGGTGTCGTCAGCGCCTGGTAAAAAAAAAACGACGTCGTCGTCGTTGTCATCGTCGAGGGGGCCAAATTGACAATTGTCCGGACGTCATTTGGTTTAATTAATACCTTCTGCGCGCCGATCCCAGCGTCGTCAGCGTCCGGTAAACACATCGACGACCGCGTCGATGTCATCGCCCCCCCTGCTGCTATGATCTTACAAACAGAGTGATCACTAACTCCTCCTCTTGTAGATCAATTAGGTTATTTGACTGATCGGTAAGTTTAAAATTAATTCTCGTTAAAAACCGATTATGGCATCGCATATAGACCGGATTAATCGGATTCTCAACGATTAAAAATCCCGGAGGGGCTGTTGGTGAAAATGAATAAAGGATATATCCCTGTTGAGCTTGATTTGATTGATTGGTATCTACCTGGTAACTCCCTTCGATAGCATCACACACTAGATTAATTGCTATCACCGATGCGATATTTACGTTGTACGGGGCAATATGCCTACCATCATCTCCGTTATCGTGTTTGAGGATATAAGTTGATGGACTGAGAAAATCATTAAGAGACTTTCTTAGTTCTGGCGCGTTGTATCCTGGAAACCTGAAATCGGGTAAATCGGCTTCTGCGATATTATACTCGGTTAGGAATCGTTGTTTATTATCATCGCTGCTATCGGATATTGTTTTAACGATTCGTTTATTGATATATTCCATGTCTGATATAAGTTGATTTAACACCTCAACGTGTTTTCGTGTTTTTGTTTCCCGTAGCTGTTCTAGTTGTGATTGGTAAATACGACTAATCTCGGCAAACGCATCAGTGATATCATTTAAACCAACTGTGGTCGACGCGAACAATTTAGGAGTTTCCTTATACGGAAACTCCCATTGCATGGTATTCCTGTCTCGAAATATAAACTTGCTGGGTAATAACGCGCCTTTTATAATAGACCAATCAGGTCGATACCGGGGGGTAATCTCATGATACGATTGCTCATTCGTGTGCAAGTCCTCGGGGATTTCATGAGGTGGATTCTTAGGCCATCCTAGTATGGTTCTTATTGAACTACCATAAATATCAACCATATACCCCGGTGTGCTTATTTCAATCGTCGACGATAACGTCGGTTCATGAACCGTAATAGCGATTTTTGATTCTTTTCCTGTGATCGATTTTATCCTGCGTTGAAATTCTTTATTGATTTGTTCTGTTTGGTATGACCCAGTTGGTATTGTAACCTCCTTCCAGTCTGGGGCCCCATCGGGTTTATTTGTCCATGCAAAAACCAGCGAGTTATTAGGTTGTTGTCCGTTAAATGCGTCCGCTCGGATATTAGGCCAACTGTGATATATTCGCAATTTTGCCAGCGCTATTTCCTTCACTGGAACCGGTGATGGGAAGTTCACACTGAATTCGGGTTTTGTTGACGTTATCGATATCATATTTGTTTGTACCGGAGTGGTGTTCTCCGCGATCCGCTGAAGTAATTGAAACCCTTCGGGGTTCAGCGACATTATTATTATTCGTTGTTTTTAGTGTCTAATTTCAACAACCAGAGCCCATTGAAGTGGTTCCGGCTTCCAGTTGAAAATCCTCGATTTTTGACATCGCGGAGCTATACAACTGGACCATCGTGGAGAATTCAACATCGGATATGAACAAATTATCAATCGACAACGAGATCAACCCGGATAATTTCGAGTACGCGTCGGATACTATTTGATGTTTTACTGTATACTCGTCGAGTTTTTTCTGAAAACACGATGATATCTTTTTAGTGATTGCGTTGGCGACTCCAGCAATTGTTGTCATCGCGGAGATAGCGATTGGAACAGCGATCGGGGCTATCGTGGTCACCGTGGATAAAATAACACCGGTACCGGCTACTATACCCGACACCGAGTACACGACCGCGTCGATGGCGGTTATTTTTCGGCGGTATTTTTTTATTTTTGCGCGGTATTGTTCGGAAAGCGTTTTCAAGTTCGCGGAGAATTCTTTTGCGGTATCGAATCGATATTGATGTGACGTCGGTGATACCTCTGATTCAATTACCCTGGTGGTCATTTTTATTTTAAAAGAGCTAGTGTTTTTAATTAATTAGATTCGCTACAAATTCCACATGCCATGTGATGTTTGCCCCGGCTAAATTTCCATCAACGGCATAAATTGTAAACTGTTCAGTTGCGTTCTTGTCTATAATTGTTGATATTGTATTGTTAAACCCGGATGAACTCGACGATAATATATTAAACTGCATCATTGAAACCAGTGTCAATCGATAAATGCCCTTAACAGTTGCGGTAATATTTACTGTATTCTGTGTAGGAGTCCAATTGAATGATCCATGCCGAATTGTGTATACTGTGTTGACGATGTTTTCATGAGGGGTTTTTATTTTTTCGAATTGCTCTGCTACTCTCGGTAGTCCGTCTTTAATCGCTTCAACATCAGTTCTGATTATTTCTATTCTCCGCAAATTCGCGTCTATATTATTCTTGTTCGCTGCAACATTAGTTTTGATTGTTTCTATTTCCCGTGTATTCTCGGTTATACTTTTTTTGTTCGCTGCAACATCAAGTTTGATTGTTCCTATTTCATATGTATGCACGTCTATGCCTTTTTTGTTCGCTGCAACATCAGTTTTGATTAATCCTATTCCCCGCCAATACGCGTCTATATTTTTTTTTGTTCGCTTCAGTATCAGTTTTGATTGTTATTATGTCCTGTGTATGCGCGTCTACATTATTTATGATCGTTGTAACATCAGTTTTGATTGTTTCTATTTTCCGTCCATGCGAGTCTACATTATTTATGATCGTTGCAACATTAGCGCCGATTATTCCTATTTCTCGTTCATGCACGTCTACATTCCCTTTGCTCGTTGCAACATTAGTTTTGATTGTTTCTATTTCCTGTCTATACGCAGTGATATCATTTATAGTTGTTGTAATCTCATCCAGCTTGGTATTTTTTTTACCAAAGAATTTATCAAAGTTGTCATCGATCCTGTTAACATTTTTTCGTAACGTGTAAAATTGGCCCGACAGCGTTGTAAACTCCGAAATAGTAGTTTTTATCCCCGCAAGATTCGGTTCGGTTACCGTCGGGGTCCCAAAAAAACTAGCGGTAGTGAGTTGTATATCGGCGACAGATTTTTTCACCTCGGTGACAGATTTTTTTCACCTGCGTGTCGAGTTCGATCACAAATCCATTCAACCCTATAAAACTGTCTCGGACGAATGTTATCCTATTCATCACCGCCGATATATGTTCACCCGGTTTGAGTCGTCCGTCGCTGGTATACAGCGCGATAGTGCCCTCGGCGGCATCACGCTGTCGTATTAAAACGTCATCCAGCGACACATTACTGGATTTCAATTTACCCTGGCGGTCTTGAAATACAACTATTTCACCTGGGTCAACACTGGTTAAGTTTAACGTATCAGCGATTTCATCCTCGATTAGTTTTTTTATGTCATCGGTGGCGGGCGTTTCCGTGGATCCTTTCAGCGCCGAAATAGGTCGTCCCCAAATATCAATCATCGTTATTGTAAAAAAAACGGTGTTTTTAATTAACCCGCCGGGCCTCTACGACCCCACTAGTGTATTCGTTTACAACCACATGAGGTGGTTTCCGCGATGATGAAATCGCCGCGAGTACGTTCAATACCTCACGGCCGCATATCGGTGGGTCGCTTAATCGCTGTGTTGGCAGCGTGGAATAAAAAACCCGGGCTGAACACGCCCGGATATACCGCATGAACTCGTTTGGCGGGGCTAACCCGTATGAATCAAAATAGACGATCGCACGCGGATCAATCGCGTATGCAACCCAATGAGTTCCCGCTCCGGAGGACCCATCGAGGTTAATTATACCGGTTTCAATATTCCTTGGTGCCGCCGGTAATTGATCCCTCATAAAAACACCTCTGAAGTTTTTTATCGCTAGCGCGTTTGCGGCGTCTATTAAATCAAAATTAGACATAGGAGTCATTAAACGGTTCCCGGTAGTCTTAGACCCTTTCCCGAATACCATGAATACGGGGTTCCCGGTAGTCTTAGACCCTTTCCGGCCACGGATCGTTTTTTTTTATAGCCTTTCCCGGTTGCCTTCTTCAGTGCCATCCCCGCCGCGGTACCAACGGCCCCTAACGCCGCCGCCTTAGCCACTGCTGGTGCGGCCGCGGCAATCAACGCTGGAATCGCAGCTAACAGCGGAAATATCCCACCGGTCTTTTCCATGTTTTTAATCGCTGCGGCTGAAAAATCTATTTGAACACCCTTTTTATTCTTCATCGCATTATTGAAATGTTTTATTTGACGCGCCGTCAACGATATCTTATGATTACCACCTGCCATCTGTGACGGCTTCAGCGTTATTGTGGTCCTGCATTGTTTAGCCGACTTTGATCGTAATTTCTTGACTTGACCATCGGTCAACTCTACACTGACAACACTATACGACATTTTATTGTAAACGCGTTTGTGTTTTCAATTACATGTTTTCTACTGGCGCATCAACGATTCTCATTCGTCCACCAACACCTTCCAACAGCATTGACTTATCGCTGAGAATGACAGCAACCGCTCTATAATCAGCACCACCCGGGGCTATACGAGCTCTAAAGTGTATATCAACGACGGATTGTCTCGTTAAATCAAGATGTTCCAACGAAAAATAATAAATCGGATACAGCTTTTTAAAATCAAGTTGTGATATTTGCAAACCAGTGTCGACGTTTTGATCACGACCCATATATGACAGCAATCGATGATACACACGTGCGATATGGTTGTCGCCGTAATTAAGCTGTATATCCTCGGATGGTTCCTGTTGTCCGTTTATTCTCAGCGAAACATCCATGACTCCTAATTGATCAAATATCATATGGCTGCGTTCTTGATTACCCAATCGTCCCCTATTCTGTAGCGCTATGAATATATGACGCGGGGCTGAAACACCCTGTTTTGATGCCAGGTGCCATGTAAACGTATCGGCGACGTTATCCTCTTTAGCATCAGTTGTTACCGCTAGCCAACTCAACAACGATTTTCCTTCCTGTTCCATAAATGCTAACAATCGTGCTTCCGTGGTAACTGATGGAGTCAGCACCGGCATCCACAATGCCATTTTAGTTAAAATGACTTTACCGGCAGCGACGCCAGCAGCACGCCATATTGCATTGTTATCATCGCCCCTTCGCGTCAGCGCGATTGTGTGCTTAGCCCCATAGATAACTTTTCTGACATTTCTGCAGAATCCAAATATGTGATGGAGTGGAATCGCGCATGAAAACTGTCGGCGTGGTCTTTGCAACATCCCTACTCGTGCTGCGAATCCCATATTGTAATCATTGTTGATACTCTTTATAATATTGAAATTAGCGCCTGGTCTTGCTCTGCGGTCTGGGTTATTTGCTTCAGCCTGTGGGTCAACTGCGGTATCTCTTTCCGCCAGCATGTTAACGTACTGAAGATGATCAGCGTTATCGGTGGAGTCCTTTGCGAACATCATAGATGGGCCCGCCGATCTTGTGTAATCATCCGAGTATCTCGCTAACCCAATTATCGTCGTTGCAACATCAACCTCGCGTTCTATTGATTCAATTTCTCGCCCGTCAATAAGATATCTGGCACTCTCAAATAACGCCATGATACCGTTGTTGACAAAACCAACTCGAACACGATCGTCATCTGCGTATGGTGCATTATCGGCAGCATTTGTCACGAGTTCTCCCTCAATTTCGATAAACGCTTCACACGGCAAAAAATATTTACTGGTATCTTGGACTTGAAGTTCAATTCGCGATCGTAGGTCAGGTTGCGCTGCATAATAAGAATAAAATTGATAATCACGGACAGAATCATCCCTGCGCACTGGGGCATCCATATCAAACGCGGGATCAGCGGTTCGCGCAAACATTTCTATTATTATTCATGTCGGTGTTTTCAATTGAAATCCATCAACGTCGTTTTCGTCGTAGACCACTCCCCGCTATCACGTTCATGAGCGCGTTGGTTGCCGCATCGGCGGATGACTGAGCCGCCAACGAGGGAGTCGTCGCCGCCAACGACTCTAGTTTTTCTTCCACGGCGTTATTTATTACTTTACTGACATTTGCAGGCATCACTGTCGTTGATGGCATCTGTTTTCTTTTTGAAAATCCCCTGGATTTCACCAACGACATTAGTTTGTCCCGCGCGGCTGAAAGCGCCTTTCCGGCAACATCTCCAATAGCGCTGATTCCCTTATCACGAATAACATCAATAGCCTTCATTTCTAATTGTTTGGCTAACGGCGCTACTTTTGGAGCCATTCTTGTAAATAACCCCGCAATGGTCATACCGAGACCATCTCCATAGTACGCGCGGTAAACAGGCAATCGCGAGTTTACCACGTAGACGAGTACTGGTTTATCGTGGTTGTAATGTATGATCATCTTTATTATAAAAACACCAGTTTTCCAATTAGTGATTGATCACCCCCCCCCCTTCCCACCGCCGCGCTGAAAAACCGGAATAAATTTTTTTTTAAATTTCCTTGGGTTTTTGCCCTCGATAAAAATCCTGTTTTTTTCTGGTTTTTTCTTGATTTTTAGTCATTTTTGGTCGTTTTTTGTTGCCTATAGTCGTTTTTTTTCGATTTTTTCAGCAAAAACATCGATTTTCTCTAAATGATTTCCTGGGGTTTTCACCCGTAAAAACCGACAACAAAAACGACCAAAAACGACAAAGAACGACCAAAAACGACAATTTCATAATTTTTTTAATCATCCACTAACTCGTCTATGAGCGTTCGATACGCACTAATGTCCATTATACCGCCCGTAAATAACCGCTTGCAAATATCAGCGGCCTCATTGATTATTTCCGGAGAGTTATTTCCGGCTCGTTTTCCTCCGATTAGTACCTCTAGCCGTGATATATCACTGAGAACACTATTAGGACAGGTAACGGCGTAGGATTCTTTACCAACAGAGTATCCTTTTCCTTTTTTTAGTTTTACCCTTTTTTCAACTTCCTTGTGGAATGCGTCGTAATCGGGATCACCACGATGTGATAATGCTTCTTTGTGTTTACTTGCCAAATACACTATTCTTGTCCAATCCTTTAACGTCTTCATATTTTTCTCGTAACCGCTATTGATATGCTCCTTATCTCGTATGCTCTTAGCAAAATTAGAAGCAGTAAAATCAACTAATTCTTCCCTGCTGCTGAAGCCTCTAATTTGATCTATTGTGCTCTTCTTGAGTACATTACGGGGTATATTCCCCCCTTTCTCTTTTTCTTCCGGTATTTCTTCCGGTATTTCTTCTTCTGGTTCTCTTGCGGTAGCACCTAGTTCTTCTTCGTCGGCCATTGTAGCATAAGGTTCTTGTGGGTCCATTATAGCGAGTGGTGGTGGCCTCAAAAACCTCTTCGTTTGTTCGGTCTGAGCCGCTATCTTTTCAAGTACGCCAAGCAGTGACGCCTTTTTTTTTTTCTTTCTTCGTCGGGAATATCCCCGTATATCGCTGTTTTCACGTCTTTGGTTGCACTCGTTATCGGAGCAAAGAGTTGTTCGCTTCCAAAGGTAAAATCGGTTTGTAGTTGCTGCCGCGTTTGAAGTTGTTCTCGGACCCTGTCTCGTAACGGTATGAACTTTTTAAGCGCCGCTAGCCGCTCTCTGGCTAGCCGAGTAGTAGGTGATTCGCCTACCATTATTGCAATTGCTCCGCAATTTCTAATTTCCCGCCGAGTGTACCATCGGGGGCTCCACGGAGTTTTCGTCTATAATCCTTCTAATGTTTTTGATCTTACTAGAAATCTCCCGGCGTCGTTCATAAACACGTCCGAGTTTTTTTCGTATTATTTCAACGGCAGTGAATAGTCCAATGAATGCATTTGCGTCATTGTGGTACAAGTTTTCATTAATCGTATGTTGTAATCGTTTTATAAAAAAGTACTCGCGGGCCAGGGTAAAACGCCCCCGTTTCGATTGTTCGTTAATAATCTCATAATCGGATAATATTTTTTCACTGTCGAGACTATCAGATAATTCAATTCCTTGATTTTTTAATTTTGAAATCTCGGCTAATATATTATTGATGTCTTCGATATTCATTATTCTTATAGAACATCTTGTTTTTAAATAAAAAAAAATTGAACCCCCGCACAGTGTGTTATTCGTCAGCGCCATAGGCGCCGGTGGCCTTTGTCACTTGCTGATTTCTGTTATATATGAAAATCGAATTCTATGCCCAGTCTTTTTTGAGATCGCTGAATTCTGTATTCCTTCTGCAACAAATCGTACTGAGGCTCTACAAATGTCAAAGCATCTACTGGCTTCATTCATCGACTGAAAAGTTTTTTCTTCGTAAGTTGTTGTATCAAATGACTTTACGGGTTTTGCTTTCTTTGAGTATTTACCAGTTTGGCCTTTTTTGACATTCTGACTTTGCGAGATGGCTTGTAGGTTTATAAGAGAATTATCAGTCTTATTATTATTAATATGATCAATCACAAGCCCATTCTCGATTAATCCGTTAAATGCTTCAAATACCATCCTATGAACATAATAGCTTTTTCCTCCCGCAGTAAACATCAAATACCCCTGATTATTTACGGTACCAACCGGCTTCTTCAGTCTGCGGTTTCTAACAACGCCGTCGCGAGATGCCTCGTAATTAACGAGCAGGGGATGCGGCTGAAATTCTTGGTCCATTTATATAATAATACTATTTGTCTAATTTATTATTTGGTTTAATTATAAATCTTTCAACGTAGTCTTGGGGGGTTTTGATGACGAAGTCGGCGGTGGGGTCAATGACGGCGTTTTTTATTCGTTTGTCATAATAGCGTTTTAACTCTCTGTATCGCTTTCCGCCACAATTAATACACAACTGCGATTTTCCTCTTACACCAACGTGGCAAACCAAGCACGGGAGGGGGCCAAGAGAACCATTACGAACGCTTTGTAAATGATACCCGCAGAATTCACCTCTACATGATTTATTGCACGGGGTTGTCGACCCAATCATCAACCATTTGCATTTATTCATTATACTATATTCTTTCATTTAAATACTTGTTTTAATTATATGGATGAGTTCGAGAGATTAGCAGCAATTAAGCCCTGGAAAAATATTAAATTCAATCTCTATAGAGTCCTCAAGGACGCACCAAAAGCGTTAATAAACGATAGAACCCTGTTGAGTAAAATACGCGATTGTATCAATGAATTCAAGCGTGATGGTGCATCTCATAGTTGGTCAACATTTCGAATTGATGGTGTTGCTGATGCTACCATGAACGACAACCGCGCAGCAACGATAATATCACAACTTGACGGTAAAAAGTATTTCTTCAGAGTAAAATTTATTGTCCGGGTGGAATCAGGTAATTGGATCATACGTGATGAATTTGAACCGGTTCTCAGCGACAAGAAAACAGTCATTGTTAGCCGCGACTTCAAGCCGGGGCTGTTAACCGGAATTGACAGACCATACTATGAACGAGCGTATCCTGAAACAGCAGTTGTTTATGGAATATACCCGTTAAATAAGAAACCTGATATCGGAAAACTAGCGCCGATGAAACAGTCAACGGGGATAAATTGTGTAGCAGAACGAATAATAGAGCATTTTACAAATGCATGTCGAGGAAACAAGTTGACTGATTTACGACGTAGCAAAATCAACCGGTGGGAGGAGACAGTGCGCGAGCGTGGAGCAACCATCAGCGACATAGCGAGATTAGAAACGTCGCTGAGATTTCCAATAACCGTTACAACGATAACCGGTGAAGTATTACACGAATCAAAGTATAAATCAAAGGGAGCCCCAATCAAAATTATTGATCATAACGAACACGCGTGGACGCCCGCGATCACAGTGTTTCCACGGGATAGAACGGTAAAGTATATCCCGGGGGAATTTATACAAGATTGTTTTCTCGCGGAGAGGAAACTATTTGATGCTATTGCCTGCTTGTGTAAAAACGACCCTGTATCAGTGTGGTTACTTCGCAGCGCTGAAAACGATACGGATACCTTTGATCAGTTTGTAAGACCAAACGGTGAATTATACCGCACTGAAGCGTTTCACAACAAGATGAAAAAAACCGCCATGGAATTTGAAGAGCATGATGAACAACTGCTAACAAATTGTTTCACGATTCCATCGGTTGTGGCTCATGTTGCAGCAAAGAAAAATGCGTGGAGACCAACGCGCAAGGAATTTCTACCAGATGTACAATCCAGTTGTTTGGAATATTATCACGGTGGACTATGGAACACTGAATACAGCCGCGACGCTATGATTTCCGTTGATATGGTTGCCTGTTATCCAGCGAGTTTTCTCGGGTATGGATCCGCCGCTGAGTAATTTAGACGATTTGGACACCCCAGACATGAAATGACTCGTGTTGCTATTAATGGACCACTGCCTGATTTTGATTTAACCGGATTCGCTCGCGTAGTATCATTTGAATTCGCGGCAGGACTTCATCGCTGTTGTTATATTTGGATCGGTAGACACATGAATGAAAAAAAGTGGTTGCCAATAGCGCTGCTACGGTATATGATTGATTGTAAAATGCTAGTTTCGTTGATTGTCAGTGACGCGATTATATCATACCGGGCGCAGACTGAAGTCTGGTTACCAGAACCGGAGCGTCTAGATAGCATAATTGACGAATCCAGAAAACACATTGATGCCGACGAGGAATATATCATCGAATGGTCCAGGAGGATATTCAACCAACGAAACCGCGAGGCAAAAGATCTCGGTAGAAGAATAATTGGTAAGTTCACACAAGGTGGAAAAAACTGCGACTACAAACGATATTGCTCACGGCTGATTATAGATGACGCAGAATATGATTTCGTAATCAAGGACGCAGTGGCAAAAAATAGATACGTGAACTGCGAAACAGCTTTCTTGTCCAATGGAACAAGGTTGGGTACAGTAGTTACCTACAGCGATGGAGACAGCCCGGCATACCCGCATTTGAGGGCGTCTATGCTGGGTTATGCTTGCATAAATTTATTCTCGATGATAAATAGATTTCCCGACACCGCGGTTAGAGTAGCCGTTGATTCGTTTTATGTTGACGTAAAGTACAAGGAAAACGTAGCCGGGTTTACTAGTCCGGACGAGAGTTGGGGTACATGGAGAATTAAAAATGAAATACGACGCGATTATTCCCCGTCAGCGGATGTCACCGTTGAGAACAATTACCTACGCGGTGATAAATTGTCAGAATGGTCTAATGCACCACCGTGTTCTGATCCAATTTGTAGACACAAAACAGTTTATTTAAGCGGCTGCGGCGGGTCAGGAAAGACGACTCGGGCAATTGAATTATTTCGAACGCGGGCAAGTATAATCGTGCTTACACCGACCCATAGACTAGCGCGAGAGATAAAACAACGAAATGTTGACGCCGTTACTTATCACAGCTTTTTTCGATACAGCGGCGGTGAGTGGACTCCTGATCGAATGGGTGAAAAATTTATTCCTGAGGTTATCATCTGGGATGAGATATGTACTGTTTCGTTAGATGTTTTACAAATGTTTCTTGAGTGGTTGCTGCGCGCGAATACAGCGGTAATCATGTGTGGCGACCATGGCCAAAAAACCACCATTTGTCGGCGAGGGTCCACATGATTGGTTAAAGGGTTTTGTGGACTATTATGAAGAAACCGATACTGATTACCGAGCACTTGATGAACAACTGCGCGAGGTTAAAAAATTAATCAGATTGCAGCCGGATAGAATTCAGTGTGAAATAATCCGCGAGGTGATTCCGGAAACGCCGTTAAATGAATTCTGGGAAACATGGAGACCAAACGATTTGATTGTAGCGAGTAGAAAGATAGAGACACACTTCAGCGGAAGTTGTTTACGTTGCATAAGGAAAAGTTTCCAACGCGTCCAGTGCCGTTATGCTATAGACCCGTGGATACACGGCGGCAGAACATTGAAGTTGAAATTCCAGGCCGGACAGAAAAACAAATTCTCGTGCTGAATGATATCGTGCTCGTTGATATCGGCGTCGTCGAGGACGCGCTACGTGCTGATAAATCCCCGTGGACGCTAGGATACGCAACGACAATACATTCCTCGCAGGGACTGACCATCACGGACACAATTGTTTGGATGGTTGATAATCGCATCGAATGGTCGAATCTAGTCTATCTTGCAGTGTCCCGAGTACGGAGGATAAATCAGCTTCGAAGAATTGTTATTGACGGAGTCAGTGACGGAGTCACCAACGACAACGACATCATCGATGCAAGCGTCATTGATAGAAAACTCTCGGGTTACCGCCAACAGGATAAAAAAAAACAGCGGCGTTTTGATATTGATGCCGAATTAATAATTGCGTTACGACAACAACAGAATAATCACTGCGCGAGTTGTAATTGCATAATGAGTTGGCGCTATTCGGATAAAGACGCTCGCCAATTTACCGTGGACAGAATCGATAACAGTCTCGGTCATGTCAAAACCAATGTGAGGTTGACCTGTCTTGAGTGCAATAGACGCAACGGCGCTAGTTAAGACCACGCGGGGGTAATTGAGTATCGTCAGGTATCACTTGTAGTTGCTCGCGTGTAAATCCGCGCTGAGGAGCAGTTGAATCCAGTCTATAGATCGGTGGTCTATTAGTTGATCGTGTTATCGTTGATATGTTATGTGTGGTAACACTCCAAATAGGATCAGTAGCCCTTTTAATACCGCCTTCAAGCTCTCCTGGTTCATATAGATATCTAACAGTGACGTCGCCGAGAATCGGCTTGGAAACGCTATCTATTTTTGATCTTCCGGGTATATACTCGTATTTAATCGCGTCGCTGGGCTTCATGTTGATTGCTCGGGTAATCTCGTTATTTAACGCTGAAATTACGCCTGGCAACCTTTTGACCCATTCACGAGATCGTTTTTCTTGGATAAATTCCTTCGCGTATTGATATCCAAATAACCGTTCAGCAAGAGTCCGATTGAATCGTTCAACAATTGCCTGATCACGATGTAGCGCAGTATGACCTCGTCGTACCGCGACGCTATGATGTTTCAGCGTTGATAAAACAGCGCCGCGAAATTCACTACCAGGATCAACTTGCAATAGATTTGGCCAGCGCAGAGGACCTCTTCGATAAATCCGCTCAAACGCATCGGCTACTTCAGTTGCTGACTTTGTTTTTAACGGCTCCGCTTGTTTGTATCGACTCGCAACATCAACTACGGTTAGCGCGTATTTGTAACCGTTGTCATGCGGCAGAAATAGTATATCAGCCTGATGAACTTCATTAGGTACGCTGACATCAAAGCGCGAGAAGTTGATTTGTTTAGGCGGTGGTAGATAGATTTGCCATATAGCCTGTTTGGATAACCAATTAGCCGCAGTGGCCCTCGTTACTTTTGCAGCGCTTGCAAGCTTACCAATTGCGGCCTTCCCCTTCCAGTATCCTCTCGGAGAATAATAGATGGATTCCATGTTGTTATTATAAAAGCTAGCGTTTTCAATTACCAGCGCGAGAAGCTCCGCTTCCAATCATTAATTTACCTTTCATAGCCGATTTTACCAACCATGAGGCCAATTTTTCCTTGAAGGATTTATCAGGAATAGCATTTAGCGCGTGAATTAATTTTACGTCCGCGATATGACGCTGTTGCAGATCGCTACTTTTGTAAGCAACATCATGAGCATGACACGCCTTATCGATAGCGTTTATTGGATACTCACCGGGTTTGGGCTGACTTTGATCATCGAGTCTGATATCTAATCGCGTTCCGGGGCCACAGTAGCTATATCCTGGAAGGTGTTTTTCTCCTGGATACTTTGCCCACGGTGTTCCGGGGAGTTTTGATAACTTGGCTGCAATATCACCTCCTCGCTTTTTTTTAAAACATCCCCGGGTTTAATAGAAATAAATCTAAATTTCTTTATACCGCATTGTACACACTTGCCAGTAAGCGCCGATCTGTTATTTCTTGTTGTAACGGTTGTCATATCATTTGTGCCAGTACGCACTCTACACTTTACACAATATAGATCCATAATTTATGTATAGAGACATGAATATAATTGACTTTTCAGCGACTAAAACAAGAGAACCAGTTAAGCATGTTGCAGCGTTACCAAACTCGATCCGGATGATTATCATCGGACCATCTGGATCCGGCAAGACGCAATTGTTACTCAATTTAATAATGAGATGGATGAAATGGGATAAATTGTATTTAATCGCCCCTAGCGTAGATGATCAACGATGCTACGAGGTGTTGAAAGATTTCAACGAGAATGCATCAGCGATCGCTAAAAAAAATGTTATTGAGTTTATTACAGATATCAATGATGCACCGGGTATCGATGATATTGATGGCGACGTTAACAATCTAGTCGTGTACGATGATGTTATGTTAGACAATCAAAAAAACCCAGCTAGGATATTTTCCAGAGGCAGGCATAAAAACACCGACGTGATATATGTCACTCAACGATACACTCAGATTCCAAAAGTAATCAGAGACAACTGTAATATTCTTGCTGTATTCAACGGCGTCGATACACACACGCTACGAAATATTTGGCAGACATGGTGCGGCGGTGACATGGACTTTAATGTTTTTCGAAACTTTTTTAGTCATGCTCAGTCGACCCCACATGGATTTGTAACGATAAATTTACATGATCCTCGGACACGATATCGTATCGGACTTGACCAAATATTCGGTCAAATTGTAAATAACCACTTAGCAGCAGGGGGGGGCGATGACATCGACGCGGTCGTCGATGTGTTTACCGGACGCTGACGACGCTGGGATCGGCGCGCAGAAGGTATTAACTAAACCAAATGACGTCCGGACAATTGTCGATTTGGCCCCCTCGACGATGACAACGACGACGACGTCGTTTTTTTTTTTACCAGGCGCTGACGACACCGGATCCGCTGAGTGCAGAAAGTATTAATTAAGCCAAATGACGTTTGGACAAAATGTCCGATTCGCCCCCTCTGCTGCTCAAGCTGTCAAATTTAAAGCTATGACAAACATAAATGATAGAGTAAAGGTTGTTTAAAATTTGCATTATCGACAAATCTGAGTTCATTTTCCCATTTCCGATACAAGGAATGGATTTCTTTATTTTCCTCAGTGAAAATGAATCTATTTACTTACTTTGTTTCATTATGGAGGATATTGCAGTGATGTTAGAATGTTAATTTATAATTGGTATTTTCTACAAAGCAGCTTGACTGCCACAATGAATCCATTACGGGCTAGAAAATTCACATTTATATTACATTAGGCTGCAAAATGCCCCAAAGACAGATATTAAGGATTTATTCATGACTTCATTTATACTGAATATACATGAATCAATTGCAAATTTCATGGATGGGTTACAACGATCAATTTTTCCATTAGGCATAGTTTCAGAAGATTATAGTGTTTTGAATTATTGGTCTGGCCGTGATATATTTTAAAAGCTTGAAAAACATGTACAGCTTCACTACGTTCAGAAAATAGAACATTCAAACACTTTAAATCCATTTTATTACAATACAGCTTTTGTCAAATGATACAAGTTCTTGTACAGTTATCTTTCAGTTTTTGACCTCCTATATCATTATCATACCATAGCATAAATGAATGAACTGGTGACTGCATTTTAGGCTGGATGGATTGGAGAAGTACAACCAAGGGTCGTTTCTAATGTGTATTTATGCATAGTACAAAACCATAAATGTGCATTGAAATACATTACACAATGAAGTTTCCCAGCAATTCTTGCACATGCTTTAAATGTTTGAGAAAAAAAGTTAATGTACCATGTGAGCCTATTTCACTAACTGAATAACATAGTATTCATGTTAGCATCAAGGATCAAAATGAGAATGTTCATCTAACCTGCCTATTTGATTATCATGGGTCATTAACCAGCTATCTAGTTAAGGCAGGCACTGAAATAACGTCTGGATGATTCATTATCTTAGAGTATCTTAAATACATACCAAACAAAAAGGATATAACAAGTGTAATTTGATTAAAGGATACCAGGAAACATAATAGTGTATTGGCATTGGTGCATAACTTATATGCAGGACTGCATTAATAGTGCGTCAGGAGTGCTACAGTAACAGGCATGTGACAGAACACTGATATTTGTTGTAGATGCTTAGCTGTTGTTGTTTAATTGATCTGTAATTTTGTGAATGATATTTATTCTTTTCTTTAAGGTTCCTCTTCTAAAAACACATTTCTGTTTTAGAGTGTTTGTTTTGTATACTGTCATATACTGGGCTTATCAGTTGGAAAGCACTTTAAAATATGAAAAATACTTTTCATGAATATCCAATCTTGAAAGTTTGCTTTGTGGTGGCTTTTTGCCATAGATAACACAGATCATGTTCCCTTTCCCCATCTTTTTGCACAATTTGTACAAGGTATGCAGACTAATGATATGTAAATCTGCTCAAAATAAATAGAATGATAAATATCAATCTGTTTTCAACAAGAATTACTCAAAGAGTCTGATGCTTAACTGATCAAAATAAATTTCAAAGAACTCATTACATATTCATATTTTGCCCTTTATTTCTTTCTAACTGCTGGATATCGTTACCATCGTCTAGGAAACTGCAGCATCAAACATGTTAGGAAAACACATTCCTGTATGTTTCAAGTAGTCTTGTTCACATGAAATCTGTACGTGCACGAACAAAATTGTGCTTCATAACTTTTCTCCTTGGCGTGGATGCTGCTAATACAGATTCACTGAACTTTTCTCAATGACTCGAACAACATCAGTATATACAGATTGCTCATCTTTAGTTATGCTTAAAACTATTATTTGGGTTGGATTAAAATCAGTTTGTACCAGTTAGTATCATAATGCCCACAAGCCGTTACAACTAAACTCATGAGATAATACATTTGACGTAAAGATGAATCTCATAGTGCCGACTGTCACCTCTTTACTGAAATGCATTAAACATAATGTGTGGTCATATGAATCACATTATGTACAGAGTACCCTGATATTAAACCCATTGACGTGCACAAATCTAAGCAATGACCTTTGAATTAACAAAACTATCAGTTAAGTCTCATTTTCAAATTCATTTACAATAGTACCAATATTTTGGTTGTTAATTATGCACCATTTTTCATTGCAAAGACCACATCACATAATGCACTACCGTTTCGTGCAGGAGAATTTATAACTATTTTCAAGATTACCAGTGTGGCAAGATAAGAGAAGAACAATTTTCATTCAGAACCATCATCATCTACATATTGCGACAGTGCTTGAATGAAACCTCCATCTCGATGCACCTATCCATTAAGTGGATTTGACCCTTTGCATGTATTTTGTATGGACTTGGCGCCAGTCACATTGGTGTTTAGATCATCCTAAATTTTTGAGCAATAAACATTGCTCAAAAATGAACTTTATTGTTTTGGCCATGGTCTGATTATCAACATATGAGACATCGATGTTGCTGTGCTAATGTTCACATTTTTTAGAAGACAACATTTACAGTTTCATTTAGAACTAACATAGTGTTTCAAAACAAACAAACAATATCAATACAACTGTGAATGGACTACTGATAACAGCATAGTATACATAGCTGTTATGGTCAGTATGCAAAAATCACCATTATTTTGATTTTGGACGAACCAGATATCATCCAACTTTAGTGAAAAACCTCATATCAATACGATCATCTATCTAGGAAATGTGTCAGTAACAAGATTTTTAGGATGGTCACCATGATGGTAATATGTAATGTCAGCGCAACGTCACTGATATTTAGGACCAACTTGATATTGTAAGGATTGTTGTAGTGAACAAAAAGATATGAGCATCCATTTAGGAGGTGTAGTGGTAACAATAATCCGAATATGACCTCTATGATGAATAGTCATATTTGTCACATTGGCACCATGTTAGTTTCAGATCATTTTGTAAGTCAGATTCTTATTGATTTTAGTTCAGACCAAGAAGACATCATAAAAAATATTGTAGGAAGTTTTGCTTTCTGTTCCAAGTTGGTGGTTAGATAAGCACCATTCTCAGTTAGGGCTCAACTATATCGTAATAAGTGTTTTAGTAAAAATATCAGATCCATCTGTTATCGATAACAAATTGCAATAAGAGGGCCTCCATTATGAATATTTGTAAATGTTCAGTTGTAGAATATTCTGATGTCCATAGCACAGTGATGTTTGGGAGAAAAGGTGGGAGGAATATTAACACCTTTCATCCCCTTATACTCATGAAATGAGTATGGAATCCTTAAATTCCTGATCCAAGTAAGGTATGGGATCATTCTCCAAATCATTATTGAATAAAAAGAAGAAGATTCCTTGATCCCACAAGGGTATGCGATCTTTAATAGTGAATAATAATAATAATAATAATAATGATAATAATAACAACAAAGATGACAATAGTAATTATTAATAATATTATTGTTATTATTAGTCTTGGTGTAGCATTGGTACAAGAAAACAGAAAACGGTGTGGGTCGTCCAGTGTACTATTTTTCAAAAATATAAACAAGCACCAGAAACATTATTCCACATTTGGGAACGTTTGGCTTTAATACTGGCTTTCTAGTACATCTTAGTTCAGGTTGTTCACTGATCACATTCCAAAAATTTCATTAACTTAATGAAAACAAAAAAGTGGAGTCAGATGTTACATAAATGCAAATGGATATCAAGCACATAAAGGATAAAGATAATCTGATTCAAGATGCATCTGCCTAATATGTATAAGATAGCTTTACTGTGTCCGTCATTATTCGTTATGAGGGATAAATTCGTATATATATATATATATATATATATATATATATATATATATATATATATATATATATGTATATTGTTTAATTTTTGTTCATGTTTATAGATTGTAATGATCATTTTAAAACAACGTAGCATATAATTAATTTATTTTCCATTATTGTAGATTATATCGTAAGGGAATGATCATTTGTAGGATATAAAAAAAGTTGTTTCCTGTGTTTTTGATTTCAAGACCAAACCTTGATTATGAGCTTAAAAAGTTCTAGAAATTTAACCTGTAATTAAAGGCCTTAGTATGTTCTAGAAAATGTTAGAATATCATTTACTTACCTCTCACACCATCAAGTGTTGAACTAACATTTACATAACTGTCACAATATCAACTGTTAAGTTATGATTTACCTAACAGTCACAGTACCAAATGTTAATTTAATTTCACCACAGCTAGAATATATTTCCGTTTGCACCTTATTTCATTTGATTGACATGTTTTAGCTCTCTTCTCTACCGAACACAGGTAAAACAAGTTATATAGAATTGTAATGACACGTTACCTTGCATCTTACAAACAGAATGTGCTGCTAGCAGAATACGACGGTGTAGCATATATTAAATACATATTCTTCTTCACATCATAAGACGCTAGTAATAAGCCGCTTACACAAAGGTTTTAAATTTACAGGGGCTAAGTGATTCATACTGGAACTCCAAACAATATTGAATCAAAAATTGCCAATCAACAGAACAATGTTTCAGTCTTACTTCGACACTTGCCCAACACAGATCTGAAGTACTGTCTAGGGGCCCTTGCTAAGTAAAAGACACCGTAAAAACAAACAAGCAGTCATTTCCAAAATATAAATTTATTTCCTAAAGTATAAGATAAAATAACATGAAAACAAAACCTTCGTATTTTCGAATGTTGTTCAGGTCAATCTGTTCCGTCAGCAATTGTGGTTTCCTTACGGAAAAGTGACAACATTTGCTCACGTATGGATACAGCGAACACACTTCCAAGTATTTTATTTCTTCTCCTTTCTCCTCGTCGGCTTGGTACAGCAAACAGGTGGCATTTATCCGTCCTCTGTACAAACTGTTCCTTGGGTTCAGCTGGACCACTAGCTTGTAGCTTTCCACGATGCGTTTAAACTCTGATCGGTTTACAAACGGTGATCGTACTCGGGTGCCCATATTTCCACCACTTGGTATCCTTGCTGTTCTAATTTCAAGCGCCGCTGACAAGTATCCTCGTACAAGTCTCCCATGGTACGTTGTAAAAACTGTTTTTTTAATGTCACGTTCAGGGTAAGAGATGGGACATCCGTGAAATAAACATCCGTTAAATTCTGTCATGATCTTTGGGTTTCTTAAGTCCCAAAAATACATCGAATACAGTCCTTTGATGTTATTGCATGTTGAATAAATTTTCTACCTTGTCGCACAAGTACTGTAGTCAGCATAGGGCTTCGACAGAGTATTGACGTTTGACAAAGATCAATCCCTCTGTGTTCCATGACTAATTCTTGAAATTTTTCACAGCAACACCGTAAAGTGTCCACGTTGGAACGAAAATACTTTAACATTTCTTCCTGAAAGTCAAAGTGGTCCGAGGCGTGAGTCTGGTACCAAGTATTCAAAGCTTCTAGTTGTTCGGTACACATCTTGTCGGGGTCGTAGTAGTGATCCTCAGACAAATGGGGTAGATCAGCCCATTGATTGGCTTCGGTATTGAAAAACTGGGGTAAATAGCCTTCTGTCATTTCTGTCATTCCAAACGTTTTAGACATTCGACTCAAGGGCATGGCCAGGTAACTCATCGAATCTATGAACTGCACTCGGCCCACTTGCATGGAAATGATTTTGACTCCGTTCAAAGTCAAATCGAAGACGTGAGCGAACCTGAACCAACACCTTCCACGTCTTCAACCATACCGAAAGAGCCTATTTTATGCGAAGACATGGGTGAACCTGAACCAACACCTTCCACGTCTTCGACCATACCGAGAGAGCCTATTTTATGCAAAGGTCCACAACCACCACTAAACTCTGAAAAGTACTGCGACATTCGAGAGGTGGACAAGCGCTTTTTAGAACCACGGTCTACATGTACACGATGAAGTTTAGAGAATTCAAGTCCAATGTACCAGTTGAAAAAGCAATGGGGTTCATTACCTATTTTTCGGATTCCTTATTAACCACACTGAAACAGCAATATGAAGCCAAAGATGATCACTCCAGACTATCCATTCACTACGAAAGTTTTGAAATCCCCTGTTTAGGTCGCATTTAGCAGCCCATCAGAATAGACACCTTCGAAAGTCATTGAGGAGATTCAACACATGCAGCAATCTAACGACAAGTTTCACATCACCGATGGAAAAGTGACACTGTTCGTAACCCACGTTTCCCTTCCCAAAGTGACAGGAAGCAACCAAGGTGTTATTGGTGGACGAACTTCGCAGCAACAAAATGAGCCTGATTCAAATTAACAACACTCAAGACCAGATGTTCATAGCTCGGTCTATTGTGGTGGGACGAACGTATGTCGACAAAAACGAAGTGAAGCAGAAATTATGTTACAACAAGAGCGGTTATCCAATGACACACCTTGTGGCATTCCTTAAATGCAAAATTTGCAAGATGTCCTTGCTCCACCCTACACCTTGATAGTGCACCTTGAAGAAGAGCGCGGACCTCTGTTATTTCGAGGCAAAGATTTAAAAGACGGAAACTATATTCACATCTATCATCACGATTCACATTTCGATGATATTTCCAGTATTGACCCATTCCTGGGGTATGGTTATTACTGTGAGAAATGTGAATATGGCTATAACAATCGAAAGCATCACAAGCATCGCAGATCGAAATGTCAGGGGTGTTTGGCTTCTCAACCCTGTCTGGACGAAGGAAATGAACGAGTGCATTGCCCTGTTTGTTAGCACACTTTTGTCGGTCCAACCTGTTACCAACAACATCTGATAGCACAAGGTTTACAGGACAAAAGTGCTGGCCAACTCTTGAGATTGTACCCTAATTGTGGACAAGGCATACTTACCAATAATGCCAAGTTACACGTTTGTCGAGAACAGAAACGATGTCACATTTGTCGCCAAATTATGGACTTGGAACACGAATGCTTCATTCAAAAATACGATTCCAAACAAGAGGAATAAGATGACCACCAGATGAAAGGCAATTTAATCTGTTTTGATTTCGAATGCATGTGAGAGACCGGCATTCACATTCCTAATTTCTGTGTGGCTCATCGAGCATGTGAGAAGTGCATACAAGAGTCTTTGCCCTCACTGCAGTGTAGCAACAATACTGGAGGACGTGAACAAATCTTTCGGGAACCGAACACACTGGCCGATTTCGCCCAATATATCTTAGACCCCATTGAGAGACTTGGAGCCAACAGGACATCGAACGTTACGGAGATTGTCATATCCAAGCCATGGTAATGGCTCACATTTTCTTGGGATACGAGGGACACTTAGTTTTGAGATAAAACACGGGACAAAGTACCGAACGTCCTAAAGTGACTTTGAACGGAGGCAAAATCATTTCCATGCAAGTGGGCCGAGTGCAGTTTAAAGCGTCAATGATTTACTTGGCCATGCCTTTGAGTCGAAGGCCTAAAACATTTGGATTGACACAAATGGACATAGGCTACTTCCAAACTTTTTCAATACCGAAGCCAATGAACACACCGTTATACCAATGCTTTTTTCGGCCTGTCCAGTTTTAGCATATTCATTTATTTTTTTTATCTCGTTTTCAAGCAAAGTTTAAAAACACATGACAATGCATTATATTGACAAAACACATAACGCGAGGAAAATTTTAGTTATGAGTTCCTTTTTATACGTGACATAGAAAAAAGAAAGGGTGTACTATTAGTTAAAAGATATTTCATTTTTTCAGTACTAATTTTAGATTTTCATTATGTTGAGCCTTGTATACATGTTCTTAAGTAATCTATTTATATATGAATGATAAAATTAGGAAGTTTTGTTTAGTGACCAAATTTAAGTGTCAGGTAGACAGTGCTTTACAGAGATCGGTGAGATAGGGGTTGACTACCAGTTAAATCGTATTTATGAAATTATGTATTATAATTAGTTTTAAAAACGACATAAGTTACGAATTCTCTATATCAAACGAAACAATCAATTAAAGTAAGAAATAAAGAATTAAAGTGTCATTTATTAATGTATAAGATCAATTCATATCCACAGCACCCCTTAATGTTGAACTACAAGATTATGTATGTTGTATCCAGTTTACTGCAGAGATATTTCTTGTTCATGTTACCCACACTACTGAGAGTCAGGTCACCTTTAAATAAAATAGACGTGATAAAATATGTTCGGAATGTCAGTTTGATCAATAATTAAGGAAAATCTAGAACGATAGAAAATTGGGGAGGGAGATGGACGATTAAAGGGCAAAAATAGATATGTGGTAAGAATGCACAAAATGAACTGTCATCTCATATGAATTTATTAGACCCATGTACTTTTTAGACCTATTCTTTTTCATTCATTCATTTATTCATTAATTTATTTATTTCCATTTTAATAAATTTGCAAACAAAATGTCATAACACTTCACAGTACATATAGCAATGCAAACACATCTGAATGAAACAGATTTTTCATATACGACATTGCAAATCGAAATGATTGGTTTATTCGGTACTGCTTTTGCTTTTCATTCAGGTAAAGTCCTTAGCGTATACTCGGAGTTGGAGTATAGATATATGGGTATGGGATGGAAATAATTATGCAAGAGCAATGCTGGATATATATTTAACTATATGTGTATGTATGTATGTATGCATGCATGCGTGCGTGCATGCATGTCTGTCTGTATGTCTGTCTGTCTGTATGTATGTATGCATGCATGCATGCATGTATGTATGTATGTATGTACGTAGGTAGATAGGTATGTAGGTAGGTATGTAAGTAGGTATGTTTGTAATCATACCGTTTGCTGAAACATAATTCTGTACCAGTATGCAGAGTTATGATGAACAACTTTCAGCCTAATTCATTGAACTGCATGTGGACAATAGTCATGAACAAGTTTAAACATTACACATTTTTTTATATAGTTAATATAGGTAATAGGTATGTTAGTTTGTTGTCCCCAAGTATTCACAGTATTTTTCCTAACATCAAAATGCATGTCAGAATGAGTGCTTTCTTTGAATGGGTTAAACATCATTAATAGAATTATAATCCTTGATGTCCTTGAGATTTTCTTTAAAATTGCATGGAAATTAATGCGATTAATAAAAGGTTCTTATACGGAATAAAGCTCATTATAATATGAATATTCTTGGATATTAGTGAGGTTTATTCCATCAAAGATGGTATTTCTATTTGCTACATGTTTCAATAGAGCCCAGTGGCTTTATTTAGATGTAACTTATTTACGGAACACATTACATAATTAATAATGGCAGTTAGGTTTATTCCGCCCAAATATGAACGTATTTCTCCGTCATAAAACCTTGGTAAATATAAAGTAGATGTGACCCATAAATTTATAATTATTCATTTTATGTTAAATTGCATATATAAAGAGCAAATGAAATGAAACTTTTAAAGTGTCAATCATATAAACATACTGAACATGGAAAATTTTTACTCTCTAATGTTACACAAAATAATTCACCATTTCGTGCAAAGCGTACATAATACATATTCCTGCGTTGTTTCCTCAATGAGCAATTATGTGATAGTACAGTTTATAAGCATGTGAAAATAAGGTAATGGCTAAAAGAAATAAGGAAAATCATATTGTATGGACTTAAAATTCGAGATGTTATTAGTGTATCGTCGTCGTGGCCAGTTTATATAAAAAGTTTATTTTGGATTCAAGGACTCGACCATTTCCAATGAACTTTCGTTTGTACATTATATACATGACCGGATTAAACCCTGAGTTATTCTTTGAGTGGAACTGGCTGCTAAATCTTGGAGATGAGGCATCTGCATATAGTAATTTTCAAGCTCTTTTCAGATTATTTCCATACAGAAATTATGCATAAAACGTTTTTACTGGACAATACAAGTAGCTTTACATTATAGGCACATAAATGAAAGTAATTAAGGCACTGCTTTTCGAATACTAATTATTTTAAACGCTGCTTGCAAATTTGATATTACTATTATATAGGTGATTTTCTCCTGTTGGATATTTAGTACTATTTAGGATTTGATGTGTTTGGAATTAGGTTCGCTTATTTGTAAAATGACCTTATACTGTCATCTTAGAAATTTACATTCAAATATCTGGGTTGTTATGAAGGCTTATTGACAACAGTGATACAAATTTAAAAAATATAAATACAGTTCATTCTTCAAATGACTGTTATATTAATACTGAAAAATCCAATAATTCAGTTCAACAGTGTTCCAAGCGTCATAGTCATCATAAATTCCAAATTTAAAAAAAAAAAAAAAATTAAAAGAAAACCCACACAGTTGGGATGATGCTGAAAAATTTAGCAATATTGTCTTAAAACGATACTTCTTAAATTAAAGATGTATTTCTTAATATGCGTTGGAGCTAGATGGTAAGATAATATAGTTTCATTGCGTCTATCAAAGTAGTGAGTGTGGCCACGCTAGGGACAATTGGACTTACCATGCAAAAACGGGCCATGCACTCTGGGGACAATGGGAATTTAACATGATGGGCTTGTCTAGGGACAATGGGACTTTAACATTATAAAAGGGTATATCAATTCTTGGGACAATGGGATTTTGACATGGTGGGCTTGTCTAGGGACAATGGGACTTAAACATGGGTGGGACTATAGAGGAACAAAAGGTATTGGGTCTCTTTAGGAACAATAGGAAAAATACATTACAGTAGAGATAATACAGACAATACACAAACACTGATACAACATTAAAAAGAATTTGAGGCAAGAAAGTCATTTCTTTTCGAGGCCTATGAATGGCCCTGAAAAGGGCCTTTGGGTTTATGTTAACATCCTTTCGTTAACGTAGAGGGCATGGCATTGCTCTCTTTCTTTTCCTCAAACTTTGTCTGACTGCTGGTCCGTATATCATAACTCTCTTTAAACAGCCTTGTCTCTCCACATAAATTCTTCTTTTCCAAGCGCTTGTATCTGTCCTCCCGACAATGATCCACGATGATCTGACATACATGAGTAAGCCCGTATGGAACAGCATTGACGATACGAGAATAGAGGATTATACGTCGGTCCACATGTTGGTGACAAGAACAGGTGAAGTAATGCAGCGAACTGCAGTTATTTATAGTGGAAGGGAGGATCGAAACGGATTGAGTTGGTTGACCAATCCAAACACGCGTTACAACATTCAGTCACCCCAGTCCGAGGAGAGCAGTCTGTGACATCACATCCCCTACATAGAGACGCTAGCGTTTGTGTGCAATCAATCCATGCGACACCGTTTTCAGTCATGAAGGAAACTCAGAAGACAATGAAATGGGGAGTACCAGTCGTGGAGACGAGAAGCGATGAAATAGCAGCCACTACCCAAATGAACACTGACATACTTCCAGAAGAGGTTAATTGGGATTTTGTGGATTTTCTTACCTCGCAAGAATTTGTTCCAGTACCAGTACCTTTGCCAGTACCTTTTTCTTCTTTACCACTCACTGATCATTTCAAACAGAGACAGAGAGAAGAACTGGAGAAATTTCTGCAGCAACAAAAGGAAGCAGAACAAGCTTTTCTTCTTCAACAACAGCGATAAGAAGAGGCAAGAAGGCAACGACAGGAAGAAGAAGCAGCGAAGAAACAAGGGTGTGAAAGTCAAACGGTCACGGTACTCTTAGACATTTTAGCAGAGTTAAGAATTCTGAAACAAATGTATCAGACTTATGTATTACGACCGAAGAGAATAAGACCTTCCCGAGCTAAACATACAAACCCTGTGACTACGCATGTTGTACCACCGCCAGTGAGTTTTACTCAATCATCATCGACAGGAGGCAAATCACAAGTAGGCCTTAGACGTGGCAGAGGCTTAAGGCAGTTAAAGTTTATTTAAACCAATAAATACCCAAAGGCCCTTTTCAGGGCCACCCACTTCTCTTGAAAAGAGATGGTATTTCAATTGCCAACATCAATTAAAACTCAAAAAGTCCTTATTTTACCCCTATAGTATGTTTGTATGTGTGAATCTATGAGTGCGTGAGTGTAGGTTCTTATTCTAAAAATCAAAACTAAGAGACACGTTTTATGACTGGTCTGTCAATCCAATTCACAACATAACACTTTAAAATGTTCATAAGCTTCTTCGTCTGTCTTCACTCTCTCTGTTTTTTTAATTTCTTCACTATCACATTTTTTCTCCACTTCTTCCTCACTTTCTCCATGTCTTCTTTTCTTCTCCTTTTTCTATTTCTGCACGTGCCCGAGTTCTTCCTTGGGGGAGGGTAATTCTACTTCTTCCTGTCCATAACCCCTCTCTTCTTTTACTTGCTCCTGTTGTTTCTTAGGGCAATCTGAAGACCAATATCCTTGTTCTTGACAATGATAAGAGGTATCTTGACTTTTGTCTCTTCTAACACTTGTTTTGCTTCTTTGACGGTCGGGACACGCTGAAGACCAATGTCAATTCTTCTAACAGATATAGAAAGTATCTTGACTTTTATCACGAATGGAGGATGAGTAGTCCGTTGGCTTGTCTATAGAAAATTTCATGATGACCCCTCGCAAAGCTCTCATCAAAAGTTCGATATGGGTAGGTTCTTCCATCGTTCTGCTCGGTTTGAGAGCGAAATGAATAGTGGAAGGGTACGACACACACCCTTTATATACGCTGGTCTGTCATGGATATAAAGTGACCCATGGTGTTTAACAAGTAGTCATTTAACCTTTTGCAGTCAAGATGAAACGATCGCATCAATTCGTGAACAAAGGAGAAGAAAGTAAGAGGCAGAAACGTGTTCTATCGCCTCTTACAATAGCTGAAGTCTTGGCACAGATTCATGCCAGTGATTTTGAAGATGACATGAGTGAACCAGAATCCAGGCCCAGAGAGTCTTCACCTGGCCAAAGACGGAAAAGCGCTCCTCTAGAAAATTTAGAACCATGGCTTACATTTACAGGGTGAAGTGTAATGATTTAAAGTCCGACGTATTGTTGGAGAAAGCAGAAGGGTTCATCACCGAGGTGTGGGATTCTTTGTTAACCACACTGAAGCAACAATGTCAAGCTAAAGAAGATGTTCGCTTGAGACTTTCCGTACATCACGACAGTTTGAAATCCCCTGTTTGGATCGAGTTTAGCAGCCGCGTAGAATTGACACCTTCCAAAGTCATGGACAACATACAACAGGTTTAAGAATCCAATGACCAATTTCACATCACCGATGGAAAAGCGACACTACTTATGACCCAAGTCTCTCCCCCTCAAGGGACTGGACGCAAAAAGGTCTTATTGGTGGACGACCTTCGTAACACCAAAAACAAGCCTCGTCCTAATTAATAACCCTCATGACCAGAAGTGTTTAGCCCGAGCCATCGTAGTAGGACGAACCTATGCCAACAAGACCGTTACAGCAGAATGGAAAATAGCCTGGGAGAACATTCGAAAATCGAACCGAGCCAAACAACAAAGTGAAGCAGGACTCCTGTTACAAAAAGCGCGCCTGTCCAAAGACACACCCTGTGGCATTCCTGAAATGCAAACATTGCAATATGTCCTAGCGAAACATAAACATCAGTTGATTGATCGTCCACCTCAACAAATCGTGTGGTGTTACAAATAGGGTCAACCGGAGTACAGCCTCTTGTGAGAAAGTGAAGGTGATTCCATCCTGCTTGTGGAAGGTATTCCTAACGAAGACGATGGAATCGTATCTGAACCCCATCAAACCCATCTGGTCATTTTCGTCGACATGTTAGGAGAAGAAGAAGAAGAAATTAAACTGTGGTTTACGCGCAAAGGGCATCGTCGTAATGACAGTGTCATTTACATCACTCAAAATTTGTTTCAACAAAGTGAAGCCAGTCGTACCATCAGTACCATTGCTCATTACGTGGTCTTGTTTAAAATCCCTCTAGATAAAACGCAAGTGCAAGTCTTAGCCAAACAGTTAGGAACGCCTTGGCTACCTCAGGCGTACGACGATGCCACTCAAAACTCAACACGCCTATTTACTCATCTAGTGGAAACCCACTACCACCGATTGTTTGCGATTTCGTGCCCATTTGTTTCACCACTGAAAGCTCAGACACTTTTCGTTTGTCTCTTACAGTGTCAACATGACGTCCCTTCAGTCTCATCTTCCCGTCAAATTGATTCGTGCCTTGTATGGCATCAGTTGCGACAAAAATCCTCAAATACGTGCTCGTGTCTTACAAGCAAGTCTCAGAGAAGTCTTACAATGGTTTACAGTGACAGCACGTCAATTACTGCAAGGTAACATTCAGATTCCTCATCAAGCCACATGCATTCTTGATAGAAACAAAGTAGCGTTGACCCAACTGGCCGATCCCCGCATCGACATTGAAACCAAAAAGCAAATCATTTTGAAACGTGGAGGGAGCGGTACTCTATGAGGTGTCATCATTCGCTTCCTCTTAAGATGGGATGGGATCCAAATGCCCCCAAAGTTCTCCCCAAGGAAAAAGCCACTCCCCAAAAAAGCCAAACGAATTCCCAAGAAGAAAAAGAGCAGCGGTGTCAAAACCAGGTCACAACCCCCAGAAAAAGAAAAGCCCACAGAAAACAGCTTCTACCCGCAAGAGAGGCACTTCGGACAGGACGCAACCTTACATTCGCAAACCACGACCTGCAACAACGGTGTCCGCGTCTCCGGTAGCCTCGGGTTCATCCAGTTCTCCGTTGATGACACCATCACCATGGAAGCCCATGTCTCCAAGAACTTCTTCAGTGGTGACACCTTCCTATTTAGTGGCAGTGGCAGCTGCTTACAAAGTACCTGCTCCCAAAATCAAAGTCCAAGAGAGATCGGGCATATTACAGAGTTTACTGGGTTTGTCCAGGCAAGAACTGAACTCGATTTAGTCAGTTGCGAACCCCTCCATGACGCGTGATGCCTGTCATCAAGTTGATACAACGTAAAGACAATCAGTGGCGACGCATTCCAATATAAAAAAATTCTGAGTCAAAGCATGGGTATCAGTGTTTTTTGTGCTCATGAAGACTCAAAGATGTCACCTCCCAAAAAAAAAATCCCTATCTAAACCCAGAGGAAAGAAAAGGAAATTACTGCCTCCTCGTTTAGTCAAACATTGGGACATGTTGTCTGTCCTGTCCAAAGCTTATCCACCCATGCGAAAAAAAAACTCATTCAAATGGCCTCCAAAGATGTCATCGATACCGTCAGCGAATGTTGTTTTAACGTCTTGAAAGGTACGATCCCTTTGTCGAAACACCAGAAACAATGCTTTGGCAAACATCATCATGTTCTTCGCCAAATGGTTCAAAAGAAAATCCACATTCGTCAAAAGAAGAAGATGTTGGTCCAACGTGGAGGAATTTTGCCACTATTGTTAGGACCATTGCTGAAATGAGTATTGGGAACCATGCTGGGAGGACTCGTGGGAGCAAGACAAAAAGGACCTCTGGAGTCCATAGATCTCAGACGTGACCGTTGACATCGAATGGAAGGACGAAAACTAGCTTTAGTGCCTTGCAAACGATGGTTGGAATACCATTGTTGGCAAGAACGGCAGACCCCGCATTTGCATCCCAATCCCAATTTGAGCGAGATGTCCCAATTACAACACGAATTGCAGTCATTGATGAATCGCCACGATTTGTCCGAAACAGAAAAATGGTAAAAGTATGGTCAACTCTTCCAACGACTGCAAATCTTTCACCAGAAGCTTTAGACGAAACAGCTCTACCCACTCTGAAAGATTTCAAGACCTTGATGAAAAGTTCATCCCCCACACCACCACCAATACCATCCGCAGTGGTCATGAGAGACGCCACCCCACGGAAGCCTGAGGAAGAAGAGATAGGAGAAGTCTTTCAAACACTGTCAGCAGCTCCCATTTCTAGTAAGATTGCAGCGTCCTTGTTGACCACTTCCCCCAAACCCCAACGAGAAGAAATGAAAGCCTGGGTTAAAAAGATGATGTCCACTACTCCTTCGACAGACGTGAAAAAGAAACAAGTGAAACCAGAAGTGAAGAAAGGAAAGAAGACCAAAGCCATTCCATTACCACCTTCACCACTAGCTTCGACTTCTACTCCCGTGGCCCATCAGACACATAAATCCGTTTCCAAGCCACCCTTTCAACCCCGTCCAAAGTAGCATCAGCGAAGAGTGGTGACTTATTAACCAACAAAAAAAATGGAGAAGGTGATAGCCAGCACTTACTACGACCCTTCCCATCCTGCAGGTAACGGAGGAGTTCAGAAATTATATCGTCCTGTCAAAACTCCACTTAAAAGTCTCCGTTTACCTCAAGTGCAGCGATGGTTACAAAAACAAACTACCTACCCTTTGCAAAAACCAATTCTGCACAAGTTTTCCAGAAATCGCACCCAGGTGCAGGGCATTGAATATCAATGGCAAGCCGATTTAGCCAATGTCTCTCATTTGGCCAGCTACAGTCGGGGCCACAAATATTTATTTTGTGTCGTCGACGTCTTTTCCAAATTTGCCTGGGTCTTGCCATTGACTTCCAAATCGAGCAGCGAGTTACAAGGGTGTTGAAATAAAGTGGTCGTTATCCTCTTTGATGGCAAACGGACAAAGATACCGAATTTCTCAATCAAACTTTCCAAAAACAATTAAAGAAACGTGACATTCATGTTTTCACCACCGAGAATTCCAAAACCAAAGCCATCATCGTGAAACGTTTTCAGCACACTTTGAAAGAACGCATCTGGAAATATTTTACGCATCTCCACACTCTCAAGTACATCGACACCTCAGGTTTAATGGTAGTTTGTTTGAAATTTTGGGTGGACATTTACAAATGGTAGCAAACAATCTGAGCCCTAAGGTCAACAGTAATACAGATTTTTACAGGTGCAAACACCTATCACGTACACCGTGAATTTGTACATCCTCACTATTTGCCCGTCAGTAAGTGGTACTTTGCCACTGTCAACATTGCTATAAAAGGAGATCTGGGACAAAATATTATATTCTCCAAAGGGAAAGTCACGGTGAAACTCCATTTTCAAAAACGATTCTCTAACGAATTGTAAGTCATGTATCCAGTGTACCGATGTGTTGCTCGAAAGCGAGGACACGGTTTAGGAGATATGTTAAAATCAGCCTTTCATTAGGTGGTTCCGGTGTAAAAACCGATGGTGACACGCGGATTGCATGCCTTGAAAGATGCGGCATTGACACAAGGCAAAGAATTTCTCCAAAATGTCATCATTAACAAATAAAACCCGAAAGAAGCATTCTTGAGATCAGGCAAAAATGTCTTGCTGCAAATAGGTAAAGCCATTTTGGGCCCACGAAAAACTCCTATAAATATCCTGAACGCTAGCTAGTCAGACATTCCTGATTCTCTGACGAATCAGCAAGGACCAAGCAGAAAGAGACGACGAAGAAAACACCCTTTCACCAGTCTTCACACTTCTAAAGCTAAAAAGACAAAGAAAAGAAGACCTGTTCGAGACTTAGACTTTTTTGATTATTAAAGAAAAATGATGCACCAAGAGTCTTGCTCCTGTCCCAAGTCAGAACTGAATCTGTTTGCATTCCACCCACCATGATGAAGATGCAAGAATACCAGTGGGTAAAATTTCATCCCGTTTCCTCTTTGACAGATTCAGCTCCCATCGAGTTTGAAATCAAAGGACAGCCTGAAGATTAAATCCATCTGAATAGCAGTTACTTGTACCTGAAAGTAAAAGTGATACAAACGGACTACACTGCTCCAGGACCCTATGCTAGAGTAGCTCCGTCAACAATTTCATGCATTCCTTGTTCAGTGAAGTGGATTTGTATTTAAATACAAAACTGGCCAGCAGTAGCATGGATACGTACCCTTACCGAGCATACCTGGAACATCTCTTGACGTACGGAAAAGATAGCAAGAACACTTATCTGGATGCTTGCGTGGTATGGAAAGCTGACACAGCGGGGGGTTGGGGGTGGGGGTACCACATTATCGACACAGCCCTGACAACAGATGACGATCCTCACAATGTGGGTTTTAACGCTCAAAGAAAGAAAATCCTGCAAGGACGAAGTTTAGAAGTGATGGATCGTTTGCATATGGACATGTGGTTGAAAGTATTTGCTGAACGGTGTGGATATCCGCCTGAGACTGAATCGTAGCAGTACCGCATTCCATTTGATGGCTCATGCGAACGAGTACAAAACCATCATCCAAGAAGCCAGACTCTACGTGCGTCGTGTGGAAGTGTTACCTAAAGTGGGAAAAGACAACACTCACACTTTGAGCAAACCGAACGCCAAGTATCCAATATGACGTGTGGAAGTGAAAACTTTCACCATTGCCTCTGGACTCCGTTCCAAGATCTAATATCATCTGTTTCAGGGACATTTACCCATACGTTAATCGCTGGCATCGTGAGCAATACAGCACTCAACGGAGTCCACGATCAAAATCCATTCCAGTTTAAGCACTACAGAGTCTCCAAAATCGAAGTCAGTTGCGATGGCAAGGCCTTGTGTACACGACCCTTCGAACCTAAATTTGGTGAAAGGAATTACATGAGATCATACTTGTCCTTGTATGAAGCCACCGGATAGTTCGGGACCAACACCAGTCACGGCATTTCGTATGACGATTATGCATGAGGCTATTCTTTGTGGGCTTTTGATTTCACTCCAGACCAAGGCAATGACGAGGGAGATTTCCACCCTATAAAATCTGGTCCACTGCGTGTGGAACTTCAGTTTGCAGAACCTCTACCCCAGACGATGAACGTCCTCCTGTATGCCGAATTCGATAATACCATAGAAAGTAACAGTTTGAGCGAAGTCATTTTCGGCTATTAGAAGCCATGGAAGACTGTTATCCCTCTTTACATATGTCATTATGGCCATCATTTCTCTTTTAACTAGGAAACGTAGTGTACTTCAATTACTCCATGACTTGCAAGAGTGGAAATCTCAATTTCATTCACAACATTGCCAACCTTGTTCAAAATAGATAGTTATTGACAAAAATGTTTGTTAGTTGATTGAATGGTTAATTTTTTTAAAAATTGTGAATTGTTAGACGTGAGTTATTTGAATAAAAAAATGTGTTTTGAAAACAAAATGCATTTGTCGTTTGTTTTTTGCCATGGGTATCATGAACCGTGATCATTGACTTCTCTCTATCCCTCACATCGAACTAATTTGGGTGTTCCTACTCGAATCCGTGTAGGGATGTATTCATTCGCGTCCGCGTTTTTACCATAAAAGCGGGTTAGTCTCCAGTTTGACCATCCATTGTTGACTCATCCTCCTACGAAGATGTATTCAAAACTAGCCAAGCTGAACGAAGCCTACGTGAATTTGCATCGTATCAGACAAAATCTGATACCGAAGCCGGAAAAGACTAAGAATGTCAGAATGTTACAATTCACTGAAGAGCTGATAGAAGAGCACTTCAGAGAGGAAATAAACAGGGAGAAAGAAGAATGGATGGAGAAGTACAGACTTAGAAACAACAGAGAGACCGGTGAGAGCAGCAGTAACAGGAACCTAACAGAGGTTTTGTCCACTGTCGTGTCGACACCAAAGAGTTCACCTCCTCTTTCCAAAGAAGCAGACCTTATACTCTCGAAAAGAAATAATCATTCTATTGGCTATGATACGTTAGTCAGTTAGAAGAAAAAATAGAAGTGAGTCTACAATCACACGATTTCTTTATCTTGGTTAGATAGTGTGACTCTAAAAAATGTTGAATAAGTAATTGTCAGTAGAAAAAAGTGAGTGAGTGTTTATTTTAGGTCCGCGCGTTCTTTTTTTTTTTTGTTAATCATATAGGTAATGTAAGTTTTGGTAGTAGGGATGTTTTCCTTCACGTCCGTGCTTTACGTATATATAGGAAAACATCGTCAGTCTGGCTACCCATCGTTGATTGATCAGCAGTACAGAATGAGTAGAATAAGCAGCAGACTGATGGAACTTCAAATGCACCTGGAGTATGCCAGGCGACTCCTGGACGAGCTGGCAGCGGAGGCTATTGTGGAAGAAGCAATGATAGAGCACGAGGAGGAAGAGAGAAAAATGAAAGAAGAGGAGGAAAAGAAGAGAGGGATCCAACCTCATCTTTTCATGTGGCCAAGTTGTGAGGTGAAGCCTATGGTGAGTGCACCTCCACAGACAATGGTTGCACCACAGCCAGTAGCTGCACCACAGCCACAACGTGAACAACAATAACAACAAGAACCAGTACAGGACCCACAGGAGGCAAGGAGGCCAGTTGTTCATGCTCGAGTGTAGCATTGAAGACAAAGAAAACAGGGGGAACAACAAGTGTTCACTATTCCACAAACAGAGGAGTGGGATAGTGAAGCTACTCAACCCCGTCTGCGCTTCCAACCACTCGAATGAATTGGAACAATGATTGGAATTGACGTTATGTCTCTGGTGCCAGACCCGGAAGGTGCCGCCATTAGAAAGGTGCATCTGGAGTTCCAGAAAAACAGCTCTTTTCAGTGCCAACCAAAAATCTAGAAAAGAAACACTATTCAATTTGCTAATGTGTGAATGTGGAGTAGTGTGATTTTAAACACTTACTCCTTTCCTGATGTAATTGTGTGTGTGTGTATGTCTTTGTAAGTGCTCAAGTACGTTTGTGTGGATGGTAGATTAATGGGTTTTGTAAGCGCTGAAATACGTTTGTGCAGATAGTAGAGAGTATGGTTTTTTAAACCTTTCCGTGTGTGGATAGTATATTATGGTTATGTTTCTGCTTCTACGTGTGTGGATAGTAAATTGTGGTTAGGGTTTTAGCTTATCCTGTGTGTTGATGGTATATTTTGGGTTTTAATTTGGCATCTCTGCGTGTGAGGATAGTAGAGTTGGAATTTGATTTGACTTGTCAGCGTGTGTGAATCGTAAATTGGTGGTTATGTTTTGGCTTCTTCGCGTGTTTGGATAGTAGATTATGGTTATGTTTTTAGCTTCTCCTGAGTGTGGATGGTAGATTTGGGGTTTGATTTGGCATCTTCGCCTGTGTGGATAGTAAATGGTGGGTTAGTTTCTACTTCTTGGCGTATGTGGATGGTATAGTTTGGGTTTGATTTGGCTTCTCTGCGTGTGTGGATAATATATTTTGGTTATGTTTTTTGTCTCTTCACCTTTGTGTGGATAGTAAATAATATGAGAACATAAAAATAGGGAATGTTTCCCTTTACGTCCATGCTTTAGATATAAAAACTCAAAGCGTTCGTCATTGGCGCCATTCTATGGAATAAGCAGAGAAGATGGCAGTGTCAGCTTTGTTCAATGATTTAAGAAATACTTACATTTGGATGGTGGATAGGGGAATATGCTGTTGAAAGAATTGAAAGAGAATGGAGGTTAACAAACAGTCTTGCCTATGTCAACCAACTAATATTAGCCAGGGAGATGATAGATGGGATAATAGAGGAAGAAGTGAAGAGGTTGAAAGTATTAATTAATCCCCCCATGTCAGAATGGGGACAATAAAAGAGTCTCTGGATAAGGTAATATAAGTGAGATGTTATTTGGAAAAGATAGAGCAATGGTCAGAGTGGTGAACAACTGAAGAAAGCGGAAGAACAGATGATAAAGATGATAGATGTAGAAGTGAAGAAGATCAAGGAAAGTTGGTTAAAGGAGAGAAAATAAAGAGAAAATATAAAGAAAAAGGAAGAGTGTAGAGGCTGAACCACAACTGGATCAAAATTCAGAACAAGTTTAGAGCCATTGGCCACCCTGACTGGATGCCAGAGTCCCAAAAGAAGAAGAAGAAGACTGCAATAGTGGAAAAGGTGAGGAGATGGCTGAAGAAGTGGAGGGAATAAGAGAAGAAGCCAAAGGCCTTTTGCAGGGACCCTCATAGGCCTCGAAACGAAATGACTTTTTTGCCTAATTTGTTTTCATGTTGTATCAGTGTTTGTGTATTGTCTGTATTATCTCTACTGTAATGTATTTTTCCCATTGTCCCTAGACAGACCCAATACCTTTTGTCGCTCTATAGTCACAGCCATGTTAAAGTCCCATTGTCCCTCGACAAGCCCACCATGTTAAAATCCCATTGTTCCCAGAATTGATATACACTTTTCAAATGTTAAAGTCCCATTGTCCCTAGACAAGTCCACCATGTTAAATTCCCATTGTCCCCAGAGTGTATGGCCCGTTTTTGCATGGTACGTCCCATTGTCCCTAGGATGGCCCCATTCACTACTTATCTATTTACAATGCTCATCAAGCCGGTCATTGTCGTATGAAACACAATACCCTAAAATTATGTCATTATTTAAAGCGAGTGTGATTAAGTTTTGACTTGATAATTTGGGTACGTTTTGACTTAAGTACATTATGATTTAGGTACTTTTCGGTTTGGGTACGTTTTGATTTGTTCCGCAGTGAGACCAGTCTATTTTCAGAAAAAGACGACGATGTTCCGAAAAGTATCTCCCAATGTAATGCAACGAAACTATGTCACACTAACTTGATACATATGGGTTTAATGGAAAAGCTATAATGTTTAAGAAATAATAAATTAAAATAATGCTGGATCTAACTTAGCATAGCAGAATGCAGGCTACACCGGACCTCGTTTTAACCATTTACTATAGAATCCGAAGTTAATATTGGTATGTCTAATAAGGGCTATATTCCCGGTTTCATCAACTATTACGCAAATCAGCGATATCTTATTTTTCGAGGCGCCCTACATATATAATGAAGTTCTTAGAGAGCGATAGTGTAAGGTGAAGTTGCTTAAATTTGCAATATGCACAATGTTGGCTCATCTCAATGTTACTTCATGTACTGTGTGTGAAATTTCTTTGGATACTGTACTAGCAGCAGGGAGGGCGAACAGACTCTAATTGGTTCACCTGTGTTTTCGCAAATTAAGACCTCCTGGGGGATCGCAAAAAATCGTTTAAAAAAAATGCGCGATCGTCGGTGACGCGTTAAAAGCGTCGCCCTCCCTGCTGCTTAATTAAATTTTTTTTATCAAGACCAACTCGATACCGTGTTCGAGGATCGTGTAAATTTATTGTTATAAATCCGTGCGGGGTTATTTTAGCACGACTAAAGAAATTTTTAAATTTATTTATATCCATATCACCAGTACATCAGGTCTGATGAATATTTCGTAACGTGTATCAACTCCGTTAAACACAGTAAGAATATTACAGTTATCCCTGATCACTTTAGGAATTTGTGTGTATCGTTGAGTTACATAAATGATATCAGTGTTTTTGTGTCTACCTCTGGAAAATATCCTAGCTGGATTTGATTGTTTGTCCAGCATAATATCATCGTAAACAACTAAATTGTTAATTGACCCATCAATAGAATCGATACTTGGCGCTTCATTAATGTCAGTTATAAATTTAACAACATCATCTCCGCTTAACGATTTTGCGCTTTCATTATAATCTTTTATTACATCATAACAACGTTGATAGTCCACAGATGGAGCTACCAAATATAATTTATCCCATTTCATCCACTTCATTATTAAATTAAGTAACAACTGCGTTTTGCCACTTCCAGATGGACCTATAATAATCATACGAACATAATTTGGTAGTGCTGCGTGATGCTTAACTGGTTCTCGTCGTTTTGTAGCAGAAAAGTCAGTGATTTCCATTAGAAAATATATAAAAAGAATATGGATTTATATTGTGTGAAATGCATGGCGCGCACACCGTCAAGTGATCTAACAACCATTACAACAAAAAATAATAGATCTGCGGTTACGGGCAAGTGTGACCGATGCGGTACAAAGAAATTTAAATAAGCAATAATGCAAATTTACCAGCCACCGCCTAAACAAATTCACTGTGCACATTTCAATGTTAGTGTGCCAAATGAAGTTCACCAAGCTGATACATTATTTCTGCCACATGATACTATTAAAATCCGAAGACGTCAAAACACATACAAGTATGCGTTAACTGTAGTTGCAAGTAGATACAAAGATGCGGAACCGTTAACGTCTAAAACAGCATCTGAAGTAGCTAATGCTTTTGAACGAATTTATTAACGAGGTGGTCTACGATTGCCAAAACTATTACAAGTTGATCCTGGCAAAGAATTTCAGGGTGCAGTATCATTACTGATGAAACAACATAACGTCACCATCAGACGAGGGCATACTGCAATTCATCGTGATCAGGCAATTGTTGAACGATTTAATCGAACACTTGCTGAGCGGTTATTTGGATATCAATACGCGAAGGAATTCATTCATAGCTGCATTAAATAACGAGATTACTCGAACAACCAACATGAAACCTATTAATGCAATTACCAAAAAAATATTCCACAACGACGTGATTCTTCAGCAAAGCCGATACTGGGTGATGTCACTGTGAGATATTTATATGAACCAGGTGAACTTGAAGGTGGTAAATAAAGAGCGACTGATCCTATCTGGAGTATCACTACACACAAGATATCTAACATAACTAGATCTACTGGTAGACCAGCAATCTACAGGCTGGATTCGACTACTCCTCAACGTGGATTCACACGTGAGCTATTACAAGTAATTAACGAGGACACACAATTACCGCCCACATCACTTAACTAGCACCGAGGGTGCCAGCACCACGACTTCTATTACACTCAAGACAGGTCAGCATCACATTTTCGCGTGTATGACCAAGACGATTATCTTTTCTATCTACGGTGAATTGTCTTGAATGTTTATCCGAATACTGCCATAACATCATACAATTACAGCTCGCACAGTGATTATTCTGCTGTTGTTTCAGTGTCATGATAAATTCAACATCAAGGTCAAATTCTCGATTATGTTTTTTGTCACTTTGTTTGTAACAAGCTAATTTTTTCTGATTATATCACTGTTGTTTTCATTATTAATTTCATCAGCCATTGACTCATCCAAGATAATCCTTCGCAGTTGAGATATTCTTCTGACTCTGGATACAGCCAAGTAAACTAAGTTTGACCATTCGATTCGATCATCAATAATCCAAACAACTGTATCAGAGATAGTTAGTCCCCGAGATGAATGTATCGTCATTGCGTATCCTAGCGTCCACGGGGATTTATCAGCGCGCAGTACATCTTCAACAACATTGACATCAACTGTAACAATAGCATTCAGCACAAGATTCTGCTTTCCTCCTGACTGTCCTGGTATATCAACGTCAATATTCTGTAACCGCGTATCAGCTGGTCTATAACACAATGGCACTGGCATGGTTGGGAATTTGTTCTTGTGTAATTGAAATAACTGCCGTTGAAGTGTGTCTCTGACTATCTTTCTACTTGCCACCAATCAAATTGTTTGGTTTCCATGTTTTCCAAAAGTCGCTCAAGGAGGTTTCTGAAATCACCTTGCGCATAATTTCACATTGAATTTTATTCGGTTGTAGTCTGATTAATGTTTTAAATCCTTTTAATTCTGCATCGAGAGATCTATGATCATCAGTCACTACTTCGTAATAATCAACAAAATTCTTCAACCAATCGTGTGGAGATGGTCCAACAAACGGAGGTGGCTGACCGTGATCGCCGCACATAACCACATCTGTATTTTTTGTTAATAACCAATCGAGAAATGTTTTTAATGTTTCTAACGGCACTGTGCATATATCATCCCAGATAATAACCTTTGGAATATATTTCTCCCCCATTCGATCTGAAGTCCACACACCACCGCTGTATTTGAAAAAGCTGTGATAAGTACTAGAATTGACCCCTCGTTGTTTTATCTCCCTGGCAAGTCTGTGTGTTGGTGTTAGCACAATCATATCCGAATTCTGTCGAAATAATTCAATCACTCGAGTTGTCTTACCAGATCCATCCGCCCGGTTCAAATAAACGGTTTTGTATATGGATAATGGATCGTACACAGTTGGTGCATTTGACATTTCTGATAATTCTGATTTACAATAACTATCTTTAACCGCAATATCAGCGGATTGACAATAAGAATGTAACATTTCCTTTTTTATTCTCCATGAACTCCATGATTCATCATTGCTTGTGAAACGAGCCAGTAATTCTGAATACTTTTTATCAATATAAAATGAATCCGTAGCAACTCTAAATGCAGTGTCAGGAAATCTATTTATCATCGATAGTAAATTTATAGAAACATAAGCGAGCATTGAAGATCTTAAATGGGTGTACTGAGGTGATTCTCCTTCGATGTAACTAACAATTGTGCCCAACTTTGTTCCGTCAGACAAGTAAGCGTCTTCCAGATTACAATGTATATCTCTCGCAGTGGCATCGTTAATTATAAAATCTAATTCAGCATCATCCATAATCAATCGTGAGTGATGTCGTTTATGATCATATGCACCACCTTGAGTAAATTTACCGATTATTCTTCTACCGAGATCCTTTGCTGTTTTTTCACTGTTGTTGAGTTTAATCTTAAGAATGTTAACAATGACATCCGTGGACAAGTCCGGATATTCCTGTCTGCATTCTTCGAGACTGATACGCTCCGGTGTTGGTAACCAAACCGAAGTCTGTTTTCGGTACGATATAATTGCTTCACTGACATCAAACGATATCAATATTTTACTATCAAGCATATATCGTAATAACACTATTGGCGCCCAACGTTTCTCCGAGAAGTGTCTGCCAAACCAAACATAACAAATCGAATGAAGATTCATAGTAAATTCAAACGACGTTACACGAGCAAATCCTGTCAGGGAAAAATCGGGTAATGGACCATTAATCGATACTCTTACCATCTCATGACAAGGATGACCAAATCTCGCAAAATATCCAGCACACTCACCCATCCCAAGAAAACTTCCAGGATAACACGCGGTCATGTCCACGGAAATCATCTCGCTGATATTACACTTGGTGTTCCACAAACCGCCGTGTCCGTATTCGATACAACTATTCTGGACATCTTCAAGGAACTCAGCGTGTGTTGGTCTCCATGAACTTCTTTCTCGAGCGGCATGGGCAGCAATTGACGGGACTGTAAAACAATTAGTTAATAACTGCTCAGTGTTTTCTGAGTATCTCTGTGCGAGTTTTCTCATTTCTTCGTGGAGAGATTCTTTACGATATAATTCGCCGTTAGGTCTTACAAATTGATCATACTCGCCTTCTTCGGAACTTTTAAACAACCACACTGACACAGGGTCGTTTTTGCTTATTCGGCTTATAGCATCAACTATTCCATTCCAAAAACTCTCTGACAAGTAATATCTCATAACACGATTTCGTGGAAATATTGTGTCTGCATTGGTCCAAGCGTGAGAGTTATAGTCAATAATTTCAATAGTCGCTCTTCTTGATTTTACTATCTGATTCATATAAAACCTCCCCCGTTAATGTTTTTACTATCCTTGGAAATTTTAATTTACTTGATAACTCAGCAACATCGTTTATTGACGCTCCTGTATCCTTAACCGACTCGGCCCATTTGTTTATTTTTTCACGTCGCAGATCAGTTAAACCGTTTCCAGACTTCACATTTTTAAACTGTTCTATTACTCGATCGGCTACACAATTCAGCTTTGAAAATCTCATCGGGGTAAGATCATTAATGTTAGGCTTTTTATCGGATAAATTCCATAAATGACCGCTGTTACAGGATACGCTCGAGCGTAATATGGTCTGTCAATCCCAGTCAGCATTCCTGGTTTGGAATCTTTACTTAACAGAGCGGTTTTTCCACCAGCAAGGACAGGGTCACGTTTGTCACGAATGATCCACGTACCGGAATCTGACTGCACAATAAACTTTATTCTGAAATGGTATTTCTGATTGAGGTAATCGATAATTGTTTTTGCTCGTGCATCGTTCATTGTAGCGTCCTTGACTTCGTCGACATTGACTTCATTAATGACACCTTCGCTGTCGGGTATAATTTTGAATGTGGACCACACGTGAGATGCTCCATCATTACGAAATTCTTTTTTGGCATCTCTGATAATATCAAACAGATCAGTCAAGGCTCGCCTTCGCGAATCAGGGGTTAGTCTGTCGAGATCAAATCTAGAAGCTTTCCTGGGCTTGATTGCAGATAATCTCTCAAACTCTTCCATATTATATTTAAGACAAACATTTAAATAAGAAATATATATATTTAATGAACCATTGCAGGTGGCTCAAATTGAGGTCTGTGACTGTCCGTAACAAATCATGCAAAAAATAATTCTGCGGAGAACATTCCCAAAGTATCCGAAGAGGGAGTTCAGGACCAATACCATGTCTGCAATGTGGTATTGGAGTCAGGGGTAAAACACAATTATGCGCGGGTTGTGGGGGTAAGCGATACCGCGAACTTAAAAGATATTATAACAAAAAAAAAAAATAAAGATGATAAGCTAAAATGTGAGCGCAATTATATAACTAAGTTTTCAGACAAATATGAATTAGACAAATGACATTGTTATTTAAAATGAACCAGGAATTTGTCCGACACCCTATCATCAAGAATTACGAAGTGAATTGTAATGGAATAGTTAGACATTGCAGGTTGAAAAAAAACAGTTGATTTTGTTAATAATGCTGGTTATCGTACGTTCAACATTGGAAATAAAAGAATATGTTACAATCACAGGTTTGTATTTGAATGTTTCTTTGGAGAAATTAAAGACGGCTTTGTGATCGATCATATAGATAAAAATTAACTTAATAACTCTCTTCAAAATTTATAGGTCATCTCACAGGGCAAAAATTCTGCACGAGGAGGTACTGGTAAATTTGTAAAAATTACCAGAGCTGTCATATCTCTCAACATAAGCACTGGTGAAGAAATAATATTTAAGGCAATGTGCGCGGCTAGCAAGTATTTCGGTATTCAGTCGCATTCGGTTAAATTTGTTGCAGAAAATAAAATCAACTCAACTTTTTCATACAAATTTAATAGCTGGATTTTATTTCGTTATGTAGATGCAGATAACGGAGATAACTCTGTAGCGGCTGTGTAAAAGTCAATGATGCAGTTATCCCCTTGACGAGTTAAGGTCATTACCTGTAAATACATTATCCAGAGAGCAGAACTATATATAGTTGTTTTTTTACACAGACAATTGTAGCAGCAGTCTATTTTCACCTTGCGTTTGTCAAACGAGGTAAATATTTCGTCAAGGAGATTGCACAACACATATCATTACCTGTAAAGGTGCATTATCCAGCGGTGGGCAGAACTGTATACAGTTTTTCACAGCCAATTGTAACCGTCTTATTGTATACACACTAGCAGCAGACTATTTTCGTATTAACACTTCCGCGTTTGATAAAATCAAGAATTGTCAGTACAAATAAATGTTATTTTCACAAAATCAGAACTTAAAATCTAGTTCAGAACTTAAAATCTAGTTCAGAACAGAATTCAGATGCAGCTCTGTCAATAGTTACCTATATGATTTTTTTAAAATCTTATATTCTCAGATGCGATGGTGGTGTAGTGGTTAGCTCGGCCGAGTTTGGTCCCTAACTTATCACTATCCTCAGATCGAATCTCGTCACGGACATATGTCGACGATGCCGATATATTATGGCTTTTTTATATAGGTTGGGGGGGGGGGGCCGCAGCAAAGGCCCTTCATGTACATATCCTCCTCCTTACGTTCAATCGTGGGGTGACGTTTTATCACCCCGGGATTTAATTCACGGGCGGGGGTATGTACATGAAAACACAGACAGCCTTCTGAATACTCTAACATTTCGCATAGCTTTCGTTTAGAGAATTCGCTGGAGATATGTTTGTGCATACGCCCCCTCCCCCCAAAGAAGTAAACAGTTGCCTTGGATGCAGAAAGCTCTACGTCACATGGGTCCCACAAAAACAAACATTCAGAAAGAATGCTGCCAAAAAGAAACGGTCACGAAGAATGCCGAGAATCGACAAGAAACGATCTGTAAGACAAAAGTCTCCAAGGGCTTAAAGTCTGAAAGGATCTTCGAGGAGACACACAGGCCAGTGCAAGACCCATGATTTGATAACCGCTCATCAAGACAACTGTTTATTTTTTGTTTTAAAGATATAATTATATAAATATGAACTACGAAAATATCAATGAAGTAATTGTTGCTATTAAAAAATTACAAGAAAACAAAATTAATATATCTGACGAATTAAATCCTGAAAAAATCATGTCTGATTTTGAAGCACTATATGAGGCTAAATTGGAAGGTCGGTATATTTTGCCTGCTCAGTATAAATTTATAAACAGAATCCAGACAGCGTTGTATAAATCACTGGCTACAATACAAGAACAGCAACTATATGAATTTGTCCCCTATCCCTTGCAATCGAAAAAATAAGGTTAGCGCTATCCGAAGAATATGAAGCCAAGAAGGTAATTAGTTCGCGTGCAAGACAATTGAGAAAAATTATATCAGATCGTGAGTTAGATCCCCTTGATGAAATCAAGGATGAACTTGCTGGGAAATGAAGACAAGTACGTGGAAATGAAATCGAAAGTAGAAGTCGGTCTCGTACTGACAGAATTTTTTTTATTATTTTACCCACATTTTCTATTACCCATATCAATCTGACCTGCATCAATCTGATAAGTTATTTTCACTTGCATCATCTACACTGGATCAATCTGATCTACATCTGCATCTGCAGGGTTAAATAATATTTCCCTAAGTTGACTAAGTGTAATGCAAGAGTGCGCGTAATTTAAAATCTGATCTCTATCACAGGTGATCACACAAATACGTTTTTGCTGCAGTTCATCTAACTGTTCCTGCGTTAATAAAAATTCTTCATGACCAAATACATCAATAAGCAAATTAACTGTTCTGACCGAAGACTGCATAAACACCTCCTTGATGTATTTTTGAATCGCTTGCTTGTCGTGTATAAAAACTTTCACATGCTGGTACATATATGATACTCGTTTGATTAATTAGAAATCAGGGTTTGTCAGGAATAAAATTCTTCATAGGTATATTTATTTACTGAATTTGTGCAGAATTAACAAATCGGACGATTTTCATGATTCTGTCAGGGTAATTACCCTGCAGAATTAACAAATCGGACGATTTTCATGATCCTGAAAGCATATTACCCTGTAGAATTGAGAAATTTGACAGTTTTTCAGTACAAAATCCCGGTCAGATAAAAAATATTTTTATTATTAAGGGGATTTTTATTGCTGGGAAAATGTTGATTTTCGTTGATGTATCAGGTATATTACCCTTTTTTTGCAACGAAATCGGACAATTTTTATTGATTTTGGGAGGGTAAATTACCCTCTTTTTGCAATAAAATCGAACAATTTTCATTGTTCATCCTGCAAATCAGGCAAATTCAACAAAAATTCCCTGTCAGATAAAAAAATATTTTTGTTATTAATGGATTTTTTGTGCATGGAAAATGCTGATTTTTCGTTGATTTTTCGGGTATATTACCGTGTTTTTGTAACGAAATCGGACAATTTTCGTTGATTTCAGGAGGGTAAAGTACCTTCTTTTTGCAATAAAATGGGACAATTTTCATGATTCTGTGAGGGTAATTACCCTCCGGAATTGAGAAATTTGACAGTTTTTCAGTAAAAATAAATTTCTTATAATTTTGAGCACCCTGACTGTCTGAAGATTGAAAATCCTTAAGTAGTGAAGTGGGATACTATAGCCACAATGGGAATTAGCATTACAGACCCCCCTTGGGAACATATAGCCTCAATGGAAATTTAACATGGAGAAAAATCGTGGGAACATATAGCTTCAAGGGAAATTAACATGGAGAAAAATCGTGGGAACATATAACCTCAAGGGAATTTAACATGGAGAAAAATCGTGGGACGATATAGCTTCAAGAGGAATTGAACATGGGAATAGGGACTGTATAGCGTCAAAGGAATTTAAACAGGGTGGGACTGTATAGCGTCAAGGGAAATAGAACATGGGATTTTTTTTTTTTTTTTTAAATATTTTTTTAAAAAAGGGGTAGGCAATGGAAAGTCATTCTCTTTTCGAGAAATTTGGGTGGCCCTGAAAAGGGCCTTTGGGTTTATGTTAATATTAATATTAACATAGATGGCATCTGTCACATCTTCTTCTTCTTAAACTCCTTCTAACTGCAGGTCCATACACAAGTACTCTCTTGAGACATCCTTGTCTTTCTATGTAAACTCTTCTCATCCATAGACTAGTATCTGTCCTATCAACAACAGTCCACTTGGACCGGACATACATGAGCATGTCCGTCCTAAACATCATTGAAGACACAAGGGTGGATGACTCAACTGTGGTCCACATCGTGACGAGAACAGGTGAATCAATGCAGTGAACTGCGCTTATTTATAGGTAGAGGAAGGATTGAAACGGATTGAGTTCATTCACCAATCCGAACACGCGTTACAAAATTCAGTCAGCCCGCATCCAATCCGAAGAGAGCAGTCTGTGACGTCACGTGATCTATATAGATTCGTTAGCGCTTGTGTGCAGTCAATCTATGCAACAGTGATTCAACATGACGGAAACTCAGAAAACGATCCATTGGGGTGCACCAGCAGTGGAGACCGCCTAAAGGGAACCCGGACTTACCTTCAGAAGGGGTGAATTGGGATTTTGTGGATTTTCTTACCTCGCAAGAATTTGTTTCGGAACCTTCGTTACCTTCTTCATTACCGCAAGTGGAGAATTTTCGACAGAGACAGAAAGAAGAATTGGAGAAATTTATACAACGACAAAAGGAAGCGGAACAAGCTTTTCTCCTACAGCAACAGCAGCAAGAAGAAGAGGTAAGAAAAAAACAACAACAACAAGAAGAAGTATCAGCAGCAAAGAAAAAAGAGGGTGAAAATCAAACGGTCACGGTACTGTTGGACATTTTAGCGGAGTTAAGAAGTCTGAAACAAATGTATCAGACTTCTTTATTACGACCGAAGAGAATGCGACCTTCCCGAGCTAAACACGTCAACCCTGTGACTAAGCCTACCGTACCACCCTTAGTGATTTCAACCCAATCATCATCATGAACATTACGCAGTCCAGAAGTAGGCCTTGGCCGTGGCAAAGGCTTAAGACAGTTAAAGTTGATTGCTTAAACTCACCCCTACACCAAAAAAAGGCCCTTTTCAGGGCCACCCACATTTTTCGAAAAGAGATACAATTTCATTTGCCAATAACTCAAAAAAAACCATTTTACCCCTATAGTACGTGTCTGTGTATGAGTGCGTGAGTGTACGTTCTTATTTTAAAATCAAAACTCAAAGACACTTACCTTATATAATTAATTTATTCTTTTATCCATTGTTACAATCCAATTCACAATTCACAACAGAACACTTTAAAAAATTGATTAACTCCTTCTGTTTCATTGTTTACTCTCTCTGTTTTTTAAATTTCTTCGCCGTCTTTTCCTCTTCTTCCTCCTCACTTTCTTCCCTTCTTCTTTTCTTCTCCTGTTTCTTTTTCTTTGCCTCTTGTAAATAGAATTGTCTTCTTTCTTCCTCTTCTTCCTCTGAAGAATCCCTCTCTTCTTCTGAAGAATCCCTCTCTTCTTCTGAAGAATCCCTCTTTTCTTCTGACTCCTCTTGTTTCTTTTTTGGGCAATCTGGAGACCAATGTCCTTTTTATTGACAATAATAACAGGTATCTTTACTTTTGTCTTTTCTAGCCCCTTTTTTTCTTTTTTGACGGTCTGGACACTCTGAAGACCAATGCCCTTTCTTCTGACAGATATAGCAAGTATCTTGACTTTTATCTCGAAAGGAAGGAGAGTAGTCCGTGGGCTGGTCTGAAGAGAATTTTCTAATGACCCCTCGCAAAGCTCTGATGAAACGTTCGATTTGGCTAGTCTCTTCCATCGTTGTGCTCGGTTAGAGAGTGAAATGAATAGTGAAAGGACAAGACACACACCCTTTTATATACGCTGGTCTGCCATGACTATAAATTAGTCCATGGTGTTTAAACTTGAGTCATTTGACGTTTTTCACTCAAGATGAAACGATCCTATTCATTCGAGAAGAAAGAAGAAGAAAGTAAGAGGCAGAAACGTGATCTATCGCCTCGTACCAGGGCTGAAGTCTTGGCACAAATTCATGCCAGTGATTTTGAAGAGGACATGAGTGGACCAGAATCCGAACCCTCTAAACCAAGTTCACCACCCTTAGTCAACCCTGAAAAATACTATTCAATTCGAGAGACGGAAAAGCGCTCCTCTAGAAAATTTAGAACCACGGCTTACAAATACACGGTGAAGTTTAAAGATTTCAAGGCTGAAGTACCGTTAGAGAAAGCAGAAGGGTTCATCACTGGGGTGTGGGATTCTTTGCTTACCGCACTTAAGCGACAATGCCAACCCAAAGAACACGATCGCTTGAGACTTTCCATACAACACGGCGGTTTGAAATCCCCTGTTTGGATCCAGTTTAGCACCCCTGCAGAATTGACCGCTTCCAAAGTCATGGACAAGATTCAACACGTGCAACAATCCAATGACCAGTTTGACATCACCGATGGAAAAACCACACTGGACATGACTCACGTCTCTCCTCCTCAAGGGACCGGACGCAGAAAGATGATATTGGTGAACGAGCTTCGCAGCATTAAGAGTAGCCTCGTCCAAATTCACAACCCTCAAGACCAGATGTGTTTAGCCCGTGCCATCGTGGTGGGACGAACCTATGCCAACAAGAACGACACGACAGAATGGAAAAGACCCTGGAAAACTATTCGACAATCGGACCGAGCCAAACAACGAAACGAAACAGAACTCCAGATGCAACAAGCTGACCTGTCCAAAGACACACCCTGTGGCATTCCTGAGATGCAAAAATTGCAAGATGCCCTAGCTCCACGATACACCTTGAAAGTGTACCCTCAAGAAGTGCGCGGACCTCTGTTGTTTCGAGGCCAAGACTTTAAGGACGGAAAATACATTCATGTCTATTATCACGATGACCATTTCGATACCATTCCCAGTATCACTGGATTCCTGGGATACGGTTATTACTGTGAGAAATGTGACCATGGTTTTAATAATCGAGAGCAACACAAGCATTGCGGATTGAAATGCTCAGGATGTTTGGCCTCTCCACCCTGTCTGAGCGAAGGACCAGTGCCTTGTTCAACTTGTCTGCGCACGTTTGTCAGCCCTACCTGTTACCAACAACATTTGAAGACGCAAGGTTCACAGAAGAAATGTGCTTGTCAACTGCTGAGATTGTGCCCTACCTGTGGACAAGGCATACTTACCAATAATGCCAAGGCACACGTATGTCGAGAAAGAAAAAATGTCACATTTGTCACCACATCGTGGACTTGGAACACCAATGCTACGTGCAAAAATACCAACCCCAACCAGAGAAAGAGGACGGTCGCAAGAAGAAAGGCAATTTCATCTTTTTCGATTTCGAATGCATGCAAGAGACTGGCATTCACATTCCTAATTTCTGCGTGGCTCATCGAGCGTGCGAGAAGTGCATTCAAGAACCTATCTTCAGTCATTGCCCTCACTGCAGCAAGATTCCTGGAGGGCGTGAAAAAATCTTTCGGGGACCGAACACGTTAGCCGATTTTGCTCAATGGGTCTTAGACCCCATCGACAAGACATGGAGCCAAGAGGACATCGAACGTTACGGAGATTGTCATCGTCATGCCACGGTGATGGCTCACAATTTCTCCGGATACGGTGGACAGTTTCTTCTCAGATACTATACGGAACAAGGCACCGAACGTCCTAAAGTCACTTTGAACGGAGCCAAAATCATTTTCATGCAAGTGGGACAAGTACAGTTTAAAGATTCGATGATCTATTTGGCCATGCCTTTGAGCCGAATGCCTAAAACGTTTGGAATGACAGAAATGGCTAAAAGGTACTTTCCACACTTTTTCAATACGGAAGCCAATCAACACGCCGTTCTACCCCATTTACCTGAGGCTCACTATTACGACCCCGACAACATGCGTACCGAACAACGAGAAGCTTTCTACGCTTGGTAAAAGGTTCACGCCTCGGACCCTTTCGACTTTCAAGAAGAAATGCTAAAGTATTGTCGTTCCGACGTGGACATTTTACGGCGTTGCTGTGGAAAATTTCGAGAACTGTTCATGAAACACGGAGGGGTCGATTCTGTGAAAGAAGCTTGCACCATTGCCAAAGCGTGTTCCTTAGTGTATCGACAACGATTCATGCCTGAAAACACCGTGGCTGTCATCAGTCCTCAAACGACCCACTTTGTCAAACTTCAATACTCGGTCAAAGCCCTACGTTGGTTACATTACTTGTGCGACAAGGAAGACAAATGGATTCAGCATGCCCGCAACGGAGGGGGTGAAAAGACCATCGGAACGTATTCGGTCGATGGCTGGGACTTAGAAAACCCCAAGATCGTGTACGAGTTTAACGGTTGCTTATTTCACGGATGTCCCGTCTGTTACCCTGACCGTGACACTAAAAATCAGTTTTTACAACGAACCATGGAAGACTTGTACCAGGACACTTGTCAGCGGCGCCTGAAAATAGAACAGGAAGGATACCAAGTGGTGGAAATGTGGGAACACGAGTACGATCACCGTATGAAAACCGATCCCGAGTTTAAACGCCTCGTGGAAAGTTACCAGTTCATGGACCCGCTGAACTCGAGGGATAGTTTGTACGGAGGAAGGACCAATGCCACCTGTTTGCTGTACCAAGCCGACGAAGTGAAAGGAGAAGAAATAAAATACTTGCACGTGTGTTCGCTGTATCCCTACGTGTGCAAATATTGTCGCTTTCCTGTAGGGCACCCGCAATTGTTAACGGAACACATCGACCTGAAAAACATTCGACAATACGAAGGCTTGATCAAGTGTAAAGTTTTGCCTCCCACGAACCTATACCATCCCGTCTTACCTCACCATTGTCAAGGCAAACTGATGTTTCCATTGTGCAGTACTTGTGCCGAAACGTGCAACCAAGATCAACCTTGTCAGCACAGCCAGGAAGAACGTGCCTTGACGAGAACCTGGGTCAGCGTAGAATTGTTCAAAGCTCTGGACATGGCATACCAACTGTTAGAAGTGTACGAAATTTGCCACTTTCCCAAGACACAACAATACCACAAGGGTGATCCCAGTCAGAAAGGCATTTTCGCAGACTACGTGGATGCCTTTTTGAAACTGAAACAAGAAGGCAGCGGCTATCCTTCCTGGTGTCACACACCCGAAGACCAAATACAATTCAAAGAGAAATACTATGAACAAGAAGGCATCTCTTTAGATCACATCGAGAAAAACGAAGGCAGGCGATCGTTTGCCAAAGTGATGTTAAATTGCTTGTGGGGTAAAATGGCACAACGACCGTGTTTACCCAAGACGGAATATTTGACAGAACCTTCCCGCTACTTCCAGATGATTCACGACAAAACCAAATACATGAAAGACGTGGACGTCGTTCGCGAGGATTTGATCTTGGTCAATTACGAAGAAGATCTGGACTTTGTAGAAGACGACCGTTTTGGAAATGTCATCATTGCGGCTTACGTGACAGCTCATGCTCGCTTAAAATTGTACGAAGCTTTAGAACTGTTAGGGTAAGGCGTCCTGTATTTTGACACGGACAGTTGCATTTACATCCATCACCCGAGTCAACAGCACCCTAACATCGAAGGAGACCGTTTAGGAACCTGGACAGACGAGCATCCCGACGACAAGATTCTAAGTTTCGCGAGTGGAGGTCCTAAAAATTACGGCTACGAATACCGGGACAAACAAGGCGAAGTGCACACGGAGTGCAAAGTGAAAGGACTGACTCTGAATTATCGTACCAGTCGAGTGGTGAACTTTGGGGTATTGAAAGAAGCCTTGCAATCGGGAGAGGATGGAAACTTTAAAGTGACCACTCACCAGCCGAACAAGATTGTACGTTTACCCACTCACCATATCGTCAGTCGACCCCTGGAAAAAGTCTATCAAATAGTGTACCAGAAGCGAGTGAGACTTCCCAATCATTTCACCTTACCATATGGACACGTCGGTATTGGTCTCTATATAAAAAAGGAACCCTAGGCAAGATCGATAGTTCATTGTGACTACCAAGACCGAGCGAACAAGATGAATACTTTCAGAGAAACACAAAACAAGTTGTTTAGAAAGGCACAATTCAAGTGTGAGGCTTCTGAAGTGGAATGCGATTGTGAGCCTTGCGATGGGTACGATGCTGTACGTTGTGACCTTAGCGATGCCGTAAAGCATGATGGGAACTTTGTTCTCACTACCCCTATCATGGAAAGTGATGCTGTGCGTGTCAAACCTGAGGGATGCGAAAGTGATGCCGCTCGTCCTGTTGGACATTTTACTGGGTTTTGTTTTAAAGGGGAATGTTCACCTTCACGTCTACCCCCCTACAGATGTCATCCAGCCCTGAGCAAACTCCTGTTCATGTCACCCAATCCTCATCGAAACGAGCCTGTGAAAGACGAATATTCGTTTCCTGTGCGTTTGTCGGAATACTGCGACTTTGAAAATCGTCTTCAATCGTTCAAAGGAAAATGGCCTAAGTATCTGGGAGGACCGACCCCCGAAGAATTAGCCAGAACCGGATTTTTCTACTTGGGCGAAGGAGATAAAGTCAAGTGCTTCAGTTGCGGTGTGTCACTTCATTACTGGGAACCACAAGATTCGGCCTACGTAGAACATGCTCGATGGTCACCGAATTGTCATTACTTACCCTTAGTGGGACCGAGACATTGAAGTAACTTACCATAATCTGTTCATGGATACTTTACGCGAGAACATTCGTGCTTTGCCTGTGGAGTTGAGAGAACGCATTTACCGAGAGCTGGTCAAAATGCAAGTGAAGCGTAAAGAACAATTGCATCCGTTACGTCACCGGTGTTTGAACCACTGGTACCTGAATGCTATACAAGGACTGATTGAGTTGAAAGTGTTCCATTGGACAGACATTGATCAACGACCTCTTGGTTATAAAAAGAATTGGTTTGGTATGGATGATTCTATCTACTACATTGTAAACGTACTGGATCCAATTCCAGAGGAAGAGTTAACGAATTACCAACATCTTTTACGCAATGTCAACTTAGTGAAAGAGGAAACTTCTGAACGAATTTTATTGTGTAGATTAGTGATGAAGCGATTGAGATTCGACAATGAATTAAAACCATGTCTGTGCAAACAGTACATTTCTTGTGCCAGACAAAAGAGGATTTAGTATGACCATTCATGGATACTTTGCTAGAGAACATTCGTGCTTTGCCTGTGGAGTTGAGAGAACGCATTTACCGAGAGCTGGTCAAAATACAAGTCAAACGTAAAGAACAATTGCATCCGTTACGTCACCAGATCTTTAAGCACTGGTACCTGAATGGTATAAGAGAACTGATTCGTCAGAAATTGTTTCAGTGGTCAGACCTTGTTCAATACTTCCAGGCCCCCGATGATCCACGTGTTGATCATTTTGGTTACTTCGAGATTCACCTAGTACAACACATTGAGGAAGACAAGGTAAAGGATTACCGACATATTTTACGTAGAATCTACTTAGCGGAAGAGGAAACTTCTAAACGAAGTCCGACGTTTCGGTTACAGTATGCAACATTTAAATTCCCCACTGGAGAACGAAGATGTCTGGCTAGAAAGTACGTGTATTGTTTCCGAAACAATGAGACTATAAAAACAGGCTGCCATGCCAGGACTTTTATCGTATGTAATCCAACAGATTCCGTGGAAGGAACTCAATGACCATATTCAAACCGTGGATCATTACCATCGATTATTACAAGGACTGTATCCATTCAATTTGGGTCGACAAGTGGTGTGTGTCTTAGTGACTTGTTTTCTGTGATTTCGTTTACCAGCCGATTCTTTGTGGACTCTTTACGATCAGTACTTACCACCTCAATGGCCTTAAATGGTCACGAGAAACTCCTTTTGCTCAAAGCCTTGCGGTTTCATCTGGATACTTCTCGACCTCAACAGGAAAAAAAGATTCGTCAACTTTAAGCTACCCAAGACGTGTATGACGATGTGTGTGTAGCTTGTGACTTACATCCCCATTGGACAGATGTCCGTGCCTGGAAAGAATGGGATTTTGAGGCTTGGACCCAAGAAGTGGCCCAGTATGCACGAGAGTTGTTCAAGGAAAAAAGTTACTTTTCAACCCGTGTTAGTGACGGTGCCAGAAGAACCCGTCACCCAGAACGGGACTGTCATGGACAGACCTGAAAGACCCTTTCGGGAGGACACTTGTGTGACCTTACCCCCTACTATAGAACTGGTTAGAACATTACTCAAAACATGTTGTTGTACAGGCACTTGTGTTTATTCCACGTTAATGGTTATCATGTGCCTTTTACCCTTGTACTTAAGCCTTTGGCTTTTATGTATTTTTGTCTTTCGTATTCATGTTTGAAACATTCAATAAACGTGTTCTGAAAAAAGTATATAAACTCTCGTCTTGTTTGTTTTCGTGTCACAAGTGACATTTCTCACACTATGGCTACCTCTGCTCCCTCTTCCTCTACTGTCAAAGTCATCGACGAACACTTAGATCGTGCCAGTTGGGAGGCTTTGTATCTTCGCCATCCCTTTAACATGCTCATTGCTGGACCTAGCGGTTCAGGCAAAACCGAATTCGTCAAACGTTTGATCGAACATAAACATCATTTGATCGATCGGCCACCTCAACGGATCGTGTGGTATTACAAAGAGTGGCAATCGGCGTACAGCCTCTTGCGAGAAAGTCAAGGCGATTCCATCGTGTTTGTGGAAGGCATTCCTAAAGAAGACGACGGAATCGTCTCTGACTCGTCAAACCCATTTGGTCATTTTCGACGACATGTTAGGAGAAGACGAAGAAGAAATTAAACTGTGGTTCACGCGCAAAGGGCATCACCGTAATGCCAGTGTCGCTTACATCACCCAAAATTTGTTTCAACAAAGTAAAGCCCATCGCACCATCAGTCTCAATGCGCATTACTTGGTCTTGTTTAAAAGCCCTCGAGATAAATCGCAAGTGCAAGTCTTAGCAAAACAGTTAGGAACGCCTTGGCTGACTCAGGCGTACGACGATGCCACTCGAACGCCACACGCCTATTTACTCGTCGATTTGAAACCTACGACCCCCGATGATTTGCGATTTCGTACCCACTTGTTTCACCACTGGTGCCAAGAGGGAGGGCCTGTCCTGTACACGTCTCCGTCCTCGACATAATTTCACTCCACAAAAAAATCTATAAACACCTCAGACCCTTTTTCGTCTGTCTCACACATTTTGAACATGACGTCCCTTCAGTCGCATCTTCCCGTCAAATTGATTCGTGCCTTATATGGCATCAGTCGAGAAAAAAATCCACAAATACGAGCTCGTGTCTTAGAAGCTAGTCTCAAAGAAGTCTTACGATGGTTCACGGTGACGGCACGTCAATTACTCCAAGGAATCATTCAGATTCCTCATCAAACCAAACGCTTTTTCGATCGAAACAAAGTCGCTTTGGTCCAACTGGCCGATCCCCGCATCGACACTCAAACCAAAAAACAAATCATTTTGAAACCTGGAGGGAGCGGTACTCTAGGAGGGGTCATCATTCGCTCTCTCTTAAGATGGGATCCTAATGCCCCCAAACTTCTCTCCAAGAAAAAAGTCAAACGAAGCTCCAAGAAGAAGAAAAAGACCAGGTCCCCAAGAAGGAGAACTTCTCCAGTGGCGGGACCCTCCTCTTACCAGACACCACCCCGGAAAAAGAAAAGAAGCCCTCAGAAAAAGAAACAGAGAAAAAGTCCCCAGAAAAAGAAAAGCCCACAGAAGAAAACTAGTCGCAAAAGAGGCACTTCTTCGGCCAGGACGCAACCTTACACTCCCAAACCACGACCTGCCACGGCGGTGACTGCGTCTGCTGCAGCCTCAAGTTCATCCACTTCTCCGTTGATGACACCAAGAACTGAAGAGTACTTGGAGACGTTGATCACACCAAGAACATCTCCGTTGATGACCCCAAAAAGAACTTCCCCAGTGGCAGGACCCTCCAATTTAGTGGCAGTGGCTGCTGCTCACAAAGTACCTTCTCCCAAAATCAAAGTTCAAGAAAGATCGGGCATGTTACAAAGTTTACTGGATTTGTCCAAGCAAGAACTGGCTCGATTTAGTCCGTTGCGTACCCCTCCACGACGTGTCATGCCTGTCTCAACTTGATACGACGTAAAGACAATCAGTGGCGACGCGTTCCAGTATAAAAAAGGTCTGTGACCAAGTCGGGGGTATCAGTGTTTTTTTGGTGCTCCTGAAGACTCAAAGATGTCACCCTCCAGAAAACCCCAAGGAAAGAAAAGGAAAGGACTACCACCACGTTTAGTCAAACATGGGGACATGTTATCTGTCCTGTCCAAAGCTTCTCCACCTCTACGAAAAAAACTCATTCAATCGGCCTCCAAAGAGGTCATCGATACCGTGTGCGATTGTTGTTTGAACGTCTTGAAAGGCACGATCCCTTTGTCCAAACACCAGAAACAATGTTTAAGCAAACACCGTCACGTTCTTCGCCGAGTGGTTCAAAAGAAAATTCCCATTCGTCAAAAGAAGAAGATGTTGGTCCAACGTGGAGGCATTTTAACCCTCTTGTTAGGTCCCATACTGAAAGGTGTCTTGGGAACCATGTTGGGAGGACTGGTGGGAGCAACATAAAAAGGCTTTCGGAAGTCCCAAGATCTCAGAATCGACCCCTGACAACCCCATGGAAGGACGAAAACTAGCTTTAGTGCCTTACAAACGATGGATGGAATACCATCGGTGGCAAGAACAACGCACCCCGCATTTACCTCCCAATCCCAATTTGAGCGAGATGTCCCAGTTACAACACGAATTGCAGTCCTTGATGGATCACCAAGATTTGTCCGAAACAGAAAAATGGCAAAAGTATGGTCAACTCTTGCAACGACTGCAACTCTTTCACCAGAAAGCTTTAGACGAAACAGCTCTAACCACTCTGAAAGATTTTAAGACCTTGATGAAAAGTCCAGCACCATCACCAGTACCAGTACCACCACTACCAGTGACCAAGACAGAAAAAGTAGAAGAAGAAGGGGTTCAAACTCCACCAGAAAAAGTACGCAAGTTAACAACACCACCTACCTCCAGAATTGGATGGATTAAAAAGATGATGGCCACCCCTTCTTCATCACAACAGAAAAAGAAAGTGAAGACAGAAGTGAAGACAGAAGTGAAACAAGAACCGATATCCCCTGCTCAGACATCCTCCTCTTCAAAACCTATTGCCGGTCGCACACGCAAAGCATTGCAATCCAAGAAAATACCCCAAGAGAAAAAGAGTAGCATCCTCCAAGAGTGGGTGTCTTATTAACACACCAACCAACACAAACAATGGAAAAAGTCTTAGCCAGCATTTACTACGATCCCTCGCATCCTGCAGGTTACGCACGAGTTCAAAAATTGTATCGTGCTGCCAAAACTTGACTGAAAAGTCTCCGTTTACCTCAAGTGCAACGATGGTTACAAGAACAAGCTACCTACACTTTACACAAACCCATTCGACGCAAGTTTGCCAGAAGTCGCACCCGAGTGGAAGGCATCGATCATCAATGGCAAGCCGATTTAGCCGATGTCTCTCATTTGGCCAGCTACAATCTTGGCTACAAATATTTGTTTTGTGTCATCGACGTCTTTTCCAAATTTGCCTGGGTCGTACCCTTGACTTCCAAATCGAGCAGCGAGTTAGTGCGAGCCCTGCAACGGGTGTTGAAACAAAGCGGTCGTCACCCTCTTCGATGGCAAACGGACAAAGGCACCGAATTTCTGAACCAAGCTTTCCAAAAAGAATTAAAGAAACGTGACATTCATTTTTTTACCACCGAGAATCCCGAAACCAAAGCCAGCATCGTGGAACGTTTTCAACGCACTTTGAAAGAACGCATGTGGAAATATTTTACGCATCACCACACTCTGAAGTACATCGACATCTTACCGCACATGGTGCAAGCGCGCAACGAATCTTACCATCGAAGCATCGGACGTGCCCCGCAAGAAGTGACTCCTGACAACGAAGTGCTGGTGTTTGAGCGCCTGTTTGGTACGTCCCCGACGAGGGCTGTCCCCAAGAAAAGTGGAGAGTTGGCCGTAGGAGATTGGCTGCGCATTGGCAAAACCAAACGCACTTTCGACAAAGGTTACTTACCTAACTGGACGACCGAATTGTTTCGCGTCACTGGACGAGTGCATGGTCGTCATCCTGCCGTCTATAAATTGGAAGACATGAACGGAGAAGTGCTCAAAGGAACGTTTTATTTGCCCGAGTTACAACGTGTCACCAAAAAAGAAGAAGACGTGTACGACATCGAAAGCATTCTCGAACGCAGAACCCGTAAAGTGGGCAAACGACGTGTCAAAGAAGTCAAAGTACGTTGGAAAGGATATCCACCCAGTTTTGATTCTTGGATCGACGCTTCGCAAGTCAACGACTATAAAAAGAAGTGACCATCATGCCTTTTCACACAGACGCAGCTACGTCGACCACTCCTTCACCCAGTTCTTCTGTACAAGATTTACAAAAACAACCTTTGTGGGTGTGGTGCGGAGAACGTGTGCTTAAAACGCAAATCGTCCTTTTCTGCCAAATCTTCGTGGTGTATTGTGTCATCGGTGCAGCCATTGCGAATTTGAGTTTGCAACAAGGAGACAAACAATTGTGGACCATTTTATTGAGCAGTTGCATCGGTTGCCTGCTTCCCAATCCCTCCCTGAAATTCTCTTCCAACGGGAACCACGTTAACCTTGTGTCCAGTGCCAGTGTCAGTCACCACTCCAATAACAACAACCCCATTTTGGGCGGAGACACGCCTCTGACGTCCAGTAACCCCTCGGACAGACACAGAACTCTGGAATTATGAGTCACCAAAACCAATTTTACTTAACCTTACCCAGTGACAGTTCCATGGAGGTGTTTCCCCACAACACGTTGTGCTGTTACACGGCCAAATTACCTCAGGCCATCCCCTGAGATCACGAAGCTCATTGGAAAGTGGCTTTGGTAGAAATGATTCACCCAACACAAATCAAAAACATCACTGAAACTCAAAACACTTTTGACGTCGAAATACTGGAGCCAACAGTGCAGCAACACATGACGAACAGTCCTCAACATAAATCACATCTTGCGAAGGAGCCATTACCCCGTAACAGCAGTGACACCTCTCCTCCTCTGTACGTTTATCACTTTAAAATTAACTCAGGCCATTATTTTAGTGGTCAACATCTGGTGGAGGCCATCACTGACAAATTCTATGCAACATTTGACAAAGTTCTGACCAAACTAAGTAAACGTGTCACCATGGAGTACCACAAACTGTCTCACCGTCTACTCATCAGATTTGAAAGTGAGGATACGTATTAAATGTTGCCCTGAATTGTATGACATTTTGGGTGGAGACCTCAATTTGGTCACGGATAAGCAGACCAAAAAGATTCACATAGCAGACATTGACAACAACGGGCATTTTGCAAGGTATTTTCCTTTCCCGGTAGAACTGAACCAGGGACTGAATTTGATGATTGTGTACTCCGATGTGGTGGAGTACAACGTGGTGGGACACACCTCCGTGCCATTACTGCGTGTCATTCCTTTCAAAGTAAATTCTGCCACGGTCACTGACGAGGAAGGTGGAAACACTTACCACGTTCACCGTGAATTTGTACATCCTCACTATTTGCCTGTCAGCAAGTCGTATTTGGACACCGTCAACATTGCTATAAAAGGAGATTTGGGACAAAATATTCCATTCACCAAAGGAAAAGTCACGGTGAAACTCCATTTTCGAAAACGGTTCTCTCACGACTCGTAAGTCATGTATCCAGTGTACCGAGGGGTTGCACGACAGCGAGGACACGGTTTAGGAGATATGTTAAAATCGGCCTTTCGTTCGGTGGCCCCGGTGTTGAAACCGATGGTGACACGCGGATTGCACGCCTTGAAAGATGCGGCACTGACGCAAGGCAAAGAATTTCTCCAAAATGTCATCATCGACAAACAAAACCCCAAAGAAGCCTTCATGGGGGCAGGCAAAAATGTCTTGCTACAAACGTGTAAAGACCTTTTGGGCAGACGAGACACACCTATAAATGCCCTGCACGCTACTGAGTCAGGCATTCAGCAAGGACAAGGCAGAAAGAGACGACGAAGAAAACACCCTTTCACCAGACTTCACACGTCTAAAGCGAGAAAGGCCAAGAAAAGAAGAACCGTACGACGCGTGGAAGTGTTACCTAAAGTGGGAAATGACATCAGTCAGACGTTGAGCAGAACGACCGCCAAGTATCCCATACGACGTGTGGAAGTGAAAACGTTCACCATTCCTGCTGGACAGCATTCCATGATCGAAGATCATCTGTTTCAGGGACAGTTACCCAAGCGTTTAATCCTTGGTATGGTCAACAATGAAGCCTTCAACGGAGCATTCACTAAAAATCCTTTCAACTTTCATCACTTCAAGGTGAAGAAAATCGAAGTCAGTCACGATGGCAAGACCTTGTGTACCCGACCTTTCGAACCTAACTTTAGTGACGAGAAGATGAATTACTTGAGATCGTACTTGTCCCTGTACGAAGCCACCGGACAGTTAGGAACCAACACCAGTCACGGCATTACGTACGAAGATTACGCAGGAGGCTATGCTTTGTGGGCTTTCGATTTCACTCCAGACCAAGGCAGCGACGAGGGACATTTCCACCCTATAAAATCTGGCCAGATTCGTGTGGAACTTCAGTTTGCAAAAGAGCTGCCAGAGACAGTGAACGTCATCCTGTATGCAGAATTCGATAATACCATAGAAATCAACAGTTTGAGAGAAGTCGTTCTAGACTATTAGAAGCTATGGAAGACTGTTCTCCCTCTTTACCTAGTGGAGAAGCTTTGAACATGGAATGTGAGGAGACCGTTGAAGGAGAATCTCAAGAGAAAGACGAAGAAGTTGTCATGATGAAGTCGAGATGGCCAGAACAAGAAGCCCATTTAGTCTCCTGTTTTGCCAAACACTTGGTGGAAAAAATGACGGAATTGATCAAGAAAAATTGCTATGTATGTCAAAACGATCATCCCAGTCAAATTCAACACGATAAATGCCTGATGCTGAGTCAAGAAGAAAAATTGGACAAGTATCTGGACGAAGCTTGGAGTCTCATCTCGGACGAAGACGTGTTGCATCAGTGGTATAAAGACTTGCGTGAACATTCTTGTCCACCATTAACCACTCAAGAGATCCATCGTATCGAAACTCTCCTGAATCAGAGTGAGGAGACGAAACGAAGAAACGGTTGTCAGACATTTTCAAGCAAAAAGTCAGGATCGAATTGATGACTTATTATTACCTGTGAAGAAGAAAACACACAAATGGATACCTGGGAACTTTATTACCTTTTGAACCACAGTTCGTACACGGCTTTTTGGAATCCTGTCGTCTGTGCTAAAGATGAACTCCCTCATCGCAAACCTCAAGACCATCTAGCTTACGTGATCAACTCGGACGACAGTCATCTCCCAGGAACCCACTGGGTAGCCGTTTACTTTCCTCAAGAAGGATGTGTGGAATATTTCGATTCGTAAGGATTGCCCCCTTTGGAAGACGATATCATTGACTTTATGAGAAGAAATGCTCAGACCACCCGATTCAATAATGTGAAATTACAAGGCACATATTCCTTGGTGTGTGGACAATATTGTGTGTATTTTCTGCATCATCGCAGCCTGGGCTATTCCTTAGAACATTTAGTGACTCATTTTGATCCTCGTTCTTCTTCTAGAAACGATGTGAAAGTAGATCGATGGTTTTGTGACCATTATGCTTGTCTTTTGTCTCAAGCTAGGAAACGTAGTGTCCATCAATGGCCTAATGACTTCCAACAGTGGAAATCACAATTTCATTCACAACGTTGTCAGCCCTGTTTAAAGTAGACTGTAAATTGAAAAAAATGTTTGTGATTAGAAAAAAATGTTTGATGTTATAATGTTGGATTATTGTTAAAAATGTTAGAGTTGATGGTTAGTGTTAAGTGATTTTTGAATAAAAAATGTTGTGTTTTGAAAAAATGCCTTTGTCTTTTGTTTGGCTATAAGAATGTTGATTCATGCTCTTTGACTTCTTACTATCCCTCTCATGTCACTCATGGAACGTTCCGGCTCGAAAACCGTGGAGGGATGTTTTCCTTTACGTCCGCGCTTTGACTTTAAGAACCGGGGTAGTTTCTAGTCTAACCATCCATTGCCTACTCATCCTCCTACGAAGATGTGCTCCAAACTAGCTAAGCTAAACGAAGCCCACGTGAATTTGCATAGGGTTAGACACAGTCTGATATTGAAAGCTGAAGAGATAGAGAATGTGAGAATGTTAAAAGTCACTGAAGACCTGATAGAAGAGCTCTTCAGAGAAGAAGTGAACAGGGAGAAAGAAGAATGGACAGAAAAGTCTGAAGTCTGTACTTTTCTGTCCAGAGACAGCAGCAACAGCAACAACAACAACAACAGCAGCAGCAGGAACCTGAACCTGACAGAGGCTTTGTCGATTTCTTCTTCTCTTTCAGAAGAAGCAGACCTATCGTCAGAAAGTCTATCCTCAGAGGACGACGCATTCTTAGAAACTAAAAGATTGCCATAGATAACAACCCCCCCCCCAAAAAAAAAACCCAGCCCTTTTCAGGGCTACCCCAATACTCTAGAAAAGAAATAACCATCGATTTGCCAATGTGTGTAGGTAGAGTAGTGTGAATATAAACACTAACTTTTTTTATAGTGTGAGGGTATGTGTTTGTGTATAGGATTGTGTGTTCCTAAGTGCTAACGTACGTTGGTGTGGATAGTAGATTAAGATGTTTTATTGGCTGTTTGAGGTGTGGGGAGAGTATATTTGGGGGTTTGATTGGATTGCTTTGCGTATGTGAATAGTATATTGAAGTGATTAATGAAAATTTTTTAAAATAGTGATAGGCAGTATAAAAAAGTGAGTGAGTGTTTCTTTTAGGTCAGCGCGTTGTTTTTGGTCATGATCTAGGTAAGATCAATTTTATGTTTTTAGGGGGATGTTTTCCTTCACGTCCGCACTTTTAGTATAAATTGAAACTCGTTCGGCAGTCCAGCTACCCTTGTTGATTGATCAACACCAGAATGAACACCAGACTAGCGAAACTGTTGGAACTTCATGTGCATCTGGAATATGCCAGGCGCCTGTTGAACGAACTGGCCGCGGAGGCCATTGTCGAAGAGGGAAGGATGAGAGAGGAGGAGGAAAGAAGAAACAAAGAAGAGGCGGAGAGAAGATACAAAGAAGAGGAAAAGGAGAGAAGAAACAAAGAAGAGGAGAGAAGAAATTTCAGAATCCCAGAGACAGAAAATTGGGATTCTGAAGCTATTTATCCCGCCTCTGCTCTCTCCCCCAAAAAAGTAAAAAGCGACTGGAGAACAAGATGTGTATGTGGCGCCAGGCCTGGAAGGTGCCATCATTAACCAGGTGTCCATGAAGTTTAAAAAAAACCCAGGCCTTTTCAGGGCTACCCAATACTCTAGAAAAGAAATAACCATCAATTTGCCAATGTGAGTAGGTAGAGTAGTGTGAATATAAACACTGACTCTTTTTAATAGTGCGAGTGTATGTGCTTGTGTGTTTGTGTTTGTAACGGCTCACGTAAGTTTGTGTGAATAGTAGATTATGGGTTAGTTTATTGTTTCTTAGCGTATGTGGAGAGTATAGTTTGGGTTTTATTATATGAAATGAGAAAGTAGGGATGTTTTCCTTCACGTCCGCGCGTTTTAAGTGATGATCTAGGTAATATCAATTTTATGTCTTAGGGTGATGTTTTCCTTCACGTCCGCGCTTTTCGTATAAGAACCCACAACGTTCGTCGTTCGCACCATTCTACGGAATAAAAGATACAAGATGGAAGTGTCGGCGTTGTTTAATGACTTAAGAAATGTTTACTTTTGGATGATGGATGGAGAATATACTATTGAAAGGATAGAAAGAGAATGGAGGTTAAAAAAAGTCTTGACTATGTCAATGAATTAAAATTAGCCAGGAAGATGATAGAGGAGATGATAGAGGAAGAAGTTAAGAGATTGAGAGGATTGATTCAACCAGACTATGTAAGAGTGGGGACAATAAAAGAGGCTATGGACAACGTAAAAGGAGTGAGATGTTATTTAGAAGAGCTAGAGAAATGGTCAGAGTGGAAGTTTGTGAAAAGGGGCAGTGAACAACTAAAGAAAGCGGAAGAAAAGATGAAAAGGATAAAAGAGGAAGAAGTGCAGAAAATTAAGGACAGGTGGGCAAAAGATAGAAAAGAACAAGAGAATAGAAAGAAAAAAGAAGAATATGAGAGACTGAACAATAACTGGATAAAAATCCAACAGAAGTTCCGAGCCATGGGTCACCCGGACTGGATACCGGAAAATGAAAAGAAGAAGAACAAAGGAATTTGGGGAAAGATTAGGGGCTGGATGAGGAAATGGAGGAAATAGAAGAAAGCCAAAGGCCCTTTTCAGGGCACCCACATTTCTCGAAAAGAGAATGACTTTCCATTGCCTACCCCTTTTTTTAAAAAAAAATCCCATGTTCAATTTCCCTTGACGCTATACAGTCCCACCCTGTTTAAATTCCTTTGACGCTATACAGTCCCTATTCCCATGTTCAATTCCTCTTGAGGCTATATCGTCCCACGATTTTTCTCCATGTTAAATTCCCTTGAGGCTATATGTTCCCGCGATTTTTCTCCATGTTAAATTTCCATTGAGGCTATATGTTCCCAAGGGGGGTCTGTAATGCTAATTCCCATTGAGGCTATAGTATCCCACTTCACTACTTCCTTAAGATGAAAGTCTTAAGACAAAATCCTTAAGATTTCACAAGCAGATTAATATGAAGAATTTCATTTCTTAAATCCAGAAGGTGGTTAGATTGGACTATTAGTTTGAAATTTATTCTTGATAACTATTATCAACACTGCAAATAAACCTGATTGATCAGCTCTTGCACAATCAGATATCCAAGTGGGTAATTTGGGGTGAACGAATAAAGAACAAATCCTTGCTGGGCTTGATTTGATACTGTTGTGTCCGTGCTGTAGCTGCCGTCGATTACATCACACACAAGATTGACCGCGACCACAGGGGTTATATTTACGATTTCCGGGGATACATGTCGGCCTGTCCCTTCGGTGTCATTGTTGTGTCGGAGAATAGTTGCTGGTGGTAGTGTTTTTCTCCACGCAGTGAGTATATCAGGAAAAAACTCATCAATGATATCACTGACTGATTTTCTTAACTCGCTTGGTGGAATATATCCGGGAAATTTAAATGTTGGAATATCATCTACGCGTATTTTATACCTATTTGCAAAATCTACTCTGGCAGAACAATCTGGGGCAGTTAACACACTTTGAATAAGTCGCAGGTTAAAATATTTCATGTCATATGCAATTTGATTTAATATTTCTACTTGCTTGATAACTGAGACTTTTAATGATAAATCAAAAATATGTTCTTGAAAACTCTTCCGTAGTCGTTGTAGTTGTGTTTTATGCTCTTGATTAATGATTTTAATATATTCAGTGATATAATCTGGTTTAATAATTAAACCAGATTTCACATTGTCGGTTTGTTCATAAACAAACCATTGCATATCACCCTTATTCGATGAAAAATCATTAATCAACACTTCACTTCTTATTTTGAGTAATTTATTTCTGTACAATGGTTCAGTTTCGTGGTATGACTGTGTGTCCATGACATAATCAGACCTTTTCGTTTCTGGCGGTATCGGTGGTGGTATTTCAGGCCATCTTAACACTGTTCTGATCGAACTCTGATATATATCTACGGCGTAGTCTGGGGCGTTTATTTCAATCGTAGAAGACAGAGTTGGTTCATGAACAGTTATTGTTATCTTGGATTCTTTTCCTGTTATATTTTTTATCCGACGCTGTAATTCCTCATTGATTTCTTCGATTTGATAAGACCCGGTTGGTATCCCAATGACATCCCAGTCCGTAGTACCATCTTCTTTATTTTTATGTGCAAACACGAACGAATTATTCGCTGGTAATCCACCGAACCATTTTGATCTGATGTTGGGCCAACTGTGATATACTCGTAATTGTGCTAGTGCGATTTCTTTTACGGGAATCGCAGTTGGAAAATTAATACTAAATTTAGGGTTAGTCGAACTTACCGTTATCATCGAAATTCTCTTCGGGGTTGTATTTCCGATCATGTCGAGCAGATCTCGATGAAGTAATTCTGTCATTATCTATTTTGGTTGTTTTTAAATGGCGGGTGCAGTCTTCGTATATCTTAACTATTAACGCGAATTCGGGATCTAATATTGTTGTATCATCAATGCTTGATGATATCAGCGACGATAATTTTGAGTATGCGGCTGTGGCTGTGTTTAGTTGCATGACGTAATCGTGCAATTTTGTGCTCGTGCACGAGGATATTTTTTCGCGATTATATTAAAAACCCCTGCGATGACAGTTGATGAAGAGATGATTGTTACTATAATTGTTACTGGTGTTAGTGCTGATAATGCTACTCCGGTGGATGCAACTAACGCGGATACCGAGTATACCAGCGCATCCAGGATGACTGCTCGTCGTTTATATTTTTTTACTTTTAGGTTGTATTTGTTGATGAGGGTTTTTAACTCTGATTGCCATTCGCGCACTTGATCGTATCTATATTGTTGTGCATCCAATGTTGTTGATGCTGTTAAGGATGTCATTTATTATCTACAAATTCCAAACACCACCAGTAAGATATTACATTTAATGTCTTATCGGCTGCTTCCAGTATAAATTCCTCTTCGGTTCCGCTATTTATTATTACAGTTACAACCCCGGAAAACCTGTCGGTGGAATGTCGCCAGGGATAATTTGTGAAAATCTCAAATCGCGCAGCACTGAACATAGACAGCCTATACACACCAGTAACTGTTGCGGTATATTTGATAGTTTTATTTTGTTTAGACCATGTTACAAATCCAGATGATACCGTGTATACTATGTTGGTAATATACCCAGGAGTAACTCCAGGTGGGATTTTAATCAAATTGGTTTTATTAATAATCTCAGGAATCCCACTTAGGATATCTTGCTGTGTTTGTTTACTCGTGTCAATGTTGGTTTTGATATCAGTAAGTTTTATGTCAACGGTGGGCGGAGTGCCGAAGAATCCTAATTTTTTTTACGAAGTCTTGAAAATGCACTTACGTGAACGTCGTGTTCAGCCCGTAACGTGGATAATTTATTATCTACGGTGCCATAGTTAACGTCAACATACTTTTTCGTTGCAGCATCTTCGTCGGATGTTGGATCTCTTAAAACAACTATTTTATTCCCGTTCATGTTGAGTTCGCCTGTCATTGTGTCACCGGTATTTTTTAGGCGATTAGTCACACTTGCTGCGATTTGATCTCTGATGGTTGTAAACGATATACTTCAGTCTCTGATTTTTCCGCTGTCAGTAAACTCTGGAATGTTATCCGGGACAGCTCCAAGAACCCTGCGAACTATGTCATTCCATTTGATATTGCTGGTTTTTAGTTTTCCGTATCGGTCCGGAAAAATAACAACCTCATCTGGGTCTTACCCGGTCAGGCTTAAAAGATTATCGATTTCATCTTTGGTCGCATATTTTGATAAATCTATATCAGTGCACTTCACTTTTCTGTTGAGAAGAGATCTTCCGTAAATATCTACCATTATTTGATAGGAAACTGTTTAAATTGACCCGCGGTATACTCATGCACGACTTTATGAGGCGGTTTGGTTGATTTTGATATCGCATCGAGGTCATTTAATACCTCACGGCCACATATTGGTGGATTGGTCAGTGTTTGTGTTGGTAGCAACTGGGGTTGGAATACTTTGCACATATTTGAGAAATTCAACTGACGGTGCTAACCCATACGAATCGAAATAGATAATTCCACGTGGATCGATCGCGTAAGCAACCCAGTGAGTTCCTGGACCGTTACTGTTATCGAGATTAATAATTACGGTTTCTGGATTATTCGGTTGTTGGGGTAATTGATCTCGCATAAAGACGCCTATGAATTTTTTATATTTAATTGTTTAGCAGCATCGAGCAAATCAAAATTCGACATCGGTGAAAACACTTTGTCTTTTATCAGAACCGTTTTGTGTACCATGAAGGCGGAGTTCCTGGAAGTCTGAGACCTCGTCTTTTTTTGTATCCTTTTCCAGTTGCCTTCTTTAATGTCATTCCGGCAGCTGTTTCAACAGCTCCTAACGCGGCTGCTTTAGTGACAGTTGGGGCAGCAGCAGCTATCAGTGCTGGTATTGCTGCGAAAAGTGGAAATATACCACCGATTTTAACCATACCCTTGATAGCTTTTGGAGCGAAATCTAGCTGAACTCCGGTTTTCGCTTGCTTTGCTTTATTGAAACGTTTTAGTTTGGTTTTAGTCATCGATAACTTGTTTGGACCACCATTAACAATTTGATCATTTTTGAGTGTTATCGCCGCCCCACATACTTTTAGGTTTTTCGATTGTAATTTCTTTATCTGACCAAATGTCAAAGTGACATTAACGTGACTATATGACATTTTATAATAACCGTAATTGATCTAAATGTCTACATGTTTTCGGAAAACTACATGTTTTCTATTGGTGCATCAACGATTCTCATTCGGCCACTGATACCTTCAAGTAACATTGCTTTGTTTCTGAGTATGACCGCGATTGCTTTGCAGGGATCATAAGTGACTGGCGGACCAGCCGTGACTATTGGTAAGGCGCCGATATGAGCTCGAAAGTATATATCGACGACAGACTGCTTGGATAAATCGAGATGCTCCAGCGGGAAGTAATAAATCGGGTATAAAATTGTAAAATCAAACAGTGATATCTGCGTTCCAGTATCTATATTTGTGTTACGCGCCAAGAACGTCAGCCAGCGATGATACGCACGCGCTACATGATTTGTGTAAAATTTAGTGACATATCCTCAGTGTAACGTAATCGAGCTGACCCTTTGAGACCGGGCAGGGTTTTAAAGAAACAATAAACACGTTCGTGGATGACAAATGACAATATATTAAACACTGGTACTAATGATATGAAAATAACACAAAAGCATATAAAATGAATATAAAACACATATGAAATATACAGCAGCAGAGAGGGCGAACAGACCATAAAATTCCGACAAACAAATAAAACAAACAAAATAAAATCAATGTAGAAAGGTCCAGATTTTTACAAATAAACGTTTCCTTGAGGTAGCTGAAAAATAAAGTACTCTACGTGTTTATTTATTTTTTTGTTTAATTACTGGACGACCAACATTGGTAGGCGCCCTCTCTGCTGCTATTAATGAAAAAATTGTTATATTAAAAATAATGGTACATCCAGAATCTCATACTGCAAAATAGCACGAGAGAGACTAGAAGCAATTAAAAATTTTCTTCCCGTGCGAGATTCATTTAGAAAAAATCTACAAGCGAAGCAAGAAGCACGAGTTGAGTACGAAGAAGACACTAAAAAACTGTTTAAGCCCGTCACTGCAGCTACTGAAAAAGTTACAACAGTCATCAAAGAAGATCTTCTTCCGGTATCAAAACAAACAGAAGAACAAACTAAAAAAATAGCAAAAAGAACTAAACAAACAAAGAAGATTTTACGAGATCTTCCAGTTGATATAGCTGCGGCTCAACCTCCACCTGTTGGTGAGGAAATACTTGAAGAAATTGGAAAACTTCGTGCTGAAGTCGCCGACGTGCAAAAAGAACATGCACCTGAACCCGAACTAGTAGAAAAAAACGTAGAATTGATTGCAAAATTCAAAGAAGGAGTTGTTGAAGAAATTAGAAATACTAAAGAAAAACAATTACCTGAAGTAATATTAAATAGTATATTTAATAAATCTAGTATTTTAAAACCCCGTCATGAAAAAGTAAATGATGATAATCTTATTAAATATATATATCGCGTATATCACAACAAAAAACAGGCTAAAGGTCAAGAATATAAAATTATTGAAGAAGAAGTAAAAAGACTTTATAGAGGGAGACTGAAACAACTAGAACAAGAACAACTCTCCCAGTATCAACTTCCTCCACCTCTGCAACAAACAGAACAACAGCAATCTTCTTCACCGCAGCAAAGGTTCAAGCCGGAACTTAAAAGTTCTAAAGAGCTACTTAAAAAATCAGCGGAAGAAAGATCACCCTTAAGACTATTTAAGAAAACAACAGAAGAAGGAGTTACTGGCAGTGGTCTGGGAAATAATTTTGTTTGTCCTGATAATATCATTAATGATGTATCACGGTTAGAAGTTCTCATAGGAGGAAAACGAGCTTGAAATAATTCACCAGAAATAATTAATGAAGCGTCTGATATTTGTCGGCGATTATTTCAAGGTGGTATCATGGATATCGGCGTTTACCGAGAACATATCGATGAACTTGTTGATGACTAGTTGTTAGATAAATAGCAAATTAAATAAGATGATCATACATGACAATCATCGTAAACCCGTGCGGGTCAGAGCGGTAAACTCACGATTACCAATCTACAGAGCTACTTACGGAGATGGACTTGGTGATGTTATTCAGGGATTATTTACAAGGATAGCTCCAAAAGCAGTACCTGTTGTAAAACAATTATCGATGAAAGCTATCGATATTGTTCGTGATAAAGCTCCTAGTGCAATTGTCAATGTTGCTGGTAAGGAGTTCTCGGCGATCAAAGAAAGACTAGCACGATTATTGCGACGAAAACAACAACCGGTAAAATTACTAAGTACTGAGGTGATGCCCGCAGACGTAAGTAAAATAATAAATCAGGCTGCAAATCAAAAACTAGCGGCGATATCTGAAGAAGTAGAAAAAAATTTGATAGCAGATCAAAGACTCAGTGAACCAGGGAATAATATTTCAAGTTTGATATCAGGGAGTGGAATTTCCCGAACGCGATAATCAACATGTTAAACGAAAATAATTATAATAAAATGTTCAAGCGTGAATCAGACACAGCATTTGATATGGAGGCACGTGTCCTTAAAGATGAATCGGTACGTGATTATCAGTTTTATTCTTATGAAGCACGAATACCAAATCAACGTGGAAGAATTGAACTACAAGTGCATGACACAAGTAGATACTTTTTACCCGCTGAGGCTTTTCTTGAGGTAGAAGGTACAATTATAAAAACGGATGATACTAATTATGCAGATGCAGTAAAAATTGGTTTTGTCAACAACGGGATCATGGCACTGTTTGATAGCGCCACTTATATGATCGATGGAAAAAATATCGAATCGATTCAGAAAGATGTAGACGTTGCTACAACAATAATAGGATTAGCAAGATATTCTGATGATTATACAAGATCAGCAGGTCCTACAATGATGTTTGTAAAAGATAATTCCAATCACCCTGAAAGTGATCAAAATGCAACAGGACGACCAAGAAAGCATGCCAATAACGCTGATGCTGATGTGGAGTCGGTGGTTAAAAGTGTTAATAATAATTTCAACTTGGGATTTACAGCGCGTGGAAGTATGTTGATAGGAGACAATAGAAGATTCTCGTGTGCAATTCCACTATCGCATATTTTTGGATTTTGTAGAAATTTTAGAAAGGTTATTTTTGGAGCTAGACACACGGTAGTTCTTGTAAGAAAGGGTGATGATAACGATGCTCTGTGGAGACCTCTTGGTGATGCTAGTAAAGTGATATTATCGAAACTTTCACTATGGATGCCGGTAATGACTCCAACGATCGCAGTAGAACAAAAATTAATTTCTTTCATGGACACTGGTGGTAAATCCTTGTTGTCATGGTTAACAAGAAGCACAGACAGTATGCAAACTAACGTTAACGGTCAGTTTACATGGCATATAGCATCACAACAGGGTGTTTCTGCACCGCGTCATATTTTTATTGCGTTTCAGGAAACTAATCGATTAGGTTCACAAGTTCGCTCTCATATGATATTTGACAAACTAGGTATCACAGATATTTCTTTAAGGATAAACGGACAACAAGAACCAACAGAGAATATACAACTAAATTATGAACAAAATCATATAGGACGTGCATATCATCGTTTAATGTCATTCATGGGACGTGATCAAAATGTTGATACTGGATTGCAAATATCGCAACATGATTTCAGAACTTTGTATCCGATTTATTATTTTTTGTTGGAGCATCTTGATCTATCAAAACAATCTGTCGTTGATATACATCTTAAAGCAACATTAAATACAGGTGGTGTTCATTATAGAGCAATCGCGGTCATACTTAGCGATAAAGCCATGCTACTTGAAAGTGGCAGTGGTCGAATGAGAGTCGTTGATGCACCAGTGGAAAATATTTAATCATGTTATTTAGAAAAATATATTTTATATAAAAATGTCGTATGGTCATGTTAATGTTACTCTGACTCCTGGTCAGGTAAAAAAAGCTTCAATCAAAAACCGCCAACAAATGCGGAACTAAAATATCACTAAAACGAGATCAGATTATTGGTGGTCCAAACAAATTATCGTTGACAAATAATCAGATTAAACATTTCAATAAAGCCCTAGAATCAAAAACTGGAGTTTAATTTCATCTTTCTCCGAGCGCCATCAAAGACATGGTTAAAACGGGTGGTATATTTCCACTTCTTGCGGCTATTCCAGCGTTAATAGCTGCTGCTGCTCCAGCCGTAGCAAAAGCAGCCGCGTTAGGTCTGTTGGAACAGCTGCTGAAATGGCTCTAAAGAAAGCAACTGGAAATGGATACAAAAAAAGGACGTGGCCTAAGATTGCCGGGATCTCTTTGGGGAAGAGGTCTGAGGCTTCCACGTTAGATACTCCAGCATCAAATTTTGATTTACTTGATGTTGCTAAAAAATTAAAAATAAAAGCCTTTAGAGGTGTTTTTATGCGAGATCAATTACCGAAACAACCAAACAAACTTGAAACAGGTATTATTAATCTAGACTCGAATTCAGGACCCGGTACTCATTGTGTATCAAACGCTGTTGATCCACGTCGAATCGTTTATTTTGATTCGTACGGGTTAGCTCCACCGTTGAATCTATCAAATATGTCGCACCACTCCACGCAAGAACCTCTGGTTCAAAAGTTTGGTATTCAACGCTACCCACACAAACAATGACAGATCCGCCAATATGTGGCCGTGAAGTAATTAATGTACTTAACGCTATATCAAAATCATCCAAACCACCACATAAAGTCGTGCATGATTATACAAGCAATCGATTCGTTGCGCGTAAAGCGTTTTAAACAACAGGTCTTATTATAATGGTTGATATTTACGGAAGAAGATCCTCACGCGTTAAGAGAACATCCGGCGACGTTGATCTGTCAAAGTACGCAACTAAAGATGAACTCGCTGATATCATGAACCTGGCTGGAGTTGACCCAGATGAGGGTTGTTATTTTTCAAGATCGATATGGTAAACAAAAAACGAGCAATATCAGATGGAATGATATAGTTTGACGAGTACTTGGTGCAGTTACAGATAATATTCCTGTGTTTACTGACGGCGGTAGAATCAAAGATTCAAGTGTATCCTTTACAACCATCAGAGATGAAATTGCAAGAAGCGTTGCTAATCGTGTGAGAAACACCGGCGACACAATCACGAGTGAACTCAGCATGAACGGAAATAAAATAGTAGTTTTAAGAGATCCAAGATCCGACGAAGATGCAGCAACAAAAAAATACGTCGACACCGTCGATGGTAAATTATCCACGCTGCGGGCTGAGTATGACGTTCACGTGGGCACTTTTGCAAGATTTCGCAGAAACCATCAAAGAACCGCAGAAGAATTCCTCGGCACTCCGCACACCATTGACATAAAACTCGTTGATATCAAAACTAACCTAGACACGATCAAACGAACACAGCAAGACATCGTAGCGGGGATTCCTGAGATCGTTAACAAAACCAGTTTAGTTAAAATTCCAGCTGGAATAACTCCCGGACATGTCACAAACATCGTATACACGGTATCATCGGGATTTGCAACGTGGTCGCAGCAAAATAAAGCTATCAAATATATCGCAACAGTCACTGGCGTGTACAGGTTGTCTGTGTTCAGTGCTGCAAAATTTGAAATATTTACAACGTTTCCATGGCGTCATTCAACGGATAGGTTTTCCGGGGTTGTATCTGTTATATTAAATAGCGGAACTGAAGAAATATTTATTCTGGAAGCAGCTGATAAGAAATTAACTGCAACATCTTACTGGTGGTGTTTGGAATTTGTAGCTGAAACACCTCAATTGGTTACTGCATAAAAATATATGGATGGTGCACAATACAGATACAATCAAGCGCGTGAATGGCAGGCAGCGTTGAAAGATCAAGTCGAACAATATACAGTAAAAGTAAAAAAATATCGACGACGATTAGTTATCGTTGATGTGATCGTTTATTCAGTATCCGCTGTTGTTGCTGGAACTGGTGTTATATTATCAGCGGTGACAATGATGGCACCAGTAGCCGTAACTATTTGTATTTCAGCAGCAACAACTATTGCAGGTGTGCTTAAAATCATCGCAAAAAAAAATATGTACTTGCACGTACGAAAAATTATCCGATTACATAATAAAATTACACACAGCGACGGTAGCATACTCGAAATTATCCTCGTTGTTATCAGCGAGTCTCAGTGATGAAATTATATCTGATTTCGAGTTTTCAATGATGACTAAAATATATCATGATGGTATCGGTATTAAAGATACAAGTATTAATAATGACAGAATTACTCCAGCAGATCGTGATTAACACAACTCCGCCAAAGATAACGATGATCTCGGTAAGTTCATCTGATCCTGAATTTAGTATTAATTTTCCTACTGCAATTCCAGTAAAAGAAATAGCGTTAGCTCAATTACGGGTATATTACAGCTGGCCAAATATCAGATCAAAATCATTTCATGGTACACCAGCAAATAATTCGCTTGTATTTGCTAACAAGAACAAACCAGATGGTACTCCTGACTGGATAGATGTTGGAATACCCACTGGTATTTATGAGATTGAAGATATCAATGAGGAATTTCAGCGTAGAATAAAATCAATAACCGGAAAAGAAGCAAAAATATCGATTAACGTTCATGAGCCGACGCTGTCCTCGACGGTTGAGATACATTCTCCCGATTATGCCGTTGATATTTATCAATTCACGATAAGATCCGTAGTAGGTTGGCCGGATGTTCCCCCTGTGTATGAAGGACCACCAGAACCAACTCGGGCTGATTTTACATCAATAAAAAGTTTTCATCATAATATTAAAATGAATTATACAAGTTTCTGGTGGAACATAGAAAAACGGGTATGGGATAAACGGGATCAATTTCGTCTCAATAATATTGGTGAGTACTGTTGGCTCTTACACAACGTTGATGGTGGTAATTCATTTTACGATATAAATATCAGTAATGTCATTAGTATCAAATTCAGACCATAAAGAACAACTAGACAATTTACGTGACAGTTTTCGAGAATATTTGTCTGATTTGACATCTACGCGTGAAGAAATTATTAAACGAGTAGAAATTTTAAATAATATAGCTGATACTATTGAATATTTTCATAATAGAATCATAAACCTGGTTTTTGAATCATCGGGCGATCATAGAAGGTTTTTTGCAACCGAATACAAAATACCCGAAGCTGACATTGTAACGTTTAAGTTTCCTGATTATAATCCAGATGGATTAAGAAAATCTGTCAATGATGTCATTGATGAATATTTTCCTAAAATACTCGATGCATGGAGAAAACTAGCACCACATCCAACTGTTCTCAGACATGATAATGATCCACATGGCGGCGGCACACACGTATCTCCGGGAATCGTTAATATAACCAGCACGATCGTGGTCAATCTGGTTTGTGACGTAGTCGATGGAAGCTATCAAATAGATCTCGGAAAATCAAATCAGGCTCAACAAGGATATATTTTATACACATTTGCACCACAAGTTTCCCCTGGAAGGTTAATCGTGCAAGAACCAACTAAACCTGTGTATCTGCGGTGTCACAATAATATGTTAACACGAATAAATTTTAAGCTCACAGACCACCTTAATCGCTTAATTGACATACGTGGAGAAGAACTTGTGATAAATCTGTATGTGAAATCTTAATTAATCAAGTAAATATTATATAATGTACCAGCACGTGAGGGTTTTTATACATGACAAAGAAGTACTTGAAAACGCCATCAGAACAGCGTTTTCACAAAATACAGAACAATTTAACGTTAATTTAGTTACTGATGAATACGGAAGTGAGGATTTCTTATTAACATAAGAACAGTTAGATGAGCTCCGTCAAAAACATTATCGAGATCATTTGTAGCAGAGATCAGATTCTTAATTATGCACACTCCTGTATTAAAGTCGATCAACTTAAAAAAATAATATTCCAGAATGAATAAAATAAGGGGTGGATCAGAAATATTTTATTTTATCAGAAATATTTTATTTTTGTTTTATTTTATTTTATTTTATCAGAAATATTTTATCTAATTTTATCAGAAATATTTTATTTTATTTTATTTTATCAGAAATATTTTATTTTATTTTATCAGAAATATTTTATTTTTTCTGAATTTCAGTGAAAAATCGACAAATTTCGTGTTTTTGAGGGGTATTTTACCCATCTTGGGTGATTTTGTCTATTAGATCGTCGGGTAAAGTTGCCTGATTCTCTAACTGATTTTAATTGAATAAAATATCAAAACCAGTAAAAACCAGAAAATCAGTAAAAAAATGACATATTTTTTGAGACAATTTTACTGATATTTGAGCTAATTTTACTGATATTTGAGCTAATTTTACTGATATTTGAGCTAATTTTACTGATATTTGAGCTAATTTTACTGATTTTTTGTAATGTTTACTGGTTTTAATATTTTATTCAATTAAAATCAATTAGAGAATCAAGCAACTTTACCCGACGATCTAATAGATAATTCAGAAAATAAAATAAATAATAAATCTGAGTACCAACTAACCCATCAAAATTGCAAATTTGATCATTTCACATAATTCTGAGTACCAACTAACCCATCAAATTCAGAAAAATGATAATAATTCAGAAAAAATAAATAATAATTCAGAAAAAAAAAATAATTCAGATAATATCAACTAACCCATCAGAATTATAAATTTGATCATTTTATATAAATCTGAGTACCAACTAACCCATCAGAATTATAAATTTGATGATTTTATATAATTCTGAGAACCAACTAACCCATCAATTTCAGAATAAATAAATAATATTTCAGAATAAATATAATATTTCAGAATAAATAAAATATTTCAGAATAAATATAATATTTCAGAATAAATAAATAATAATTCAGAATAAATAAATATATTCTCAGAATAAATAAATAATAATTCAGACAGGGTTGCTTTGGTCGTTACCTGCTGACATCATTTTTCTTAAGTATCTTATGCGGATACTGATTGTTTTTTCGTTTGATACTCGCTGGATAATCCCGATCTGACCTTTTCTACTGCGAAAGAAAGAGGAACAAATTCATTTACTTGATCATCGCTCACCATAGCTAGTGATTGAAACATAGCTGCCTGAATCCGCTTTATGAACTTATATTGAGATGATAGAACGTACTTATTTTCATTCTTAAGCTCTTCTAACGTTTCAAAATCAGATATTTTTTCAGGATTTAGTTCATCAGATATATTAATTCCGTTTTCTTCTAGTTTTTTATAGCAGAAATAATGTCTTTGATATTTTCATGGTTCATTATATAATATATAAATCTTTAAAATAAAAAATAGAACCCCTATCGAGTTCGTCGGGACGGCACAACACGTATTTACAACCTCATTAGACTCGCAGATTGCCACCGCATTCTATTAAGTTTAGAGGATACACAGAACATTAAACCCCAGAACTCGTAGATTGCTACCGCATTCTATCAAGTTTAACGGGTATACGAAACACTACCGCCTGTGAGAGCCCCTAACCCGTCAAACAACGGTCTAGAGCCCAAGAGGGTAAAGATAATCCTCATTAAACTCGTAGATTGCCACCGCATTCTACTAAGTTTAGAGGACACACAGAACATATATTTACAACCCAGAACTCGTAGCTTGCCACCGCATTCTACCAAAGTTCAACGGGCACAAGAAATCCCATAACTCCTAGTCTGCCACCGCAAGTTCAGGGATACATATAAAGACAGTATAACCTCATAACCCCTAGTCTGCCACCGCACACTAGCAAGTTAGAGGCAAAACACAACATTAAACCTCATAACTCCTAGTCTGCCACCGCACACGGGCAAGTTAGAGGCAAAAAACATGAGGCCAGTATATATAGTGGAGAAACCTGGAAAAAACCCATGATTGGGGGATTTTTCTTGGGTTTTCCCCTGCAACGGATCTACTATTGCACAATGAACACGGTCAAGGGGAAGTAACTCAGTTACATGAATATGCTCAACGGAGTTATCCCCCCTTTAAGGTAAGTAGTAATTTCTGACCAAAAAAATATTCAATGTGGTGATGATAATTATTGATACTGAAAGGTGATTCTCTGTTTATATGTTTTTGAGAAAGCGGTTTTATATATATTTTCTGTTACTTTTTGTACTGAATGTGAGTGAATATCAAAATATTTCGCAGCAGCACACATCGAACGAAATATAGTTACTTCGCCAGTTTCTGTGTTTGTAGCCTTGATCACCCTCTTTCCGATTATTTTACATCTTCCAGTATTACCACGCTCGCTCTGTGAGATAGCTTGTAAATTGGATAAACTATTATTTTGAGTGTTCCCGTCAATGTGATCGATCACAAGACCGTCTTTGATCATCTCATTATGACACTCGTAAATGAAACGATGACACCGATAATGTTTCTTTTCCCCCTCGCATGTGAACATTAGATAATCAACATTACTAACATTACCAACCGGTCTCTTCAACCTGCAGTGTCTGATAACACCATTAATATCTGATTCGTAATTCTTAATGACAGGATGTGGGACAAATATATTTTGCTCCATTATAATAATATTATTTGTTTAAATCATTGTTTGTCTGAAATCTTGATATATAATCCTCCACGGATTTTATAGCGTTTTCACCATTATTATTTTTTTTGTCATAATATCTTTTAAGCTCTCTGAACCGTTTTCCCCCGCACTTTCCACATAATTCTGTTTTTCCTCGCACTCCAATACCACACCGCAGACATGGTATTGGTCCTAGACTCCCCCGCCGTATGCCCTTAAGTGCATCCAACAAAATTCACCTCTACAGGATTTATTGCATCGATTTACTGAACCGATCATCAACCATCTGCATTGAGACATTGTATATATAATATTTTTTATTTAAATATTTGTTTTAATTATATGAACGAGTTTGAGAAATTATCCCAAACTAGGCCTGTTAAATACAAATTCAACCTCGACAGATTATCTCCAGACTTACCAGTGCGAGATCTAGTTGATCCGAAAAATAAAAGTCTGATCTCGAAAATTCACGACGCCAAGAAAGAATTTTACACAGATGGTGCATCTCATACATGGTCAACGTTCAAGATTATTCGCAATACTGTCAAGGACGCCACAATGAATGACAAACGAGCGGCAACTATCATTAACTACATCGCTGAATACGAGGGCAATCAAAAATATTTCTTCAGAGTAAAATTTATTATACTAACAGAAACAGGTAGTTGGATTATCCGTGACAAATATGATCCTGTCCTTGGTAATAATAAAACTGTTATATTAAGTAAAAATTCCAGACCGGGTGTATTGACGGGTATTGATAAACTGTATTATGAGCGAGCGTATCCTGCAACAGCGGTTATTTATGGAATCTATGAGATAAATAAAAAACCCAACGTTGATAAACTGGCACCCATGAAATTTTCAAGGTTAAATTGTGTAGCCGAACGAGTAATAGAACACTTTACAAACGCAATGCGTGGAAATGGATTAACTGATTTAAGACGTAAAAAAATAAACTCGTGGGCTGATTCAGTTAAGGATACCGGTGCTACAATAAAAGATGTTGCTGAATTAGGAAAAATATTAAAATTTCCAATAACCGTAGCGACAATAACAGGAGAAGTACTGTACGAATCGAAATATAAATCGAAAGGAGCTTCAATAAATATTATTGATCATAACGCGCATGCATGGACAAGCGCAGTAACAATATTTCCGCGTGATCGAACTGTTAGATTTTACCCCCCCCCAGATATGAGTATGTTTGATTTTATTAACGAAATAAGTAAAAACGATCCTGTATCAGTATGGTTATTTAAAAGTGATGAGGAAGGTGAATTTGTTCAGTTTGTTAGATCAAATGGTGAAATATATCGAACAGAATCTCTCCATGATGAGATGAAAAATCTCGCGGAAAAGTTTTTAGAGTGCAAACACGCGGAAAATACTGACAAATTACTAACTAATTGTTTTACCGTTCCATATGTTGCGGCTCATTTCGCTAGAGAAAGAAATTCATGGAAACCAACACGATTTGATTTACTTGAAGATGTACGCGCAAGTTGCGTCGAATACGGACACGGCGGATTGTGGAATACCAAGTATAATTACAATGATGTTATTTCGGTTGATATGGTTGCATGTTATCCAGGAAGTTTTCTAGGATACGGACATTGTTCTGTGTACTTTAAAAGATTTGGTCACCCCACAAACGAGATGACGCGAGTGGCAATTAATGGACCATAATCTGATTTTGATCTGACTGGATTTGCTTGTGTTGAATCATTCAAGTTTAACGAAAATCTTCACAAGATTTGTTATGTTTGGTTTGGCAGACATTTTTGTGAAAAACGTTGGGCGCCTATAGTTTTATTACGATATATGCTAGATTGTGCGATACTGACATCGTTGGTGGTCAGTGAGGCGATTATATCATATCATGCACAGACTGAAGTTTGGTTGCCCATGCCAGATTCTATCAGCGCTGATGAAGTTATTAGCGAGTTTAAGGAAAAATGTCCTCATGTTTCCGAAGATGATATTATCAAAGAAGCTCCTAAAATTCTAGAGATTAAACTTAAAACCGCAAAAGATCTCGGTAGAAGAATTATAGGTAAATTTACTCAAGGTGGTGCATATGATCATAAAAGACACCACGCACGATTAATTCTAGATGATGCCGAGCACGATTTTATAATCGCTGATACAACAGTGAAAGATACATTTGTAAATCGAGAAGGTGTTTATTTATCCGACGGAACAAAATTGGATACGATCGTTAGTTACATAAATGACGTCTCCCACAATATATTCATCTAAGATCTTCCATGTTGGCTTTTGTTTCCATAAATTTATTATCGATGATTAATAGATTTCCTGAGACCGCAGTCAGAGTCGCAACAGATTCGTTTTATATTTCGAGTAAATATTTAGAATCCGTTATGAAGTTCGCAAGTAATGATGAACGATGGAGTTCGTGGAGAATAAAAAGGAAATATTACACAATTATACAGAATCAGCAGATGTTCCAATGAGATTTTTATCGTGAGGGTAATAAAATATCAGAAATGTCGAAAGCGCCATCGTTGAGTGATCCAATAACTAGATATAAGACAGTATATCTCAATGGACCTGGCGGATGCGGCAAAACGACTCGAGCAATTAATGTTTTTAGAAATTCAGATATGATCGTGCTGACACCCACACATAGACTTGCATGCGAGATGAAACAAGGGCAAGTACAATCGTGCACGTATCATAGTTTCTTTCGATGGCGCGGGGATACATGGACTCCTGAACGAATGGGAGAAAAATATATACCTAAAATAATTATTTGGGATGAGATATGCACGGTGTCATTAGATACATTAAAAACGTTTCTTGATTGGTTGCTGACGAAAAATACCGCTATAATAATGTGTGGCGATCATGGTCAACCGCCGCCTTTTGTTGGACCATCTCCACATGATTGGTTAAAAAATTTCTTTGATTATTACGAAGAAATAGATGATCATAGAGCTCTCGATGCAAATTTGAAGGAGTTTAAAAAATTAATCAGATTACAATCAAACAAAATTCAGTGTGAAATAATACGTGGAGTGATCTCAGAGACCTCAATGAACGATTTTTTAAATTTATGGACACCCAACGATTTGATAGTAGCAAGCATAAAAATAATCAGACGCTTTACAACAGCAGTTATTTCAACTACATAAAGGAAAATATTCAGAATTACCCGTACCGTTGTGTTATAGACCATCAGATACACGAAAACAGAATATTAATGTTGATATTCCAGGACAGACTGGAAAACAGAATCTCGTATTAAATGATATTGTCGCCGTTGATATCAGTGTAGTTGAAGATGCATTACGCGCTGACAAATCTCCATGGGTGTTGGGATACGCTATGACGATCCACTCGTCTCAGGGATTAACTATTTCTGATACACGAGTCTGGATTGTAGACGATCGTATCGAGTGGTCAAATTTAGTTTATTTAGCTGTATCGAGGGTCAGAAAAATATCTCAATTACGTAGAATCATAATTCCTGAAATCGTTGATAAATTTAACATCATTGATGATGATATAATAAGAAAAAAATTAATCGGATACAATCAATCCGATAAAAAAAGCAAACGCGACTTTGATCTTGATGCTGAATTTATTATTGAGTTAAAACAGCAGCAGAATAATCATTGCGCAAGTTGCAATTGTATAATGCTGTGGCGGTATTCGAATAATGATTCAAGACAATTTACCGTAGATAGAAAAGATAACAGTCGCGGTCATGCACGAGAAAATACCATGTTGGCCTGTCTTGAATGTAATCGACGTCGAGGTGCTGGCACCCTTGGCGCTAGTTAAGTGATCGCGGTGGTAGTTGTGTATTCTCGGGGATTATTTGTAGTTGTTCACGTGTAAATCCACGTTGAGGAGCAGCCGAATCTAATCTGTTGATTGCAGGTCTACCTGAGGATCTTGTCACGGTGGATATTTTGTGTGTGGTAACACTCCAAATAGGATCAGTCGCTCTTTTTTTACCACCTTCAAGTTCACCAGGCTCATATAAATATTTAACTGTAACATCACTCAATATTTTTTGTTTTTCAACATCTTTTCGTTGTGTAGGTATATTTTCTTTGTAATTGCATTAATGGGTTTCATGTTGGTTGTTCGTGTGATCTCGCTATTTAATGCAGCTATCACGCTTGATAATCTTGCAACCCATTCGCGAGATCTTCTATCTTGAATAAATTCCTTCGCGTATTGATTAAATCGCTCAACAATTGCCTGATCACGGTGAATTGCAGTATGACCTCGTCGTATTTTGGTATTATGTTGTTTCATCAACGATGATACTGGACCAAGAAATTCCTTACCAGGATCAACCTGTAATAATTGTGGCCATCGTAATGGTCCTCGTTGATAAATTCGTTCAAACGCATCGGCTACGTCAGATGATGTTTTCGTTGATAGAGGTTCTGCTTCTTTATATATACTTGCAACATCAACTACAGTTGCGCGTATTTGTATGTTTTTCTGCGTACAGTATCATGCGGTAAAAACAGAATATCTGCTTGATGAACTTCATTAGGAACACTAACATCGAAATAAGCGTACTGAATTCGTTTCGGTGGTGGTAGGTAAATTTGCCATATTGCTTGTTTAGATAACCACGCTTTAACAGTAGAATGTTTAACCGCTGCTGCATCAGCAAGTTTACCAATTGCTGCTTTACCCTTCCAGTATCCTCTTGGTGAATAATAAATCGACTCCATTATTAACTACCAGAACTTAATACGAGTTTACTTTTCATCGCAGATCTTACTAACCAATTAGCTAATTTTTCTTTGAGATTTTTATTTTTTATAGAATCTAGCGCGTGAATTAATTTCACATCTGCAATATGTCTATCTTGTAGATTTTTACTTTTATAAGCTACATCATGAGCGTGACAAGCTCGATCAATAGCGTTTATTGGTTCCTCGCCTGGTTTTGGTTGATCTTGATTATCGAGCCTGATATCAAGTCTGGTACCAGGACCGCAATAATTATATCCTGGTAGATGTTTTTCTCCGCTGTATTTAGCCCATGGAGTACCTGGAAACTTTGACATCAAATTAGCAATATCACCACCGCGCCTATTAGGTAAAAACGAAAATTTCTTCCTACCGCATACAGAACATTTTCCACCATACGCTATTTTTTATTTTTTGTTATAACCGTAGCTAAATCTGTAGTTGGAGTTTTAGCTCTACAGCGTAAGCAATATAAATTCATGTTATAATATATATGGATATAATTGATTTCTCAGCGACAAGAAAACGAGAACCTGTTAAGCATCATCCTGCGCTACCGAATTCCATCAGAATGATTATCATAGGACCATCTGGATCGGGTAAGACGCAGTTATTACTTAATCTGATAATGACATGGTTGAAATGGGATAAATTATATTTAGTAGCACCATCCGCTGATGATCAACGATGTTATGATATACTTAAAGATTTCAATGAAAACGCAAGATTACTGGATGAAGGTAATGATGTGATAGAGTTTATAACCCATATTGATGAAGCATCGTCCGTAGATGTTTTAGACGGATTTATTAATAATTTAGTTGTATACGACGATGTGATGCTAGATAAACAATCAAATCCAGCCAGAATATTTTCTCGAGGTAGACATAAAAATACAGATGTGATCTATGTTACTCAACGATATACACAAATTCCGAAAGTGATTAGAGACAACTGCAATATTTTAGTTGTGTTTAATGGTGTAGACACACACACACACTTAGAAATATTCATCAAACTTGGTGTGGTGGTGACATGGATATAATTAAATTCAGAAATTTCTTCTCACGAGCGCAAGCTACTCCGCATGGATTTATAACAATAAATTTACATGATCCAAGAACAAGATATCGCGTGGGTCTTGATAAAATCTTTTAATTAATAGAAGCAGAGAGGGCGCCTACCAATGTTGGTCGTCCAGTAATTAAACAAAAAAATAAATAAACACGTAGAGTACTTTATTTTTCAGCTACCTTTTCAAACTAAGGTTTTATTGATGGGGTTGGTTTCAACAAAAAATAAAATCATCTCAAGGAAACGTTTATTTTTAAAAATCTGGACCTTTCTACAGATGATTTTATTTTGTTTGTTTTATTTGTTTGTCGGAATTCTATGGTCTGTTCGCCCTCTCTGCTGCTTATACTTTGACTACTATGTCACATTCAAGTAGTCAAAAAGTTCTAGAAGCTCCATGTAAACTTCATGTACACAAATATCTCTAGCAAACGTTCATATAAACAAATACTTGTTGCAAACCCATATAATCAACTACTGGTTGCAAACATTTATGTAGTCAGTCACTATTGTCATAATTCACATGTAGTCAAACCACTACTTGTTATTGTTCTTTTACTTGTAGTCAATACATTACTTGTTACTGTCCTTTTACTTGTAGTCAATACACTACTTGTTATTGTGCTTTACTTGTAGTCAAAACACTACTTGTTATTGTGCTTTACTTGTAGTCGAAACACTACTTGTTATTGTGCTTTACTTGTAGTCAAAACACTACTTGTTACTGTCCTTTCACTTGTAGTCAAAACACTACTTGTTATTGTGCTTTACTTGTAGTCAAAACACTACTTGTTTGGAAAATACACGTTGACACGGCCTTCTCTCTGGCACGGTCACTTTCCCCTCCGCACTTGTACCCGTACGTTGGCACTGAATTGGTGGGTTATACTAGTAATGGTACACCAGACGTCATGGTATTCACAAGCCCACCCGGCTGCTCATAACCGGCGAGCTGAATATGGAAAATAAACACACCTTTCCAATAGTCTAATTTAATTGGAATGGGTTTTGTTGCAACTACTTTAAGAATATACGATAGGCACGAAGTATGACATAGGAATGCTATGCAATAAAAACAAATATACGTAATGCTATGACATTAATACATACATAATATATTTTCGAAATTAGTCGTGATAGCGACTGGATGAAATTAACTCGTTACTACATTGCCTAGGTTATATCTTAATAAACTGAATTGCAAATACGATAAACGATGTGACCACATAATACAACAATGAACGTGCTTTTACGAAACTGAATAATTATTGTAAATAATAAAAAGAGTTGACTAAAAAAACATTCGACTCACCCAACTGTTTGGCTTTAACGAAATAACAATGGCACCTGCCCGACAGCTGAATATGTTTAAAAGCTTCCCTCTATATTGGCTGTCCCCTTCAATATCTCTACCCGATATATATATATAATAGTGCGCAATAATACATTATTTCGCACGTGCCGCGCGAGCAATAAAAGCGTCACGCGATACGACGAAAAATTACATTTACAGAAATATTACGGCGCGTGAAACAAAACAACCTGATTAAATGAAAAGTATGGAAGACTAAATGAGCCATATCGGGCATTTCGTAACACACCTCCCCCCTTCAGAAAAGTATATCTACTTTCTAAGACGACGAAATCACACGATATGGTCAACAGAATGGTTCAATTTCTCCTGAGATAATCTGCACCTACATTTTCCGTGCCTTTGATGGTTTCAATCCGGAACCTGTAAGGTTGTAAAGACAAGGCCCATCGCATCAACCGTGAATTATAATTTTGGCCTTATTGAGGTAAAGTAGAGGCTGATGGTCGTTTCCAAATTGAATTCTCGGCCATGGAGGTAGGTTTGGAATTTATCTATTCCCCAGACTACTGCCAAGCACTCTTTTTTTATTACCGAGAAATTCCTTTCTCTCGGAAGCAATTTCCTGCTGCCGTAGGCGACTGGGAGTTTGATTCCATCCTGTTCCTGTAATAATACCGCCCCTAGTCCTGACTCTGAAGCATCGGTTCTCAGAATGAACACTTTGTTCAGTTCTGGCAACTTTAGTATGGGGGTTTCTGTGAGCAACTTCTTTAAAGTATTAAAAGCTCTGTCCCGATTCTCCCCCCACTGAACTTTATTTGGCTGTCCCTTTCTGGTCAGGTCTGTTAAAGGACTGGCAATGGCCGCAAAATTAGGGATGAATTTACGATAATATCCTGCCAGGCCAATAAATGACCTAACTTGCTTCTTTGACACAGGTGGCACTGAATCCCTGATTGCTGCAAGTTTCTTGGGGTCGGGTTTCAACTCGTTTACCCTCCCAACTACGTGTCCCAGACATTCTAAACTTCCATACCCCACGTTGCATTTGGTAGGTTTTACAGTTAACTTATCTTTACGTAATCGATCTAGAAACCTAGCAACATCGCACAGATGTTCTTCCCATGTATCGCTGTATATAAAGATATCGTCAATATAGGTTTCCACATGCTTCAGCCCTTGCATCACTTTCCGCATTAGCCTTACACAGCTAACCCAGCGTTTACCAACCGGAATGGTAAAACTCGAAACTGGTATAATCCACTCCCGGTGGCGAACGCAGTCATTTCTTTTGTTTCCACCAACAGCGGTATCTGCCAATATTCCATTGTCATATCCAGCTTCGTAATATATTTGTGTCCTGCCATACGTACGAAGATGCTCTCTACGTCCGGTATGGGTTCGGCATCAAATACCGTTCGCGTATTCAATTGGCGAAAATCAATGCAGAACCTGTTCGTGCCATCATTCTTTTTAACAAGGACGACAGGCGATGCATAAGGTGAGCCTGACTTCTCTATGACTCCTAATTTAAGCATTTCTTCAACTTCCTTTTCGATGATATCTCTGGATGTATGAGGCATAGGGTAACCCTTGACCCGAAATGGTTCATGTGACGTAAGTTTAACTCTATGCTCTAGAACATCTGTCTGACCGGGTTTGTCCGAAAATACGTCTGGGTATTTGTCAACAAGATCCTGAGCCTCCTTTCTTTGATATTCCGTCAAATCAGGACTCACATTGACTCCAGTCTTACCCATCTCGTAAATCAGTAATCCATTCAAATTAAGTCCTGGAACGGACTCTCGTTCCTCATCATCCTCGATGATGGCTACACCGACTACGTTTAAAATTTCCTGTTCTGTATTTGCATTCGCTCGATCGTAATAGCGTTTTAATAAGTTAGCATGGAACATGCGGGACTTCCCACCTACATCAATAGTATAATCCATACCTCCCTTTTCATCTACGACGGTATATGGACCTTTCCACTGTAACATTAACTTAACGGAAGTAAAACCAAAACTCTGTCCCAATTTTGGAATTTTCTATCGCGCGCTTTTGAATTATAATAGCGAGCCGCGCGACTGCTAGCTTGCCTTAACGTTTCAGGGGCTATTGCACAAGTTTCTCTCAACTTGTCCTTCAAATCACACATATACTGGTGTGTGGTTAGAATCTCGTCATCTGTCTCGTCATCCGACCATAATTGTCTTAGAATTTTCATCGGCCCTCGCACCGTTCTGCCATATAAGAGTTCAAAAGGCGAAAACCCTAGATTCTCTTGAGGAACCTCTCGGTATGCAAACAATACTGCATGGATATATCTGTCCCAATCGTTCGGACGTTCTGCACACATCCGTCGCAACATTTGTTTGAGTGTTCCATTGAACGTCTCAACTAGCCCGTTGCACATTGGGTGGTACGGAGTGGTCCATAATTGCTTGATCGATAGAAGTCTGCTAACTTCTGCCATGAGTTCTGATGTGAACTGTGACCCACAGTCTGTTAGAATCTCTTCCGGTATCCCCAGCCTACTAAACATTTCCACTAAGGCTTCGGCCACTCGCTCAGTTTCGATGGATCGTAGAGCGACGGCTTCCGGGTCAGCAGCAGAGAGGGCGAACAGACCATAGAATTCCGACAAACAAATAAAACAAACAAAATAAAATCATCTGTAGAAAGGTCCAGATTTTCACAAATAAACGTTTCCTGGGAGGTTTTTATTTTTTGTTGAAACCAACCCCATCAATAAAACCTTAGTTCGAAAAGGTAGCTGAAAAATAAAGTACTCTACGTGTTTATTTATTTTTTTGTTTAATTACTGGACGACCAACGTTGGTAGGCGCCCTCTCTGCTACTATTAATTAAAAAATTGTTATGTTAAAAATAATGGTACATCCAGAATCTCATGCTGCAAAATAGCACGAGAGAGACTAGAAGCAATTAAAAAATTTCTTCCCGTGCGAGATTCATTTAGAAAAAATCTACAAGCGCAGCAAGAAGCACGAGTTCAATACGAAGAGGACACTTAAAAACTGTTTAAGCCCGTCACTGCAGCTACTGAGAAAGTTACAACAGTCATCAAAGAAGATCTTCTTCCGGTATCAAAACAAACAGCAGAACAAACCGAAAAAATAGCAAGAAGGACTAAACAAACAAAGAAGATTTTACGAGATCTTCCAACTAATATAGCTGCGGCTCAACCTCCACCTGTTGGTGACGAAATACTTGAAGAAATTGGAAAACTTCGTACTGAAGTCGCCGACGTGCAAAAAGAACATGCAACTGAACCTGAACTAGTAGAAAAAACGTAGAATTGATTGCAAAATTCAAAGAAGGAGTTGTTGAAGAAATTAGAAATACTAAAAAAGAACAATTACCCGAGGTAATATTAAATAGTATATTTAATAAATCTAGTATTTTTAAACCTCGTCATGAAAAAGTAAATGATGATAATCTTATTAAATATATATATCGCGTATATTACAACAAAAAACAAGCTAGAGGTCAAAAATATGAAATTATTGATGAAGAAGTAAAAAGACTTTATATAGAGAGACTGAAACAACAAGAACAACTCTCCCAGTATCAGCTTCCTCCACCTTCACAACGTAAAACAAATACTGCGCCGGCAATGACATATTCACCGGTAGAATCACCACGTGGATTTCGAAAAAGTGACTCCCCGGTCACCACTGAAGTACCTTCTCCGGTAATGCAACCACCAGTATTTAAAACACCTCAAGATGAATCTAAAACAGGATCTGGTTTATGTCCTGATAATATTATTAATGATGTGTCACGGTTAGAGGTTCTCATGGGAGGAAAACGTGCCGGAAATAATTCCCCAGAAATAATTAATGGAGCATCTGATATTTGTCGGCGATTATTTCAAGGTGGTATCATGGATATCGGCGTTTACCGAGAACTTATCGATGAACTTGTTGATGACTAGTTGTTAGATAAATAACAAATAAAATAAGATGATCATAGATGATAATCATCGCAAACCTGTACAGGTCAGAGCGGTAAACTCACGATTACCAATCTACAGAGCTACTTACGGAGATGGACTTGGTGATGTTATTCAGGGATTATTTACAAGGATAGCTCCAAAAGTAGCACCTGTTGCAAAACAATTATCGATGAAAGCTATCGATATTGTTCGTGGTGCAATTGTCAATGTTGCTGGTAAGGCGTTCTCGGCGATCAAAGAAAGACTAGTACGATTATTGCGACGAAAACAACAACCACCAGTGAAACTGGCAAGTACTGAGGTGATGCCCGCAGACGTAAGTAAAATAATAAATCAGGCTGCAAATCAAAAACTAGCGGCGATATCTGAAGAAGCAGAAAAAATATAACAGCAAATTTAATAGCAGGAAGCGGTCTTCGTCGACGATGATTTAGATCATCATTTGAACAATGGTAACTATAATAAAAATGTTCAAGCGCGAATCAGACCCAGCATTTGATATGGAGGCACCTGTCCTTAAGTATGAATCTATACGTGATTATCAGTTTTATTCTTATGACGCAATACAACCAAATCAGCGGGGGAGAATCGAATTACGGGTTCATGATACAAGTAGATATTTCTTGCCCGCTGAGGCGTTTATTAAAGTAGAAGGTAGACTTGTAACGAATGTTGTAGCTAATACGCCATATGCTGCTAATTTGCGTGTTGGTTTTGTCAACAACGGGATTATGGCGTTGTTTGATAGCGCCACATACATGATTGATGGAAAAATATTGAATCAATTCAGAAGGATGTCGATATTGCTACAACAATAATTGGTCTAGCGAGATATTTTGACGACTTTACAAGATCTGCTGGTCCAACAATGATGTTTGCTAAGGATATTACTAACCACGCTGATCATGTTCAGTATACTAAATTACTGACACCACAAAATACTGCAGTTAATCCACAACCAGGTGATTTTGAACACGCAGACAGACCAGGTGCTGATTTTGATATTATAAAAAGTGTTAATACGACTTACAACTTAGGGTTTGCAACACGCCGAGCAGCGCTGTCGGGAGATAGTAGAAACTTTTCATGTGCAATTCCACTGTCTCACATCTTTGGATTTTGCAGAAATGTTAGAAAGGTCATCTTTGGAGCTGAACACAATTGTGCTCGTAAGAAACGGTGATGATAATGATGTAATCTGGCGAGGTGCTGGTGTTGCTGATGGTAAAGTAAATATATCAAAACTTTCATTGTGGATGCCAGTAATGACACCATCAATTACTGAGGAACAAAAATTACTTTCTTTTATGGATCAAGGCGGTAAATCATTGTTATCATGGTTAACAGTAACCACAGATGCTATTCAAAGTTCTGTTGTTGGTTTATTTACATGGCATATAGCATCACAGCAAGGTGTTTCTGCACCACGACATTTTTATTACGCTGCAAGGTAATGCTCGGACGAATAATCAAGAACGTTCACATATGATATTTGACAGCCTTGGAGTTAATGAAGTTTCCTTACGGATAAATGGACATCAAGAACCAGCTGTAGATATATTGTTAAATTTTGATCAAAATCACATAGCGCGTGCATATTATCGTTTAATGTCATTCATGGGACGTGATCAAAATATAGATACTGGTTTGCAAATATCACAACTACATTTTACAGGATATATCCTATTTATCATTTTTCATTGGAACATTTTGATTTATCCAAACAATCTGTCGTTGATATACACTTTCGAGCTCGTGTTAATGCCCTGCCACAAATCGCGGCTGGTCCACCGGTTGTTCATGGTCCTTACAGAGCAATCGCGGTCATACTTAGCGATAAAGCCATGTTACTTGAAGGCGGTAGTGGTCGAATGAGAGTCGTTGATGCACCAGTGGAAAATATTTAATCATGTTATTTAGAAAAATATATTTTATATAAAAATGTCGTATGGTCATGTTAATGTTACTCTGACTCCTGGTCAGGTAAAAAAGCTTCAATCAAAAAACGCCAACAAATGCGGAACTAAAATATCACTAAAACGAGTTCAGATTAGTGGTGGTCCAAACAAATTATCGTTGACAAATAATCAGATTAAACATTTCAATAAAGCCCTAGAATCAAAAACTGGAGTTCAATTTCATCTTTCCCCGAGCGCCATCAAAGACATGGTTAAAACCGGTGGTATATTTCCACTTCTTGCGGCTATTCCAGCGTTAATAGCTGCTGCTGCTCCAGCCGTAGCAAAAGCAGCCGCGTTAGGTGCTGTTGGAAAAGCTGCTGGAATGGCTCTAAAGAAAGCAACTGGAAATGGATACAAAAAAAAGGGACTCGGTCTAAGATTACCCGGATCTCTTTGGTGAAGAGGTCTGAGGCTTCCACGTTAGATACTCCAGCATCAAATTTTGATTTACTTGATGCTGCTAAAAAATTAAAAATAAAAGCCTTTAGAGGTGTTTTTATGCAAGATCAATTACCGAAACAACCAAACAAACTCGAAACAGGTATTATTAATCTAGACTCGAATTCAGGACCCGGTACTCATTGAGTATCATACGCGGTTGATCCACGTGGAATCGTTTATTTTGATTCGTACATGTTAGATCCAACCGTTGAATTTATCAACTATGTCGCACCACTTCACGCAAGAACCTCTGGTTCCAAAGTTTGGTATTCAACGCTACCCACACAAACAATGACAGATCCGCCAATATGTGGCCGTGAAGTAATTAATGTACTCGACGCTATATCAAAATCATCCAAACCGCCACATAAAGTCGTGCATGATTATACAAGCAACCGATTCGTTTCGCGTAAAGCGTTTTAAACAACAGGTATTATTATAATGGTTGATATTTACGGAAGAAGATCCTCACGCGTTAAGAGAACATCCGGCGACGTTGATCTGTCAAAGTACGCAACTAAAGACGAACTCGCTGATATCATGAACCTGGCTGGAGTTGACCCAGATGAGGTTGTTATTTTTCAAGATCGGTATGGTAAACTAAAAACGAGCAATATCAGATGGAATGATATAGTTCGACGAGTACTCGGTGCAGTTACAGATAATATTCCTGTGTTTACTGACGGTGGTAGAATCAAAGATTCAAGTATATCATTTAAAACTATCAGAGATCAAATTACAGCAAGTGTTGCTAATCGGGTGAAAAATACCGGCGACACAAAGACAGGTGAACTCAGCATGAACGGAAATAAAATAGTAGTTTTAAGAGATCCAACATCCGACGAAGAAGCAGCAACAAAAAAAATACGTCGACAACGTGGATGGAAAACTATCCACGCTGCGGGTTGAGTATGATGTTCACGTGGGCGCTTTTGCAAGATTTCGCAGAAGCCATCAAAGAACCGCAGAAGAATTCTTTGGCACTCCGCACGCCGTTGACATGAAACTTTCTGATATCAAAACCAACACTGACATGATCAAACAAACACAGCAATATATCAAAACTAACGTAGACACGATCGAACAAACACAGCAAAACATCGTAGCGGGGATTCCTGAGATCGTTAACAAAACCAATTTGATTAAAATTCCAGCTGGAATAACTCCCGGACATATCACAAACATCGTGTACACGGTATCATCGGGATTTGCAACGTGGTCGCAGCAAAATAAAACTATCAAATATACCGCAACAGTCACTGGCGTGTACAGGTTGTCTGTGTTCAGTGCTGCGCGATTTGAAGTATTTACAACGTTTCCATGGCGTCATTCCACCGACAGGTTTTCCGGGGTTGTATCTGTTATATTAAATAGCGGAACTGAAGAAATATTTATTCTGGAAGCAGCTGATAAGAAATTAACTGCAACATCTTACTGGTGGTGTTTGGAATTTGTAGCTGAAACACCTCAATTGGTTACTGCATAAAAATATATGGACGGTGCACAATACAGATACAATCAAGCGCGTGAATGGCAGGCGGCGCTAAAAGATCAAGTCGAACAATATACAGTAAAAGTATAAAAATATCGACGACGATTAGTTATCGTTGATGTGATTGTTTATTCAGTATCCGCTGTTGTTGCTCGAACTGGTGTAATATTATCAGCGGTGACAATGATGGCACCAGTAGCCGTAACTATTTGTATTTCAGCAGCAACAACTATTGCAGGTGTGCTTAATATCATCGCAAAAAAAAATATGTACCTGCACGAATGAAAAATTATCCGATTACATAATAAAATTAGACACAGCGACGGTAGCTTACTCGAAATTATCCTCGTTGTTATCAGCGAGTCTCAGTGATGGAATTATATCTGATTTTGAGTTTTCAATGATGACTAAAATATATGACGAAGGTATCGGTATTAAAGATACGAGTATTAATAATGACAGAATTACTCCAGCAGATCGTAACTAACACAACTCCGCCAAAGATAACGATGATCTCGGTAAGTTCATCTGATCCTGAATTTAGTATTAATTTTCCTACTGCAATTCCAGTAAAAGAAATAGCGTTAGCTCAATTACGGGTATATTACAGCTGGCCAAATATCAGATCAAAATCATTTCATGGTACACCAGCAAATAATTCGCTTGTATTTGTTAACAAGAACAAACCAGATGGTACTCCTGACTGGATAGATGTTGGAATACCCACTGGTAGTTATGAGATTGAAGATATCAATGAGGAATTTCAGCGTAGAATAACATCAATAACCGGAAAAGAAGCAAAAATATCAATTAACGTTCATGAACCGACGCTATCTTCGACGGTTGAGATACATTATCCCGATTACGTCGTTGATATTTATCAATCCACGATAAGATCCGTACTAGGTTGGCCAGATGTTCCCCCGGTGTATGAAGCACCACCAGAACCAAAGAAATCTGATTTTACATCATCGAAAAGTTTTCATCATAATATTAAAATGAATTATACAAGTTTCTGGTGGAACATAGAAAAACGGGTATGGGATAAACGGGATCAATTTCGTGTCAATAATATTGGTGAGTACTGTTGGCTCTTACACAACGTTGATGGTGGTAATTCATTTTACGATATAAATATCAGTAATATCATCAGTTTCATAAATTCAGATCACGAAGAACAACTGGTTGATTTACGTATCCTTTTTCATGAATATTTGTCCGATTTGACATCTACGCGTGAAGAAAGTATTAAACTAGTAGTAATTTTAAATAATATAGCTGATACTATTGAATATTTTCATAATAGAATCATAAACCTGGTTTTTGAATCATCAGGCGATCATAGATTTTTCGCAACCAAGTACAAAATATCCGAAGCTGACATTGTAACGTTTAAGTTTCCTGATTATAATCCGGATAAATTAAGAAAATCTGTCAATGATGTCATTGATGAGTTTTATCCTAAAATACTCGATGCGTGGAAAAAAACTAGCACCATTAGCAACTGTACTTAGTCATGATAACGATCCACATGGCGGCGGCAGACACGTTTCTCCGGGAATCGTTAATATAACCAGCACGATCGTGGTCAATCTGGTTTGTGACGTAGTCGATGGAAGCTATCAAATAGATCTCGGAAAATCAAATGAGGCTCAACAAGGATATATTTTATACACATTTGCACCACAAGTTTCCCCTGGAAGGTTAATCGTGCAAGAACCAACTAAACCTGTGTATCTGCGGTGTCACAATAATATGTTAACACGAATAAATTTTAAGCTCACAGACCACCTTAATCGCTTAATTGACATACGTGGAGAAGAACTTGTGATAAATCTGTATGTGAAATCTTAATTAATCAAGTAAATATTATATAATGTACCAGCACGTGAGGGTTTTTATACATGACAAAGAAGTACTTGAAAACGCCATCAGAACAGCGTTTTCACAAAATACAGAACAATTTAACGTTAATTTAGTTACTGATGAATACGGAAGTGAGGATTTCTTATTAACATAAGAACAGTTAGATGAGCTCCGTCAAAAACATTATCGAGATCATTTGTAGCAGAGATCAGATTCTTAATTATGCACACTCCTGTATTAAAGTCGATCAACTTAAAAAAATAATATTCCAGAATGAATAAAATAAGGGGTGGATCAGAAATATTTTATTTTATCAGAAATATTTTATTTTTGTTTTATTTTATTTTATTTTATCAGATATTTTATTTTATTTTGTCAGAAATATTTTATTTTATCAGAAATATTTTATTTTTTCTGAATTTCAGTGAAAAATCGACAAATTTCGTGTTTTTGAGGGGTATTTTACCCATCTTGGGTGATTTTGTCCATTAGATCGTCGGGTAAAGTTGCCTGATTCTCTAACTGATTTTAATTGAATAAAATATCAAAACCAGTAAAAACCAGAAAATCAGTAAAAAAATGACATTTTTTGAGACAATTTTACTGCTATTTGAGCTAATTTTACTGATTTTTTGTAATGTTTACTGGTTTTAATATTTTATTCAATTAAAATCAATTAGAGAATCAAGCAACTTTACCCGACGATCTAATAGATAATTCAGAAAATAAAATAAATAATAAATCTGAGTACCAACTAACCTATCAAAATTGCAAATTTGATCATTTCACATAATTCTGAGTACCAACTAACCCATCAAATTCAGAAAAATGATAATAATTCAGAAAAAATAAATAATAATTCAGAAAAAAAAAATAATTCAGATAATATCAACTAACCTATCAGAATTATAAATTTGATCATTTTATATAAATCTGAGTACCAACTAACCCATCAGAATTATAAATTTGATGATTTTATATAATTCTGAGAACCAACTAACCCATCAATTTCAGAATAAATAAATAATATTTCAGAATAAATATAATATTTCAGAATAAATAAAATATTTCAGAATAAATATAATATTTCAGAATAAATAAATAATAATTCAGAATAAATAAATATATTCTCAGAATAAATAAATAATAATTCAGACAGGGTTGCTTTGGTCGTTACCTGCTGACATCATTTTTCTTAAGTATCTTATGCGGATACTGATTGTTTTTTCGTTTGATACTCGCTGAATAATCCCGATCTGACCTTTTCTACTGCGACAGAAAGAGGAACAAATTCATTTACTTGATCATCGCTCACCATAGCTAGTGATTGAAACATAGCTGCCTGAATCCGCTTTATGAACTTATATTGAGATGATAGAACGTACTTATTTTCATTCTTAAGCTCTTCTAACGTTTCAAAAGCAGATATTTTTTCAGGATTTAGTTCATCAGATATATTAATTCCGTTTTCTTCTAGTTTTTATAGCAGAAATAATGTCTTTGATATTTTCATGGTTCATTATATAATATATAAATCTTTAAAATAAAAAATAGAACCCCTATCGAGTTCGTCGGGACGGCACAACACGTATTTACAACCTCATTAGACTCGCAGATTGCCACCGCATTCTATTAAGTTTAGAGGATACACAGAACATTAAACCCCAGAACTCGTAGATTGCTACCGCATTCTATCAAGTTTAACGGGTATACGAAACACTACCGCCTGTGAGAGCCCCTAACCCGTCAAACAACGGTCTAGAGCCCAAGAGGGTAAAGATAATCCTCATTAAACTCGTAGATTGCCACCGCATTCTACTAAGTTTAGAGGACACACAGAACATATATTTACAACCCAGAACTCGTAGCTTGCCACCGCATTCTACCAAAGTTCAACGGGCACAAGAAATCCCATAACTCCTAGTCTGCCACCGCAGCCTAGCAAGTTCAGGGATACATATAAAGACAGTATAACCTCATAACTCCTAGTCTGCCACCGCACACTAGCAAGTTAGAGGCAAAACACAACATTAAACCTCATAACTCCTAGTCTGCCACCGCAGCCTAGCAAGTTTAGAGGCGGTCCCATAACTACTAGTCTGCCACCGCACACGGGCAAGTTAGAGGCAAAACACAGCGTATGAGGCCAGTATATATAGTGGAGAAACCTGGAAAAACCCATGATTGGGGAATTTTTCTTGGGTTTTCCCCTGCAACGGATCTACTATTGCACAATGAACACGGTCAAGGGGAAGTAACTCAGTTACATGAATATGCTCAACGGAGTTATCCCCCCTTTATGGTAAGTAGTAATTTCTGACCAAACAAATATTCAATGTGGTGATGATAATTATTGATACTGAAAGGTGATTCTCTGTTTATATTTTTTTGAGAAAGCGGTTTTATATATATTTTCTGTTACTTTTTGTACTGAATGAGTGAATATCAAAATATTTCGCAGCAGCACACATCGAACGAAATATAGTTACTTCGCCAGTTTCTGTGTTTGTAGCCTTGATCACCCTCTTTCCGATTATTTTACATCTTCCAGTATTACCACGCTCGCTCTGTGAGATAGCTTGTAAATTGGATAAACTATTATTTTGAGTGTTCCCGTCAATGTGATCGATCACAAGACCGTCTTTGATCATCTCATTATGACACTCGTAAATGAAACGATGACACCGATAATGTTTCTTTTCCCCCTCGCATGTGAACATTAGATAATCAACATTACTAACATTACCAACCGGTCTCTTCAACCTGCAGTGTCTGATAACACCATTAATATCTGATTCGTAATTCTTAATGACAGGATGTGGGACAAATATATTTTGCTCCATTATAATAATATTATTTGTTTAAATCATTGTTTGTCTGAAATCTTGATATATAATCCTCCACGGATTTTATAGCGTTTTCACCATTATTATTTTTTTTGTCATAATATCTTTTAAGCTCTCTGAACCGTTTTCCCCCGCACTTTCCACATAATTCTGTTTTTCCTCGCACTCCAATACCACACCGCAGACATGGTATTGGTCCTAGACTCCCCCGCCGTATGCCCTTAAGTGCATCCAACAAAATTCACCTCTACAGGATTTATTGCATCGATTTACTGAACCGATCATCAACCATCTGCATTGAGACATTGTATATATAATATTTTTTATTTAAATATTTGTTTTAATTATATGAACGAGTTTGAGAAATTATCCCAAACTAGGCCTGTTAAATACAAATTCAACCTCGACAGATTATCTCCAGACTTACCAGTGCGAGATCTAGTTGATCCGAAAAATAAAAGTCTGATCTCGAAAATTCACGACGCCAAGAAAGAATTTTACACAGATGGTGCATCTCATACATGGTCAACGTTCAAGATTATTCGCAATACTGTCAAGGACGCCACAATGAATGACAAACGAGCGGCAACTATCATTAACTACATCGCTGAATACGAGGGCAATCAAAAATATTTCTTCAGAGTAAAATTTATTATACTAACAGAAACAGGTAGTTGGATTATCCGTGACAAATATGATCCTGTCCTTGGTAATAATAAAACTGTTATATTAAGTAAAAATTCCAGACCGGGTGTATTGACGGGTATTGATAAACTGTATTATGAGCGAGCGTATCCTGCAACAGCGGTTATTTATGGAATCTATGAGATAAATAAAAAACCCAACGTTGATAAACTGGCACCCATGAAATTTTCAAGGTTAAATTGTGTAGCCGAACGAGTAATAGAACACTTTACAAACGCGATGCGTGGAAATGGATTAACTGATTTAAGACGTAAAAAAATAAGCTCGTGGGCTGATTCAGTTAAGGATACCGGTGCTACAATAAAAGATGTTGCTGAATTAGGAAAAATATTAAAATTTCCAATAACCGTAGCGACAATAACAGGAGAAGTACTGTACGAATCGAAATATAAATCGAAAGGAGCTTCAATAAATATTATTGATCATAACGCGCATGCATGGACAAGCGCAGTAACAATATTTCCGCGTGATCGAACTGTTAGATTTTACCCCCCCCCAGATATGAGTATGTTTGATTTTATTAACGAAATAAGTAAAAACGATCCTGTATCAGTATGGTTATTTAAAAGTGATGAGGAAGGTGAATTTGTTCAGTTTGTTAGATCAAATGGTGAAATATATCGAACAGAATCTCTCCATGATGAGATGAAAAATCTCGCGGAAAAGTTTTTAGAGTGCAAACACGCGGAAAATACTGACAAATTACTAACTAATTGTTTTACCGTTCCATCTGTTGCGGCTCATTTCGCTAGAGAAAGAAATTCATGGAAACCAACACGATTTGATTTACTTGAAGATGTACGCGCAAGTTGCGTCGAATACGGACACGGCGGATTGTGGAATACCAAGTATAATTACAATGATGTTATTTCGGTTGATATGGTTGCATGTTATCCAGGAAGTTTTCTAGGATACGGACATTGTTTTGGTCACCCCACAAACGAGATGACGCGAGTGGCAATTAATGGACCATAATCTGATTTTGATCTGACTGGATTTGCTTGTGTTGAATCATTCAAGTTTAACGAAAATCTTCACAAGATTTGTTATGTTTGGTTTGGCAGACATTTTTGTGAAAACGTTGGGCGCCTATAGTTTTATTACGATATATGCTAGATTGTGCGATACTGACATCGTTGGTGGTCAGTGAGGCGATTATATCATATCATGCACAGACTGAAGTTTGGTTGCCCATGCCAGATTCTATCAGCGCTGATGAAGTTATTAGCGAGTTTAAGGAAAAATGTCCTCATGTTTCCGAAGATGATATTATCAAAGAAGCTCCTAAAATTCTCGAGATTAAACTTAAAACCGCAAAAGATCTCGGTAGAAGAATTATAGGTAAATTTACTCAAGGCGGTGCATATGATCATAAAAGACATCACGCACGATTAATTCTAGATGATGCCGAGCACGATTTTATAATCGCTGATACAACAGTGAAAGATACATTTGTAAATCGAGAAAGTGTTTATTTATCCGACGGAACAAAATTGGATACGATCGTTAGTTACATAAATGACGTCTCCCACAATATACTCATCTAAGATCTTCCATGTTGGCTTTTATTTCCATAAATTTATTATCGATGATTAATAGATTTCCTGAGACCGCAGTCAGAGTCGCAACAGATTCGTTTTATATTTCGAGTAAATATTTAGAATCCGTTATGAAGTTCGCAAGTAATGATGAACGATGGAGTTCGTGGAGAATAAAAAGGAAATATTACACAATTATACAGAATCAGCAGATGTTCCAATGATATTTTTATCGTGAGGGTAATAAAATATCAGAAATGTCGAAAGCGCCATCGTTGAGTGATCCAATAACTAGATATAAGACAGTATATCTCAATGGACCTGGTGGATGCGGCAAAACGACTCGAGCAATTAATGTTTTTAGAAATTCAGATATGATCGTGCTGACACCCACACATAGACTTGCACGCGAGATGAAACAAGGGCAAGTACAATCGTGCACGTATCATAGTTTCTTTCGATGGCGCGGGGATACATGGACTCCTGAACGAATGGGAGAAAAATATATACCTAAAATAATTATTTGGGATGAGATATGCACGGTGTCATTAGATACATTAAAAACGTTTCTTGATTGGTTGCTGACGAAAAATACCGTATAATAATGTGTGGCGATCATGGTCAACCGCCGCCTTTTGTTGGACCATCTCCACATGATTGGTTAAAAAATTTCTTTGATTATTACGAAGAAATAGATGATCATAGAGCTCTCGATGCAAATTTGAAGGAGTTTAAAAAATTAATCAGATTACAATCAAACAAAATTCAGTGTGAAATAATACGTGGAGTGATCTCAGAGACCTCAATGAACGATTTTTTAAATTTATGGACACCCAACGATTTGATAGTAGCAAGCATAAAAATAATCAGACGCTTTACAACAGCAGTTATTTCAACTACATAAAGGAAAATATTCAGAATTACCCGTACCGTTGTGTTATAGACCATCAGATACACGAAAACAGAATATTAATGTTGATATTCCAGGATAGACTGGAAAACAGAATCTCGTATTAAATGATATTGTCGCCGTTGATATCAGTGTAGTTGAAGATGCATTACGCGCTGACAAATCTCCATGGGTGTTGGGATACGCTATGACGATCCACTCGTCTCAGGGATTAACTATTTCTGATACACGAGTCTGGATTGTAGACGATCGTATCGAGTGGTCAAATTTAGTTTATTTAGCTGTATCGAGGGTCAGAAAAATATCTCAATTACGTAGAATCATAATTCCTGAAATCGTTGATAAATTTAACATCATTGATGATGATATAATAAGAAAAAAATTAATCGGATACAATCAATCCGATAAAAAAAGCAAACGCGACTTTGATCTTGATGCTGAATTTATTATTGAGTTAAAACAGCAGCAGAATAATCATTGCGCAAGTTGCAATTGTATAATGCTGTGGCGGTATTCGAATAATGATTCAAGACAATTTACCGTAGATAGAAAAGATAACAGTCGCGGTCATGCACGAGAAAATACCATGTTGACCTGTCTTGAATGTAATCGACGTCGAGGTGCTGGCACCCTTGGCGCTAGTTAAGTGATCGCGGTGGTAGTTGTGCATTCTCGGGGATTATTTGTAGTTGTTCACGTGTAAATCCACGTTGAGGAGCAGCCGAATCTAATCTGTTGATTGCAGGTCTACCTGAGGATCTTGTCACGGTGGATATTTTGTGTGTGGTAACACTCCAAATAGGATCAGTCGCTCTTTTTTTACCACCTTCATGTTCACCAGGCTCATATAAATATCTGACTGTAACATCACCCAATATTTTTTGTTTTTCAACATCTTTTCGTTGTGTAGGTATATTTTCTTTGTAATTGCATTAATGGGTTTCATGTTGGTTGTTCGTGTGATCTCGCTATTTAATGCAGCTATCACGCTTGATAATCTTGCAACCCATTCGCGAGATCTTCTATCTTGAATAAATTCCTTCGCGTATTGATTAAATCGCTCAACAATTGCCTGATCACGGTGAATTGCAGTATGACCTCGTCGTATTTTGGTATTATGTTGTTTCATCAACGATGATACTGGACCAAGAAATTCCTTACCAGGATCAACCTGTAATAATTGTGGCCATCGTAATGGTCCTCGTTGATAAATTCGTTCAAACGCATCGGCTACGTCAGATGATGTTTTCGTTGATAGAGGTTCTGCTTCTTTATATATACTTGCAACATCAACTACAGTTAGCGCGTATTTGTATGTTTTTCTGCGTACAGTATCATGCGGTAAAAACAGAATATCTGCTTGATGAACTTCATTAGGAACACTAACATCGAAATAAGCGTACTGAATTCGTTTCGGTGGTGGTAGGTAAATTTGCCATATTGCTTGTTTAGATAACCACGCTTTAACAGTAGAATGTTTAACCGCTGCTGCATCAGCAAGTTTACCAATTGCTGCTTTACCCTTCCAGTATCCTCTTGGTGAATAATAAATCGATTCCATTATTAACTACCAGAACTTAATACGAGTTTACTTTTCATCGCAGATCTTACTAACCAATTAGCTAATTTTTCTTTGAGATTTTTATTTTTTATAGAATCTAGCGCGTGAATTAATTTCACATCTGCAATATGTCTATCTTGTAGATTTTTACTTTTATAAGCTACATCATGAGCGTGACAAGCTCGATCAATAGCGTTTATTGGTTCCTCGCCTGGTTTTTATTGATCTTGATTATCGAGCCTGATATCAAGTCTGGTACCAGGACCGCAATAATTATATCCTGGTAGATGTTTTTCTCCGCTGTATTTAGCCCATGGAGTACCTGGAAACTTTGACATCAAATTAGCAATATCACCACCGCGCCTATTAGGTAAAAACGAAAATTTCTTCCTACCGCATACAGAACATTTTCCACCATACGCTATTTTTTATTTTTTGTTATAACCGTAGCTAAATCTGTAGTTGGAGTTTTAGCTCTACAGCGTAAGCAATATAAATTCATGTTATAATATATATGGATATAATTGATTTCTCAGCGACAAGAAAACGAGAACCTGTTAAGCATCATCCTGCGCTACCGAATTCCATCAGAATGATTATCATAGGACCATCTGGATCGGGTAAGACGCAGTTATTACTTAATCTGATAATGACATGGTTGAAATGGGATAAATTATATTTAGTAGCACCATCCGCTGATGATCAACGATGTTATGATATACTTAAAGATTTCAATGAAAACGCAAGATTACTGGATGAAGGTAATGATGTGATAGAGTTTATAACCCATATTGATGAAGCATCGTCCGTAGATGTTTTAGACGGATTTATTAATAATTTAGTTGTATACGACGATGTGATGCTAGATAAACAATCAAATCCAGCCAGAATATTTTCTCGAGGTAGACATAAAAATACAGATGTGATCTATGTTACTCAACGATATACACAAATTCCGAAAGTGATTAGAGACAACTGCAATATTTTAGTTGTGTTTAATGGTGTAGACACACACACACACTTAGAAATATTCATCAAACTTGGTGTGGTGGTGACATGGATATAATTAAATTCAGAAATTTCTTCTCACGAGCGCAAGCTACTCCGCATGGATTTATAACAATAAATTTACATGATCCAAGAACAAGATATCGCGTGGGTCTTGATAAAATCTTTTAATTAATAGAAGCAGAGAGGGCGCCTACCAATGTTGGTCGTCCAGTAATTAAACAAAAAAATAAATAAACACGTAGAGTACTTTATTTTTCAGCTACCTTTTCAAACTAAGGTTTTATTGATGGGGTTGGTTTCAACAAAAAATAAAATCATCTCAAGGAAACGTTTATTTTTAAAAATCTGGACCTTTCTACAGATGATTTTATTTTGTTTGTTTTATTTGTTTGTCGGAATTCTATGGTCTGTTCGCCCTCTCTGCTGCTTATACTTTGACTACTATGTCACATTCAAGTAGTCAAAAAGTTCTAGAAGCTCCATGTAAACTTCATGTACACAAATATCTCTAGCAAACGTTCATATAAACAAATACTTGTTGCAAACCCATATAATCAACTACTGGTTGCAAACATTTATGTAGTCAGTCACTATTGTCATAATTCACATGTAGTCAAACCACTACTTGTTATTGTTCTTTTACTTGTAGTCAATACATTACTTGTTACTGTCCTTTTACTTGTAGTCAATACACTACTTGTTATTGTGCTTTACTTGTAGTCAAAACACTACTTGTTATTGTGCTTTACTTGTAGTCGAAACACTACTTGTTATTGTGCTTTACTTGTAGTCAAAACACTACTTGTTACTGTCCTTTCACTTGTAGTCAAAACACTACTTGTTATTGTGCTTTACTTGTAGTCAAAACACTACTTGTTTGGAAAATACACGTTGACACGGCCTTCTCTCTGGCACGGTCACTTTCCCCTCCGCACTTGTACCCGTACGTTGGCACTGAATTGGTGGGTTATACTAGTAATGGTACACCAGACGTCATGGTATTCACAAGCCCACCCGGCTGCTCATAACCGGCGAGCTGAATATGGAAAATAAACACACCTTTCCAATAGTCTAATTTAATTGGAATGGGTTTTGTTGCAACTACTTTAAGAATATACGATAGGCACGAAGTATGACATAGGAATGCTATGCAATAAAAACAAATATACGTAATGCTATGACATTAATACATACATAATATATTTTCGAAATTAGTCGTGATAGCGACTGGATGAAATTAACTCGTTACTACATTGCCTAGGTTATATCTTAATAAACTGAATTGCAAATACGATAAACGATGTGACCACATAATACAACAATGAACGTGCTTTTACGAAACTGAATAATTATTGTAAATAATAAAAAGAGTTGACTAAAAAAACATTCGACTCACCCAACTGTTTGGCTTTAACGAAATAACAATGGCACCTGCCCGACAGCTGAATATGTTTAAAAGCTTCCCTCTATATTGGCTGTCCCCTTCAATATCTCTACCCGATATATATATATAATAGTGCGCAATAATACATTATTTCGCACGTGCCGCGCGAGCAATAAAAGCGTCACGCGATACGACGAAAAATTACATTTACAGAAATATTACGGCGCGTGAAACAAAACAACCTGATTAAATGAAAAGTATGGAAGACTAAATGAGCCATATCGGGCATTTCGTAACACACCTCCCCCCTTCAGAAAAGTATATCTACTTTCTAAGACGACGAAATCACACGATATGGTCAACAGAATGGTTCAATTTCTCCTGAGATAATCTGCACCTACATTTTCCGTGCCTTTGATGGTTTCAATCCGGAACCTGTAAGGTTGTAAAGACAAGGCCCATCGCATCAACCGTGAATTATAATTTTGGCCTTATTGAGGTAAAGTAGAGGCTGATGGTCGTTTCCAAATTGAATTCTCGGCCATGGAGGTAGGTTTGGAATTTATCTATTCCCCAGACTACTGCCAAGCACTCTTTTTTTATTACCGAGAAATTCCTTTCTCTCGGAAGCAATTTCCTGCTGCCGTAGGCGACTGGGAGTTTGATTCCATCCTGTTCCTGTAATAATACCGCCCCTAGTCCTGACTCTGAAGCATCGGTTCTCAGAATGAACACTTTGTTCAGTTCTGGCAACTTTAGTATGGGGGTTTCTGTGAGCAACTTCTTTAAAGTATTAAAAGCTCTGTCCCGATTCTCCCCCCACTGAACTTTATTTGGCTGTCCCTTTCTGGTCAGGTCTGTTAAAGGACTGGCAATGGCCGCAAAATTAGGGATGAATTTACGATAATATCCTGCCAGGCCAATAAATGACCTAACTTGCTTCTTTGACACAGGTGGCACTGAATCCCTGATTGCTGCAAGTTTCTTGGGGTCGGGTTTCAACTCGTTTACCCTCCCAACTACGTGTCCCAGACATTCTAAACTTCCATACCCCACGTTGCATTTGGTAGGTTTTACAGTTAACTTATCTTTACGTAATCGATCTAGAAACCTAGCAACATCGCACAGATGTTCTTCCCATGTATCGCTGTATATAAAGATATCGTCAATATAGGTTTCCACATGCTTCAGCCCTTGCATCACTTTCCGCATTAGCCTTACACAGCTAACCCAGCGTTTACCAACCGGAATGGTAAAACTCGAAACTGGTATAATCCACTCCCGGTGGCGAACGCAGTCATTTCTTTTGTTTCCACCAACAGCGGTATCTGCCAATATTCCATTGTCATATCCAGCTTCGTAATATATTTGTGTCCTGCCATACGTACGAAGATGCTCTCTACGTCCGGTATGGGTTCGGCATCAAATACCGTTCGCGTATTCAATTGGCGAAAATCAATGCAGAACCTGTTCGTGCCATCATTCTTTTTAACAAGGACGACAGGCGATGCATAAGGTGAGCCTGACTTCTCTATGACTCCTAATTTAAGCATTTCTTCAACTTCCTTTTCGATGATATCTCTGGATGTATGAGGCATAGGGTAACCCTTGACCCGAAATGGTTCATGTGACGTAAGTTTAACTCTATGCTCTAGAACATCTGTCTGACCGGGTTTGTCCGAAAATACGTCTGGGTATTTGTCAACAAGATCCTGAGCCTCCTTTCTTTGATATTCCGTCAAATCAGGACTCACATTGACTCCAGTCTTACCCATCTCGTAAATCAGTAATCCATTCAAATTAAGTCCTGGAACGGACTCTCGTTCCTCATCATCCTCGATGATGGCTACACCGACTACGTTTAAAATTTCCTGTTCTGTATTTGCATTCGCTCGATCGTAATAGCGTTTTAATAAGTTAGCATGGAACATGCGGGACTTCCCACCTACATCAATAGTATAATCCATACCTCCCTTTTCATCTACGACGGTATATGGACCTTTCCACTGTAACATTAACTTAACGGAAGTAAAACCAAAACTCTGTCCCAATTTTGGAATTTTCTATCGCGCGCTTTTGAATTATAATAGCGAGCCGCGCGACTGCTAGCTTGCCTTAACGTTTCAGGGGCTATTGCACAAGTTTCTCTCAACTTGTCCTTCAAATCACACATATACTGGTGTGTGGTTAGAATCTCGTCATCTGTCTCGTCATCCGACCATAATTGTCTTAGAATTTTCATCGGCCCTCGCACCGTTCTGCCATATAAGAGTTCAAAAGGCGAAAACCCTAGATTCTCTTGAGGAACCTCTCGGTATGCAAACAATACTGCATGGATATATCTGTCCCAATCGTTCGGACGTTCTGCACACATCCGTCGCAACATTTGTTTGAGTGTTCCATTGAACGTCTCAACTAGCCCGTTGCACATTGGGTGGTACGGAGTGGTCCATAATTGCTTGATCGATAGAAGTCTGCTAACTTCTGCCATGAGTTCTGATGTGAACTGTGACCCACAGTCTGTTAGAATCTCTTCCGGTATCCCCAGCCTACTAAACATTTCCACTAAGGCTTCGGCCACTCGCTCAGTTTCGATGGATCGTAGAGCGACGGCTTCCGGGTCAGCAGCAGAGAGGGCGAACAGACCATAGAATTCCGACAAACAAATAAAACAAACAAAATAAAATCATCTGTAGAAAGGTCCAGATTTTCACAAATAAACGTTTCCTGGGAGGTTTTTATTTTTTGTTGAAACCAACCCCATCAATAAAACCTTAGTTCGAAAAGGTAGCTGAAAAATAAAGTACTCTACGTGTTTATTTATTTTTTTGTTTAATTACTGGACGACCAACGTTGGTAGGCGCCCTCTCTGCTGCTATTAATTAAAAAATTGTTATGTTAAAAATAATGGTACATCCAGAATCTCATGCTGCAAAATAGCACGAGAGAGACTAGAAGCAATTAAAAAATTTCTTCCCGTGCGAGATTCATTTAGAAAAAATCTACAAGCGCAGCAAGAAGCACGAGTTCAATACGAAGAGGACACTTAAAAACTGTTTAAGCCCGTCACTGCAGCTACTGAGAAAGTTACAACAGTCATCAAAGAAGATCTTCTTCCGGTATCAAAACAAACAGCAGAACAAACCGAAAAAATAGCAAGAAGGACTAAACAAACAAAGAAGATTTTACGAGATCTTCCAACTAATATAGCTGCGGCTCAACCTCCACCTGTTGGTGACGAAATACTTGAAGAAATTGGAAAACTTCGTACTGAAGTCGCCGACGTGCAAAAAGAACATGCAACTGAACCTGAACTAGTAGAAAAAACGTAGAATTGATTGCAAAATTCAAAGAAGGAGTTGTTGAAGAAATTAGAAATACTAAAAAAGAACAATTACCCGAGGTAATATTAAATAGTATATTTAATAAATCTAGTATTTTTAAACCTCGTCATGAAAAAGTAAATGATGATAATCTTATTAAATATATATATCGCGTATATTACAACAAAAAACAAGCTAGAGGTCAAAAATATGAAATTATTGATGAAGAAGTAAAAAGACTTTATATAGAGAGACTGAAACAACAAGAACAACTCTCCCAGTATCAGCTTCCTCCACCTTCACAACGTAAAACAAATACTGCGCCGGCAATGACATATTCACCGGTAGAATCACCACGTGGATTTCGAAAAAGTGACTCCCCGGTCACCACTGAAGTACCTTCTCCGGTAATGCAACCACCAGTATTTAAAACACCTCAAGATGAATCTAAAACAGGATCTGGTTTATGTCCTGATAATATTATTAATGATGTGTCACGGTTAGAGGTTCTCATGGGAGGAAAACGTGCCGGAAATAATTCCCCAGAAATAATTAATGGAGCATCTGATATTTGTCGGCGATTATTTCAAGGTGGTATCATGGATATCGGCGTTTACCGAGAACTTATCGATGAACTTGTTGATGACTAGTTGTTAGATAAATAACAAATAAAATAAGATGATCATAGATGATAATCATCGCAAACCTGTACAGGTCAGAGCGGTAAACTCACGATTACCAATCTACAGAGCTACTTACGGAGATGGACTTGGTGATGTTATTCAGGGATTATTTACAAGGATAGCTCCAAAAGTAGCACCTGTTGCAAAACAATTATCGATGAAAGCTATCGATATTGTTCGTGGTGCAATTGTCAATGTTGCTGGTAAGGCGTTCTCGGCGATCAAAGAAAGACTAGTACGATTATTGCGACGAAAACAACAACCACCAGTGAAACTGGCAAGTACTGAGGTGATGCCCGCAGACGTAAGTAAAATAATAAATCAGGCTGCAAATCAAAAACTAGCGGCGATATCTGAAGAAGCAGAAAAAATATAACAGCAAATTTAATAGCAGGAAGCGGTCTTCGTCGACGATGATTTAGATCATCATTTGAACAATGGTAACTATAATAAAAATGTTCAAGCGCGAATCAGACCCAGCATTTGATATGGAGGCACCTGTCCTTAAGTATGAATCTATACGTGATTATCAGTTTTATTCTTATGACGCAATACAACCAAATCAGCGGGGGAGAATCGAATTACGGGTTCATGATACAAGTAGATATTTCTTGCCCGCTGAGGCGTTTATTAAAGTAGAAGGTAGACTTGTAACGAATGTTGTAGCTAATACGCCATATGCTGCTAATTTGCGTGTTGGTTTTGTCAACAACGGGATTATGGCGTTGTTTGATAGCGCCACATACATGATTGATGGAAAAATATTGAATCAATTCAGAAGGATGTCGATATTGCTACAACAATAATTGGTCTAGCGAGATATTTTGACGACTTTACAAGATCTGCTGGTCCAACAATGATGTTTGCTAAGGATATTACTAACCACGCTGATCATGTTCAGTATACTAAATTACTGACACCACAAAATACTGCAGTTAATCCACAACCAGGTGATTTTGAACACGCAGACAGACCAGGTGCTGATTTTGATATTATAAAAAGTGTTAATACGACTTACAACTTAGGGTTTGCAACACGCCGAGCAGCGCTGTCGGGAGATAGTAGAAACTTTTCATGTGCAATTCCACTGTCTCACATCTTTGGATTTTGCAGAAATGTTAGAAAGGTCATCTTTGGAGCTGAACACAATTGTGCTCGTAAGAAACGGTGATGATAATGATGTAATCTGGCGAGGTGCTGGTGTTGCTGATGGTAAAGTAAATATATCAAAACTTTCATTGTGGATGCCAGTAATGACACCATCAATTACTGAGGAACAAAAATTACTTTCTTTTATGGATCAAGGCGGTAAATCATTGTTATCATGGTTAACAGTAACCACAGATGCTATTCAAAGTTCTGTTGTTGGTTTATTTACATGGCATATAGCATCACAGCAAGGTGTTTCTGCACCACGACATTTTTATTACGCTGCAAGGTAATGCTCGGACGAATAATCAAGAACGTTCACATATGATATTTGACAGCCTTGGAGTTAATGAAGTTTCCTTACGGATAAATGGACATCAAGAACCAGCTGTAGATATATTGTTAAATTTTGATCAAAATCACATAGCGCGTGCATATTATCGTTTAATGTCATTCATGGGACGTGATCAAAATATAGATACTGGTTTGCAAATATCACAACTACATTTTACAGGATATATCCTATTTATCATTTTTCATTGGAACATTTTGATTTATCCAAACAATCTGTCGTTGATATACACTTTCGAGCTCGTGTTAATGCCCTGCCACAAATCGCGGCTGGTCCACCGGTTGTTCATGGTCCTTACAGAGCAATCGCGGTCATACTTAGCGATAAAGCCATGTTACTTGAAGGCGGTAGTGGTCGAATGAGAGTCGTTGATGCACCAGTGGAAAATATTTAATCATGTTATTTAGAAAAATATATTTTATATAAAAATGTCGTATGGTCATGTTAATGTTACTCTGACTCCTGGTCAGGTAAAAAAGCTTCAATCAAAAAACGCCAACAAATGCGGAACTAAAATATCACTAAAACGAGTTCAGATTAGTGGTGGTCCAAACAAATTATCGTTGACAAATAATCAGATTAAACATTTCAATAAAGCCCTAGAATCAAAAACTGGAGTTCAATTTCATCTTTCCCCGAGCGCCATCAAAGACATGGTTAAAACCGGTGGTATATTTCCACTTCTTGCGGCTATTCCAGCGTTAATAGCTGCTGCTGCTCCAGCCGTAGCAAAAGCAGCCGCGTTAGGTGCTGTTGGAAAAGCTGCTGGAATGGCTCTAAAGAAAGCAACTGGAAATGGATACAAAAAAAAGGGACTCGGTCTAAGATTACCCGGATCTCTTTGGTGAAGAGGTCTGAGGCTTCCACGTTAGATACTCCAGCATCAAATTTTGATTTACTTGATGCTGCTAAAAAATTAAAAATAAAAGCCTTTAGAGGTGTTTTTATGCAAGATCAATTACCGAAACAACCAAACAAACTCGAAACAGGTATTATTAATCTAGACTCGAATTCAGGACCCGGTACTCATTGAGTATCATACGCGGTTGATCCACGTGGAATCGTTTATTTTGATTCGTACATGTTAGATCCAACCGTTGAATTTATCAACTATGTCGCACCACTTCACGCAAGAACCTCTGGTTCCAAAGTTTGGTATTCAACGCTACCCACACAAACAATGACAGATCCGCCAATATGTGGCCGTGAAGTAATTAATGTACTCGACGCTATATCAAAATCATCCAAACCGCCACATAAAGTCGTGCATGATTATACAAGCAACCGATTCGTTTCGCGTAAAGCGTTTTAAACAACAGGTATTATTATAATGGTTGATATTTACGGAAGAAGATCCTCACGCGTTAAGAGAACATCCGGCGACGTTGATCTGTCAAAGTACGCAACTAAAGACGAACTCGCTGATATCATGAACCTGGCTGGAGTTGACCCAGATGAGGTTGTTATTTTTCAAGATCGGTATGGTAAACTAAAAACGAGCAATATCAGATGGAATGATATAGTTCGACGAGTACTCGGTGCAGTTACAGATAATATTCCTGTGTTTACTGACGGTGGTAGAATCAAAGATTCAAGTATATCATTTAAAACTATCAGAGATCAAATTACAGCAAGTGTTGCTAATCGGGTGAAAAATACCGGCGACACAAAGACAGGTGAACTCAGCATGAACGGAAATAAAATAGTAGTTTTAAGAGATCCAACATCCGACGAAGAAGCAGCAACAAAAAAAATACGTCGACAACGTGGATGGAAAACTATCCACGCTGCGGGTTGAGTATGATGTTCACGTGGGCGCTTTTGCAAGATTTCGCAGAAGCCATCAAAGAACCGCAGAAGAATTCTTTGGCACTCCGCACGCCGTTGACATGAAACTTTCTGATATCAAAACCAACACTGACATGATCAAACAAACACAGCAATATATCAAAACTAACGTAGACACGATCGAACAAACACAGCAAAACATCGTAGCGGGGATTCCTGAGATCGTTAACAAAACCAATTTGATTAAAATTCCAGCTGGAATAACTCCCGGACATATCACAAACATCGTGTACACGGTATCATCGGGATTTGCAACGTGGTCGCAGCAAAATAAAACTATCAAATATACCGCAACAGTCACTGGCGTGTACAGGTTGTCTGTGTTCAGTGCTGCGCGATTTGAAGTATTTACAACGTTTCCATGGCGTCATTCCACCGACAGGTTTTCCGGGGTTGTATCTGTTATATTAAATAGCGGAACTGAAGAAATATTTATTCTGGAAGCAGCTGATAAGAAATTAACTGCAACATCTTACTGGTGGTGTTTGGAATTTGTAGCTGAAACACCTCAATTGGTTACTGCATAAAAATATATGGACGGTGCACAATACAGATACAATCAAGCGCGTGAATGGCAGGCGGCGCTAAAAGATCAAGTCGAACAATATACAGTAAAAGTATAAAAATATCGACGACGATTAGTTATCGTTGATGTGATTGTTTATTCAGTATCCGCTGTTGTTGCTCGAACTGGTGTAATATTATCAGCGGTGACAATGATGGCACCAGTAGCCGTAACTATTTGTATTTCAGCAGCAACAACTATTGCAGGTGTGCTTAATATCATCGCAAAAAAAAATATGTACCTGCACGAATGAAAAATTATCCGATTACATAATAAAATTAGACACAGCGACGGTAGCTTACTCGAAATTATCCTCGTTGTTATCAGCGAGTCTCAGTGATGGAATTATATCTGATTTTGAGTTTTCAATGATGACTAAAATATATGACGAAGGTATCGGTATTAAAGATACGAGTATTAATAATGACAGAATTACTCCAGCAGATCGTAACTAACACAACTCCGCCAAAGATAACGATGATCTCGGTAAGTTCATCTGATCCTGAATTTAGTATTAATTTTCCTACTGCAATTCCAGTAAAAGAAATAGCGTTAGCTCAATTACGGGTATATTACAGCTGGCCAAATATCAGATCAAAATCATTTCATGGTACACCAGCAAATAATTCGCTTGTATTTGTTAACAAGAACAAACCAGATGGTACTCCTGACTGGATAGATGTTGGAATACCCACTGGTAGTTATGAGATTGAAGATATCAATGAGGAATTTCAGCGTAGAATAACATCAATAACCGGAAAAGAAGCAAAAATATCAATTAACGTTCATGAACCGACGCTATCTTCGACGGTTGAGATACATTATCCCGATTACGTCGTTGATATTTATCAATCCACGATAAGATCCGTACTAGGTTGGCCAGATGTTCCCCCGGTGTATGAAGCACCACCAGAACCAAAGAAATCTGATTTTACATCATCGAAAAGTTTTCATCATAATATTAAAATGAATTATACAAGTTTCTGGTGGAACATAGAAAAACGGGTATGGGATAAACGGGATCAATTTCGTGTCAATAATATTGGTGAGTACTGTTGGCTCTTACACAACGTTGATGGTGGTAATTCATTTTACGATATAAATATCAGTAATATCATCAGTTTCATAAATTCAGATCACGAAGAACAACTGGTTGATTTACGTATCCTTTTTCATGAATATTTGTCCGATTTGACATCTACGCGTGAAGAAAGTATTAAACTAGTAGTAATTTTAAATAATATAGCTGATACTATTGAATATTTTCATAATAGAATCATAAACCTGGTTTTTGAATCATCAGGCGATCATAGATTTTTCGCAACCAAGTACAAAATATCCGAAGCTGACATTGTAACGTTTAAGTTTCCTGATTATAATCCGGATAAATTAAGAAAATCTGTCAATGATGTCATTGATGAGTTTTATCCTAAAATACTCGATGCGTGGAAAAAAACTAGCACCATTAGCAACTGTACTTAGTCATGATAACGATCCACATGGCGGCGGCAGACACGTTTCTCCGGGAATCGTTAATATAACCAGCACGATCGTGGTCAATCTGGTTTGTGACGTAGTCGATGGAAGCTATCAAATAGATCTCGGAAAATCAAATGAGGCTCAACAAGGATATATTTTATACACATTTGCACCACAAGTTTCCCCTGGAAGGTTAATCGTGCAAGAACCAACTAAACCTGTGTATCTGCGGTGTCACAATAATATGTTAACACGAATAAATTTTAAGCTCACAGACCACCTTAATCGCTTAATTGACATACGTGGAGAAGAACTTGTGATAAATCTGTATGTGAAATCTTAATTAATCAAGTAAATATTATATAATGTACCAGCACGTGAGGGTTTTTATACATGACAAAGAAGTACTTGAAAACGCCATCAGAACAGCGTTTTCACAAAATACAGAACAATTTAACGTTAATTTAGTTACTGATGAATACGGAAGTGAGGATTTCTTATTAACATAAGAACAGTTAGATGAGCTCCGTCAAAAACATTATCGAGATCATTTGTAGCAGAGATCAGATTCTTAATTATGCACACTCCTGTATTAAAGTCGATCAACTTAAAAAAATAATATTCCAGAATGAATAAAATAAGGGGTGGATCAGAAATATTTTATTTTATCAGAAATATTTTATTTTTGTTTTATTTTATTTTATTTTATCAGATATTTTATTTTATTTTGTCAGAAATATTTTATTTTATCAGAAATATTTTATTTTTTCTGAATTTCAGTGAAAAATCGACAAATTTCGTGTTTTTGAGGGGTATTTTACCCATCTTGGGTGATTTTGTCCATTAGATCGTCGGGTAAAGTTGCCTGATTCTCTAACTGATTTTAATTGAATAAAATATCAAAACCAGTAAAAACCAGAAAATCAGTAAAAAAATGACATTTTTTGAGACAATTTTACTGCTATTTGAGCTAATTTTACTGATTTTTTGTAATGTTTACTGGTTTTAATATTTTATTCAATTAAAATCAATTAGAGAATCAAGCAACTTTACCCGACGATCTAATAGATAATTCAGAAAATAAAATAAATAATAAATCTGAGTACCAACTAACCTATCAAAATTGCAAATTTGATCATTTCACATAATTCTGAGTACCAACTAACCCATCAAATTCAGAAAAATGATAATAATTCAGAAAAAATAAATAATAATTCAGAAAAAAAAAATAATTCAGATAATATCAACTAACCTATCAGAATTATAAATTTGATCATTTTATATAAATCTGAGTACCAACTAACCCATCAGAATTATAAATTTGATGATTTTATATAATTCTGAGAACCAACTAACCCATCAATTTCAGAATAAATAAATAATATTTCAGAATAAATATAATATTTCAGAATAAATAAAATATTTCAGAATAAATATAATATTTCAGAATAAATAAATAATAATTCAGAATAAATAAATATATTCTCAGAATAAATAAATAATAATTCAGACAGGGTTGCTTTGGTCGTTACCTGCTGACATCATTTTTCTTAAGTATCTTATGCGGATACTGATTGTTTTTTCGTTTGATACTCGCTGAATAATCCCGATCTGACCTTTTCTACTGCGACAGAAAGAGGAACAAATTCATTTACTTGATCATCGCTCACCATAGCTAGTGATTGAAACATAGCTGCCTGAATCCGCTTTATGAACTTATATTGAGATGATAGAACGTACTTATTTTCATTCTTAAGCTCTTCTAACGTTTCAAAAGCAGATATTTTTTCAGGATTTAGTTCATCAGATATATTAATTCCGTTTTCTTCTAGTTTTTATAGCAGAAATAATGTCTTTGATATTTTCATGGTTCATTATATAATATATAAATCTTTAAAATAAAAAATAGAACCCCTATCGAGTTCGTCGGGACGGCACAACACGTATTTACAACCTCATTAGACTCGCAGATTGCCACCGCATTCTATTAAGTTTAGAGGATACACAGAACATTAAACCCCAGAACTCGTAGATTGCTACCGCATTCTATCAAGTTTAACGGGTATACGAAACACTACCGCCTGTGAGAGCCCCTAACCCGTCAAACAACGGTCTAGAGCCCAAGAGGGTAAAGATAATCCTCATTAAACTCGTAGATTGCCACCGCATTCTACTAAGTTTAGAGGACACACAGAACATATATTTACAACCCAGAACTCGTAGCTTGCCACCGCATTCTACCAAAGTTCAACGGGCACAAGAAATCCCATAACTCCTAGTCTGCCACCGCAGCCTAGCAAGTTCAGGGATACATATAAAGACAGTATAACCTCATAACTCCTAGTCTGCCACCGCACACTAGCAAGTTAGAGGCAAAACACAACATTAAACCTCATAACTCCTAGTCTGCCACCGCAGCCTAGCAAGTTTAGAGGCGGTCCCATAACTACTAGTCTGCCACCGCACACGGGCAAGTTAGAGGCAAAACACAGCGTATGAGGCCAGTATATATAGTGGAGAAACCTGGAAAAACCCATGATTGGGGAATTTTTCTTGGGTTTTCCCCTGCAACGGATCTACTATTGCACAATGAACACGGTCAAGGGGAAGTAACTCAGTTACATGAATATGCTCAACGGAGTTATCCCCCCTTTATGGTAAGTAGTAATTTCTGACCAAACAAATATTCAATGTGGTGATGATAATTATTGATACTGAAAGGTGATTCTCTGTTTATATTTTTTTGAGAAAGCGGTTTTATATATATTTTCTGTTACTTTTTGTACTGAATGAGTGAATATCAAAATATTTCGCAGCAGCACACATCGAACGAAATATAGTTACTTCGCCAGTTTCCGTGTTTGTAGCCTTGATCACCCTCTTTCCGATTATTTTACATCTTCCAGTATTACCACGCTCGCTCTGTGAGATAGCTTGTAAATTGGATAAACTATTATTTTGAGTGTTCCCGTCAATGTGATCGATCACAAGACCGTCTTTGATCATCTCATTATGACACTCGTAAATGAAACGATGACACCGATAATGTTTCTTTTCCCCCTCGCATGTGAACATTAGATAATCAACATTACTAACATTACCAACCGGTCTCTTCAACCTGCAGTGTCTGATAACACCATTAATATCTGATTCGTAATTCTTAATGACAGGATGTGGGACAAATATATTTTGCTCCATTATAATAATATTATTTGTTTAAATCATTGTTTGTCTGAAATCTTGATATATAATCCTCCACGGATTTTATAGCGTTTTCACCATTATTATTTTTTTTGTCATAATATCTTTTAAGCTCTCTGAACCGTTTTCCCCCGCACTTTCCACATAATTCTGTTTTTCCTCGCACTCCAATACCACACCGCAGACATGGTATTGGTCCTAGACTCCCCCGCCGTATGCCCTTAAGTGCATCCAACAAAATTCACCTCTACAGGATTTATTGCATCGATTTACTGAACCGATCATCAACCATCTGCATTGAGACATTGTATATATAATATTTTTTATTTAAATATTTGTTTTAATTATATGAACGAGTTTGAGAAATTATCCCAAACTAGGCCTGTTAAATACAAATTCAACCTCGACAGATTATCTCCAGACTTACCAGTGCGAGATCTAGTTGATCCGAAAAATAAAAGTCTGATCTCGAAAATTCACGACGCCAAGAAAGAATTTTACACAGATGGTGCATCTCATACATGGTCAACGTTCAAGATTATTCGCAATACTGTCAAGGACGCCACAATGAATGACAAACGAGCGGCAACTATCATTAACTACATCGCTGAATACGAGGGCAATCAAAAATATTTCTTCAGAGTAAAATTTATTATACTAACAGAAACAGGTAGTTGGATTATCCGTGACAAATATGATCCTGTCCTTGGTAATAATAAAACTGTTATATTAAGTAAAAATTCCAGACCGGGTGTATTGACGGGTATTGATAAACTGTATTATGAGCGAGCGTATCCTGCAACAGCGGTTATTTATGGAATCTATGAGATAAATAAAAAACCCAACGTTGATAAACTGGCACCCATGAAATTTTCAAGGTTAAATTGTGTAGCCGAACGAGTAATAGAACACTTTACAAACGCGATGCGTGGAAATGGATTAACTGATTTAAGACGTAAAAAAATAAGCTCGTGGGCTGATTCAGTTAAGGATACCGGTGCTACAATAAAAGATGTTGCTGAATTAGGAAAAATATTAAAATTTCCAATAACCGTAGCGACAATAACAGGAGAAGTACTGTACGAATCGAAATATAAATCGAAAGGAGCTTCAATAAATATTATTGATCATAACGCGCATGCATGGACAAGCGCAGTAACAATATTTCCGCGTGATCGAACTGTTAGATTTTACCCCCCCCCAGATATGAGTATGTTTGATTTTATTAACGAAATAAGTAAAAACGATCCTGTATCAGTATGGTTATTTAAAAGTGATGAGGAAGGTGAATTTGTTCAGTTTGTTAGATCAAATGGTGAAATATATCGAACAGAATCTCTCCATGATGAGATGAAAAATCTCGCGGAAAAGTTTTTAGAGTGCAAACACGCGGAAAATACTGACAAATTACTAACTAATTGTTTTACCGTTCCATCTGTTGCGGCTCATTTCGCTAGAGAAAGAAATTCATGGAAACCAACACGATTTGATTTACTTGAAGATGTACGCGCAAGTTGCGTCGAATACGGACACGGCGGATTGTGGAATACCAAGTATAATTACAATGATGTTATTTCGGTTGATATGGTTGCATGTTATCCAGGAAGTTTTCTAGGATACGGACATTGTTTTGGTCACCCCACAAACGAGATGACGCGAGTGGCAATTAATGGACCATAATCTGATTTTGATCTGACTGGATTTGCTTGTGTTGAATCATTCAAGTTTAACGAAAATCTTCACAAGATTTGTTATGTTTGGTTTGGCAGACATTTTTGTGAAAACGTTGGGCGCCTATAGTTTTATTACGATATATGCTAGATTGTGCGATACTGACATCGTTGGTGGTCAGTGAGGCGATTATATCATATCATGCACAGACTGAAGTTTGGTTGCCCATGCCAGATTCTATCAGCGCTGATGAAGTTATTAGCGAGTTTAAGGAAAAATGTCCTCATGTTTCCGAAGATGATATTATCAAAGAAGCTCCTAAAATTCTCGAGATTAAACTTAAAACCGCAAAAGATCTCGGTAGAAGAATTATAGGTAAATTTACTCAAGGCGGTGCATATGATCATAAAAGACATCACGCACGATTAATTCTAGATGATGCCGAGCACGATTTTATAATCGCTGATACAACAGTGAAAGATACATTTGTAAATCGAGAAAGTGTTTATTTATCCGACGGAACAAAATTGGATACGATCGTTAGTTACATAAATGACGTCTCCCACAATATACTCATCTAAGATCTTCCATGTTGGCTTTTATTTCCATAAATTTATTATCGATGATTAATAGATTTCCTGAGACCGCAGTCAGAGTCGCAACAGATTCGTTTTATATTTCGAGTAAATATTTAGAATCCGTTATGAAGTTCGCAAGTAATGATGAACGATGGAGTTCGTGGAGAATAAAAAGGAAATATTACACAATTATACAGAATCAGCAGATGTTCCAATGATATTTTTATCGTGAGGGTAATAAAATATCAGAAATGTCGAAAGCGCCATCGTTGAGTGATCCAATAACTAGATATAAGACAGTATATCTCAATGGACCTGGTGGATGCGGCAAAACGACTCGAGCAATTAATGTTTTTAGAAATTCAGATATGATCGTGCTGACACCCACACATAGACTTGCACGCGAGATGAAACAAGGGCAAGTACAATCGTGCACGTATCATAGTTTCTTTCGATGGCGCGGGGATACATGGACTCCTGAACGAATGGGAGAAAAATATATACCTAAAATAATTATTTGGGATGAGATATGCACGGTGTCATTAGATACATTAAAAACGTTTCTTGATTGGTTGCTGACGAAAAATACCGTATAATAATGTGTGGCGATCATGGTCAACCGCCGCCTTTTGTTGGACCATCTCCACATGATTGGTTAAAAAATTTCTTTGATTATTACGAAGAAATAGATGATCATAGAGCTCTCGATGCAAATTTGAAGGAGTTTAAAAAATTAATCAGATTACAATCAAACAAAATTCAGTGTGAAATAATACGTGGAGTGATCTCAGAGACCTCAATGAACGATTTTTTAAATTTATGGACACCCAACGATTTGATAGTAGCAAGCATAAAAATAATCAGACGCTTTACAACAGCAGTTATTTCAACTACATAAAGGAAAATATTCAGAATTACCCGTACCGTTGTGTTATAGACCATCAGATACACGAAAACAGAATATTAATGTTGATATTCCAGGATAGACTGGAAAACAGAATCTCGTATTAAATGATATTGTCGCCGTTGATATCAGTGTAGTTGAAGATGCATTACGCGCTGACAAATCTCCATGGGTGTTGGGATACGCTATGACGATCCACTCGTCTCAGGGATTAACTATTTCTGATACACGAGTCTGGATTGTAGACGATCGTATCGAGTGGTCAAATTTAGTTTATTTAGCTGTATCGAGGGTCAGAAAAATATCTCAATTACGTAGAATCATAATTCCTGAAATCGTTGATAAATTTAACATCATTGATGATGATATAATAAGAAAAAAATTAATCGGATACAATCAATCCGATAAAAAAAGCAAACGCGACTTTGATCTTGATGCTGAATTTATTATTGAGTTAAAACAGCAGCAGAATAATCATTGCGCAAGTTGCAATTGTATAATGTTGTGGCGGTATTCGAATAATGATTCAAGACAATTTACCGTAGATAGAAAAGATAACAGTCGCGGTCATGCACGAGAAAATACCATGTTGACCTGTCTTGAATGTAATCGACGTCGAGGTGCTGGCACCCTTGGCGCTAGTTAAGTGATCGCGGTGGTAGTTGTGCATTCTCGGGGATTATTTGTAGTTGTTCACGTGTAAATCCACGTTGAGGAGCAGCCGAATCTAATCTGTTGATTGCAGGTCTACCTGAGGATCTTGTCACGGTGGATATTTTGTGTGTGGTAACACTCCAAATAGGATCAGTCGCTCTTTTTTTACCACCTTCAAGTTCACCAGGCTCATATAAATATCTGACTGTAACATCACCCAATATTTTTTGTTTTTCAACATCTTTTCGTTGTGTAGGTATATTTTCTTTGTAATTGCATTAATGGGTTTCATGTTGGTTGTTCGTGTGATCTCGCTATTTAATGCAGCTATCACGCTTGATAATCTTGCAACCCATTCGCGAGATCTTCTATCTTGAATAAATTCCTTCGCGTATTGATTAAATCGCTCAACAATTGCCTGATCACGGTGAATTGCAGTATGACCTCGTCGTATTTTGGTATTATGTTGTTTCATCAACGATGATACTGGACCAAGAAATTCCTTACCAGGATCAACCTGTAATAATTGTGGCCATCGTAATGGTCCTCGTTGATAAATTCGTTCAAACGCATCGGCTACGTCAGATGATGTTTTCGTTGATAGAGGTTCTGCTTCTTTATATATACTTGCAACATCAACTACAGTTAGCGCGTATTTGTATGTTTTTCTGCGTACAGTATCATGCGGTAAAAACAGAATATCTGCTTGATGAACTTCATTAGGAACACTAACATCGAAATAAGCGTACTGAATTCGTTTCGGTGGTGGTAGGTAAATTTGCCATATTGCTTGTTTAGATAACCACGCTTTAACAGTAGAATGTTTAACCGCTGCTGCATCAGCAAGTTTACCAATTGCTGCTTTACCCTTCCAGTATCCTCTTGGTGAATAATAAATCGATTCCATTATTAACTACCAGAACTTAATACGAGTTTACTTTTCATCGCACATCTTACTAACCAATTAGCTAATTTTTCTTTGAGATTTTTATTTTTTATAGAATCTAGCGCGTGAATTAATTTCACATCTGCAATATGTCTATCTTGTAGATTTTTACTTTTATAAGCTACATCATGAGCGTGACAAGCTCGATCAATAGCGTTTATTGGTTCCTCGCCTGGTTTTTATTGATCTTGATTATCGAGCCTGATATCAAGTCTGGTACCAGGACCGCAATAATTATATCCTGGTAGATGTTTTTCTCCGCTGTATTTAGCCCATGGAGTACCTGGAAACTTTGACATCAAATTAGCAATATCACCACCGCGCCTATTAGGTAAAAACGAAAATTTCTTCCTACCGCATACAGAACATTTTCCACCATACGCTATTTTTTATTTTTTGTTATAACCGTAGCTAAATCTGTAGTTGGAGTTTTAGCTCTACAGCGTAAGCAATATAAATTCATGTTATAATATATATGGATATAATTGATTTCTCAGCGACAAGAAAACGAGAACCTGTTAAGCATCATCCTGCGCTACCGAATTCCATCAGAATGATTATCATAGGACCATCTGGATCGGGTAAGACGCAGTTATTACTTAATCTGATAATGACATGGTTGAAATGGGATAAATTATATTTAGTAGCACCATCCGCTGATGATCAACGATGTTATGATATACTTAAAGATTTCAATGAAAACGCAAGATTACTGGATGAAGGTAATGATGTGATAGAGTTTATAACCCATATTGATGAAGCATCGTCCGTAGATGTTTTAGACGGATTTATTAATAATTTAGTTGTATACGACGATGTGATGCTAGATAAACAATCAAATCCAGCCAGAATATTTTCTCGAGGTAGACATAAAAATACAGATGTGATCTATGTTACTCAACGATATACACAAATTCCGAAAGTGATTAGAGACAACTGCAATATTTTAGTTGTGTTTAATGGTGTAGACACACACACACACTTAGAAATATTCATCAAACTTGGTGTGGTGGTGACATGGATATAATTAAATTCAGAAATTTCTTCTCACGAGCGCAAGCTACTCCGCATGGATTTATAACAATAAATTTACATGATCCAAGAACAAGATATCGCGTGGGTCTTGATAAAATCTTTTAATTAATAGAAGCAGAGAGGGCGCCTACCAATGTTGGTCGTCCAGTAATTAAACAAAAAAATAAATAAACACGTAGAGTACTTTATTTTTCAGCTACCTTTTCAAACTAAGGTTTTATTGATGGGGTTGGTTTCAACAAAAAATAAAATCATCTCAAGGAAACGTTTATTTTTAAAAATCTGGACCTTTCTACAGATGATTTTATTTTGTTTGTTTTATTTGTTTGTCGGAATTCTATGGTCTGTTCGCCCTCTCTGCTGCTTATACTTTGACTACTATGTCACATTCAAGTAGTCAAAAAGTTCTAGAAGCTCCATGTAAACTTCATGTACACAAATATCTCTAGCAAACGTTCATATAAACAAATACTTGTTGCAAACCCATATAATCAACTACTGGTTGCAAACATTTATGTAGTCAGTCACTATTGTCATAATTCACATGTAGTCAAACCACTACTTGTTATTGTTCTTTTACTTGTAGTCAATACATTACTTGTTACTGTCCTTTTACTTGTAGTCAATACACTACTTGTTATTGTGCTTTACTTGTAGTCAAAACACTACTTGTTATTGTGCTTTACTTGTAGTCGAAACACTACTTGTTATTGTGCTTTACTTGTAGTCAAAACACTACTTGTTACTGTCCTTTCACTTGTAGTCAAAACACTACTTGTTATTGTGCTTTACTTGTAGTCAAAACACTACTTGTTTGGAAAATACACGTTGACACGGCCTTCTCTCTGGCACGGTCACTTTCCCCTCCGCACTTGTACCCGTACGTTGGCACTGAATTGGTGGGTTATACTAGTAATGGTACACCAGACGTCATGGTATTCACAAGCCCACCCGGCTGCTCATAACCGGCGAGCTGAATATGGAAAATAAACACACCTTTCCAATAGTCTAATTTAATTGGAATGGGTTTTGTTGCAACTACTTTAAGAATATACGATAGGCACGAAGTATGACATAGGAATGCTATGCAATAAAAACAAATATACGTAATGCTATGACATTAATACATACATAATATATTTTCGAAATTAGTCGTGATAGCGACTGGATGAAATTAACTCGTTACTACATTGCCTAGGTTATATCTTAATAAACTGAATTGCAAATACGATAAACGATGTGACCACATAATACAACAATGAACGTGCTTTTACGAAACTGAATAATTATTGTAAATAATAAAAAGAGTTGACTAAAAAAACATTCGACTCACCCAACTGTTTGGCTTTAACGAAATAACAATGGCACCTGCCCGACAGCTGAATATGTTTAAAAGCTTCCCTCTATATTGGCTGTCCCCTTCAATATCTCTACCCGATATATATATATAATAGTGCGCAATAATACATTATTTCGCACGTGCCGCGCGAGCAATAAAAGCGTCACGCGATACGACGAAAAATTACATTTACAGAAATATTACGGCGCGTGAAACAAAACAACCTGATTAAATGAAAAGTATGGAAGACTAAATGAGCCATATCGGGCATTTCGTAACACACCTCCCCCCTTCAGAAAAGTATATCTACTTTCTAAGACGACGAAATCACACGATATGGTCAACAGAATGGTTCAATTTCTCCTGAGATAATCTGCACCTACATTTTCCGTGCCTTTGATGGTTTCAATCCGGAACCTGTAAGGTTGTAAAGACAAGGCCCATCGCATCAACCGTGAATTATAATTTTGGCCTTATTGAGGTAAAGTAGAGGCTGATGGTCGTTTCCAAATTGAATTCTCGGCCATGGAGGTAGGTTTGGAATTTATCTATTCCCCAGACTACTGCCAAGCACTCTTTTTTTATTACCGAGAAATTCCTTTCTCTCGGAAGCAATTTCCTGCTGCCGTAGGCGACTGGGAGTTTGATTCCATCCTGTTCCTGTAATAATACCGCCCCTAGTCCTGACTCTGAAGCATCGGTTCTCAGAATGAACACTTTGTTCAGTTCTGGCAACTTTAGTATGGGGGTTTCTGTGAGCAACTTCTTTAAAGTATTAAAAGCTCTGTCCCGATTCTCCCCCCACTGAACTTTATTTGGCTGTCCCTTTCTGGTCAGGTCTGTTAAAGGACTGGCAATGGCCGCAAAATTAGGGATGAATTTACGATAATATCCTGCCAGGCCAATAAATGACCTAACTTGCTTCTTTGACACAGGTGGCACTGAATCCCTGATTGCTGCAAGTTTCTTGGGGTCGGGTTTCAACTCGTTTACCCTCCCAACTACGTGTCCCAGACATTCTAAACTTCCATACCCCACGTTGCATTTGGTAGGTTTTACAGTTAACTTATCTTTACGTAATCGATCTAGAAACCTAGCAACATCGCACAGATGTTCTTCCCATGTATCGCTGTATATAAAGATATCGTCAATATAGGTTTCCACATGCTTCAGCCCTTGCATCACTTTCCGCATTAGCCTTACACAGCTAACCCAGCGTTTACCAACCGGAATGGTAAAACTCGAAACTGGTATAATCCACTCCCGGTGGCGAACGCAGTCATTTCTTTTGTTTCCACCAACAGCGGTATCTGCCAATATTCCATTGTCATATCCAGCTTCGTAATATATTTGTGTCCTGCCATACGTACGAAGATGCTCTCTACGTCCGGTATGGGTTCGGCATCAAATACCGTTCGCGTATTCAATTGGCGAAAATCAATGCAGAACCTGTTCGTGCCATCATTCTTTTTAACAAGGACGACAGGCGATGCATAAGGTGAGCCTGACTTCTCTATGACTCCTAATTTAAGCATTTCTTCAACTTCCTTTTCGATGATATCTCTGGATGTATGAGGCATAGGGTAACCCTTGACCCGAAATGGTTCATGTGACGTAAGTTTAACTCTATGCTCTAGAACATCTGTCTGACCGGGTTTGTCCGAAAATACGTCTGGGTATTTGTCAACAAGATCCTGAGCCTCCTTTCTTTGATATTCCGTCAAATCAGGACTCACATTGACTCCAGTCTTACCCATCTCGTAAATCAGTAATCCATTCAAATTAAGTCCTGGAACGGACTCTCGTTCCTCATCATCCTCGATGATGGCTACACCGACTACGTTTAAAATTTCCTGTTCTGTATTTGCATTCGCTCGATCGTAATAGCGTTTTAATAAGTTAGCATGGAACATGCGGGACTTCCCACCTACATCAATAGTATAATCCATACCTCCCTTTTCATCTACGACGGTATATGGACCTTTCCACTGTAACATTAACTTAACGGAAGTAAAACCAAAACTCTGTCCCAATTTTGGAATTTTCTATCGCGCGCTTTTGAATTATAATAGCGAGCCGCGCGACTGCTAGCTTGCCTTAACGTTTCAGGGGCTATTGCACAAGTTTCTCTCAACTTGTCCTTCAAATCACACATATACTGGTGTGTGGTTAGAATCTCGTCATCTGTCTCGTCATCCGACCATAATTGTCTTAGAATTTTCATCGGCCCTCGCACCGTTCTGCCATATAAGAGTTCAAAAGGCGAAAACCCTAGATTCTCTTGAGGAACCTCTCGGTATGCAAACAATACTGCATGGATATATCTGTCCCAATCGTTCGGACGTTCTGCACACATCCGTCGCAACATTTGTTTGAGTGTTCCATTGAACGTCTCAACTAGCCCGTTGCACATTGGGTGGTACGGAGTGGTCCATAATTGCTTGATCGATAGAAGTCTGCTAACTTCTGCCATGAGTTCTGATGTGAACTGTGACCCACAGTCTGTTAGAATCTCTTCCGGTATCCCCAGCCTACTAAACATTTCCACTAAGGCTTCGGCCACTCGCTCAGTTTCGATGGATCGTAGAGCGACGGCTTCCGGGTCAGCAGCAGAGAGGGCGAACAGACCATAGAATTCCGACAAACAAATAAAACAAACAAAATAAAATCATCTGTAGAAAGGTCCAGATTTTCACAAATAAACGTTTCCTGGGAGGTTTTTATTTTTTGTTGAAACCAACCCCATCAATAAAACCTTAGTTCGAAAAGGTAGCTGAAAAATAAAGTACTCTACGTGTTTATTTATTTTTTTGTTTAATTACTGGACGACCAACGTTGGTAGGCGCCCTCTCTGCTGCTATTAATTAAAAAATTGTTATGTTAAAAATAATGGTACATCCAGAATCTCATGCTGCAAAATAGCACGAGAGAGACTAGAAGCAATTAAAAAATTTCTTCCCGTGCGAGATTCATTTAGAAAAAATCTACAAGCGCAGCAAGAAGCACGAGTTCAATACGAAGAGGACACTTAAAAACTGTTTAAGCCCGTCACTGCAGCTACTGAGAAAGTTACAACAGTCATCAAAGAAGATCTTCTTCCGGTATCAAAACAAACAGCAGAACAAACCGAAAAAATAGCAAGAAGGACTAAACAAACAAAGAAGATTTTACGAGATCTTCCAACTAATATAGCTGCGGCTCAACCTCCACCTGTTGGTGACGAAATACTTGAAGAAATTGGAAAACTTCGTACTGAAGTCGCCGACGTGCAAAAAGAACATGCAACTGAACCTGAACTAGTAGAAAAAACGTAGAATTGATTGCAAAATTCAAAGAAGGAGTTGTTGAAGAAATTAGAAATACTAAAAAAGAACAATTACCCGAGGTAATATTAAATAGTATATTTAATAAATCTAGTATTTTTAAACCTCGTCATGAAAAAGTAAATGATGATAATCTTATTAAATATATATATCGCGTATATTACAACAAAAAACAAGCTAGAGGTCAAAAATATGAAATTATTGATGAAGAAGTAAAAAGACTTTATATAGAGAGACTGAAACAACAAGAACAACTCTCCCAGTATCAGCTTCCTCCACCTTCACAACGTAAAACAAATACTGCGCCGGCAATGACATATTCACCGGTAGAATCACCACGTGGATTTCGAAAAAGTGACTCCCCGGTCACCACTGAAGTACCTTCTCCGGTAATGCAACCACCAGTATTTAAAACACCTCAAGATGAATCTAAAACAGGATCTGGTTTATGTCCTGATAATATTATTAATGATGTGTCACGGTTAGAGGTTCTCATGGGAGGAAAACGTGCCGGAAATAATTCCCCAGAAATAATTAATGGAGCATCTGATATTTGTCGGCGATTATTTCAAGGTGGTATCATGGATATCGGCGTTTACCGAGAACTTATCGATGAACTTGTTGATGACTAGTTGTTAGATAAATAACAAATAAAATAAGATGATCATAGATGATAATCATCGCAAACCTGTACAGGTCAGAGCGGTAAACTCACGATTACCAATCTACAGAGCTACTTACGGAGATGGACTTGGTGATGTTATTCAGGGATTATTTACAAGGATAGCTCCAAAAGTAGCACCCGTTGCAAAACAATTATCGATGAAAGCTATCGATATTGTTCGTGGTGCAATTGTCAATGTTGCTGGTAAGGCGTTCTCGGCGATCAAAGAAAGACTAGTACGATTATTGCGACGAAAACAACAACCACCAGTGAAACTGGCAAGTACTGAGGTGATGCCCGCAGACGTAAGTAAAATAATAAATCAGGCTGCAAATCAAAAACTAGCGGCGATATCTGAAGAAGCAGAAAAAATATAACAGCAAATTTAATAGCAGGAAGCGGTCTTCGTCGACGATGATTTAGATCATCATTTGAACAATGGTAACTATAATAAAAATGTTCAAGCGCGAATCAGACCCAGCATTTGATATGGAGGCACCTGTCCTTAAGTATGAATCTATACGTGATTATCAGTTTTATTCTTATGACGCAATACAACCAAATCAGCGGGGGAGAATCGAATTACGGGTTCATGATACAAGTAGATATTTCTTGCCCGCTGAGGCGTTTATTAAAGTAGAAGGTAGACTTGTAACGAATGTTGTAGCTAATACGCCATATGCTGCTAATTTGCGTGTTGGTTTTGTCAACAACGGGATTATGGCGTTGTTTGATAGCGCCACATACATGATTGATGGAAAAATATTGAATCAATTCAGAAGGATGTCGATATTGCTACAACAATAATTGGTCTAGCGAGATATTTTGACGACTTTACAAGATCTGCTGGTCCAACAATGATGTTTGCTAAGGATATTACTAACCACGCTGATCATGTTCAGTATACTAAATTACTGACACCACAAAATACTGCAGTTAATCCACAACCAGGTGATTTTGAACACGCAGACAGACCAGGTGCTGATTTTGATATTATAAAAAGTGTTAATACGACTTACAACTTAGGGTTTGCAACACGCCGAGCAGCGCTGTCGGGAGATAGTAGAAACTTTTCATGTGCAATTCCACTGTCTCACATCTTTGGATTTTGCAGAAATGTTAGAAAGGTCATCTTTGGAGCTGAACACAATTGTGCTCGTAAGAAACGGTGATGATAATGATGTAATCTGGCGAGGTGCTGGTGTTGCTGATGGTAAAGTAAATATATCAAAACTTTCATTGTGGATGCCAGTAATGACACCATCAATTACTGAGGAACAAAAATTACTTTCTTTTATGGATCAAGGCGGTAAATCATTGTTATCATGGTTAACAGTAACCACAGATGCTATTCAAAGTTCTGTTGTTGGTTTATTTACATGGCATATAGCATCACAGCAAGGTGTTTCTGCACCACGACATTTTTATTACGCTGCAAGATAATGCTCGGACGAATAATCAAGAACGTTCACATATGATATTTGACAGCCTTGGAGTTAATGAAGTTTCCTTACGGATAAATGGACATCAAGAACCAGCTGTAGATATATTGTTAAATTTTGATCAAAATCACGTAGCGCGTGCATATTATCGTTTAATGTCATTCATGGGACGTGATCAAAATATAGATACTGGTTTGCAAATATCACAACTACATTTTACAGGATATATCCTATTTATCATTTTTCATTGGAACATTTTGATTTATCCAAACAATCTGTCGTTGATATACACTTTCGAGCTCGTGTTAATGCCCTGCCACAAATCGCGGCTGGTCCACCGGTTGTTCATGGTCCTTACAGAGCAATCGCGGTCATACTTAGCGATAAAGCCATGTTACTTGAAGGCGGTAGTGGTCGAATGAGAGTCGTTGATGCACCAGTGGAAAATATTTAATCATGTTATTTAGAAAAATATATTTTATATAAAAATGTCGTATGGTCATGTTAATGTTACTCTGACTCCTGGTCAGGTAAAAAAGCTTCAATCAAAAAACGCCAACAAATGCGGAACTAAAATATCACTAAAACGAGTTCAGATTAGTGGTGGTCCAAACAAATTATCGTTGACAAATAATCAGATTAAACATTTCAATAAAGCCCTAGAATCAAAAACTGGAGTTCAATTTCATCTTTCCCCGAGCGCCATCAAAGACATGGTTAAAACCGGTGGTATATTTCCACTTCTTGCGGCTATTCCAGCGTTAATAGCTGCTGCTGCTCCAGCCGTAGCAAAAGCAGCCGCGTTAGGTGCTGTTGGAAAAGCTGCTGGAATGGCTCTAAAGAAAGCAACTGGAAATGGATACAAAAAAAAGGGACTCGGTCTAAGATTACCCGGATCTCTTTGGTGAAGAGGTCTGAGGCTTCCACGTTAGATACTCCAGCATCAAATTTTGATTTACTTGATGCTGCTAAAAAATTAAAAATAAAAGCCTTTAGAGGTGTTTTTATGCAAGATCAATTACCGAAACAACCAAACAAACTCGAAACAGGTATTATTAATCTAGACTCGAATTCAGGACCCGGTACTCATTGAGTATCATACGCGGTTGATCCACGTGGAATCGTTTATTTTGATTCGTACATGTTAGATCCAACCGTTGAATTTATCAACTATGTCGCACCACTTCACGCAAGAACCTCTGGTTCCAAAGTTTGGTATTCAACGCTACCCACACAAACAATGACAGATCCGCCAATATGTGGCCGTGAAGTAATTAATGTACTCGACGCTATATCAAAATCATCCAAACCGCCACATAAAGTCGTGCATGATTATACAAGCAACCGATTCGTTTCGCGTAAAGCGTTTTAAACAACAGGTATTATTATAATGGTTGATATTTACGGAAGAAGATCCTCACGCGTTAAGAGAACATCCGGCGACGTTGATCTGTCAAAGTACGCAACTAAAGACGAACTCGCTGATATCATGAACCTGGCTGGAGTTGACCCAGATGAGGTTGTTATTTTTCAAGATCGGTATGGTAAACTAAAAACGAGCAATATCAGATGGAATGATATAGTTCGACGAGTACTCGGTGCAGTTACAGATAATATTCCTGTGTTTACTGACGGTGGTAGAATCAAAGATTCAAGTATATCATTTAAAACTATCAGAGATCAAATTACAGCAAGTGTTGCTAATCGGGTGAAAAATACCGGCGACACAAAGACAGGTGAACTCAGCATGAACGGAAATAAAATAGTAGTTTTAAGAGATCCAACATCCGACGAAGAAGCAGCAACAAAAAAAATACGTCGACAACGTGGATGGAAAACTATCCACGCTGCGGGTTGAGTATGATGTTCACGTGGGCGCTTTTGCAAGATTTCGCAGAAGCCATCAAAGAACCGCAGAAGAATTCTTTGGCACTCCGCACGCCGTTGACATGAAACTTTCTGATATCAAAACCAACACTGACATGATCAAACAAACACAGCAATATATCAAAACTAACGTAGACACGATCGAACAAACACAGCAAAACATCGTAGCGGGGATTCCTGAGATCGTTAACAAAACCAATTTGATTAAAATTCCAGCTGGAATAACTCCCGGACATATCACAAACATCGTGTACACGGTATCATCGGGATTTGCAACGTGGTCGCAGCAAAATAAAACTATCAAATATACCGCAACAGTCACTGGCGTGTACAGGTTGTCTGTGTTCAGTGCTGCGCGATTTGAAGTATTTACAACGTTTCCATGGCGTCATTCCACCGACAGGTTTTCCGGGGTTGTATCTGTTATATTAAATAGCGGAACTGAAGAAATATTTATTCTGGAAGCAGCTGATAAGAAATTAACTGCAACATCTTACTGGTGGTGTTTGGAATTTGTAGCTGAAACACCTCAATTGGTTACTGCATAAAAATATATGGACGGTGCACAATACAGATACAATCAAGCGCGTGAATGGCAGGCGGCGCTAAAAGATAAAGTCGAACAATATACAGTAAAAGTATAAAAATATCGACGACGATTAGTTATCGTTGATGTGATTGTTTATTCAGTATCCGCTGTTGTTGCTGGAACTGGTGTAATATTATCAGCGGTGACAATGATGGCACCAGTAGCCGTAACTATTTGTATTTCAGCAGCAACAACTATTGCAGGTGTGCTTAATATCATCGCAAAAAAAATATGTACCTGCACGAATGAAAAATTATCCGATTACATAATAAAATTAGACACAGCGACGGTAGCTTACTCGAAATTATCCTCGTTGTTATCAGCGAGTCTCAGTGATGGAATTATATCTGATTTTGAGTTTTCAATGATGACTAAAATATATGACGAAGGTATCGGTATTAAAGATACGAGTATTAATAATGACAGAATTACTCCAGCAGATCGTGACTAACACAACTCCGCCAAAGATAACGATGATCTCGGTAAGTTCATCTGATCCTGAATTTAGTATTAATTTTCCTACTGCAATTCCAGTAAAAGAAATAGCGTTAGCTCAATTACGGGTATATTACAGCTGGCCAAATATCAGATCAAAATCATTTCATGGTACACCAGCAAATAATTCGCTTGTATTTGTTAACAAGAACAAACCAGATGGTACTCCTGACTGGATAGATGTTGGAATACCACTGGCAGTTATGAGATTGAAGATATCAATGAGGAATTTCAGCGTAGAATAAAATCAATAACCGGAAAAGAAGCAAAAATATCAATTAACGTTCATAAACCGACGCTATCTTCGACGGTTGAGATACATTATCCCGATTACGTCGTTGATATTTATCAATCCACGATAAGATCCGTACTAGGTTGGCCAGATGTTCCCCCGGTGTATGAAGCACCACCAGAACCAAAGAAATCTGATTTTACATCATCGAAAAGTTTTCATCATAATATTAAAATGAATTATACAAGTTTCTGGTGGAACATAGAAAAACGGGTATGGGATAAACGGGATCAATTTCGTGTCAATAATATTGGTGAGTACTGTTGGCTCTTACACAACGTTGATGGTGGTAATTCATTTTACGATATAAATATCAGTAATATCATCAGTTTCATAAATTCAGATCACGAAGAACAACTGGTTGATTTACGTATCCTTTTTCATGAATATTTGTCCGATTTGACATCTACGCGTGAAGAAAGTATTAAACGAGTAGAAATTTTAAATAATATAGCTGATACTATTGAATATTTTCATAATAGAATCATAAACCTGGTTTTTGAATCATCAGGCGATCATAGATTTTTCGCAACCAAGTACAAAATATCCGAAGCTGACATTGTAACGTTTAAGTTTCCTGATTATAATCCGGATAAATTAAGAAAATCTGTCAATGATGTCATTGATGAGTTTTATCCTAAAATACTCGATGCGTGGAAAAAACTAGCACCATTAGCAACTGTACTTAGTCATGATAACGATCCACATGGCGGCGGCAGACACGTTTCTCCGGGAATCGTTAATATAACCAGCACGATCGTGGTCAATCTGGTTTGTGACGTAGTCGATGGCAGCTATCAAATAGATCTCGGAAGATCAAATCAGGCTCAGCAAGGATATATTTTATATACATTTACACCACAAGTTTCCCCCGGAAGTTTAATCGTGCAAGAACCAACTAATCCTGTGTATTTGCGGTGTCACAGTAATATGTTAACACGAATAAATTTTAAGCTCACAGACCATCTTAATCGCTTAATTGACATACGTGGAGAAGAACTTGTGATAAATCTGTATGTGAAATCATAGATCTTTGATTTTAAAGATACAGTAAATATTATATAATGTACCAGCACGTGAGGGTTTTTATACACGACAAAGAAGTACTTGAAAACGCCATCAGAACAGCGTTTTCACAAAATACAGAACAATTTAACGTTAATTTAGTTATTGATAAATACGGAAACGAGGATTTCTTATTAACACAAGAACAGTTAGATGAGCTCCGTCAAAAACGTATTATCGAGATCATTTGCAGCAGAGATCAGATTCTAAATTATGCACACTCCTGTATTAAAGTCGATCAACTTAAAAAAATATTCCAGAATGAATAAAATAAAGAGCGGATTAAGAAATATTTTATTTTATTTTATCAGAAATATTTTATTTTATTTTATTTTATATTTTATTTTATTTTATTTGATCAGAAATATTTTATTTTATCAGAAATATTTTATTTTATTTTATTTTATTTTATTGTCAGAAATATTTTTTTTTCTGAATTTCAGTGAAAAATCAACAAATTTCGTGTTTTTGATGGGCATTTTACCCATTTTGGGTGATTTTGTCCATTAGATCGTCGGGTAAATTTGCGTGATTCTCTAATTGATTTTAATTGAATAAAATATCAAAACCAGTAAAAACCAGTAAATCAGTAAAAAATTATATATTTTTTGAGCTAATTTTGCTGATATTTGAGCTAATTTTACAGATATTTGCGCTAATTTTACTGATTTTTTCTAATTTTTACTGGTTTTGGTATTTTATTCAATTAAAATCAATTAGAGAATCAGGCAACTTTACCCGACGATCTAATGGATAATTCAGAAAATATAATAAATAATAAAACTGACTACCAACTAACCCAAATTTGATTGGTTTGGATGATTCTGAGTACCAACTAACCCAAATTTGATTGATTTGCATGATTCTGAGTACCAACTAATCCAAAATTGATCATTTTGCATGATTCTAAGTACCAACTAACCCAAAATTGATTGATTTGCATGATTCTGAGTACCAACTAGCCCATCAATCTCAGAATAAATATATAATATTTCAGAATAAATATAATCTCAGAAAAAATATAATCTCAGAATAAATAATAATAATTCAGAAGAAATATAATAATTCTGAGTACCACCTAACCCATCAATTTCAGAAATAAATAATAATTCAGAATAAATAATAATAATTCAGAAGAAATAATAAATCTGAGTACAAACTAACCCATCAAAATTATAAAATTGATTGATTTGCATGATTCTGAGTACCAACTAACCCGTAAAAATTGCAAATTTGATCATTTTATATAAATACGAGTACCAACTAACCCATCAAAATTGCAAATTTGATTATTTTACATAAATCTGAGTACCAACTAACCCATGAATTTCAGAAAAAATAAAATATTTCAGAAAAAAAAATATTTCAGAATAAATATAATCTCAGAATAAATATAATGTTTATATTTCAGAATAAATATAATCTCAGAATAAATATAATATTTCAGAATAAACTTAATCTCAGAATAAATATAATATTTATATTTCAGAATGAATATAATCTCAGAATAAATATAATATTTCAGAATAAACATAATATTTCAGAATATAATCTCAGAATAAATATAATATTTCAGAATGAATATAATCTCAGAATAAATATAATCTCAGAATAAATAAATAATAATTCAGAAATAAATAAAATATTTCAGAATAAATAATAATTCAGAAATAAATATAATATTTCAGAATAAATAATAATTCAGAAATAAATAAAATATTTCAGAATAAATATAATCTCAGAATAAATATAATATTTCAGAATAAATATAATCTCAGAATAAATATAATCTCAGAATAAATAAATAATAATTCAGTATAAATAAATAATAATTCAGTATAAATAAATAATAATTCAGTATAAATAAATAATAATTCAGAAATAAATAAAATATTTCAGAATAAATATAATCCCAGAATAAATAAATAATAATTCAGACAGAGTTGCTTTGGTCGTTACCCGCTGACATAATTTTTCTTAAGTATCTTATGCGGGTACTGATTGTCTTTTTCGTTTGATACTCGCTGGATAATCCCGATCTGACCTTTTCTACTGCGACAGAAAGAGGAACAAATTTATTTACTTGATCATCGCTCACCATAGCCAGTGACTGAAATATAGTTGCCTGAATCCGCTTTATGAACTTATATTGAGATGATAGAACGTACTTATTTTCATTCTTAAGCTCTTCTAACGTTTCACAATCAGATATTATTTTTTCAGGATTTAGTTCATCAGATATATTAATTTTGTTTTCTTCTAGTTTTTTGATAGCAGAAATAATGTCTTTGATATGTTCATGGTTCATTATATAATATATAAATCTTTAAAATAAAAAAGGTATCCCTACATAACCCCTATCGAGTCTTTAGCGAGTTCGTCGGGATGTTTCAAGGACAGTACAGCCAAGAACTCGCAGATTGACATCGCATTCTACCAAGTTCACCAGGCACACAGAACATTTAATGAATGAAGAGCCCCTATCGAGTCTTTAGCGAGCTCAGATTATGCAATGAATGACGACACAAACATATATTATGAAATGGAACCTATATTCGAATCTTTTAGCAGGTTTAAGTATGCAATGAATGACGACACAAACATATATTATGAATGAACCTCTATTCGAGTCTTTTAGCAGGTTCATTAAGTATGTAATGAGATGTAATGAATGAAATATATGTAATGAGATGTAATGAATTAATGAATGTAATGAGATGTAATGCGATGTAATGAATGAATGAAATGAGATGTAATGAATGAAATGAGGCCATTTTCTCCGCTCAACAGAACACCCACCCACCAAATAATCAACCCGTGGGAAATACAAAAACATGTATCTACCACGTTTGACATGGTAGGATGGTGTTCTGTTGAGCGGAGAGGGGCTGGCGGAGCCCCAATTAATTATAAAAATCGCAATTATGCGTACACCACCGACAAGTTGTCAGCCATGGGGATTCGATCCTGGACCGCGAGCGTCACAGTCCAATACGATACCGATTGAGCCATCGAAGCTTGTTAGAAACATATGTTTCGGAAGTTAATATATAGCTAAGGAACTAATTTCAAATATATTTACACTAAAATAGCGGTTTCTGAATAATAATAATTTCTACATTTAAATAACTACTCCTGCATTCAAAAAATGGTTTCTGAATATATCTGTATTATACAGACTGCAAAACCTGCGAAATCAATAACGGATTGTGAAATACACCTGTACACCATAACAACGGTTTCTAAGCTGATTGTAAATGCAGCATATACAGCTACCTGAGGATCAATAACAGCGGTTAAAAAATTGCCCTGATTTCTCGTAATGTTGTATGATGGGAAATATTGAAAAACCATAAATATACTTCTACGAGTAATTAATTACGACGTAATTAGTTAACTGACTAATTACGATCATAAAAAATCAAAAGTCTACGAAGAAAACTATATATTACAAAGTAATCTCCCTTTTGTATAATCAAAAATTCAGTAGCATACGATTATACAGTACTGGGTCTCCTCAAATAATAATATAATTCAATGTGGTGATGATAATTATTGATACTGAAAGGTGATTTTCTGCTTATATTTTTTCGAGAAAGCGGTTTTATATATATATTCTACTACTTTTTGTACTGAATACGGGTGAATATCAAAGTATTTCGCAGCAGAACATATCGAACGAAATATAATTACTTTGCCAGTTTCTGTGTTTGTGGAATTTACCGCCCTTCTAGAAACTGTTTTATATCTTCCAGTATTACCACATGCAGAGTTCACGCTTTGCGTGACAACACGAAGGTTGGATAAACTATTATTTTGAGGATCTCCGTCAACATGATCAATAACAAGACCGTCATTGATTACTCCGAAGAAACATTCGTACGTAAATCTATGACACATATAATGTTTCTTTCCTCCAGCGTTGAACCTTAGACAACCAGAATTACCAACATTACCAACCTGCAATTTCTAATCATGCCATTACGATCTGATTCATAGTTTGTTATTGTGGGATGTGGGACAAATATATTTTCCTCCATTATAATAATATTATTTGTTTAAATCATTGTTTGTCTGAAATCTTGATATATAATCCTCCACGGATTTTATAGCGTTTTCACCATTATTATTTTTTTTGTCATAATATCTTTTAAGCTGTCTGAACCGTTTCGCCCGCACTTTCCACATAATTCTGTTTTTCCTCGCACTCCAATACCACATCGCAGACATGGTATTGGTCCTAGACTCCCCCGCCGTATGCCGAGTAAGTGCATCCAACAAAATTCACCTCTACAGGATTTATTGCATCGATTTGCTGAACCGATCATCAACTATCTGCATTGAGACATTGTATATATAATATTTTTTATTTAAATATTTGTTTTAATTATATGAAAGAGTTTGAGAAATTATCCCAAACTAGGCCTGTTAAATATAAATTCAACCTCGATCGATTATCTTCTGACTTGCCAGTACGAGATCTGGTTGATCCGAAAAATAAAAGTCTGATCTCAAAAATTCACGACGCCAAGAAAGAATTTTACACGGATGGTGCATCTCATACATGGTCAACGTTCAAGATTACTCGCAATACTGTCAAGGACGCCACAATGAATGACAAACGAGCGGCAACTATCATTAACTACATCGCTGAATACGAGGGCAATCAAAAATATTTCTTCAAAGTAAAATTTATTGTATTAACAGAAACAGGTAGTTGGATTATCCGTGACAAATATGATCCTGTCCTTGGTAATAATAAAACTGTCATATTAAGTAAAAATTCCAGACCGGGTGTATTGACGGGTATTGATAAACTGTATTATGAGCGAGCGTATCCTGCAACAGCGGTTATTTATGGAATCTATGAGATAAATAAAAAACCCAACGTTGATAAACTGGCACCCATGAAATTTTCAAGGTTAAATTGTGTAGCCGAACGAGTAATAGAACACTTTACAAACGCGATGCGTGGAAATGGATTAACTGATTTAAGACGTAAAAAAATAAACTCGTGGGCTGATTCAGTTAAGGATACCGGTGCCACAATAAAAGATGTTGCTGAGTTAGGAAAGATATTAAAATTTCCAATAACCGTAGCGACAATAACAGGAGAAGTACTGTACGAATCGAAATATAAATCGAAAGGAGCTTCAATAAATATTATTGATCATAACGCGCACGCATGGACCAGCGCAGTAACTATTTCCACGTGATCGAACTGTTAGATTTTACCCCCCAGATAATTCTGGGGCAGACATGTTTGATTTTATCAACGAAATAAGTAAAAACGATCCTGTATCGGTATGGCTATTTAAAAGTAACGAGGAAGGTGGATTTGATCAGTTTGTCAGACCAAATGGTGAAATATATCGAACAGAATCCCTCCATGACGAGATGAAAAATCTCGCGAAAAAGTTTTCAGAGTGCAAGCACTCCACGGAAAATACTGACAAATTACTAACTAATTGTTTTACCGTTCCATCTGTTGCCGCTCATTTCGCTAGAGAACGAAATTCATTGAAACCAACACGATTTAATTTACTTGATGTACGCGCAAGTTGCGTCGAATACGGACACGGCGGATTGTGGAATACCAAGTATAATTACAATGATGTTATTTCGGTTGATATGGTTGCATGTTATCCAGGAAGTTTTCTAGGATACGGAGATTGTTCTGTGTACTTTAAAAGATTTGGTCACCCTACAAACGAGATGACGCGAGTGGCAATTAATGGACCATTACCTGATTTTGATCTGACTGGATTCGCCTGTATTGAATCATTCGAGTTTAATGAAAATCTTCACAAGATTTGTTATGTTTGGTTTGGCAGACATTTTTGTGAAAAACGTTGGGTGCCTCTAGTTTTATTACGATGTATGCTAGATTGTGCGATACTGACATCGTTGGTGGTCAGTGAGGCGATTATATCATATCATGCACAGACCGAAGTTTGGTTGCCCATGCCAGATTCTATCAATCTCGATGAAGTTATTAGCGAGTTTAAGGAAAAATGTCCTCATGTTTCCGAAGATGATATTATCAAAGAAGCTCCTAAAATTCTCGAGATTAAACTTAAAACCGCAAAAGATCTCGGTAGAAGAATTATAGGTAAATTTACTCAAGGTGGTGCATATGATCATAAAAGACATCACGCACGATTAATTCTAGATGATGCCGAGCACGATTTTATAATCGCTGATACAACAGTGAAAGATACATTTGTAAATCGAGAAGGTGTTTATTTATCCGACGGAACAAAATTGGATACGATCGTTAGTTACATAAATGACGTCTCCCACAATATACTCATCTAAGATCTTCCATGTTGGCTTTTGTTTCCATAAATTTATTATCGATGATTAATAGATTTCCTGAGACCGCAGTCAGAGTCGCAACAGATTCGTTTTATATTTCGAGTAAATAATTAGAATCCGTTATGAAGTTCACAAGTAATGATGAACGATGGAGTTCGTGGAGAATAAAAAAAAGAAATATTACACAATTACACAGAATCAGCAGATGTTCCAATGAGAGATTTTTATCGTAAGGGTAATAAGATATCAGAAATGTCGAAAGCGCCGCCGGTGAATGATCCAATAACTAGATATAAGACATTATATCTCAATGGACCTGGTGGATGCGGCAAAACGACTCGAGCAATTAATGTTTTTAGAAATTCAGATATGATCGTGCTGACACCCACACATAGACTTGCACGCGAGATGAAACAAGGGCAAGTACAATCGTGCACGTATCATAGTTTATTTCGATGGCGCGGGGATACATGGACTCCTGAACGAATGGGAGAAAAATATATACCTAAAATAATTATTTGGGATGAGATATGCATGGTGTCATTAGATACATTAAAAATGTTTCTTGATTGGTTGCCGATGAAAAATACCGTATAATAATGTGTGGCGATCATGGTCAACCGCCGCCTTTTGTTGGACCATCTCCACATGATTGGTCAAAAATTTTCGTCGATTATTACGAAGAAATAGATGATGATCATAGAGCTCTCTATGCAAATTTAAAGGAATTTAAAAAATTAATAAGATTACAATAAAACAAAATTCAGTGTGAAATAATACGTGGAGTGATCTCGGAGACCTCAGTGAGTGATTTTTTAAATTTATGGAGACCCAACGATTTGATAGTAGCAAGCATACAAATAATCAGACGCTTTACAACAGCAGTTATTTCAACTACATAAAGGAAAATATTCAGAATTACCCGTACCTTTGTGTTATAGACCATCAGATACACGAAAACAAAATATTAATGTTGATATTCCAGGACAGACTGGAAAACAGAATCTCGTATTAAATGATATTGTCGCAGTTGATATCAGTGTAGTCGAAGATGCATTACACGCTGACAAATCTTCATGGGTGTTGGGATACGCTATGACGATCCACTCGTCTCAGGGATTAACTATTTCTGACACACGAGTCTGGATTGTAGACGATCGCATCGAGTGGTCAAATTTAGTTTATTTAGCTGTATCGAGGGTCAGAAAAATATCTCAATTACGTAGAATTATAATTCCTGAAATCGTTGATAAATTTAACATCATTGATGAAGATATAATAAGAAAAAAATTAATCGGATACAATCAATCCGATAAAAAAAGCAAACGCGACTTTGATCTTGATGTTGAATTTATTATTGAGTTAAAACAGCAGCAGAATAATCATTGCGCAAGTTGCAATTGTATAATGTTATGGCCGTATTCGAGTAATGATTCAAGACAATTTACGGTAGATAGAAAAGATAATAGTCGCGGTCATACACGAGAAAATACCATGTTGACCTGCCTCGAGTGTAATGGACGTCGCGGCGCTAGTTAAGTGATCGCGGTGGTAGTTGTGTATTCTCGGGGATTATTTGTAGTTGTTCACGTGTAAATCCACGTTGAGGAGCAGCCGAATCTAATCTGTAGATTGCAGGTCTACCTGAGGATCTTGTCACGGTGGATATTTTGTGTGTGGTAACACTCCAAATTGGATCAGTCGCTCTCGCGCTACCACCTTCAAGTTCACCAGGCTCATATAAATATCTAACTGTAACATCACCCAATATTTTTTGTTTTTCAACATCTTTTCGTTGTGTTGGTATATTTTTTTGTAATTGCATTAATGGGTTTCATGTTGGTTGTTCGTGTAATCTCATTATTTAATGCAGCTATCACGCTTGATAATCTTGCAACCCATTCGCGGGATCTCTTATCCTGAATAAATTCCTTCGCATATTGATATCCAAATAACCGCTCAGCGAGTGTTCGATTAAATCGCTCAACAATTGCCTGATCACGGTGAATTGCAGTATGACCTCGTCGTATTTTGGTATTATGTTGTTTCATCAACGATGATACTGGACCAAGAAATTCCTTACCAGGATCAACCTGTAATAATTGTGGCCATCGCAGACCACCTCGTTGATAAATTCATTCAAACGCATCGGCTACTTCAGATGATGTTTTCGTTGATAGAGGTTCTGCTTCTTTATATCTACTTGCAACATCAACTACGTTAACGCGTATTTGTATGTTTTTCCACGCACAGTATCATGCGGTAAAAACAGAATATCTGCTTGATGAACTTCATTAGGAACACTGACATCGAAATACGCGTACTGAATTCGTTTCGGTGGTGGTAGATAAATTTGCCATATGCTTGTTTGGATAACCACGCTTTAGCAGTAGAATGTTTAACCGCTGCTGCATCAGCAAGTTTACCAATTGCTGCTTTACCCTTCCAGTATCCTCTTGGTGAATAATAAATCGATTCCATTATTAATTACCAGAACCTAATACGAGTTTACTTTTCATCGCAGATCTTGCTCACCAATTAGCTAATTTTTCTTTGAGATTTTTATTTTTTATAGAATCTAGCGCGTGAATTAATTTCACATCTGCAATATGTCTATCTTGTAGATTTTTACTTTTATAAGCTACATCATGAGCGTGACAAGCTCGATCAATAGCGTTTATTGGTTCCTAGCCTGGTTTTGGTTGATCTTGATTATCGAGCCTGATATCAAGTCTGGTACCAGGACCGCAATAATTATATCCTGGTAGATGTTTTTCTCCGCTGTATTTAGCCCATGGAGTACCTGGAAACTTTGACATCAAATTAGCAATATCACCACCGCACCTATTAGGTAAAAACGAAAATTTCTTCCTACCGCATACAGAACATTTTCCACCATACGCTATTTTTTATTTTTTGTTATAACCGTAGCTAAATCTGTAGTTGGAGTTTTAGCTCTACAGCGTAAGCAATATAAATTCATGATATAATATATGGATATAATTGATTTCTCAGCGACAAGAAAACGAGAACCTGTTAAGCATCATCCTGCGCTACCGAATTCCATCAGAATGATTATCATAGGACCATCTGAATCGGGTAAGACGCAGTTATTACTTAATCTGATAATGAGATGGTTGAAATGGGATAAATTGTATTTAGTAGCACCATCCGCTGATGATCAACGATGTTATGATGTACTTAAAGATTTCAATGAAAACGCAAGATTACTGGACGAAGGTAATGATGTTATATAGTTTATAACCGATATTGATGAAGCACCGTCTGTTGATGTTTTAGACGGATTTATTAATAATTTAGTTGTATACGACGATGTGATGCTAGATAAACAAACAAATCCAGCCAGAATATTTTCCCGAGGTAGACATAAAAATACAGATGTGATCTATGTTACTCAACGGTATACACAAAGACCAAAAGTGGTCAGAGACAACTGCAATATTTTAGTTGTGTTTAATGGTGTAGACACACACACGCTGCGAAATATTCATCAAACTTGGTGTGGTGGTGACATGGATATAATTAAATTCAGAAATTTCTTCTCACGAGCGCAAGTTACTCCGCATGGATTTATAACAATAAATTTACATGATTCAAGAACAAGATATCGTTTGGGTCTTGATAAAATTTTTTAACGTTTCTGATTATTAAAATTAATAGCAGCAGAGAGGGCGCCTACCAACGTTGGTCGTCCAGTAATTAAACAAAAAAATAAATAAACACGTAGAGTATTTTATTTTTCAGCTACCTTTTCGAACTAATGTTTTATTAATGGGGTTGGTTTCAACAAAAAATAAAAACCTCCCAGGAAACGTTTATTTGTGAAAATCTGGACCTTTATACAGATGATTTTATTTTGTTTGTTTTATTTGTTTGTCGGAATTCTATGGTCTGTTCGCTCTCTCTGCTGCTGTATATTTCATATGTGTTTTATATTCATTTTATATGCTTTTGTGTTATTTTCATATCATTAGTACCAGTGTTTAATATATTGTCATTTGTCATCCAAATGCTGGGTACCTGGTTGCATAATCGACCATGGTCAAGATGTACCTATTCTTACGATCTGTAAGAGGTGATAACGGACCAACAACATATATCGCCACGCGCTTGAATGGAGTTTCAATGAAAGGCATTTTACCGATGGGTACGCGCTTAACTCTCCCTTTATATTGCGTTTTTTTGACAATGTCGCATGATCTGCAATACCTAGTTATATCACCGTGAGCCCCTGGCCAGTAAAATTCCAATACTCGGTCTTTGGTTTTTGTAGACCCCAGATGACCCCCCATCGTCGACTCGTGTGCTAACTTCAACACATGCGGTCTATAGTTCTGTGGCACCACTACCTGTGTAAATCGTCTGCCTTCACGAGTAGTATGCTCCCTATGTAAAATATTGTTGTTATATTTAAATCTATGGCAACCGCCACCTTTACATTTCATGACTTCCCCCGACGCGGCTTTATTTCTGATTACCGACAACGACTCGTCTCTAGTTTGCTCCTTAATTAATGCACCTTTATTTATCATTGGTATAGCATCGGGTACTTTTAGTTTTGGCAAAGGTTTCTTACTCTCAGCAGCTTGCGACCTAGTTTCAATAGCCATGGAAGTTGGAACATCGGCCATTGTTATCCCTAGTGCTATGGGATTCAATACCCTTCTATGTTACCTACAATTAAATCATCCAACGGTCGCTTTACGCAACACGCTGTCGCTGCGCCTGTCCAATAAGGTGTTTCGATATGGACACATGCAGTCGGCAACTGTACTGCAGCATTATCCATCATTCTGACAGACACTGTTTTTCCAAGGTATTGATCTGGCCTTACCAGGCTCTGCTTAACAACAACAGTATTACATCCAGTATCTCTAAGTACTGAAGCCCTAACCCCTTTCACTAACCCCTCGCTCTGTATTGCTACGTTTGACACATTGATTGGAGCTACTCCTATTGCTCTCTACACAAGCTGATGAACCTACCATATACGAGACCCTTGCCGTTTTTGGTAAATCCCTCTTACGCTTCGGACACGCACTAGACATATGGCCCCATTCTCCGCAACTAAAACATTGTTTTCTCTGTCTATCCCGACTTCTAGGTCCCATCTGATCTGACCTAACTAATTCCCCCTTTCGGTTTTGTGGAAAACTCTTCCCGAAATTACTCTTATCTGAATTCACCTGCTTACTTTCCTTAGGACCCCTCGTGTCCCGGGCTACCACATTCAGAACCCCTCCGTGTGCGTCAGCGAACATATCTGCTTGCTTAGCCATTTCACTAGACCTATTAATAGTTTTCTCTTTTAAGTATTGGAATAATTCCTTACTACATACTGCTAGCAATTTATCTCTGATGAGAAAATCACATACTGCATCATAAGTCTTTGCGACTCCTCCGCAAGCCAACCAACGGAATAGGTAATTAGATATCCTATATACAAACTGGTCAAAGCTTTCTTCCTTTTCTGGTTGACTAAATCGGAATTTTTCCCTAAAACCCTTTTCAGTAAGTTCAAACCTTTTTAGCAATGCATCCTTTAACAAATCGTAATTAGTTGCCTCTGTGCTCGGTATCCTAGAGTACACTTCTAAAGCTCTACCTTTCAGCAAAGTGCTAAGGTGTAATGCCCATTCTTTTTTGAGTTTTTGCGCAGTAACATATCTTTCGAATCTTAACAGGTAACTGTCCAAGTCATCTTTATTTTCTTCGAATGCTGGAAGTTGTGGTTTTTTTAATTTACCCAGTTGCGATACCCTATCGTTCTCTAGTCGAGACCGTTCTAATTCTAGCTTTTCCCTTTCAATACGCGCGCCTAGCTCTAATTTCTCGCGCTCTATTTCCTGTTCACGTTAAAACCTTTCTTTTTCGGCCTCTCGTTCTTCCTGGATTCTTTCCTTTTCAATGCGCGCGCTTAGTTCTAGTTTCTCGCGCTCTGTTTCCTTTTCCGCCTGAATTCTCTCCTGTTCGCGTTGAAACCTTTCTTTTTCGGCCTCTCGTTCTTCGACGCGTCGCTCTCGTTCTCTATTTTGTTCATCCTTAATAAACTGTCGTATGGTTTCCCCTTCATATCCCAATTGCTTACCAAGCTCTGCCAATTGGCTAGTGGACGACATGATTTTAAATACTAGTACGTTCTAAAACGAGCGTTAATAAATTAAATGCTTCTCTGATAAAAGATAAAGTTCAGTTTCGTTTACAATCAAATATACAATATTATTTCTCAAAACACTCCTGTCTCAAAGGCTTTCCCCGACACTATTGGATGTGCAAACTCAAATTAACAATCCAAAAGTTTTCTCGGATAGAAAGTACAATCCCATCGCTGCCTCCAAAATTGTAACGTAATCAAGCTGACCCTTTGAGACCGGGCAGGGTTTTAAAGAAACAATAAACACGTTCGTGGATGACAAATGACAATATATTAAACACTGGTACTAATGATATGAAAATAACACAAAAGCATATAAAATGAATATAAAACACGTATGAAATATACTTTGACTACTATGTCACATTCAAGTAGTCAAAAAGTTCTAGAAACTCCATGTAAACTTCATGTACACAAATATCTCTAGCAAACGTTCATATAAACAAATACTTGTTGCAAATCCATATAATCAACTACTGGTTGCAAACCTTTATGTAGTCAGACACTGTCATAATTCCCATGTAGTCAAACCACTACTTGTTATTGTTCTTTTACTTGTAGTCAATACACTTCTTGTTACTGTCCTTTCAGTTGTAGTCAAAACACTACTTGTTATTGTGCTTTACTTGTAGTCAAAACACTACTTGTTATTGTGCTTTACTTGTAGTCAAAACACTACTTGTTTGGAAAATACACGTTGACACGGCCTTCTCTCTGGCACGGTCACTTTCCCCTCCGCACTTGTACCCGTACGTTGGCACTGAATTGGTGGGTTATACTAGTAATGGTACACCAGACGTCATGGTATTCACAAGCCCACCCGGCTGCTCATAACCGGCGAGCTGAATATGGAAAATAAACACACCTTTCCAATAGTCTAATTTAATTGGAATGGGTTTTGTTGCAACTACTTTAAGAATATACGATAGGCACGAAGTATGACATAGGAATGCTATGGAATAAAAACAAATATACGTACTACTATGACATTAATACATACATAATATGTTTTCGAAATTAGTCGTGATAGCGACTAGATGAAATTAACTCGTTACTACATTGCCTAGGTTATATCTTAATAAACTGAATTGCAAATACGATAAACGATGTGACCACATAATACAACAATGAACGTGCTTTTACGAAACTGAATAATTATTGTAAATAATAAAAAGAGTTGACTAAAAAGACATTCGACTCACCCAACTGTTTGGCTTAAACGAAATTACAATGGCACCTGCCCGACAGCTGAATATGTTTAAAAGCTTCCCTCTGTATTGGCTGTCCCCTTCAATATCTCTACCCGATATATATAGTAGTGCGCAATAATACATTATTTCGCACGTGCCGCGCGAGCAATAAAAGCGTCACGCGATACGACGAAAAATTACATTTACAGAAATATTACGGCGCGTGAAACAAGACAATCTGATTAAATGAAAAGTATGGAAGACTAAATGAGCCATATCGGGCATTTCGTAACACTCAGATGGTTCTTGTTGCCCATTTATTCTCAACGAGACATCGGTAACATCAAGTTTGATAAATATCATATGAGATCGTTTTTGGTTATTTTCCCGGCTTTTACCCTGCATTGCAATAAAAATATGTCGTGGCGCAGAAATACCCTGTTGTGATGCTATATGCCAAGTAAGCAAACCCGCGGAAGAAATTTGAGCGGAATCTGTGGTCACTGTTAACCACGATAACAATGATTTACCACCCTGTTTCATAAAAGAAAGTAATCGCGGTTCTTCCGTGATCGATGGAGTTAATACCGGCATCCACAATGAAAGTTTTGATATTTCTACTTTACCAGCAAAAGCATCATCAGCAGCATCATCAGCACCAACAACACCAGCTCCTCGCCAGATCGCATTATTATCACTTTCTTATCTGTAAAGCACAACTGTGTGTTTAACTCCAAAGATAACCCTTCTAAAATCTCTGCAAAATCCAAAGATATGAGTTAATGGAATCGCACACGAAAAACTTCTATTGTTTCCTGACAACATTGCTCGGCGTATTAAAAATCCTGAGTTGTTAGCCCCTTTAGCAGTTTTTACAACAGTAAAAATAACGCCAGGTTTAGCTACAACCTCAGGAGGGGCGTCACCTGGTCGATCAGCTGAAGAAGCTACTGTTAATAACACTTCATCATACGGAGTATTCGTCAGCGTTGTTGGTAACATCCTTAGCAAACATCATTGATGGACCAGCTGATCTTGTAAAATCGTCAGAGTATCTTGCTAAACCAATTATTGTTGTAGCAATATCAACATCACTTTGAATCGATTCGATATTTTTTCCATCAATCATATAAGTGGTGCTACTAAACAATGCCATATTTCCATTATTGACAAAACCAACTCGGTCATTGGGATTGTAGTTTGTACCATCCCTCTTGACAAGTCTATTTTCTACTTCAGTAAAAGCCTCATGAGGTAGAAAATATTTACCTGCATCATGAACTTGAAGTTCGATAAGTTCGATACGTCCTCGTTGATTTGGTTATTTTGCATCATAGGAATAAAATCGATAACCACGCACCGAGTAATCTTGCTCGACTGGCTCATCCATGTTAAATGCTGTGTCGGATATACGCTTGAACATTTTATACTATTGCGTGTATTTCCAAATGGTGAGTATCTTTGTCGAACACGAAGTCCACTTCCTGCTATCAAATTCGCTGTTATATTTTTTTGTGCGTCAGATTCTAACGCTGCTAGCCTCTGATTTGAAGCTTGATTTATCACCTTACTGACCTCCGCGGACATAATTTCGGTACTCGGTAAATTCACCGGTGCTGATTTTCGTCTTATTAACCGTGCTAGTCTTTCTTTGATCGCCGAGAGCGCCTTACCAGCAGCACTAACAATTGCACCAGGAGCTTTTTCACTAACAACATTAATGGCTTTCATTGATAATTGTTTTGCAAGAGGACCCAATTTTGGTGCTAATCCTGCAAATGATCGTTGAGTTACATCACCAAGTCCGTCTCCGTAAGCTGCTCTATAAATTGGTAATCGTGAGTTTACTGCTCTGATCTGCACAGGTGTATGTCTGTTATATATGACCATGTTATGCTATTTACTATTGTTTAATCGCTGTAATCGTCAACGAGTTCGACAACGAGTTCTCGGTAAATACCAGTATCCATGACAAAACCTTGAAACAATCGCCGACAGATATCAGCTGCTTCATTAATTATTTCTGGTGAGTTATTTCCAGCTCGTTTTCCTCCTATGAGAACTTCTAATCGCGAAACGTCATTGAAGATACTATCAGGGTAGGGAATACTTTCCAGACCTTTGCCAATAGTATTGCTGGGTGGTTTTGGAGATCGTTGTAATGTTTTGAACTTTTCCACAAATTCCAAGTAATTGGGAGCATTTGGGTTAAAAGGTAATCCTTTAGCGGCAAAATATACTGGAGCAGGCCACTGCTCACTGGGTATTTTTCCAACATACTCAGGTTTTAAATACATATCATGTTTATAGTCCGCAGCAATAAAATCTAAGAGGTCTTTTGAACCCCCTCGAAATCTTTCTATGGAGAAATCGTAAACCATCTTTCGGGATTTGGTAATCCAGCCCAGAATTGTTCTTGCTCTGTTTGCTGCGCAGACGAAGAAGATAGAAATAAAGAAGGATCATCTTCTTCTTCAGATGTGGGAGAAGGCATATAACGAGGCTGAACATCAACCCTTGTTTTTCTTCAGGTGTAGGAGAAACCTCATGCTTAACCTCAACCCAACCTTTTTTTTTCTCTCTTCTTTTTCTTTTTCCTTTTGTTCTCGTATTTCTCGTTGCTGTTCCTTTTTTTCCTCCAGCGATTTTCGTCGAAGTTCTTGTTTCTCTTTCATTTCTTTTATCTTTTGTTTTCTGTCTTGTCGTCCTTTAAGATACGTATTATAATCCGTTATCCCCTGGAAATAAATTTTATAATCAGTATCCTCACTGTCTATTTGTTTATCACCTCGATTTATTATATACAACCGATCAGCCCACGTTTTTTTTTTATCTACTTTAATATGTTCGGGTTTTAAAATATCACCTCTGGTGTTAAATCTTTCGACAGCAAACTCACTAAATTTGGCTATTGCCCGTTTTTTTTTTTTGTCTTATAAATTCGAATTTCTTTTAGACCCGCTTCAGTAAATTTCTCCCTAAAATCAACCGCTCTTTTTTCTCTTTGGGTTCTCCAACAGCATCTTCAGGTTCTGCAACAGCACCTTCAAGTTGAGGCTGAACCGCAGTCATTTTTTCAGCAGTTTCTTTTAATACTTGAATAAGATTTTCTTGTTTCTCACCTGGTTCCTTTTTAGGTCCCCTGATAGCAGTTAAAACATCTCCAGTAACCGCGGTAATAGGTTTAAACAACTGCTCCGTCTCCGCTGCGTACTCAACTTGTGCTTCCTGTCACGACTGCACTTTTTTTTGGAAATCCTCTTTCACAGGGTTATATTTTTAAGTGCTTCTTCTCGCTCTCTAGCTAGTCTAGCTGTGTAGGATTCCGAGTGTACCATTATTTGGTATAGCAATTTTTAATTCAGAACAGCAGGGAGGGCGACGCTCTTAAAGCGTCACCGACGATCGCGCATTTTTTTAGCGATTTTTTGCGATCCCCCCAGGAGGTCTTAATTTGTGAAAACACAGGTGAACCAATTAGAGTCTGTTCGCCCTCCCTGCTGCTGTACTTGTGGACATCGTACGTGATACACACTATTTTAAAACATACTCTAACATTGTGATTGTGCCATATTGGGCTATCTAAAAATCAACATCTGAATCAACTGAAAAAGTGCTTTGAAAATTGATCCATGTGCAACAAATACAAGTAATTCATTTATTTAGGTAGTCTATCCCAAACAAGTGGAAATTAGTGATATTTTGCCAGACTGATGTTAAAATGTGTTTTCGTTTTGCTGATGCAGTTTTAAGTCGACTAATCCCATTAAGTGATATTTAATGCTTATGTGAATGCAACTATTTTTATCATTTCAAACCTCCCACACCATAATCATTTACAGTAAGTCATTTTTAATTTTATGAACTGAAATAACCCACGTATGTTCATAATTATATTGTTATATTGTTAATTTAAATTAGAATTGTATTTGATGGTAAGGATATAAGTAGATGGCCCATTTTAGATAATGTGAAACTTTTGTAACTGTCATTCTACCAAATCAAGTGAGGGTTCTTTTGAGCACTGGTATAATTTTTTTTATTTTGTTAATTTGATTGTCATAATTTGTACCATATTTCCAGCTTTAGTTGAAACTTTACTACTAGTAATGTAAAATCACTGGCTCTACAGTTTTTTTTATAGCTTTGACATAATTGATCCTCGCTTACAACTTTCGTTCCAAACCAGAGAGTATTTTGTTTATTAATATTTGCAATTAGTTTAGAAAGGTAAGAATAATCAAATAAGAGATCAAAAGCAGAACTCAGCGATTTGCAGAGTGCAAAAGTATCACCTGCATATTGAAATCACATTTACACTATTTTTTATTTGTATGCCTTTAATATTTGGACTTCTACTTACCATGTATTCCAATATCTCTGCGCAAAGGATAAAATTATATATAGATGTAGGGGGCATCCTTGCCTATATCCTCTTTTTACATAAAACCAGATGCAGCTATTTACTGTAACAGATGATTTGATATTACGATAAAAAGTTGATATTTAATTTATGAATACAGTCACCAAAACTGACGCAATATAAGATGTTTTAATGTAGAACCAAACAACTGAATCAATTGACTTTCCAAAGCGAATTAGTATTAAGAAACATCGAATTTTGTGTTTATCAGTGTACAACATTACATCATACAAGATTCTGATATTTTCCCCAATATATATGCCTCTAATAAAACCAGTCTGATTTATAAGGTGAGTTAAGATGCTTTTAACGCTGTTGCTGCTATACAAGCAGATGAAACATTTAGTATTGTTATTGGTCTCCAGTTCTTAAAATACTGCTTAAGTATGTCTCCTTTTGCAATGCAAGTGATTATTCCCTATTTTTGTTTTGGTGAAAGTTTTCATTTAATACAACCATAGTTTATGGATCTGACAAGGAAATGGGATAACTATGTCCAAAAGAACCTAATAATCTCCTTAGTAAAACCATCAAAGCTAGACTTTTATTTTGTGCCTTCTGTTTCAAGCATCTTAATGATTCCTTTTAAAATATAAGTCATTCTAATGATAGGTTCTCCAATTTATTTAGTTATGGAATATCCACTTTCATATTATCAAACAGTTCATTTAAATTGATGGATTTTACTTTCCTGTATTTATACAAATGCTCAAACTAGTACATAGTTATTGTAAAATTTCATTTACATCCCTTATTAATATAGACCTTATTTTACTCACATAATTTCTTTTCTTAAGGGTGTAGAAATAATCATTAACCTTTTCTCTTTCAACAACCCATTTTGCTCTAGAATGGCTCACAACTCCTTTTATTATTATCCTCTTTTATTCCTTCAACAACTACGTTTCCTGCTCATTTCTAGTGATATTTCTAGAATGTTGCAATCTCTTTCCAATTCATTCATTTTCTCTAATAACTACGCTTCTTTTTTAATGTTCTCCTCTATCTTGTATGTGGCACATTATATGTATTACCCCTGATTTCTAATTTTAATGTTTCAAAAAATAACATATCATTTATCACAAATGTCGAGTGTTTTACAGCATCATGAACAGCTTGTTTAACTAATTGTCACAGAAACTCAGATACAATTAAAACTTTGCAGGGACATGACACTATGTGTCCTATTTTGCTTATTTTGTAGATAGTTCAATGTCCGAATGCTACACGGGTGAGTTATGAAAGGAACAAATTTTGAAAAAATTTAATTGCATTTGCATTTTTTCTCTTAAAGCCATGTAAATGAGATTCAAATTTCAAGGAATATGCATTAATTGTCTACTTGATTGCATACATGAAAAATAAAGTAACAAAGCCTATAGAATAGTGTTAAATTAAGATAACTAAATTATATAACAATATTAATTAAAATAAAATGCCCAAACAATAGAGTATTAGTTGCTTTCATTAAAACAACAAAACTGTAAATTTTATTATTATTTTGATTGAAATACAAATAAAACCAAATTAATATTATTTGAATTATAGTACCAAAATATATAATAATGAGATTTTAATTATATGACCAAACTATATAATAATGTTATTTAATTATTTGTTGGCATAGATTAGTCTCGAGAGACGATGGAAGCGCGCCCATGAGAGATGTCCTGGTTGGTGGGTGTGCAATGTCTTCTGTGGCTATGTAGTCCAACACGGGAGTGTCAGTCCTTGCTGCACTTGCTGAACTTGAAGGGTACGTCTGGTGTTGGTAGGAGCTGCTTCTTCCTCCTCTGTTATCGTTTTTCATCAGTTAGCAAGCCTAGCTTGTCCTCGCCGGCTTTCAGACCAGTGATAAGAGCATGTCGCCAGCTTGATCTGTCTAGAACGAGCTCTTCCCAGGTGTTGACATCGATGTCAAGGGCTTTCATGTCGTGCTTGCAGACATCCTTGAAACAGAAATGTGACCGTCCGATCGACCTTTAGCCAGAGGCGAGTTTGGAATAAAGAATGTCTTCGGGGATTCATCCGTCATCGAACCATCTGATATGATGAGTGTGACCATCTAAGAATCTTAGCATGTTCAAGTACTTCGTTGTTCGTTACTCGATCGCTCCAGGTGATCCCGAGTATGCGTCGGAGGCATCGCATGTGAAAGGCGCTTAGTCTTTTATCTTGTGAGGCGTACCGAGTCCAGTTTTCACTGGCGCAAAGGAGAGTGCTTAACACGCAGGGACGGTACACTGTGATCTTAGTGTTCAGGGTCAGCATGTTGTTCCACAACCTCTGAGACAACATGGAGAGAGTTGTTGATGCTTTTCCGATCCGCTTGTTGAACTCAGCTTCGAGCGAGGGATTGCTGGTGATGGTACATGAACTGACTGACCACCTCAAGTTTGTAGTTGTTGATGATTATGCTGGGGAGTGCGCGTCCTGAACCATCAACCCAAACCCATCGCATACTTTAACAAAGAACATGTCCCTGATGGTGGTTTCACGCACTGTGCTCTTTGCCTTCAGTCGTGCCAGGTTGAACAGTCTGCCGTCTGATCGCGTGTCCAGGCTGATCGCTTCTGTGGACGCCACAAAGGCAAGCATGAGCAGGACTGCGAAGAAGATGCCGAAGAGCGTGGGGGCAAGTATGCAGCCCTGTTTCACTCCACTACGGATGTCAAAGAAGTCGGATGTTGAGGCATCTTAAAGTACTGACCTTTCATGTCATCGTTGCATGACTGGATCATGCTTAGTAGCTTTGAAGGGCATCCAATTTTTGCCAGGTTTGTGAAGAGTCCGTCTCTGCTGACCAGATCGAACGCCTTGGTGAGGTCTATAAAGTTCAGGAAGAGGGATCTGTCTTGTTCTCTGCATTTTTCTTGCAGTTGCCTGCCAGAGAAGATCATGTCGATTGTGGACCTCTCTGCGCGGAACCCGTATTGGGACTCTGTATACAGTCTGCCAGCAAGCGTCTGCAGTCTGTTCAGGATTACGCGTGTGAAAACTTTACCCACGATCCTGAGAAGGGATATGCCCCTGTAGTCGTTGCAGTCGCTTCTGTCGCCTTTATTCTTGTATAGGGCTACAATGTTGGCGTCTCTTATGTCCTGAGGCATGCACCCTCATCCCAGCATTGGCATACGAGGTCGTGCAGTTGCGTGAGCGGCACGCTACAGCCGCACTTGCTGACTTCTGCTGGGATGCATCCTACCCTGGAGCTTTACCTAGGGACAGTTTTTCTATGGCCTTCTTTAGGTTGGCTACATTAGGTTTCTCGTCTATACAGGCCATGAGAGGGAGGTTTTCAATGGCATTGAGGGCATCATTGGTCACGTGGTTCTCTCATGAGCACCGTTCAGAATAGTATTCCAACAAATGCTCCATCTGCTTGCCCTTGTTGTGGATGGTATCGCCTGTTGCAGACTGTATTGCTGCAGTCACTTTCTTCGTGGGTCCCACTGTTTTCTTTATACCGTCGTACATGCCTCTGATGTTTCCGATATCTGCTGCTGACTGGATGCTCTGACAGAGTTGAAGCTAGTATTCACTGGCACACTGCCGTGCTAATCTATGCACTTTGCTTCTGGTAGACCTGTATGCATGTAGTGTCTACTAGCAGAGGGATCGTTTGTATTGCAGGTGAGCACTGCGACGCTGTTATATGGATGGGATGAGTGTGGCGAAGTTAGCCTCAAACCAGTTAATGTTTTTTGATTGTTTCTCACCAAAGATCCATGTGGCTTAGCTATACACAGTCTCTCTGATGAGATCCAATCTTTCTTTGGCACTGGCGCTGGGGCGTTTTGAATCAAACGTCTTGGAAAGACATTGATGAATTCCTCGGCCTTGTCTGGATATGACGTTTTGCTCACATCAATGGTTTAACCTCTTTCCTAGAGCGGTGGGTCTTCTTCGGCTGAAGCTTCATTTTTCAGCACACCAGCGAGTGGTCGGTGTCACAGGCAGAATTGTAGAAGGTACGGGTTAGAAGCTCACACTTCATTGCTGACCTTCTTGTTATGATCAAATCCAGCTGGTGCCAGTGTTTAGACCGGGGATGCCTCCAAGACACTGTATGCTGTGACGTTGTCTGCAAGAATGAATTGGTGATGCCGAGGTCGTGGTACAAGCACATCTCTAGAAGGCGCTGCACATTCTCATTCATCTTCCCAATGCCAAACTTGCCAAGACAGGAGGGCCAAGAGTCATAGTCGGCACCCACCCTAGCATTGAAGTCGCACAGCAAAATCAAATTCTCTTCCTTGGGAATTTTGTCGATGACCTAGTTTAACTCATCGCAAAACTCATTCTTGGTGTCTGCTGAGGCGCTTAGTGTAGGAGTGTAAACGCTGATCAGGTTGACAGGCCTGTTTGTGGTGTGGAGGCGGAGGGATAGCAGTCTTCCACTTCCTTGTTGGCAGGGTCCTATCATCCCCAGCAAAGTGTTCCTGACAGCGAATCCGACACTTAACTCTCCGGCTCTTTCCTTGCCAGATGAATTTGTAGTTATTTTCTCTGATGGACCCGGAATCTGGTAGTCGTGTCTCCTGTAGCGAGGCGATGTCGACGTGGAGTCTTGCAAGTTCGTCGTTGATGAATGAAGTCTTTCGCTGATTGCCTGGATATCATCTCCGAGTCCAGTCAGCATGGTCTGGAGATTCAATATTCCTAGCTTGAGGATTTGAGGTTTCCTTATTGGTTTTCCTTTGTTATTTCTTGTTGCAGTAGTTGCAGTCCGCTTGTCAGGTACTCACGTACCTTAAGCCTAACGCACCCGGCAAGGCACGTGAACTGTGGCGGGACGGCAACTTATTGACTGGGGGCTGCCCAGTTTGAAGCGGGCCGTTTACTCCCTTAGCTTTTCACATGAGAGGGTATAGTCGCAAGGTTAACGAGCCCCATCTGCCTGAAGCATCTGGTTTTAAGGCACCAGAAACTCGCCTGCCATCCCTTTTCCAGTTAGTTTAAACAGGTAGTGAAGGCCTGGAGCTGGATTTGGTTGTCAGAGGCTCTATCAGACGCAAGCCATTGGGAGATTTCCAAGCGAAGTGGGTGCTTATCTCCCACATCCACACCCGGCGATTACAACCCTTGGAACCCTATTTTAAGTATAATACAAAACAACATAATTTTATTTTAATTATAATACCAAACTAAATAATGTTATTTGCACTATAATAAAAAACTATAAAATAATGTTCCTTTAATTATAATAATGAACTCTATATTAATGTTATTTTATTTATAATTCGATTCCAGTACCTTTTCACACTTACTAGCGATGTAACATCTACATTGATAGAGTTACACCACTCGATAAAGGAGGCCAGAATGATGTCTTTCTCTCCATCTTTCGATCTGAGAATAGTCCAGTCAACTCTATATTCAATAAATGGTGAATAATAATGGCTAAAGAAAGACCGATGAACATTCATTTTATCATCCATTCATGAAATAAACATCAATTAACTGTGAGCTTAATATTTAAAGAATGTGTGATGCAACCACACAAGGAATGTTCATGTTTGCAAACGTACCAGGGATGTCACAGGAACATGCCACCCCCCTCTCTGCCTCTCTGTCTCTCTCTATCTCCTCCTCCTCCTCCATTGAATTCACTTGTTTTACGTCATATGGCTCCGCACACGTGCATGCACTTTCCGATATGGTACCTCATCGTGGTGTAGCAGCATTTCACCAAGATTAGTACTGGAATGTGTATCGTAATCACTGGAATCCGATATTTCCCTTCTAATTAGCAAATACTTTCATGTGGTAACACAATCTCAGGGACAGCATAGATGATATTGTTCCAGATAATGACCAGATTGTGATTCAATATGCAGTTTTAAAATAATGTATCCTGCAACCAGGAATTATTGAGCTGGAACACAATGGATGCTGTACCTAGAATACTCAAAGCCTCGTTCTCGTGATATATGCTACATGATAAAATGTGTCCGGATTAGTTAAGCGTGAAGAATGATAAAATAACACAATTTATAATGATGGATCATACTTAATTTTGGAGTTTTAAAAAACGACAGATGTTACAAATGTTCTATATTAAACGATACAATCATTAAAATATGAAATACAGAATTAAAGTGTCATTTGTTAATGTATAGAATATATTACTATTGACAACACCCCTTAATCCATGGGTAAATATTAAGTTACATGATGAGGCATGTTGTTCCAAGTACAATGCAGATATCTTACTCGTCCTCGTTACCCACGCTATTCAGGGCCATGTCAGGGCACTTTTAAATACGACAGACATGATAAAATGTGTCTTGACGTTTGTTATGAAGAATAAAAAGAAACAGAAAATTAGAAAGGGGATGGAGTGGGGGTGGGGATGAATAGACAATGAGAGGGCAACAAGGATAAAAATGCAAACAAATAATAAACAGAGGTGAATTTTTTAGACCTGTGTGTTTAATCGGCCTGTCCTGTATTAGCATATTAATTTATGTATGTCATTTTGCAAGCAGCTTTTAATAACACACGGCAATGCGTTCTATTGACACCACGAATAGGTGGAGGAACATTTTATTTGCATGATTTTTGTATATGCGACATTAAAAATAGAAAGGGCGTATTGTTATTTAAATCATATTTTGTTTCTTTAGTGGTAAGTTTAGATCTTCATTCAAGTAAAGCCCCAAAAACGTAATTCTTAGACGTTTGCAACAAGACCAGACATATGATTAACTATTGTCATTGTAATCATCTATCAATCTATCTATATTGTGGGATTCATCGTTTTAGATACAGACCTGGAGAATACATATTGATTATAAATTCGAATTGTTTTTTGTTCTCATGTATTAGTTTATAACATTTGTAAGATATATAAATAAATGTTAATGAGGGTAAATATTTTGTCTATGTTTACTTCTGTATTTGCTACTGCTTTGATCTTCCGGAAAAGGCTGTGTACAGTGTGTAACATGATGACCTATCATACCGATGTCGAGCCTTGTGAATATATATGAATGATTTATATATGACTGATAAAACTAGGAAGTTTTATTTAGTGACCGAACTCAAGTTGCATGATGGCAGTGGTTTACAGAGATCGGCGAGATAGGGGCTGACTACCAATTAAAGCTCATGTCTACAATTATGGATTCAAATTAATTTTCGAGTTTTCAAAAGTGTAATTTATTGCAAATATTCTACACTTACCGATACAATCAATGAAAATACGAAATACAGAATTAAAATGTCATTTGTTAATATATAGGATATATTAATATTGACAACACCCCTTAATCCATGGGTAAATACTGAGTTACATGATGATGTATGTTGTACCCAGTTTAGTTCTTCCTTGTTTTCGTCACCCATGCTACTTAAAGTCAGGTCAGGTCACTTGTAAATACGATAGAATGTGTCCGGAATGTCGGTTGGAATGATAAATAACGAAAGACTAAAACGAGTGCAAATTGGGGAAGGAAATTTGTGATTGAAGTGCAAAAATAGAGAAAAACATGTGTAGAAAATGTAATGGCATCTCAACTGAATTTATTAGACCCATCTATTATGGAGACTTGTTCTTTTTCGTTCATTCATGTATGTATGTATGTATGTATGTATGTATGTATGTATGTATGTATGTATGCATATATATAACTTTTTGTTTAGTGTTGTTTAGTTTGATGCTTTACGGCAGAAAAACACAATTAAGATATTTAGTGCCCAGGACACACCATATTATCTGAGCTATTCTGGTTCAATCGTATGATTCGAATCCTGAACATTCTGACATGATGACGGTCACGGTTAATTCATTCATTGATTGATTCATTGATTAATTCATTCATATATTGATTGCTTGATTGATTGATTGATTGATTGTTTGATTCATTCATTCATAAAATATAACAATCTGTATTTGATTCTAGTGATTATACAAACACATGAACAACATAAAACTATCTACTGCAAAGCGAATACCATGAACACACCTTCTATATGTAATTACCAGTGAAAGTAATCTATGATATATTTTCAGATTGATTCCGGCTTTTCAACAGAGAATTTAATTGAATGTTGAATTCTTTATTCAAAAATCAGGCAAAAAGAGAACGACGAAGAATTTGACGATGATAACAATGATGATTATCAATCTAACTCTGACTGGTCTTTCTAAACAAGCTATTTTCAGATTGGTTCTTCAGATTTGTTTTTGCAAGCGCTGTCTTTAACGACTGTTCAGCCTAATTCATCGAATTCCAGGTGTCCTTGCAAATCGTAAAATTAACCTAGTTACTTCAGGTGTGGACTATAGCACAGGGTCTCGTTACAAAGAAAATCAAGGGATGGGGGTAAGGTTAGAACCCCCATCCCTTGATTTTCTTTGTAACGAGCCCCTGTGGACTATAGTCATGAAGAAGTTCAAATATTACACTTTCTTGATAGTTGTTATAGTTATGTTTATGTGTTTATGTTCCATATTAGTTTGGTAAAACCATCCCCCCATCCGACATTAATACACTTGTGAGACTATCCCTGCATTGTCACGCTCCTATTCTGGTATAAACGAATTTGTATTAACAGATTTCAACAATACACGTGTCATGCCGTAAAATGTTCTCTTATTTATGTTCTTGTTTAAACTTAACTTTTCAAACTATTCCTCCAGCGTTTCGTTTTCCTTCCATACGTGATTTTGTGTCTGCATTTACAAATGAGAAAATACAACCTACATGAAAATCACAGACAACACTAATATTTAGTATCATCACCGTTGGCATCGTCGTGTTCACCAGCATTATCATAGTCGTTGTCGCCAACCATCTCAATAGCAACATGAGAAGTGGTAGTAGTAGCAGCAGTTCGTAGGGGCTACGGGCGGGTTTGCGAAACAGTTTTGCGGTATTTGTTCTTCAGATGAGAAGGGGGCGAAGGAGACGCTCTCCCCGACTGCCGCTCCGTCAAGCACAAACGTGGGACAGACCTGGCAGCAGTATTAGTAAGAGCTGTTGGTTTTGTTATTTATTTATTTCTTTTATGAAGATGGTGTCACCAATAACGAAAACGATGAAGATATTGGCGAATCAGAAGTATTCCAAAGTTATCTGCAACGTTTAAATTCATTTTGAGTTTGTGCGTTCTTATATTACAGTCGTTTCCTGACATGAAATCACTGTAGAGTGTTTGGTTCCGTTTTCTAGGTTTCATGCCTGGATTCATATTCGTATTCACATAACAGTTTAAATTTTATTTTATAGTTCCATGCTGGACGTGCATAACAAGGAAAAAGATCCATTTAATAAGTTACCAGTCGAGGGGAGGTAACTCAAAAATGTATACCTACATCATGTGACAGTAGTATAATAGTGGGGAGAACTAGCGCAGTCACTATTTAAATTAATGTTTTTCCACGTTTCAGAATGCGCCAGTATCCATTTGCAGCCACTACTGACATACGGATATGTCTAGTCTGTTATTAATCTCCATACAAAATATAATGGAACGTTAAGTGGTTAAGTACCAATGCACAGTTATTAGAATAGGGACTGACCTTGAAATTATTGAAATTAACATTGTTCTACTTAGTAAAGTACAAACTGTGTATGCTTTAGCACGGGATTGTTGGCATATACATATACAACAACTGCGCATTTAACTTGCCTTCCTTAATCAGGAGTAGTAGTAATAGAAATTATAGAAAACTACAATGTTCATTTTCAACAGCATGAAAACATAAGGATAAAAGATTAGCCTCTTGAAACTTTGAAACTAGAGCAATGTTCTTGAAAAAATGTAATGTCTGTGTTTATCTCGGCATTCTTTTAATCAGTATTTTCGTTAGGCTTCTCTGGGGAGCTAAATGTAAATCGAACTCTCTATAAAAGTTGCGTCAAAAAACGACATAAGTTTTAATTATTTTATTGTAGAGATTAAACCCTACTCGTATTAACAGATAACGTTAATGCATGACGCAACGTTTCGGAACCTTGTTTGTGGAAAGACGTTTCGAACTCTATCAAATGAAATGTTTTGACTGTGTTCCTGGGTGAATTGCAATGCAGTCTCTTTATTCCGCTCTTGCTTGTTTCTAATGTAGTTGAACAAATTGTTATCACTTCCCAAATTAACTAGCTCAGACAGCCATTGATGGCTTATCATTTTGTTTTTAATTTCAACGAGTATAATATTTGCCTCTTTTCGGATTGTTTATTTACAGGAATGGATTATGTGAACCACCACCAATTATGTACGATGACATCAAGGTTCAATTAGTGTTTTAAGTATCTTATCATTAGGTCTTTTTTGCTCCAATTTTTGATGCTTTTATTTTAATAGGTTTCTTTTGACACCATATACAACATGTTTTTGAGTTATTGCCTTTGCATTAATTTTATATAAAGTTTTAAAATGGAATGGATATACGATACTCGCTCATTGTTTTTAAATGCCTCTGTCTTATTTTCCCTTCCTTCTTAAGTTCTGAGCAAAAATGTATTTAACACAAATTATAATTTGAAATGTTTAGAGAAGATTACGTTTTTGATTTGGCTGATGCCAATTCAGCACATATTCTCCAAAATAGATGCATCGGGCACCTGCCGTAGTTTTATTTGAATAACTTTAAATATTATATATATATGTTTAAAATGACTTTTTCAAATACTAATAATGTGTTACTGTTGTTAGTCAGAGATCGTTTATTGTCATAGCATGACATAGATAGTTTGTTTACTCTGGTCGTGTACATATCATAAATGAACGACCTGAACAAAGTTATTTGTTGGCAATTGTGGTATTGACGAAACAAGCAATCAACGTACATTTAAACGTGAAATTATTTGGCAAGAAACACTTTGATGCCACTGAAACTTCTTCTCTTTCCCGATCTGTCTCGAAAATAAAGAAAAAAAACAAAAGTTTTTGCCTCAGACATTCTAATTTTCTAACATAATGCACGAGAGTTCCTTGTGCAAGCATCATTTATGTTGATTTGTGGGATGTTTAAAATGCTGCTGTTTTTGTAATAACGTTTGAAGTATATTCTGTATTTTATTAAGATATCGTCATACAGTAATTTATCTCAAGCCTTATGCACGATAATCCGCACTGTAACACCAATTTTATCGCATTTTTTCTAATAGTACATATTCGAACAAGCTCTATAACTAAATATCCTGGATAGATTTGTTGGTTTGTTACGGCTGCTTTTCGAATAATGCACTCTTTCCCATTCGATGTATTCATTTCACTTCCCACTTACAATTATTGACACATATCCCAGTTTTCTAACTCTCAACATTTTGATACATTATGAGTGATATGGGTGAGTATTTACCATACTCATTTATGTCATTTTCATCATCAGCATATACATCATTATTAGTATTTTGTTTAATATTATTAATATGAATTTCAGTGTATTTTTTCTATCCTTGTTCAAAATACAACGTTATGTGTATAATCAAAACAAACAAACAAGCAAGGCAAAACAATTTTAAAAATTAATATGATTTTCATTTCATTATGTCTATCATTTTTCAAATGGCAACGATGTCTGCTCACTGGAAATAGTGATTCAAACTATTAGTTTATTTCATTCGAAATGAGACATTTATCATTCGAAATAATAATAAGATTTTCTTTATAGTTTATGCTACGCGCTTTCGACAGCGCGCATTTGACTGGCATATTTCGCTGTGGACTTTTGTAGGCGCTCTTTTGTCCTGCGCGCTAACGACGGGGGCCGTTCAATTTTAATTTCCTGAAGTCGACGTCTTAAGTCAATTAATGCTAACAAATCATTCACTGGATTATATGTCATTTCTCATGCATTTTAATTGCATCCGCCCAAAACGTATTGTTTCAACAAACTTATCATCATCCAAGATTTTGTTGTGTATTGCTCAACTACATAACGCATAAATCTGTAATTATTATTACCACTCTGTGCTCTTAAAATAGAGAGAAATCCAGCAAGTTTTGTTAAATTCAACAGATAATTTATTCCCCTAGAATACAAAATGAAAAAAGTTGAAAGAATTTCGGCATTGCTAATTAAATCCCAAATAATCATAGGATTTCTAACAAAAGTCCTAAAGATTAAAGTTTTGAATAAACTTTAGTGTTATTCCAAAATAAATCCAACGCTGGAAGTGTTGATGTGCTGTGATGGACAATGTTGGAGTGATCTACCAAGAGTTGTGTGTTGGAAAACAATAATACAGTCCAGGAATAAATCCTTACATGTATTTCATTATAAATCCAAGTCTCGATTTCCAAGAATATTATTTTTGAGCACTTGGTATTTCCAGAGAAGAATAACTTGAATTAATAATTAGAATATATAAATTTTAGCCCAAATGAAACCATGGACACAATAATAATACAACTGATTCTGCTCATATCTTACAGCACGAATTAATGACTTCTAAAGAAACAATATTATATAGTCCTCTACTTGCCATCAGGTCACAATTAGCAAATAAAACAAACAATAAAAATAATACCTAATGGAAAATTTCATTCTGGAAGATTGCAAATGTTTACAAGATAAAATCTTAGCTATAATTAAAATTTCTGTTACTATAACTAAAATATAAACTGGTAAACAACAGGTAAATCTGACATTACATGGGGATTTACAAAACCAAACTCATTAATTCAGATCAGTTAGAAAAAAACTTGATTTTATACAAGGTCAAGTCCAAAATACAATTTTCCTTAGCATATAATGAATTTAAAATAATGCACATTAAATATAGATGATACTATCTACAATATGAAAGATTATTTTACCATTATTGTAATACCAGTTGCGTGAAAAAATCTACAATTTGTTTTTGCAATTCAATTTGCAATTGTTAACATATTCTTTACACGCTCCAAATAAATCATAATTTCTTCAATAATTTAAAAACAACAATCTCTTATTCGGAAATGATTTAGACAGTTTTTGAATTGAATCGTCTTCAGATAATTTAAATTGAGAGACTGTAACATTTTCAAATAATGACACTTCATTTATGAGAAAGGGCACATATCACTATGAGTACTACGATATGTATTTTGCCATGGTGGTTGCTGAACATTAAAGAGGACGAAAAAAGATGTAATTGATGGAGGATGATATGAGCATTGAGACGATAAAAGAAAAAAATATAACATACGCGACAAACGACAAAGGAAATAAGCTATGTTCGGAGTATGATTTATTGTGACGACAGCGAAATGGAAGACGAGACAAGTTTAGCACGAGGATATGATCGTCATAAGCGTCAAACTCAGCGTTACAAGGAGCGTTATCATATTCAGAATAAGCTGAAAAAATTCGAGCTGACGTATAACGAATTCAGCTCTTGAACTTTCTTAACATCATATGGATCCAATATGGAAAATATATAAACGCTGTTGCCGTTCTAATCATGATCGGGGCAGTTTTTCTGCATCGAGTCACTGAGTTCCTATAGCGTCATAATCCAGCTTGTTATTTAGGATCATGTTCAAGATAAGGTTTATTTTCCCACAATCGGTCGGCCCCACGATCATGTAATGGCAATCAGGAAAAAGAAACTGGTGGCTTTTTGTCGCGTTGGTGATTTCGTACAAATTTTTATGATGTTCATTTTCTATATTAATTATGTCATACACTTCATTCGAAATACTCATCGGCGCGGGAACATCATCGTCGTCAGGAAATGCTAGCAGCAAAGTAAGCAAGTCTGGCGACTCCATGACGGGCACGTTAAACATAAGCAGAAATAGCATTCTTAATCTTAAGTATGCAACATATCCACCCCAGGATGCCAACGAGACACGATTGTTTCACGCGAGCAGACTCGCACAGACAAAATTATCGCTGACAGGTGGCACAATCGCGGCAAATATTAGCAAGGGCGGAAAGATTCTTTATGGATTACAAAAATCAAATGGACTTGCATTGGTACCATCGCAGACCATGTCATAAGCAGAGCTCGAGTTTGCATTGTTTGGGAAATATTATAAAACGGGTGGAGTTATTTCCGGAAATGTTTTCGTGGTGGGAAATATGACCAGCGATATATCCATGGTGTCTGCGGCGTCTGGAACAACCTCAAACAATTCAAGACAAATCAGAGTCAGCAGTGGATTAAATATGAGATCGACGATGATATGCCATTTTGGTACGCTGGATAGAGCAATATATGTAGACAGAGATGTCAGCGAAAACTACATTCCGGTTAGTGTACATATGTGGAAGGGCTTATAGTTAGAAATACAACTGATCAACCTCTGCTGATTGTCACTGACGCCGGTGTGAACTTGTACAGATCACCTCGATGGAAAATAATATTTTACATGGACTTCCCTCAACGAAGTCCATCACCGATGACACAGATGCGATTTCGCATAGTCAATTAAATCGCTCGGGGTACATATAATTGTCGACGGGCGGAACACTCACTAGAGATATCGCCATGGGAGGATTAAAAGTGACAAGTTTGCCCATTCAGGAGTGCCGTCCCAGGACAGCGCAGCCAGTTACAAACAAGTGACAGATTATACACTGGCTTGGCACATGTAAATCCATGACGGGCAATATCACCATGGACTACACTAACATTTTCATGCAGTCTACGCACGTTAATGCCGTTGACGTTGTCAATAAATTCTACACTCATGCACCATGAGTGCAAAATAATGTCATAGATTTCATCGCCGTCCTTCAATACTGGGAGTCAGACTGGTTTCGTCGCCAGTGCCTCCTTGGAATATTCAACGTCCACCCTAGCTTATTTTGCTCTTGCCATGCATGTAAATCCTTCAAAAGGATTACTCTTGGTGTGTACATTAATTTTTGGCTGATGATCACAGCTCCGTTAGAGTTTGCAGTGTAGAAATTTCCCTTAAGCGGTCGCACGAGCAACGCGGAAAGGATGGCCAGCTGAGGATTAGAGGGGAAAATTAAAATGATACATCGTGGACCATTTTATACGTGAGTACGACCATCATTTAAATACTACTCAGGAATTTTTGCTGACTACACATTCTAACAAGTACATCATGTACAGGATATGCAGCGTGACTGCAGAGCCATCCAATCCTGGTCTTTGGATTTCATCTATTTTCAGTGGACTATATTTTATAAATAATGTCGTTCTCATCTAGCATCGCCACTGATCTCATTACGTTATTATCTGATAGCGCTGATGTTGCAGATAAACCTAATATTGTCAACAAGACTTCCGACGAGAATTGCGATACCATAAAAAAAGATTAAATCGGCATGTGAATTACTCAAATTCAATCCAAAAATGTTCTCGAGAATAGATCAATCTGTGGCGGAAATGTGACATGGGCAGGTACATGACGAGCTGAACAAGCTAAACGCGATATATTCGTTTTGCAACGATCGAAAATAATGTTGTTAGTTACAAACATAGAGGGCATCATTCATAGCATTATGAACCAGCTCCACCCGTGCATTGTGGACGCCATTGTGAAAACGGGGAAGGTTAAGCGCCGAAGATTTACACAAAGGAAGACGATGATGCACATTGAAAAGAACCCTAATGCATGGACCGAGCAAAAACGAATTAGAGGCTATCGTGCGCTGAGAGATGGTGTGGAAAAACGAAAGCGTTTCTCAGCAAGATGGAATGGGATAAGAGGACCTTGACACAATCATATATTGGATTAAACTTATAGAACGATCAGGAAGTGCTTGTCAAGATGATCCACCTACAGTTGATATCATTAAGACCATGGAAGCATTTTTAACGTGATCATGTATAAAGTGCCCGGAAAAATCGATGCTGGCATCGCCGATGCGTCTTATACATACATTGAAAGTTTTGATAAAAACTAAGCAGTGTGTTAAAAAAGGGGGTGTTCTTCCACGAGGAAACTTTAATAATATTCCAAGAGCAACTAAGAAACGTATCTATAATATTAATGATAGAGAAAAATATAGAAAAAGTACTGGAGCGATAACAATGGTGATCCGACTTATAAAATATGTTTTAGTAATGCCATCCGTGGAAAAATGTATCGCACGATGATTGTCCAGCAGTGATTTAGCTGTACTATTAATAGAGCTGTAAGATTTAGATTCGTTTATTGTGATATTCACGACGACGACGGTGCACGCTGCAACTAAATATTTCAACCTCCATGCCCACGAAGCACATTTTAGGGTGGCGTTACCACATCGAGGTTTTCAAGACGATTATCGGTTTTATCTCTGTTGAGGTGATCGATAGCATAACCACTCGGAATAACTCCACTGTGCCTCAAAAACAAAGTGATGCCGGAACACATTCGCGGAAATGCCATTTTGAATATGCTCTTACACAGGGATATCCATTATTGTTGAACCTTTCACATAGACGCTTCTCGCGTCCGCAAATATCTCTAGAGGTGTTTGATTCGTACTGATCAAACACGGGATGCCTTTTCCAATTGGTGCACATTACTGAGTTACAAATTTATTTTTATTTTTAAGATATATTCCTTGATCGGCGTCAAATCTTCAACGTTATTAGTTTTTCACGTTTTCATGATATTATTTAATCGCGTGAACATTCTTTCCACCACATCGTGCACATATAGGTATCTTTCCTCGTACACTACACCCGCATTGGGTACATGGCTTGGGCCTTCCGTTGAAATTTTCACGATCGCGTTATTGTAAGCACATTATTTACCACGGCATGGTTTTCAGACCTGCTTTTGGAACTCGGAGTCATAATATATAATTAGCATAAACAATTTTTAATTTAATTATGATACATTTTAACACACAATTAAAGAAATAAAGTCAATGTGGTACAATATATAATAAATAACTTTTTATTATTGCGGAGCTCAGAGATATGTAAAAGGCAGCAAGCGGAAGGTCTATCAGATTGCCCAAAACCAATGAGGAAATCATCAAGCTTAGCAGCTAGGACGCTAAATGGAGTCTTGTAAACGCTTACAGGAGCGCTGCCAACAAGAAACTATTCAGGCAAGGAAAACTTGTATCGATGCTGAAAGAGCGCTATCAAATGCTGACGGGAAAGCAACTGAGTTTCCCTGAACGAAGCAGTTAATGAACGAACTTATTAACGCGATAAGACGTGCTGCAATTGATAAGTTGATACAAATAAATCTCCATGATAGAAAGAAAACACTGCTGGCAAAATTAGAAAAAAGTGCTAGTGGTGGAAAGCGAGAAAATATTGCTACCGAATGCAGCTACGCAGGCAGAAAAAGAAAAAAAACTTACGGAGGCGCTGACCAAACTTTTGTGGTGGACCATCCCAGAACCAACTATGAAGGATTTTCACGAAAACTCATCGATCACATAATTCTTCCAGTAATCGTACGCGAGCTTTCATGAACACATCTTTTAAACTCAGTGTGGCTGCCACCAAACAGTTTACCAATGAAGTCAAGGAGTGCATTCTGTGGCTCAAATCTACATCGATAATTATTGTACGTGGAGAAAATCTCGATCACATTTTTAGGAATACCTGGTCATTTTTGACGAGGCGCATTGATGATTACCCGGAATGAGAATCCACGCTACTCGTGGCCGGAATCAAGAAAATCACGTTTAGCACTCACAAATATGTTCCAATGACAGGTGGAGTCACGTAACGCTGCCAGGTAAACTTTCAAAAATAAAATCATGCAAAAACGATACAAATAACGATAAAATGTACCTGGTGTGATAGATAATTTCTAAGTTATACGAGGCAAATGATCGTGTAGGTCGCCCGAGTAAATATCGTGCCTACTGTACAACGATAAAAACCGGCGACGTTAAGTTTTCAGCACGCGTCAAGGACGTTCCAAAATTTAAAGAAATCTCAATGATAATTCCACGAAGGACAAAATTCAGGAACATATCGATGTGGGATACTGTACATAATCTCAGACGGTACAGATGCCCAGTAAAAACAATTCAACGGTGAGGTTAGAAGACCATTATAAGAAGTACGTTCATAACGTTTCAATCGTATTTGACTCGGGAGCTATCTTTTAAACAGTAGACAGTCCATTTCTGGATTCAACATGTTCGTATAAGAAAATAGTTCAAAAACTTATGCGTTGCTCATTTAGATATAAAACGTGTAGTACGTCCAACTAGTCATTGTTGTTCCCGTATAGACAATATCGTGGAAAAGATTGTGTGGAGTGGTTTTTCGAGTAGCTGGTGTAGGTGTACAAGCGAACATGTGAACTTATGAAAAATTCAGCTCCGCTTGTGAAACTTACACCGGACTAGTATACAGAAGTACAAGGGCGCCATCAGGTGCTGTATTTGTGCAAAATCATTCACTCACGATGACAAATGTATTCGAAGTCACTGTATAACCAGTGGAACGTACAGGGGTGCTGATTACGCTCAGTGCAGTCTCGCTTCCAAAGATCTGGATTTTACCACATTTACCTCTCACAACCCGCAAGGGTATATGGTCATTGTATTGTAGCGGCGCCGTCTAATTAGCGTATGAAAGAACTGGTGGCAATAGTAGGCACTAAAATAAGCTGCATCCGACGCAATTTTGAAAATTACATGTCGATAACCATTGGATCTTTAAGATTCATTGATGGTCTTCAGTTCCTGCCAGGATCGTTGGAGGAGCTCGAGAACAACAGCCCAAAATGTAAGAACATCGATGAAAAAGATCCAGAGAAACTTTCTATGCTTAAACAAAATTGAACATATATATATGACTACATGGGCTGCTGAGAAAAATGTGATGAAAATGCGCTGCCACCAAATTCAGGATTTTACTCGGTCTTGAGCATGTGCGATATTACCAATGACGAATACAATCATGCATATGCTGTGCTGTATGGTAGGCCTTTGACTGCAAAACAGTCAGATACTATCATTATCTGTATCTGAAGACATATGTGCTTTTGCTCGCGGATGCTATTGAAATTGTTTGAAAAACGTCATTAGAAAATTACAAACTTGACTCACTTTTTTATTTCTCTGCACTCATCAAACATCGCATGAAAAACTAAAATTGCTCACCGATGGTGATATGTTCTTGTTTGTAGAACAGATGGTGCGTTGTATCTGTAATCAGCAAAAAGCATGCCGTAACCAACCATAAATATATGTCATCATACGATCTAATCAAGCCATCATTTTACATATCTTAACCTGATACAAACAACCTGTATCAATTGGCCATAACACACCAACTTCTTGTTGGATGCTTTGAGTGGATTACAGGAGATCAGTACTTGGAAGAAACTGCGCAGGGAATTAGTGACGATATTAGGAATTTTGTGCTAGTTGACCTGGATTATGCAGAGCATGTTTATGATCTTCAGAACGACTACCCGTTCTGAGCTGAAAAAGTAGTAATTAGTGGTCAGCGAGGATATTCTGTCACCGGAACTTGAGGTACAAAAGAAGATTGGAATCACGGCTAGGCATTCTGCTAAACTTGTACCAAATCTCAATCACAAATAAAACTACGTGTCTCATAAATGTTTAGATCAAGCAATAAAACATGGATTAATAATTAAATTAAATCAGTGACTGTGGATGGCCGAGTACATCAATATCAACACAGCCACATGCGCCAAAGCCAACACAAATTTTGAAAAGATTTCCAAAAACTCATTAACAATAGCGTGTTTGGGAAAATAAAAACATAGAAAATAACAGAAACGAAAGAAACATTGAAATCGTAAATGAAGTTAAACGACGAGGTAAGCTTGTAGCTGCCGATATGTTCAAGTCCATGAAAATACTCGATCAAGATCTGTGGCGATATAATCCAGAAAACAAACACACACCTAACAAAACCCATATATTTTGGAGCGGCCATACTTGAGCTTTCGAAATATCACATGCTGAAATTGTACTACAATGTTATCAAAAAGAAATATATAGATAAAGCCACGCTGCTAATGAAGGAAACGGACTTGCTTATGTATCATATATTCACGGAAGATTTCAATAAGGACATGAAACCATACATGAATCTTTTCCATATCAGTGACTGCGATAGCAAAAATCCATAATACTCATACGTTATCAAAGAAATTTTAAAGATAAAACAGCCGAAAATAACATCACATAATTAATTATACTCAGATCTAAAATATACTGCTACACTACAAAATATGGCAAAGAAAGCAAATAAGTTAAGGGCGTTAACAGAACAGCCAAATAACATATATCCAAGATACGAAATTATCGAGAGTCACTTCATGGAAGAGTTCACTATTTCACCATGACAAATTTCAGATGCAACTGCCATAAAATGTACACACTTTGCATCAACGAATAAACGCTCTCCATCTAAGATGAAAAACGGTACTGCACCAATGGCATCAATACACTGGCTCAAGGTCATACACTGACTCAAGGTCATACAATTTACTTATTACAAACTATCATCCTTACCCTATAATAAAATCAAACCTGGAAAAGAACCCACATAGTTTTCACATCATTAAATAAAAAGTTGTCTAGAACCCCCATCGTTTTCACATCATTAATTAAGACGTTGTCTAGAAACCTCATCGTTATCACATCATTAAATAAAACGTTGTCTAGAACCCTCATCGTTTTCACATCATTAAACAAAACGTTGTCTAGAACCCCATCGTTTTCACATCATTAAATGAAATGTTGTCTAGAGGGTAAACCTGGATTTCTCAAAAAGTGTTATATAACCCCCATTACCCTATATTACTTCCAGCGAGTCTTTTCAGGCTTTTGCAACAACCCATGTAAAGGTTAAGGAATAATATATCAGTTAGCACGGGCTAACACAGCTCCTAAACCAGTAGGCACAACACCAGTTTAATTGGAAACACTAGTCATACCATTATCTTTAAAGTTTAAAACCTTATATGCTGCTTTATAATTTTTTTTTTCATTTCAGTAGTGTCCCATCTCGTATGTTAATCAATCTTATTTATATTAATTTTCATTTGCATAAAAGTAATTCAATGTTCGATAGGTAATTTATCTACTACCAAATTGTTTCATTTGTTCCTGGTTGAGCCCCCTGTGATAGTAGACTATCATAAACTAACTCAAACAAATTATATGAAGCAATGTTGAAATTAAATATTCTTTACATAAACATACAGTACTTATTAAAAGGTTGATTTTAATGCTCTGTGGTAAAAGCTGTTAATTTCTTTTTTCGTTTCACTTGTCATTAACTGTTAGAAGTTTGTAAGTCGGAAGCCACACTCATGCACAATTGATAAAAATCTTTGACTAGAAGCAACGCTCATCCAAAATTGATGGCCACAGAGGCACAAGTTACGCTTATAAACATATGATGACCAGTGGCCCAGGGTTTCAGTTTTTCTTTTTAAAGTGCCTTAAAATCATCGTACCTTTTGTTTTCCTAGAATAACTTAAAGAAAGAAACAAAGAAAAATACATAGGTCACAAATGCTCAAATAATCAAGACATTACGTTTCTGCTACTACATTAAAAAAATGTTTTGTAATATAAGCAAATTTTTATGCTGCTGCTTTTAGTGTGTGGTTTGACATTTGACAGGTAGCTCCATATGTAAGAAATATTTTTCAGGCCATCTAATACAATATTGATGACATGCAGCCTAGGTGGCCTATGTTTTATACATAACTATTTGAAGGCGGGAATCATAACAAACCGCTGTTTTTTTTTATCAAATCTTACAGGCAGTCAAGTGGACCTGAAGCCGTCAAATATGAAGGCCAATGACCCAGAATCTGACAGAGGCTGAGTGGCCCAGCAGACGTAACATTTGTAAGACCAATGGTTATTTTATAATTAAATGGAAAAAATACCACCAAAGTCAAGGGCTTAGTTTTTAAAATAAAACTGTAAAGGTCAGAAGCGTAGGGAGAAAAGTCAGAAGCTAGGAGCGAAGGTCAAAACGTTTTATAGTAAAGGCAGTTGGAGACTAAAGGATTAAAGACAACGTTCAAGTAGACCTTAGAAACGATATAATACTTATTTTGGTTTGAGATGACTAGGTTTTATCGTTTTCTGAGTCAAAGGACGTAATTTATAATTCATGCATCTGGCGCAACAATAACAAATGTATTTTTCAGAGCAATGAATACCCCAAAGTTGACATATCAGTCCTAAATTATAGCCTTGAGATATTTTATGGATCATTTGTACATTGAGTATGAAAGAACAGTGGGGGAGGTCAAAGGTCAGTTTGGCTCAAGGAAAATTGGCGTTTATTCTAGCAAAGGTTCTTTGACCAAACATTGTGGACGGCATGCATTAAGATATTGTGCAATAAATATAGTTACATACCTTAATTAATGATCCAGGTCATTGAGACACACATGTAAATAACTATAATTAAACCACGCCTTACTAGTGCTAAACACCAGGTGGACACATAATGTGACATTCATGCTAATCGTGTTTAAATTTTAGCCATTTTCCTTGATTTTGAAAATTGAGAGTCAAGGACCGCTGCATTAAACAAATGTGACGAAAAAGTCACAAGGGAAATAATTCTATTCTCCAAATGAATCATTTAATCCCAGCCCCCATGTTAAGAATTAAACATATTCTAAACGACATTTCATTCAATACAAAACTATAACACAGTTGTTTACATAGTAGTATAAAGAGGAAAACTATAGGTAGAACACAAGTTTATAAAGTTAAGTCCGTGTCCATTCTTTACCAAGTAAACGAAATACACAGTCATAATCTGTCTTGATTAGTGGCTATCCATTCTTGGTCAAGTAGTGCATATTTACAATCTGTGTGGTTCAGTGTCTGTCCTTTCTCGGGCAGGTGATACACAGTCACAATCTATGTGGCTCAGTGCCTGTCCATATTTGGTCAGGAAATACAGTCATAATCTGAGTTTCAGTGTATGTCTTTTATAGGCAAGGTAATATAGTCATAATATGTGTGGTTTTGTGGCCACCTATTATAGGCCAGATAATACACAGTTGCAATATGTGTGGTATAGTGGCTGTCCTTATTTGGTCAGGTAATACACATTCATCATATGTGCTAGATTGGTATTTTAATTGTATGTGTCCTCCTTGTGGTATCGCAATATATTTTATAACTAAAGAGTCTTTTGAACCTTTACACCAAATTATCATGTCTCAAAATGAAACTCTAGAGATAATGCTAAAATCTCAAGTGTCATTTGTTTTTGAGTCATTGGCTCATAGCTATAATTGTATCTTATTTATGGCGCCAACTGATACTATAGAGTTATTATAACTTCGACAAATGTATTCTTCATCTCGTCGGAACGCTTGCACACTTTCTATTCCTTTAGAGTCTGTGGGTCAGAATAATCTTCACAGAAATGTCATTTCTGAGACTGAGACAGAAAATACAATTTACATCTTTGAGCCAGCATTGCAATTTACTCATGCAACTATTTATTTTTCCTCATTAGGGCTGATACGTTATTATCACTGCCATAAACAACCCGTCAGCATGTAGGATTGTTGTGATGGAGCATCCAGCTGAGTTTTTTCTCCAGGGGCAAATTGCTACCAATATATCGTGTTCGGGCTGTCATCTCCTGTTTACCGCAAGGCTCAAATTCCAGCTGGTGAAGTGGGCCTGGACTCAATGAACAGCATAGCTTAGATTTCTCAATTGTTTCCCCAGAATGATTTGGTGCAGAACCACTTCCTTCCATACCTGAATTTCCAGTGACTGACAACCTCATATTAATGTGATTCAGGAGTAGTAGCTATAACAACATTTTTAATATATTGAATGACTGAGCAATAACATTTTCATTTAGGGCCAACTAGGTCATGGGATAAATTGGAGTGAAAAGTTTCATAGCAATCCTCCAAAAGGTTTAGGATGAGCAGTAATAACAAAGTTGTGCTAATGGACGAGTAGACAAGTAGAAGACCGTCCCATAAGCTTTTCTGGTCTAAGATCAGGAGAATTAATAAGGTAAGCACGTAGGCATACCAAGACAGTTTTCTTTTCAGATATCTTCCTTACATGATTTGACAACAATGAGTATACCATTTGCATGGTGGTAAAAAGTTATGGCACCTATTGCTACAAAGGATTTCATCAGAGTATAAAGAAATCTTTCACTGTATTAGAAGTATCGTCATTTATGATGTAGTATTAATCATAAAGCATCAACTATGTGATGATTTCATTAATTTTATTTACGTTCTTATTTACAGTTTTACAAATAACAAACAGACAACAAATACATACATTTGAAAAGTACTTTTGTGTATGCAACTTCACTGGATGATCACCTCAGCTAGAAGGTGGAAGATGCCTTCAAAATCTGCTATCATGTGTATCAGTTCCTTGAAGCTGATAAAGATAAAGCAAGCAGCTTTATTTTTTTTTTTCATAACTCTTGAGAAAATGATATACGGTGTTCATGTACTTCATTCAATATATATCAATATTCGTGCCAAGATGTACAGTAAGTGATTTCTCTTCCCCCCTACATATAATTCTTTTATAGGTAATGGAAAGCTCATCACAGTCAAAGTGAAGTGGCTATGATAGTGTGAAAAGCAATTTTATTTGACACTGTGAAAAACAAAATTAAAAGTGCAGTTTTGAACAGCATGTAACTTTCCACATTCATCAACAAAGTGGTTCCATTACATGTATTTAATTATGTGTATATGCAATACATATATGAAATACATTTGCTTGCTTTTTTGTCTTATGTACCTCAGTATCAAATGTATAATGACTATTGTTATATCGTTAACCTGGAAATAACTCAAAATGTTTTAGTCACTTGAATTTACCTTTGTTAAATAAAGTAACTGAGTGAAAGTCATAAAATTGTTGCCTTAATAATAGCTAATAGCCATTGTGTTTTTCCTATGCCTGTATAAATCTTATCAATGAACACGACTGGCTAATACAAAAACTTGAACACATTTTGTTGTAGCAGTGTGTGAGCTAATTTTTGAGAATTGCACTGTTAAAATCACTGTACTAGCAACATTACACCAGTAGGGGATTTATATTTTACAAATACAATTTCTAGTCATCTGCTGCCATTGTTGTATATTTGTAAATTATACACATACTTATCACAATTTGATTTGGAACTTTTTGGCCAGAAAACAGGGCCGGTTTTCTTTTGCCACATGTAAGGACCTCCTCTGCAAGTCTCCCATTCCCCACGAAGGAGATTTATTTTGTGCAATTTTAACCACAACATTCGGTCAAGTAAATAATGACCAATAAGTATTTGTCTTCACCAGTTTGGAAGTAGGACATACTTTTGTAATCCTCAAATAATAATAATATATAATTTATTGGATGAGGGTAACTCAACATATTATACTACATGTATTCTTCATGAGGTCTTCAGGATGAACAAACTATTGCAAACGCAAGAGAAAAAGATACACATAGCATAAAAACAAAAAAATGAAATGCACTGACATAAAATATTGCAATGCATGTATTTCAATATTTACTATCTTGAAAATTGCTTTTCAAGATATTAGTCGTATGTTTTTCTTTCAAGCACATTTAGGTTTGTTTCTGATCTAATTACTTTGGGGAGTTCATTCCATAGAATAGCATGACAGAAAGCAAATGAATTTTTTAAAGAATTTGTTTATCGAAATGGTGTTTTACAATGCTTATTTGTAATTGATCACAGTTTAGGTCCTTGGTACAGTTTATGTCTGACTTAAAATGAAATATACAATGCAAAAGGTTTGGACAAATTCTTTACCTTGAATATTAATATGGATTTAAATTGTGAGATTAGATTTCTCTGGATGCATAATGAAGTTTTATGACCTGTCCTATGAAAACTAAAAAGAAGGTAATTTCACATGATTAAATACACTGTCCTGACACAAACTTATCGGAATATCCTTTAATATAAGCCTCTCTCACTTATAACACAACCCATATACAGTGTTATGGTAAATTCCTCACTATAAAGCCCATCACTTATGACCCAAGGCATGAACAGTGTTATGATAAATCCCACACTTTAAAGCCCCATCACTTATATCATAAGCCATGAACAGTGTTATGTTAAATCCATCACTATAAAGCCCTATCACTTATATGACAAGCCATGAACAGTTTTATGACAAATCCCTCACTTTAATGTCCCATCACTTATATCACAAGCCATGAACAGTGTTATGATAAATCCCTCACTTTAAAGCCCCATCTCTTATAACACAGGCCATGAACAGTGTAATGGTAAATCCCTACTATAAAGTCCTATCACTTATAACACAGCCCATGAACAGTGCTTTGATAAATCCCTCACTATAATAATAATAATAATAATAATAATAATAATAATAATAATAATAATAATAATAATGAGGACTTTGTATAGCGCCTAATCTTTAGAAGCTCAAAGCGCTTTACAACATCTATAAGATAAGAAACATAATAATATTATTACAAAACAAACAACACGAAGTTAGAAAAACGTTAAAAAATAGAATACATGCTGATAATATTTCAGGTTGGAAACATTATTAAGTCTTTAAGTCTGTTCTTGTAGTCGAAATAAGTGAGTTTTGAGAGCCCTCTTGAATGTGATCACTGTGTCTGTGTGTATAAGATCAGTGGGCAATTCATTCCACGTTGTTGGACCCTGGTATGCAAAAGAACGCTGTCCATATGACTTTGTTTTCATAGTGGGAATACTGAGTATACGATTATCAGAAGAGGAGCGTAGTATCTTGCTGGTGTGTACATATGGGTGAGGTCAGATAGGTATGTTGGACTGGAGTCCGACAGTGAAATGTAGCACAGAGAATACATTTTGTGTATGATTCTGAATCGAATGGATAGCCAGTGTAGAGTGCAGATTGTACATTGCTAAAAAGACTATTTGAATTTAGATGAGATACAAGCTGGGATGGAACAACCTTTTCTAAGATGTTTGAAATGAATGGGAGATTAGAAACTGGGCGGTAGTTCTTTAAATCGTTATGTCTAGTGTTGGTTTCTTCAGCAGAGGCTTTACAATGACAGTTTTGAAAAATGATGGGAGTTCCCCAGATGAGAGACAGGTATTAATAACATCAGTTTGTGAAGGCAATACTGGATCTAAGCACTCAAGCAGCAGTGATGTTGGAATTGGATCAAGTTCACGTGACTTTGGTGCACTCTTCCTCACGATTGTACGTACGAAATCCATAGAAACAGGTTCAAATGCTGTTAATGGTTGCCGCTCAAGTTCTGTATCCCAACTGTATGGTGACGACGAGTCAATTGAAATTGCGTTGTCAAGCTTATCTCTAATAGTTTGTACTTTGTCACGGAAGAAATTTGCAAACATGTCCGGAAGGTCGACTGGAGAGAAGGTAGCTGGAAGAGGTATAGATTTCTTCCTTGATATTAGTTTCTTATTAATCTCGAACAGCTCTTTGCAGCTGGAACTTTCCATGATCTTAGTAGTGTAGTGGGCTGATTTCGCTGCATGGACTATATTTGTGACATTCTTCTTGGCGACTTCATATATTTGCTTATGAATAGTGAGTCTGGTGGAAAGCCAGAGCCTCCCAGCTTTATTGCGGTCTCTTTTAGCAGTGCGAAGCTGGTCCCTAACACTGCTATACCATGGAGAACACTTTTGAATTGATACTCTGCACTTGGTAGCTGGGGCATGTTTGTCAAGTAATGAACGCAGACAGTTATCGAGTTGTTCTGCGGTAGGAGGTAAACAAGTTGTTAGGTTAGCTTGGATGTTGTGCATTAGTATGGTTCTATTTATCATACGGAGGTTTCTCTTAGTAGCAGATACAGGTGGAGGGTTGGGGACTGATACGTCAATATGGCATATAATGCAGAGGTGATCTGATGCAAGGTCATGGGATACAAAGGAGGACCCAAGAATGTTATCATCAGGTCTATGAAGAATCCAGTCTAAAATGTGATCATGTTTATGGGTGGGTTGGTTAACTGACTGTTTGAGGTTGAATACATTAATGGAATCGATGAGTTTTGATGTATTTGACAGTCAAAGTGAAAGTTGAAATCTCCAAGAATAATCAGGTTACCTCTTTTCGAATTTCCATAGTCCAGGAGATTCGGAAACTGCTCCAAAAAGAGAGAGTCAGCCAGCTTGTTTTTTTTTTTCTACTAGGAGGAATTCGGTATAGGCAGAAAAAATGGACTGACCTTTGATTCAGTGTGAGTGTGGTTTGGACTAGTTCAAACGATGTGTGGTCGAAATTGAATGTTGTGGTACAGTTAAGATGTTTTATCATGGAGTTGTGAGGACAGCAATTCCACCTCCGCGAGAATTACGGGGGAACGACTTATTGGAGTAACCAGTGAGTTTTAGATCCGCACACTTGGGCTCATCGCCTGATATTTTTAGCCATGTTTCTGTCACGAAACATATGTCAACATTTTGGTCCTTGATAAAATTAACTATTTATGTGCGCTTTTTTGGTGGTTCTGCTGACTGGGCATTAAATAATGCAATGCGCACAGGTATTTCTTGGATAGTTGACACAAAGGTTGACGAATTAATTGGGATTTGAATTAAGTTATCTAAATTAACGGTTGAATGTGTTTTAAATGGTTGTGCCGAAATAAGGGAGATAACTGGAATTCTTCTTCCTGTTCTACGCCGACCAGCTTTTAAACAACATCTCTTTTCTCGCTTCTGTTTATATTTAGGTAATGACGAATGTAGCCCCAGTTCGTTTAGTCTAGAGCACAATGTAGTGTGGAGAGCCAAGGAGTGAACATTTAAAAAAATTAAAGAGGGTCCATCGTAGCATAAACGGGTCGACTGGTCAGTATCACATGATGGCGGTTGTTCACAAACAGTGGAGCAAGACAGCTGAGAAAAAGTCTAATTATTTTCGTTTCCAAAACAAGGAGATGAAGAAACACATACGAATTTAACAACCAATACATAATGAACACAATAACGAAGATGAAAACAGGCAACAAGCACAAATATCATGAAAACGGCACTAAAAAACGGAACAACTGCTTGAAGCCGGTTAAGCGATAGCGGCCATCTTGTGTCCTTTTTCTATAAAGCCCCATCACTTATAACACAAGCCATGAACAGTGTTATGATAAATTCCTCAGTACCAAGCACAATCGCGTATAACACAAACCACTTGTATGGCTCCCATATACAGTGTTTATAGAGATTATCAGATTACAATTAGAAAATAAATATCAGTTATACTATTATGTTGAGGGGACGAAAGTGGCTTATGCTGAAGAACACATTTTTATTATATTAATGCAAGATAACATTATGTTAACATAATTTTAAATAATCTGAGTTGACCTCTCTGCTGTCACAAAAAAACTTGATCTAAGATGTATTGCATTATTCCATGTTGGATCCCATCTTTGTCTTGAACAAACCTACAGTACAGAAACCATTATTTTCTTGGACTCACCATCACCTTGACCTCGCATATTTAGATCTTAGAATCTTTATGCATCTTTACTACCCTACAAATATTGCTATACTTATTACCCCTAAACAGGTAGGCTACAACACTGTCGCTACCCTACAGGGCTTGACAATTATGGTTGTCTGAGGTCAGGGCCAATTATTTCTTGTTATTGGTTTGTCATGTAGTACCAACATTAGTCCATTCGACGCTTAAGAGCATTAAGACCACTGGACCCTTAAGAGCATCAAGTCCATTAAGACCAGCATTTCGTAAGTGTTCCTACATGTTGAATACAACATGTTTAATCCATAAAATGTCTGAAAGAGTCATAAAAGTATATTGATACATTTACAGGTGTCTGATGTTATATCAAAATAATACAGCAGAACTTTGTGACAACACCAAATACCCTTATCTGTAGCGTAATATGCAACTTTTTACCACTTTTTCACCACTGTCTCATAGGCATTGTGATAATTGAGAGAGTGAAACTTGGTTATAACAGAACAGTTTATATAAGAATAAGATAGAAGTCTGGTATGCTATCATCGACTTAATGTGTGATTGTTGATATTTTATGACAGTGAAAGGACTAACTGCGGTCCTAATACAAAGTCATGGAATTGAGCAAGTAAAGCATTGTCAACATCTTGTTTGATTTAGATCCCAGAGTTCATACTAAGTAGAAGCAATGAATAGTTTACCATATTAACCTAATCAGTACCGTAGGCGACTATGGCCACATGTTTGAAAATGTGTGGAAGTAAATATTGCAATTATCTTTTACATTGATACATACATTGCAAACTCATTACTTCGCATCTTCTTTTTTTCTCAAATGACGTCATGACTTCTGATACCAAAAACTTTAAAGCAAGTCATAGTCTATTAGTAATGGTTTGTATTACTTGTGGTGACTTTACTCATAAGAACTCTTTATCATTCATAATAAGTACTCTAACATTCATGATACACCAATTAGTCTTTAACATTCATAATAAATCACTGTGTACTCTATAACATTCATAATGAGCCATTTTGTATTCTATAGCATTCATAATAAGCCATTGAGTATTATGTAAAGGTTATAATCAGCCACTGAGTATTCAGTAACTTTTATAATAAGCCATTGAATACTCTATAACATTCATAATAAATTATTGGATATTCTGTAACAGTTTCAATATTCCATTCAGTACTCTCTAGCAGTCATAATAAACAACAGAGTAATCTGTAAGTCATAATAAGCCATTATGTACCCTGTAAAAGTCATAATACACTGAACATTCGGAAACAGTTATAATGAGCCACTGAGTTTCGATCCGTTGCAATACAAGATACTTTTAATACATAGTTGCAAAATCCTGTTCATACCTTTCAGCCAATGTAGACGTATCACTTGCATGATTGTCAGAAGAAATATTCAGCCAGTGTAGAGGTGTCACCTGTATCATGGTCAAAATAACTATTCAACCAGTGTAGACGTGTCCCCTGCATGATGGTCAAAAGAACTATTCAGCCAGTGTCGACTTGTCGCCTGCATGATGTTCAATAGAACTATTCAGCCAGTGTAGACTTGTCACCTGCATGAAGGTCAAAATAACTATTCAGCCAGTGTAGACTTGTCGCCTGCATGATGGTCAATATAACTCTTCAGCCAGTGTAGAATTGTCACTTACATGATGGTCAAAATAACTATTCAGTCAGTGTCGACTTGTCCCCTGCATGATGGTCAAAAGAACTATTCAGCCAGTGTAGACTTGTCACCTTCGTGATGGTCAAAATAATTATTCAGCCAAAGTATACTTGTCACCTGCATGATGGTCAATATAACTATTCAGCCAGTGTCGACTTGTCCCCTGCATGATGGTCAAACGAATTATCCAGCCAGTGTAGACCTGTCACCTGCATGAAGGTCAAAATAACTATTCAGCCAAAGTATACTTGTCACCTGCATGATGGCCAAAATAAATATTCAGCCAGTGTAGACTTGTCATCTTCATTATGGTCAAAAGAACTGTTCAGCCAAAGTGTACTTGTCACCTGCATGAAGGTCAAAATAACTATTCAGCTAAAGTATACTTGTCACCTGCATGATGGCCAAAAGATCTATTCAGCCAGTGTAGACTTGTCACCATCATGATGATCAAAAGAACTATTCCTTCAAAGTATACTTGTCACCTGCATGAAGGTCAAAATAACTATTCAGTCAGTGTTGACTTGTCACCTGCTTGATGGTCAATATAATTATTCAGCCAGTGTAGACTTGTCACCTGCATGATGGTCAAAAGAATCATCCAGCCAATGTAGACTGAAGTTTGTTATGAAGAAAAAATAAGAAAATGTTTTAAAGTTATAAATGGGGCGGGGATTGGGTAGGATAGACGATGAGAGGTAAATAAGGATAAAAGTGCAAAACAATAACTATCAGAGGTGAATTTATTAGTCCTGTGTGTTTAATCGGCCAGCTGTCAGGATAATGTGACTGGGTGGGACATCATGCTACATTAGTAGTGAATAGCGGTGGTTTAGGGACTAGGGCAAGTACTATGAAAAAAGTGAATATTGAATATAGGGACTACATAAATTAACATTAGGCAAATAATATTAGTTTTTCATAGTCCCTGAAAATGTTTCCTATAAGGCATAGGCATTATAGGGACAAGGGGACTTTAACATGGGGAAAGAACATTAGTTTTTCCTATTGTCCAAATAACTAAACAAACAGGACAAACATCATAGGCATTATAGGGACAAGGGGAAATGGAACAGGGTCGGGAGCCTATTTTAATACGGTCCCGACCTTATGGGTCTATGGAAATTGAACATTGGAAATTTAAACAGGGAGGGGTCTTTTTTTCGTTAAAAAAAGTGGTAGGCAATGAAAGTCAAGGTCTTTTCGAGGCATATGAAGGCCCCTGAAAAGGGTCTTTAGCTTTAAGTTAACAAACCCTACTGTTAACATAAAGGGCACCGCATTGGTCTTCTTTTTTTCTCAAACTACGTCTCACTTCAGGGCCATACACTAACACCCTCTTTAGGCGTTCTTGCCTCTCCACGTAAATCCTTCGTATCCATAGGCTTATTTCTGTCCTATGGACAATAGTCCGCTTGGATCGGACATACATCGATATGTCCGTCCGGAACATCATCGATGAGATTAAAGTAGACGATTCAACTGTGGTCCACATGTTGGGGTGCCGAGAACAGGTGAAGGAATGCATTGAACTGCGTTTATTTGTAGGGAGAGGAAGGATTTAAACGGATTGAGTTGGTTAACCAATCCAAACACGCGTTACGAATTCAGTCAGCCCACGTCCAATCCGAAGAGAGCAGTCTGTGACGTCACATTCCCTATATAGATTCGCTAGCACCTGTGCACAGTCAATCCATGCGGCAGTTTTTCAACATGACGGAAACTCAGAAAACGATGAATTGGGGTGCACCATCCGTGGAGACTACCCAAGGGAACCCGGACTTACTTTCAGAATAGGTGAATTGGGATTTTGTGGATTTTCTTACCTCGCAAGAATTTGTTCCGGAACCTTCGCCACCTTCTTCTTCATTACCGCACGTGGAAAACTTTAGACAGAGACAGAAAGAAGAATTGGAGAAATTTACACATCAGCTAAAGGAAGCGGAACAAGCTTTTCTCCTACAGCAACAACAACAACAACAAGAGGTAAGAAAAACACAACAACAAGAAGAAGCAGCAGCAAAGAAACAAGGGTGTGAAAGTCAAACGGTCACGGTACTGTTAGACATTTTAGTAGAGTAAAGAAGTCTGAAACAAATGTATCAGACTTCTTTTTCACGACCGAACAGAATACGACCTTCCCGAGCTAAACACTCCAACCCTGTGACTAAGCTAACCGTACCACCCTTAGTGATTTCAACCAAATCATCATCATCATCAACATTACGCAGTCCAGAAGTAGGCCTTAGCTGTGGCAAAGGCGTAAGGCAGTTAAAGTTGATTGTTTAAACTTGCCCATACACCAAAAAGGCCCTTTTCAGGGCCACCCATGTCTCTTGAAAAGAGATAGTCTTTCAATTGTCAACATCCATTCAAACTAAATTTTTTTTTACCCTATAGTACGTGTCTGTGTATGAGTGCGTGAGTGTAGCTTCTTATTTTAAATCAAAACCCAAAGACACTTACCATTTATACCTAATTTATTCTTTAATAAATATTTACAATCCAATTCACAATTCACAACATAGCACTTTAAAAAGTTCATAGACAGCATCTGTCTCTTTGTTCACTCTCTCTGTTGTTTGAATTTCTTCACTCACAGTCTTTTTCTCCTCTTCATTCTCACTTTCTTCCCTTCTTCTTTTCTTCTCCTGTTTCCTTTTATTAACCTGTCTGCTTTCTTCCTCTTCTTCTTCCTCTCCAGAATCCCTCTCTTCTTCTTGCTCCTCTTTTTTCTTAGGGCTATCTGGAGACCAATGTCCTTTTTCTTGACAATAATAACAGGTATCTTGACTTTTGTCTCTTCTAGCACCTGTTTTGCTTTTGTGACTGTCTGGACACTCTGAAAACCAATGCCCTTTCTTCTCAAAGATATAGCAAGTATCTGGACTTTTATATCGAAAGGAAGGAGAGTTGTCCGACGGCTGGTCTGAAGAAAATTTTCTAATGACCCCTCGCAAAGCTATGATTAAAGGTTCGTCCTGGGTAGTCTCTTCCATCGTTCTGCTCGGTTTGAGAGTGAAATGAATAGGGAAAGGACAAGACGCATACCCTTTATATACGCTGGTCTGCCATGACTATAAAGTAGCCCATGGTGTTTAAACTCTAGTCATTTGACCTTTTGCTATCAAGATGACACGATCCAATTCATCTGAGAAGAAAGAAGAAGAAATTAAGAGGCAGAAACGTGATTTATCGCCTCGTACAAGAGCTGAAGTCTTGGCACAAATTCATGCCAGTGATTTTGAAGAGGACGTGAGGGAACCAGAATCCAAACCCACAGAGTCTGCACCTAGTTCAAATTCACCTGTCAATCCTGAAAAATACTATTCCATTCGAGAGACGGAAAAGCGTCCCTCTAGAAAATTTAGAACCACGGCTTACACGGTGAAGTTTAAAGATTTCAAGTCCGAAGTACCGTTAGAGAAAGCAGAAGGGTTCATTACCGAGATGTGGGATTCTTTGCTCACCACACTCAAGCGACAACAAAGAATGCGATAGCTTGAGACTTTCCATACAACACGACGGCTTGAGATCACATGTTTGGATCGAGTTTAGCAGCCCAGCAGAATTGACCGCTCCCAAAGTCATGGACAAGATTCAACACGTGCAACAATCCAATGACCAGTTTGACATCACTGATGGAAAAGCCACAATGGACATGACCCACGTTTCTCCTCCTCAAGGGACCGGAAAACGCAGAAAGACCTTATTGGTCAACAACCTTCGCATTACCAACAAGAGCCTCGTTCAAATTCACAATTCTCAAGACCACATGTGTTTAGCCAGGGCTATCGTGGTGGGACGAACCTATGCCAACAAGAACGACACGGTAGAATGGAAAAGAGACTGGGAGAACATTCGAAAATCGAACATAGCCAAACAACGAAACGATACAGAACTCCTGTTGCAACAAGCTGGCCTGTCCAAAGACACACCCTGTGGCATTCCTGAAATGCAAAAATTGCAAGATGTCCTAGCTGCAGGCTACACCTTGAAAGTGTACCCTCAAGAAGTGCGTGGGTCTCAGTTGTTTCGAGGCCGAGATTTTAAGGATGGAACATACATTCACCTTTATTATCACGATGAACATTTCGATACCATTACCAGTATCACCGCATTCCTGGGATACAGTTATTTCTGTGAGAAATGTGACAATAGTTATAACAATCGATAGCAATAAAAGCATTGTGGATCGAAATGCTCAGGATGTTTGGCCTCTCAACCCTGTCTGAGCGAAGGACAAGAACGAGTGCATTGTCCTGCTTGTCTGCGCACGTTTGTCAGTCCTACCTGTTACCAACTACATTTGAAAACACAAGGTTCACAGAAGAAATGCGCTTGTCAACTGCTGAGATTATGCCCCACGTTTGGACAAAGCCTATGTACCAATACTGCCAAGGCACACATATGTTGAGAAAAGAAAAAATGTCACATTTGTCACCACATCGTGGACTTGGAACATCAATGCTACATGCAAAAATACCAACCCCAACAAGAGAAAGATGACAATCACAAGAAGAAAGGCAATTTCATCTTTTTCGATTTCGAATGCATGCAAGAGACTGGCACTCACATTCCTAATTTCTGCGTGGCTCATCCAGCGTGTGAAAAGTGCATTCAAGAACCTTTCTTTAGTCATTGCCCTCACTGCAACAAGATTCTTGGAGGACGTGAAAAAATCTTTCGAGGACCCAAGACGCTAGACGATATTACCAAATGGGACCCCATCGACAAGACATGGAGTAAAGAGAACATCGAACGTTACAGAGATTGTCATCGTCATGCCACAGTCATAGCCCCCATTTTCTCGGGATACGATGGACAGTTTCTTTTGAGGTACTATGTGGAACATGGCACCGAACGTCCTAAAGTCACTTTGAACGGAGCCAAAATCGTTTTCACGCAAATGGGACAAGTGCAGTTTAAAGATTTGATGAGTTACTTGACCATGCCTTTGAGTCGAATGCCTAACACGTTTGGAATGACAGAAATGACTACAGAGTACTTTCCACACTTTTTCAATACCGAAGCCAATCAACATGCTGTTCTACTCCATTTTCCTGAGGCCCACTATTATGACCCCGACATCATGCGTACCGAACAACGAGAAGCTTTCTATGCTTGGTACCAGGCTCACGCCTCCGACCCTTTCGACTTTCAGGAAGAAATGTTAAAGTATTGTCGTTCCGACGTGGACATTTTACGTCGTTGCTGTGGGAAATTTCGAGAAATGTTCATGGAACACGGAGGGGTCAATCCTTTGAAAGAAGCTTGTACCATTGCCAAAGCGTGTTCCTTAGTGTACCGAACACGTTTCATGCCTGAAACGACCGTGGCTGTCATCAGCCCTCAAACGACCAACTATGTCAAACGTCAATACTCGGTCAAAGCCCTACGCTGGTTACATTACTTGTGCGACAAGGAAGACAAATGGATACAGCATGCCCACAACGGAGGAGGCAAAAAGACCATCGGAACGCATTCGGTCGATCGCTGAGACTTAGAAACCCCAAGATCGTCTACGAGTTTAACGGTTGCTTATTTCACGGATGTCCCGTCTGTTGCCCTGACCGTAGCACTAAAAATCAGTTTTTACATCGAACCATGGAAGACCTGTACCATGGCACTTGTCAGCGACGCCTAAAAATAGAACAGCAAGGATTCCAAATGGTGGAAATGTGGGAACACGAATACGATCACCGTTTGAAAACCGATCCCGAGTTTAAACACATCGTGGAAAGTTACCAGTTCATTGAACCTCTGAACCCGAGGGACAGTTTGTACGGAGGACGAACCAATGCCACCTGTTTGCTGTACCAAGCAGACGAAGAGAAAGGAGAAAAAATCAAATACTTGGAAGTGTGTTCCTGTATCCTTACGTGTGCAAATATTGTCACTTTCGAGCAGGACACCCACAATTGCTGACGGAACACATTGATCTGAACTGCATTCGACAATACGAAGGCTTGATCAAGTGCAAAGTCTTGCCTCCCACGAACCTGTACCATCCCGTGTTACTTCACCATTGTCAAGGCAAACTGATGTTTCCTTTGTGCCGTACTTGTGCCGAAACGTGCAACCGAGATCAGCCTTGTCAGCACACCCAGGACGAACGGGCCTTGACGGGAACCTGGGTCAGCGTAGAATTGTTAAAAGCTATGGACATGGGATACGAACTGTTAGAAGTATACGAAATTTGTCACTTTCCCAAGACACAACAATTACCACACGGGTAACCCGACTCAGAAAGGCATTTTCGCAGACTACGTGGATGCCTTTTTGAAACTGAAGCAAGAAGACAGTGGCTATCCGTCCTGGTGTCACACTCCCGAAGACCAAATTAAATTCAAAGAGAAATACTGGGAACAAGAAGGCATCACTTTAGACCACATCGAGAAAAACGAAAGCAGTCGATCGTTTGCCAAAGTGATGTTAAATTGCTTGTGGCGAAAAATGGCACAACGACCGTGTTTACCCAAGACGGAATATTTGACAGAACCTTCCCGCTGCTTCCAGATGATTCACGACAAAACCAAATACATGAAATACGTGGACGTCGTTCGCGAGGATATGATCTTAGTCAATTACGAGTGATTCCAAAAACAGTGTATATTTATACTTATGGATACTTTAGAAGAGAACATTTTGGGCTTGCCTGTAGAGTTGAGAGTACACATTTACCGAGAACTTGTGAAAATACAAGTCAAACGTAAAGAACAATTACATCCATTACGTCACCAGATATTTAACCACTGGTACCTAAATGCTATAAGTGAACTGATTCGTCAGAAATTGTTTCAGTGGACAGACATTGTTCAACACTTTGAGGTCGCAAACGATCGACATGTTCATGTTTTTCGTTACTTCGAGATAGACCTACTGCAACGAATTAAGGAAGAAAGGTTGAAGAATTACAAACATATTTTATGTAAGATCTGTTTAGAGAAAGAGGAAACTTCTGAACGAACTGTAGAACGAACTTTGAAGTGTAGGCTAGCACATGGAGTATTTAGATTCCCTACTGGAAAACGAATATCTCTAGTCAGAAAGTACATTTATTGCATCCGAAAAAAGAGCATAAAACAGGCTGCCATGCCAAGGCTTTTATCACATGTGATTCAACAGTTTCCGTGGAAGGAACTCAATGACCATATTCAAAATGTGGATCATTACCATCACTTATTACAAGAACTGTATCCGTTCAATTTGGGTCGACAAGTGGTGTGTGTCTTAGTGACTTGTTTTCTGTGATTTCATTTACCTGCCGATTCCTTGTGGACTCTTTACAAACAGTACTTAACACCCAGTTCAACATGAAAGTGGTGCCTTTAAATGGTCACGAAAGACTCCTTTTGCTCAAAGCCTTGCGTTTTAATCTGGATACCTCTCGACCTCTACGGGAAAAAAGATTCGTCAACTTTTAGCTACCGAAGACGTGTATGACGATGTGTACGTAGCTTGTGACTTAAACCCTCATTAGACAAGATGTACGTGCTTGGAAAAAAGTTGTTTTTGAGGCTTGGACCTAAGATGTGGCTCAGTATGCTAGAGAGTTGTGATCCTTCCTTTCAACGTCCAAAGAAAAAAGTCACTTTTCAACCTGTGTTAGTGACAGTACCAGAAGAACTCGTCACTCAGGACAGGACTGTCGTGAACATTCCTGAAAGACCCTGAAGACATTACCCCCTGTTGAACTGGTCAGAACATTACCCAAAACATGTTGTACAGAAACTTGTTTCTATTCCACTTTGATGGTTTTCATGTGCCTTTTATCGTTGTACTTAAGCCTTTGGCTTTTATGCATTTTTGTCTTTCGTGTTTATGTTTAAAACAGTCAATAAACGTGTCCTGAAAAAAGTATATAAAGTCTTTGTCTTGTCTGTTTTCGTGTCAAAGTGACATTCCTAACACTATGACTACCTCTGCTGTCTCTGCTCCCTCTTCCTCCACCGTCAACGTCATTGACGAACACTTAGATCGTGCCAGTTGGGAGGCTTTGTATCTTCGCCATCCCTTTAGCATGCTCATTGCTGGACCTAGCGGTTCAGGCAAAACCGAATTCGTCAAACGTTTGATCGAACATAAACATCATTTGATCGATCGGCCACCTCAACGCATCCAGTGGTGTTACAAAGAGTGGCAATCAGCGTACAGCCTCTTGCGAGAAAGTCAAGGCGATTCCATCGTGTTTGTGGAAGGCATTCCTAAAGAAGACGACGGAATCGTCTCTGACTCCCGTCAAACCCATTTGGTCATTTTCAACATGTTAGGAGAAGACGAAGAAGAAATTAAACTTTGGCTTACGCGCAAAGGGCATCATCGTAATGCCAGTGTCGCTTACATCACTCAAAATTTGTTTCAACAAAGTAAAGCTCATCGCACCATCAGTCTCAATGCGCATTACGTGGTCTTGTTTAAAAGCCCTCGAGATAAATCGCAAGTGCAAGTCTTAGCCAAACCGTTAGGAACGCCTTGACTGACTCAGGCGTACGACGATGCCACTCAAACTCCACACGCTTATTTGCTCGTCGATTTGAAATCTACTAACTCCGATGATTTGCGATTTTGTACCCAATTGTTTCACCACTGGTGTGAAGACGGAGGGCCTGTCCTGTACACGTCTCTGTCCTCGACTTAACCCCTACAAAAATAATCTATAAAAACCTCAGACACTTTTCGCCTGTCTCACACAGTTTGAACATGAAGTCCCTTCAGTCGCATCTTCCCGTCAAATTGATTCGTGCCTTGCATGGCATCAATCGAGAGAAAAATCCACAAATACGGGTTCATGTCTTAGAAGCTAGTCTCAAAGAAGTCTTACGATGGTTCACGGTGACAGCACGTCAGTTACTGCAAGGGATCATTCAGATTCCTCATCAAACCAAACGCTTTTTTGATGGAAACAAAGTCGCTTTGATCCAACTGCCCGATCCCCGCATCGACACTCAGACCAAAAAACAAATCATTTTGAATCCTGGAGGGAGCGGTACTCTAGGAGGTGTCATCAATCACTTTCTCTTAAAATGGGATCCTAATGCTCCCAAAGTTCTCCCCAAGAAAAAAGTCAACGAAGCTCCAAGAAGAAAAAGAGCCACGGTGTCAAGACCAGGTCCCCAAGGAGACCCGTGTCTCCAAGAACTTCTCCAGTGGCGGAACCCTCCTCTTACCAGTCACCACCCCGGAAAAAGAAAAGCTCCCAGAAAAAGAAGCAGAGAAAAAGTCCCCAGAAAAAGAAAACCCCACAAAAAACTAGTCGCAAGAGAGGCACTTGGGCCAGGACGCAACCTTACATTCGCAAACCACGACCTGCAAGGACGGTGATCGCGTCTCCGGTAGCCTCAGGTTCATTCACTTCTCCGTTGATGACACCAAGAACTGAAAAGTACTTGGAGACGTCGATCACACCAAGTTCTCCGTTAATGACCCCAAGAACTTCCCCAGTGGCAGGACCCTCCAATGTAGCGGCAGTGGTCGCTGCTCACAAAGTACCTTCTCCCAAAATCAAAGTCCAGGAGAGATCGGGCATGTTACAAAGTTTACTGGATTTGTCCATGCAAGAACTGGCTCGATTTAGTCCGTTGCGTACCCCTGCACGATGTGTTTTGCCTGTCCTCATGTTGATACGCCGTAAAGACAATCAGTGGCGACGCGTTCCAGTATAAAAAATGCCTGCGACAAAGTAAGGGTATCAGTGAACTTCCAAAAGATATCACCTCAAAGAAGTGCACACCGTCACTATCGTCAAAAAAGAAAGAGACAAAGACAGACTCTTCATCAGACAAAGTGCTTAGCCAAGCATCGACGTTACCCTAAGAAAAGATACAGTCGTTCAAAGAAAAAGAGGAGTCAGCAAAGGGGAGGATTCCTTGGCGTTTTTGGAAAAATCATTGTCACCTTTGTGACAAAGCGATAGTCCCCCAAAAAGATAAAAGGGCGTGTGTTAAGTCATCGACGTTAGTGTATGTTTGGTGAATGTCCCGGAACCCACAAGCAAAGATGTCACCCTCCAAAAAACATTCCTCTTCTAAACCCCAAGGAAAGAAAAAGAAAGGACTGCCTCCACGTTTAGTCAAACATGATGACATGTTATCTGTCCTGTCCAAAGCTTCTCCACCCCTGCGAAAAAACTCATTCAAACGGCCTTCAAAGAGGTCATTGATACCGTGTGCGAATGTTGTTTGAACGTGTTGAAAGGCACGACCCCTTTGTCCAAACACCAGAAACAATGCTTAGGCAAATGGTTCAAAAGAAAATTCCCATTCGTCAAAAGAAGAAGATGTTGATCCAACATGGAAGAATTTTACCCCTCTTGCTAGGCCCATTACTGAAAGGTGTCTTGGGAACCGAATTGGGAGGACTGGTGGGAGCAAGATAAAAGGGCCCTCTGGAGTCCTAAGATCTCAGAATTGACCCCTGACATCCCATGGAAGGACGAACACTAGCTTTAGTGCCTTACAAACGATGGATGGAATACCATCGTTGGCAAGAACAATGCACCACGGATTTACCTCCCAATCCCAAGTTGAGCTAGATGTCCCAGTTACAACACGAATTGCAGTCCTTAATGGATCGCCAAGATTTGTCAGAAACAGAAAAATCGCAAAAATACGGTCCACTCTCTCAACGACTGCAACTCTTTTACCAGAAAGCCTCAGATGAAACAGCTCTTCCCACTCTGAAAGATTTTAAGACCTTGATGAAAAGTTCAGCAACATCACTACTACCACCACCACTACCAGTGACCAAGACAGAAAAATGAGAAGAAGAAGAATAAGGGTTTCAAACTCCACCAGAAAAAAGTACGCAAGTAAACAACACCACCTACCTCCAGAATCGGATGGATTAAAAAGTTGATGACCACCCCTTGTTCATCAGAGGAGAAAAAGAAGGTGAAGACAGAAGTGAAACAAGAACAGATATCCCCTGTTCAGACATCCTCCTCTGCGACACCTATTGCGGGTCGCACACGCAAAGCATTGCAATCCAAGAAAATGCTCCAAGAGAAGAAGAGTAGCATACTCCAAAAGTGGTTGCCTTATTAACAAACAAACAAGAAATGGAAAAAGTGTTAGCCAGCATTTACTACGATACCTCCCATCCTGCAGGTTACGCAGGAGTTCAAATATTATATCGTGCTGCCAAAACGCGACTGAAAAGTCTCCGTTTACCTCAAGTGCAACGATGGTTACAAGAACAAGCTACTTGCACTTTACACAAACCCATTCGACGCACGTTTTCCAGAAGTCTCACCCGAGTGGAAGGCATCGATCATCAATGGCAAGCCGATTTAGCCGATGTCTCTCATTTGGCCAGCTACAATCGCGGCTACAAATATTTGTTTTGTGTCATCGACGTCTTTTCCAAATTTGCTTGGGTTGTGCCCTTCACTTCCAAATCGAGCAGTGAGTTAGTGCGAGCCCTGCAACGAGTGTAGAAACAAAGCGGTCGTCACCCTCTTCGATGGTAAATGGACAAAGGTACCGAATTTCTGAAACAAGCTTTCCAAAAAGAATTAAAGAAACGTGACATTCATTTGTTTACCACCGAGAATCCTGAAACCAAAGCCAGCATCGTGGAACGTTTTCAACGCACTTTGAAAGAACGCATGTGGAAATATTTTACGCATCACCACACTCTGAAGTACATCGACATCTTACCGCACCTGGTACAAGCGTACAACCAATCTTACCATCGAAGCATTGGACGAGTCCCGCAAGAGGTGACTCCCGAGAACGAAGTGCTGGTGTGTGATTGCCTGTTTGGTACGTCCCCGAGAAAAGTGGAGTGGTGGACGTAGGAGATTGGGTACGCATTGGCAACACCAAGCGCACTTTCGACAAAGGTTACTTACCTAATTGGACTAACGAATTGTTTCTGTCACTGGATGAGTGCATGGCCGTCATCCTGCCGTCTACAAATTGGAAGACATGAACGGAGAAGTGCTCAAAGGAACGTTTTATTTGCCCGAGTTACAACGTGTCACCAAAAAAGAAGACGACGTGTACGACATCGAAAGCATTCTCGAAAGCAGAACCCGTAAAGTGGCAAACGACGTGTCAAAGAAGTCAAAGTACATTGGAAAGGATATCCACCCAGTTTGATTCTTGGATCGACGCTTCGCGAGTCATCGACTATAAAAAGAAGTGACCATCATGCCTTTCACACAGACTCTGCTACGGCGACCACTCCTTCACCCAGTTCTTCTCTGCAATATTTTCAGAAACAACCCTTGTGGATGTGGTGTGGAGAACGTGTGCGTAAAACGCAAATCGTCTTTTTTTGCGAAATCTTTGTGGTGTATTGTGTCATCGGTGCAGCCATCGCCAATTTGAGTTTGTAACAAGGAGACAAACAATTGTGGACCATTTTATTGAGCAGTTGCATCGGTTACCTGCTTCCCAATCCCTCCATTAAATTCTCTTCGAACGGGAATAAGAGAAACCTTGTGTCCAGTGCCAGTGCCAGTCACCACTCCAACAACAACAATAACAACAACCCCATTTTGGGTGGAGACACTACTCTGACTTCCAGTAACCCCTCGGACAGCCACAGAACTCTGAAATTATGAGTCACCAAAACCAATTTTACTTAACCTTACCCAGCGACAGTTCTATGGAGGTGTTTCCCAACAACACTTTGTGCTGTTAAACGGTCAAATTACCTCAGGCCATCCAATTAGATCACGAAGCCTATTGGGAAGTGGCTTTGGTAGAAATAATTTACCCAACACAAATCAAAAACATCGCTGAAACTCAAAACACTTTTGACGTCGAAATTCTGGACCAAACAGTGCAGCAAACATGATTACCACTAATCAACATAAATCACTTCCGAAGTACCCCGCAGCAGCAGTGACACTTCTCCTTTTTACATTTATCACTTTAAAATTAACTCAGGACATTATTTTAGTGGTCAACATTTGGTGGAGGCAATCACTGACAAATTCCATGCAGCATTTGACAAAGATCTAACCGCACTAAAAATACGTGTCACGATTGAGTACCATAACCTGTCTTATCGTCTACTAATTAAATTTGAAAGTGAGGAAAAAAGTATACGTATTAATTTTTGCCCTGAATTGTATGACATTTTGGGTGGAGACCTCAATATGGTCACGGATAAGCAGACCAAAAGGTTTCACATCGCTGACATTGACAACAACGGGCATTTTGCGAGGTATTTTCGTTTCCTGGTAGAACTGAACCAAGGACTCAATGTGATCTTCGTGTACTCAGATGTGGTGGAGTACAACGTGGTGGGACACACCGGAGTACCGTTACTGCGTGTCATTCCTTTCTAAGTGAATTCTGCCACGACAAATGACGAGGAAGGTGGAAACACCTGTCACGTTCACCGAGAATTTGTACATCCTCATTATTTACCGGTCAGCATGTCTTATTTGGACACGGTCAACATTGTTATAAAAGGAGATCTGGGACAAAATATTCCATTCACCAAAGGAAAAGTCAAGGTGATACTCCATTTTCGAAAACTGTTCTCAAATGACGCGTATGTCATGTATCCAGTGTACCGAGGGGGTGTTCGACAGCGAGGACACGGCTTAGGAGATATGTTGAAATCAGCCTTTCGTTGGCTTTGTTTCTGGTGTTGAAATCGATAGTGACACGCGGACTGCATGCCTTGAAAGATGCCGCACTGACGCAAGGCAAAGAATTTCTCCAAAATGTCATCATCGACAAACAAAACCCCAAAGAAGCCTTCTCGAGGGCAGGCTAAAATGTCTTGTTGCAAACGGGCAAAGACATTTTAGGTTGAGGTGAAAGACCTATAAATGCCCTGCACGCTACCTAGTCAAGCATTCCCGCTTCCTTGAAGCCACAGCAAGGACAAGGCAGAAAGAGACGACGAAGATAACACCCTTTTGCAAAATTTCACATGTCTAAAGCTAGAAAGACTAAGAAAAGAAGAACCGTTCGAAACTTAGACGTTTTTGATTACTAAATTATTGAGAAACAGCAAAGATGATGCACCGAGAGTCATGCGCCTTTTCCAAGTCGGAACTGGATCTGTTACCCATGCCACCTACCATGATGATGATGCAAGAATCCCAATGGGTGGAATTTCATCCCGTCTCCTCATTGACAGATTCCGCTCCCATCGAGTTTGACATCAAGGGACAGCCCGAAGATTATATCGATCTGAATAGCAGTTACTTGTGCTTGAAAGTCAAATTCTAGATAAGGGAGGAGATACTATAGTAGACGAGAAAGTAGCTCCAGTCAACAGTTTCATGCATTCCTTGTTCTGCTCGGTGGATTTGTACTTGAATAACAAACTAGTCAGTAGCAGCATGGATACTTACCCTTACATTGCCTACCTGGAAAATCTCTTGACGTACGGAATAGACGCCATGAACACCCATCTCAATGCCTGCATGTTATGGGAACCTGATAACGAAAAAGAAACGGATTCATCCACAAAACACAATGAGGGATTTCTAGAACGAAGAGAGAAAATATTAAATGGACAGAGTCTAGAACTGATGGATCGTTTGCATTTGGACATTTGGTTCCAAGAGAAAATATTTGCTAAGCGATATAAATGTCCGCTTGAGACTGAATCACAGCAGTACCGCGTTTCATTTGTTGGCTGATAGTGCTGCTACTACTGGTGGCAATCCCACAAGCAAAATCGAGGAGGACAAACTCTACGTACGACGCGTGGAAGTGTTACCTAAAGTGGGAAATGACATCAGTAACACTTTGAGCAGAACGACCGCCAAGTATCTGATACGACGCGTGGAAGTGAAAACGTTCACCATTCCCCGTAACCATCATTCCATGATCGAAGATCATCTGTTTCAAGGACAGTTACCCAAGCGTTTAATCCTTGGTATGGTCGATAATTCAGCCGTTAACGGAGCCTTCACTGAAAATCCTTTCAACTTTCAACACTTTAAGGTGAAGAAAATCGAAGTCAGTCGCGATGGCAAGACCTTGTGTACCAGACTTTTCGAACCTGACTTTGACAAGAAGAATTACTTGAGATCATACTTGTCCTTGTACGAAGCCACCGGCCAGTTAGGAACCAACATCAGTCATGGTATTACGTACGAAGATTACGGAGGAGGCTATGCTTTGTAGGCTTTTGATTTCACCCCTACCCAGGGCAGCGACGAGGGATATTTCCACCCTATAAAATCCGGCCAGATTCGTGTGGAACTTCAGTTTGCAAAAGAGCTGGAAGAGACATTGAACGTCATCCTGTATGCAGAATTCGATCATACGATAGAAATCAACAGTTTGAGAGAAGTCATTCTAGACTATTAGAAGCTATGGAAGACTGTTATCCCTCTTTACCTAGTGGATAAACTTTGGACATGGAATGTGAGGAGACCGTGGAAGAAGAAGAAGAATCCCAATACAAAGACGAAGAAGTCATCATAATGAAGTCCCGATGGCCAGAACAAGAAGCCCATTTAGTCTCCTGTTTTGCTACAGTCCTGGCAGATAAAATGAAGGAATTGATCAAGGAAGAGTGCTATGGATGTCACAACGATTATCCTAGTCAAATTCAACACGACAAATGTCTGATGTTGAGTCAAGAAGAAAAATTGGACGAATATCTGGACAAAGCTTGGGGTCTCATCGAGATAGAATTCGTGTTGAATGAATGGTATAAAGGCTTGGATAAACATTCTTCTCCTCCATTAACGTTTCTGAAGTGCCGTCGCATCGAATCTCTCTTTGACCAGAGTAAGAAGTCGGAGCTAAACGCCTTTTACTTGTCAGACATTTTCAAGCAAAAAGTCAGGATCGAATTTATCACTTATCATTACCTGTGAAGAAGAAGAAGAAAACTACACAAATAAATGGATACCTGGGAACTTTATTATCTTTCTAACCACAGTTCGTATACTGCTTCTTGGAATCCTGTCGTATGTGCTAAAGATGAACTCCCCCATCGCAAACCTCAAGACCATCAAGCTTATGTGATCAACACGTATGACAGTCATCTCCCAGGAACCCACTGGGTAGCCGTCTACTTTCCTCAAGAAGGATGTGTGGAATATTTTGATTCCTATGGATTGCCTCCTTTGGAAGACGATATCATTGACTTTATGAGAAGAAATGCTCAGACCACACGATTCAATAATGTGAAATTACAAGGCACAGATTCCTTGGTGTGTGGACAATATTGTGTGTATTTTCTGCATCATCGCAGTCTGGGCTATTCTTTAGAACATTTAGTGACTCATTTTGATCCTCGTTCTTCTTCTAAAAACGATGTGAAGGTAGATAGATGGTTCTGTGACCATTATACTTTTCTTTTGTCTCAAGCTAGGAAACGTAGTGTCCATCAACGGCCTAATGACTTCCAACAGTGGAAATCACAATTTCATTCACAACGTTGTGAGCCTTGTTTAAAGTAGAGTGTTATTGGAGAAAAAATGTTTGTTTTTTGAAAAACGTTTGATGTATATTAAATGGTTATTGTTAAAAATGTTATTGTTGTTTGTTAGTGTTAAGTGATTTTGAATAAAAAATGTTGTTTTGAAGAAAAAAATGCCTTTGTCTTTTGTTTTGCTATAGCTATCCCGATTCATGCTCTTTGACTTCTCTATATCCCTCCCATAACACTCATTGAACGTTCTGACTCGAAAACCGTGTAGGGATGTTTTCCGCGCTTTGACTTTAAAACCGGGGGCAGTCTCCAGTCTAACCATCCATTGTCGACTCATCCTCCTACGAAGATGTGCTTAAGACTAGCTAAGCTAAACGATGCCTACGTGAATTTGCATAGGGTCAGACACAGTATGATACCGAAGCCAGAAGAGATAGAGAATGTGTGAATGTTAAAAGTCACTGAAGACCTGATAGAAGAACTCTTCAGAGAAGAAATTAACAGGGAGAAAGAAGAATGGACAGAGAAGTACAGACTTCAGAAACAGCAGAGAGAGCAGCAACAGTAGCAGCAGCAGCAGCAGAAACCTGAACCTGACAGAGGCTTTGTCGACTGTCGTATCGATACCAAAGAGTTCTTCTTCTCTTTCCGAAGAAGCAGACCTTATCCTGCGAGAAAGCCTGAGGAGGTCGCAATCTTAGAACCTAAAAGATGGCCATAACTTTAAGTTCACACACAAAAGAACAGCCCTTTTAAGGGCTACCCAACCTCTAGAAAAGAAATAGTAATCGATTTGCCAATGTGTGTATGTAGAGTAGTGTGAATATAAACACTCACTCTTTTGTGGTGTAATTATATATGTCTATGTGTGTGTGTGTGTGTTTGTGTGTGTGATTGTAAGCGCTCACGTAGGTTAGTGTGGATGGTAGATTATGATAATGCTTTTTTATGTTTGACGTGCGTGGATAGCAGATTTTGGGTTTGATTTTACTCCTTTGCATATGTGGATAGTATATTATTTTTTAAGTGATTAATGAAAATTTTAAATTAGTAATGGGTACTAAAAAAGTGAGTGAGTGTTTCTTTTAGGTCCGCGCGTTTTAGACCATAATGTAGGTAATATAAGTTTTGGGTTTTAAGGGATGTTTTCCTTCACGTCCGCGCTTTTCCTATAAATAAGAAACTAATGGTCATTCGAGCTACCCATCCTTGACTCGTTAACAAAAAGACAATGAATACAAGGATTGTAAAACTTCTAGAACTCCAGATGCAGCTGGAATATGCCAGGCGTATAGTGAATGAGCTGGCTCCGGAGGCCATTGTTGAAGAAGGGAGGATAAAAGAGGAAAAGGAGCAAAAAAGGATAAAAGAAGAGGAGGAAAAGAAAATAGAAGAGAGGATGGCCTACAATATTCCAGAGACAGAGGATTGGGGTGCTGAAGCCAATCATCCTCCCTCTGCGCTCCCAGTCAAAAGAGTAAACTGGGAGAAAGATTGGAGGTTAAGATGTGTCTGCGGTGCCAGACAGGGCAGGTGTAACCATTAACCAGGTGCCCTGGAGTTAAAAAAAAACAGCCTTGTGGCTGTAACAGAATTGTTTAATAAGTTGAAGGACATTGGGCATTGGATGGTGGATGGAGCCTACGTTGTGGAAAGGATTGAACGTGAATGGAAGCATGAAGTTGCCAGGGATTGTGTCAGAAGGCAAGTGACAAACCTGAAATTAGCTATGGATCTGGTGAAAGAGATGATAGAAGAAGAAGCTAAAAGGCTAAGAGGCTTTATTGATCTAGAGTATGTACAGATTGGTCACTTGAAGGAAGCCATGGATAATGTGATAGAAGTAAGGTGCTTTTTGGAAGACGTAATGGAATGGACAGAGTGGTCCTTTGTCAAAAAAGGCCTGGACCAGCTTAAGAAATCGGAAGAACTTATGAGAAAAGTGATAGAGGAAGAAGTCATGAAGATCAAAAACAAGTGGAATAAAGAACGAAAGGATAAGGAAAACTTAAAGAAAAAAGGGGCCTTTGAAAAACTCAACAACAATTGGATCATAATACAGGAAAAATTCAGAGCGATAGGTCATCCAGACTGGATGCCAGAGAAGGAGAAGAAGAAGAAGAAGAAAGGAATGATGGAAAAAGTGAGAACTTGGTGCAAGAAGTGGAGGAAATAAAAGAAGATGATGATGATGAAACCAAAGGCCGTTTTCAGGGCCCCTTTATTTGCCTCGTAAAGACCTTGACTTTCATTGCCTACCCCTTTTTTCAACAACAAAAAAAAAAAAATACAGACCCCTCCCTGTTTAAATTTCCTATGTTCAATTTCCATAGACCCATAATGTCAAGACCTTATTAAAATAGGGTCCCGACCATGTTCCATTTGCCCTTGTCCCTATAATGCCTATGATGTTTGTCCTGTTGTCCAGTTATAGGGACAATGGGAAAAACTAATGTTCTTTTCCCATGTTAAATTCCCCTTGTCCCTATAATGCCTATGCCTTATAGGAAAAATTTTCAGGGACTATGGAAAACTAATGTTATTTGCCTAATGTTAATTTACATAGTCCCCATATTCAATATTCACTTTTTTCATAGTACTTGCCCTAGTCCCTAAACCACCCCTATTCACTACTTACATGTCTGCGGCATGATGCCCCAGGGCTAGACATCACTATAAACTGCCACATTGTAGACATCGTAACGATATGACTTAAAAATTGATAAAGCTACGTGAAAAATCAAAATCACACATCACATCACATCCACGATTTTTGTACTTGCGACATTACAAATAGAAAGGGCGATCTGTTCGTTTTAAAGCTATTTCGTTTCTTTAGTAGTAGCAGTACTTTCAGATTTTCATTCAGGTAAAGTCCCAAACGTAACATAGAGGTCAGAGCTAATACCAAACATATAATTAACCATTGTCATTGTAAATGTCTATCAATCTATCGATCTTCTAGGATTCATCGTTTCAGATTCAAACCTTGAAAATATATATTGAACTTAAATTCGATTTGTATTTTGCTCACTTTTATTAGTTGATAACATTTGTAAAATATAGAAATGCAAGAGTAGTGAAGGGGGATAGATTAGCGTCAATTGGAATTAGCATTAAAAACACCCGTGGGTCAGATTAGCGTCAATGGAAATTTAACACGGAGAAAAATCGTGGGTCAGATTAGCGTCAAGGGAAATTAACATGGAGAAAAATCGTGGGACGGTTTAGCGTCAAGGGAAATTAAACATGGGATATTTTAAAAAAAAATAAAAAATAAAAAAGGGGTAGGCAATTGAAAAGTCATTCTCTTTTCGAGAAATATGGCTGGCCCTGAAAAGGGCCTTTGGGTTTTCTTCTTCTTCTGCTTCTAATTTCTTCTTTTTCTCCACCAAGTTCTTATTTTATCTCCTACACTCTTTCTCTTCTTTTCTTTCTTTTTTTTTCTCCTGCTCTTCTTTCTTCTTCGCTTCCTCCTCTTCTTTCTTCCTCTTCTCATTTTCTTCTTCTTTTTCAATTTTTTCGTTCCATTTGCGTATTCTTATTCTTTCCTCTTCATCCTCCTTCTCCTCCTTTATCTCTTTCATGACACCACTTATCTTGTCCTTTACCTTTCTTAAGTTATCAATTTCCATCTTTACACGATGGGGACTATACTAATAGTGGTCTTCAACGAGTCTTATTAACATCTGCTCCATCATTCCTAAGTTGTCTAAAACGTCTTGCAATGTTTGCATTTTGTCAATTTGGTTAGAAGCCATCTTCTTTGTAGAATGGTTTGAACGACGAATACTGTGGGTTCTTATAGTGAAAGCGCGTACGTGAAGGAAAACATCCCCTGAAAACATAAAATTGATATTACCTAGATCATGACCCAACAACGCGCGGACGTGAAGGAAAACATCCTCAACTTTCTCATTTCATATAATAAAAACCAAAACTATACTCTCCACATACGCTAAGAAACAATAAATAAACCATAATCTACTATTCACACAAACATACCTGAGCTCTTACAAACACTAACACACAAACACATACCCTCACACAATTAAAAAAGAGTTAGTGTTTATTTTCACACTACTCTACCTACGCACATTGGCAAATGGATCGTTATTTCTTTTCTAGAGTATTGGGTAGCCCTGAAAAGGGCTGTTTTTTTTTGGAACTTCATGGACACCTGGTTAATGGTGGCACCTTCCAGGCCTGGCGCCGCATACACATCTTATCCCCCAGTTACTTTTTACCTTTTGGGGGGAGAGAGCAGAGGCAGGATATGTGGCTTCAGAATCCCAATTTTCGGTTTCTGGGATTCTGAAATTTCTTCTTCTCTCCTTTTCCTCCTCCTCCTCTTCTTTGTATCTTCTCTCCTCCTCTTTGTATCTTCTTTCCTCTTCTTCTTTATATCTTCTCTCCTCCTCCTCTTTGTTTCTTCTTTCCTCCTCCTCTCTTATCCTTCCCTCCTCCACAATAGCTTCCGCGGCCAGTTCATTTAATATGCGCCTGGCATTTTCCAGATGCACATGAAGTTCCAACAGTTTCTCCAGTCTCGTGTTCATTTTTGGTGTTGATCAATCAACAAGGGTAGCTGGACTGCCGAACGAGTTTCAATTTATAGTGAGAGCGCGGACATGAAGGAAAACATCCCCCTAAAACATAAAATTGATCTTACCTAGATCATAACCCATCAACGCGCGGACCTAAAAGAAACACTCACTCACTTTTTTATGCTACCCATCACTATTTTAAAATTTTTTATAAATCACTTCAATAGACTATCCACATACGCAAAGCAATCCAATCTAACCCCAAATATACACCTCAAACACCAAAAAAGACATCATTTTAATCTACTATCCATACCAACATACTTGAGCACTTAAAAACACAAACACACAATCACATACCCTCACATTTTTTAAAAAAGATTTAGTGTTTATTTTCACACTACTCTACCTACACACATTGGCGAATTGATAGCTATTTCTTTTCTAGAGTATTGGGTTGAGCTTAGCTAGTTTGGAGCACATCTTCGTAGGAGGATGAGTCGACAATGGATGGTTAGACTGGAAACAACCCCCGGTTCTTAAAGTCAAAGCGCGGACGTGAGGGAAAACATCCCCCACACGGTTTTCGAGTTGTAACGTTCAGTGAGTGTCATGAGAGGGATAGTAAGAAATGAAAGAGCATCAATCCAACATACTTATAGCTAAACAAAAGACAAAGGCATTTTGTTCTCAAAACACAACATTTTTTATTCAAAAATCACTTAACACTAAACAACAACTCTAACATTTTTAACAATAATCCAACACTATAACATCAAACAATTTTTTCAAATCACAAACATTTTTTTTCTCAATTGTCAATCTACTTTAAACAGGGCTGACAACGTTATGAATGAAATTGTGATTTCCACTGTTGGAAATCATTAGGCGATTGATGGACACTACGTTTCCTAGCTTGAGACAAAAGATAAGCATAATGGTCACAAAACCATCGATCTACTTTCACATCATTTCTAGAAGAAGAACGAGGATCAAAATGAGTCACTAAATGTTCTAAGGAATAGCCCAGGCTGCGATGATGCAGAAAATACACACAGTACTGTCCACACACCAAGGAATCTGTGCCTTATCTGATACTTGGCGGTCGTTCTGCTCAACGTCTGACTGATGTGGTTACCTACTTTAGGCAACACTTCCACACGTTGCACGTAGAGTCTGGCTTCTTGGATGATGGTTTTGTAAGTGGCATCATGAGCAGCCATCAAATGGAAAGCGGCACTGCTGCGATTTAGTCTCAAGCGGATATCCACCCCGTTCAGCAAATACTTTTCTTGCAACCACATGTCTAGATGCAAGCGATCCGTTAGTTCTAAAACACGACTTCTAGCAATTTTCTTTCGTCGTTCTACAAATCCCGATAAATTTTGAGCATCCCCAGCAACTGTAATGCTGTTGAACCTAGTCGCTTGGTCAGGTTTCCATACCACGCAAGCATCCAGGTGAGTGTTCTTGGCTTCTTTTCCGTACGTCAAGAGATTTTCCAGGTAGGCTCGATAAGGGTAAGTATCCATGCTGCTGCTGACCAGTTTGTTATTCAAGTACAAGTCCACTTCCCTAAACAAGGAATGCATGAAATTATTGACGGGAGCTACTACATCATCATCGGCTAGGTCAGCGTTGGGTGGTTCGATCACTTTCACTTTTAAGTATAGGTAACTGCTATTCAGATCGATGTAATCTTCGGGCTGTCCTTTGATTTCAAACTCGATGGGAGCGGAATCGGTTAATGAGGGGACCGGGTGAAATTCCACCCACTGGGATTCTTGCATGGTCATCATCGTGGGGGACATGGCAAACATATCCAGTTCCGTCTTGGAACAAGCACATGACTCTCGGTGCATCATTTTTTTTCTGTGTTTCAATAATCGAAAACGTCTAAGTCTCGAACGGTTTTTCTTTTCTTGGCCTTTCTAGCTTGAAGTCTGGTGAAAGGGTGTTTTCTTCGTCGTCGTCTCTTTCTGCCTTGTCCTTGCTGAATGCCTGACTCGGTAGCGTGCAGGGCTTTTATAGGTGTGTCTCGTCGGCCTAAAATGTCTTTGCCCGTTTGCAGCAAGACATTTTTGCCAGCCCTCATGAAGGCTTCTTTAGGGTTTTGTTTGTCGATGATGACATTTTGGAGAAATTCTTTGCCTTGCGTCAATGCCGCATCTTTCAAGGCGTGCAATCCGCGTGTCACCATCGGTTTCAACACCGGGGCCACCGAACGAAAGGCCGATTTTAACATGTCTCCTAAACCGTGTCCTCGCTGTCGTGCAACCCCTCGGTACACTGGATACATGACTTACGAGTCGTGAGAAAACCGTTTTCGAAAATGGACTTTCACCGTGACTTTTCCTTTGGTGAATGGAATATTTTCTCCCAAATCTCCTTTTATAGTAATGTTGACCGTGTCCAAATACGACTTGCTGACCGGTAAATAGTGAGGATGGACAAATTCGCGGTTGACGTGGTAAGTGTTTCCACCTTCCTCGTCAGCGTTCGTGGCAGAATCCACTTTGAAAGGAATGACACGCAGTAACGGCACGGAGGTGTGTCCCACCACGTTGTACTCCACCACATCGGAGTACACAAAGATCAAATTCAGTCCTTGGTTCAGTTCTACCGGGGTACGAAAAAACTTGGCAAAAGTCTCGTTGTCAGAAATGCCTGATGATTCGGGTTTTTGTTCTACTTTCTTCCTCAGCTCCATGTCACCGCCCAACATGACAAACAATTCAGGACAAAATACAATGGTCACGATTTTACTCCGCTCAAATTTCATCAAGAAGCGACGAGCTACTTTGTGGTACTCCATGGTGACACTTTTGTTCTTGACAATCTCAAAAGCTTTCCCAAACACGCCTTTAAACCTGGAGGCTATGGCGCTGACCAAATGATGACCACTAAAATAATAGCCTGGGAGAATGGACAAGTGGTAGGTCGTGGTTTTAGTTTTGTCATTATAGGTTTTAATGTCAGGTATGGTGGTTCTCTTATCCAACTCCTGTTGCAATTGCTCGTCATGAACTTCCACATGAAAAAAATTTTGTTTGGGAAGGACATTGAGGACTTGGGTCGGGTGAATCATTTCTACTAAAGCCACTTCCCAATGGGCTTCGTGATCTAAGGGGATGGCCTGAGGTAATTTGGCCGTGTAACAGCACAACGTGTTGTTGGGAAACACCTCCATGGAACTGTCACTGGGTAAGGTTAAGTAAAATTGGTTTTGGTGACTCATAATTCCAGAGTTCTGTGGCTGTCCGAGGGGATATTACTGGACGTCAGAGGCGTGTCTCCGCCCAAAATGGGGTTCTGATTGTGGTTGGAGTGGTGACTGACACTGGCACTAGACACAAGGTTCCCGTTCGAGGAGAATTTCAGGGAGGGATTGGGAAGCAGGTAACCGATGCAACTGCTCAATAAAATGGTCCACAATTGTTTGTCTCCTTGTTGCAAACTCAAATTGGCGATGGCTGCCCCGATGACACAATACACCACGAAGATTTGGCAGAAAAAGACGATTTGCGTTTTAGACACACGTTCTCCACACCACACCCACAAGGGTTGTTTTTGTAAATCTTGCACAGAAGAACTGGGTGAAGAAGGAGTGGTCGACGTAGCTGCGTCTGATGTGTGAAAGGGCATGATGGTCACTTCTTTTTATAGTCGATGACTTGCGAAGCTTCGACTCAAGAATCAAAACTGGGTGGATATCTTTTCCAACGTACTTTGACTTCTTTGACACGTCGTTTGCCCACTTTACGGGTTCTGCGTTCTAGAATGCTTTCGATGTCGTACACGTCGTCTTCTTTTTTGGTGACACGTTGTAACTCGGGCAAATAAAACGTTCCTTTGAGCACTTCTCCGTTCATGTCTTCCAATTTATAGACGGCAGGATGACGGCCATGCACTCGTCCAGTGACGCGAAACAGTTCGGTCGTCCAGTTAGGTAAGTAACCTTTGTCGAAAGTGCATTTGGTTTTGCCAATGCGCACCCAATCTCCTACGGCCAACTCTCCACTTTTCTTGGGGACAGCCCTCGTAGGGGACGTACCAAACAGACGCTCGAACACCAGCTCTTCGTTGTCGGGAGTCACGTTTTGCGGGGCACGTCCGATGCTTCGATGGTAAGATTGGTTGTACGCTTGCACCAGATGCGGTAAGAAGTCGATGTACTTCAGAGTGTGGTGATGCGTAAAATATTTCCACATGCGTTCTTTCAAAGTGCGTTGAAAACGTTCCACGATGCTGGCTTTGGTTTCGGGATTCTCGGTGGTAAAAAAATGAATGTCACGTTTCTTTAATTCTTTTTGGAAAGCTTGGTTCAGAAATTCGGTGCCTTTGTCCGTTTGCCATCGAAGAGGGTGACGACCGCTTTGTTTCAACACCCGTTGCAGGGCTCGCACTAACTCGCTGCTCGATTTGGAAGTCAAGGGCACGACCCAGGCAAATTTGGAAAAGACGTCGATGACACAAAACAAATATTTGTAGCCACGATTGTAGCTGGCCAAATGAGAGACATCGGCTAAATCGGCTTGCCATTGATGATTGATGCCTTCCACTCGGGTGCGACTTCTGGCAAACTTGCGTCGAATGGGTTTGTGTAAAGTGTAGGTAGCTTGTTCTTGTAACCATCGTTGCACTTGAGGTAAACGGAGACTTTTCAGTCGAGCTTTAGCAGCACGATACAATTTTTAAACTCCTGCGTAACCTGCAGGATGGGAGGGATCGTAGTAAATGCTGGCTAAGACTTTTCCCATTTTTTGTGTGTTAATAAGTCACCCACTCTTCGGTGATGCTACTTTGGGTGGGACGAAAGGGTGGTTTAGAAACGGATTTACGTGTCCGATGGGCTACGGGAGTAGAAGTCGAAGGTAGTGGTGGTGGTGGAGGTGGCAATGGAATGGCTTTGGTTTTCTTTTCTTATTTCACTTCTGGTTTCCCTTCTTTCTTTTTCACTTCTGTTGAAGGAGGAGTGGACATCATCTTTTTAACCCAAGCTTTCATTTCTTCTCGTTGGGGTGTGGGGGACGGGTTCAACAAGGATGCTGCAATCTTACTCGAAATGGGAGCTGCTGACGGTGTTTGAAACACTTCTCGCATCTCTTCTTCCTCAGGCCTTCGTGGGGTAGCATCTCTGGTGACCCCAGGGGATGGTAGTAGTGGTGGTGGTAATGATGATGGTGCCGGACTTTTCATCAAGGTCTTAAAATCTTTCAGAGTGGGTAAAGCTGTTTCGTCTAAAGCTTTCTGGTGAAAGAGTTGCAGTCGTTGCAAGAGTTGACCGTACTTTTGCGATTTTTCTGTTTCGGACAAATCTTGGCGATCCATCAAGGACTGCAATTCGTGTTGTAACTGGGACATCTCGCTCAAATTGGGATTGGGAGGTAAATGCGGGGTGCGTTGTTCTTGCCACCGATGGTATTCCATCCATTGTTTGTAAGGCACTAAAGCTAGTTTTCGTCCTTCCATGGGGTTGTCAGCGGTCGATTCTGAGATCTTGGGACTTACGAAGGCCTTTTGATCTTGCTCCCACCAGTTCTCCCAACATGGTTCCCAAGACTCCTTTCAGTATGGGGCCTAACAAGAGAGGTAAAATGCCTCCACGTTGTACTAACATCTTCTTTTTTTTGACGAATGGGAATTTTCTTTTGAACCATTTTCCGAAGAACGTGACGATGTTTGCCTAAGCATTGTTTCTGGTGTTTGGACAAAGGACCCAAGTCCTCAATGTCCTTCCCAAACAAAATTTTTTTCATGTGGAAGTTCATGACGAGCAATTGCAACAGGAGTTGGATAAGAGAACCACCTTTCAAAACGTTCAAACAACATTCGCACACGGTATCGATGACCTCTTTGGAGGCCGTTTGAATGATTTTTTTTCGTAGGGGTGGAGAAGCTTTGGGCAGGACAGATAACATGTCCCCATGTTTGACTAAACGTGGAGGCAATCCTTTCCTTTTCTTTCCTTGGGGTTTTCTGGAGGGTGACATCTTTGCTTGTGGATTCCGGGACATTCACCAAACAGACACTAACGTCGATGACTTAACACACACCCTTTTATCTTTTTTGGGACTATCGCCTTGTCATAAAGGTGACAATGTTTTTCCCAAAATCGCCAAGGATTCCTCCCCTTTGTTGACGCCTCTTTTTCTTGGAACGACTGTGTCTTTTCTTAGGGTAATGTCGATGCTTGGCTAAGCGCTTTGTCGGATGACGCGTCTGCCTTTGTCTCTTTCTTTTTTGGCTACTTGGAGGTGACATCTTTTACAAGTTCACTGATACCCCTACTTGGTCACAGGCCTTTTTTTATACTGGAACGCGTCGCCACTGATTGTCTTTACGTCGTATCAGTTTGAGGAGAGGCATGACACGTCGTGCAGGGGTACGTAACGGACTAAATCGAGCCAGTTCTTGCTTGGACAAATCCAGTAAACTTTGTAACATGCCCGATCTTTTATGGACTTTGATTTTGGGAGAAGGTACTTTGTGAGCAGCAGCCACTGCCGCTAAATTGGAGGGTCCTGCCACTGGGGAAGTTCTTTTGGGGGTCATCAACGGAGAAGTTCTTGGTGTGATCAACGTCTCCAAGTACTCTTCAGTTCTGGGTGTCATTAACGGAGAAGTGGATAAACGTGAGGCTGCTGGAGACGCAGTCAACGCTGTGGCAGGTCGTGATTTGGGAGTGTAAGGTTGCGTCCTGGCCGAAGTGCCTCTCTTGCGACTAGTTTTCTTCTGTGGACTTTTCTTTTTCTGGGGACTTTTTCTCTGTTTCTTTTTCTGGGGGCTTCTTTTCTTTTTCCGGGGTGGTGGTGTCTGGTCAGAGGAGGGTCCTGCCACTGGAGAAGTTCTCCTTGGGGACCTGGTCTTTTTCTTTTTCTTCTTGGGGCTTCGTTGGACTTTTGTCTTGGGGATAACTTTGGGGGCATTAGGATCCCATCTTAAGAGAGAGCGAATGATGACCCCTCCTAGAGTACCGCTCCCTCCAGGTTTCAAAATGATTTGTTTTTTGGTTTGAGTGTCGATGCGGGGATCGGCCAGTTGGACCAAAGCGACTTTGTTTCGATCGAAAAAACGTTTGGTTTGATGAGGAATCTGAATGATTCCTTGGAGTATTTGACGTGCCGTCACCGTGAACCATCGTAAGACTTCTTTGAGACTAGCTTCTAAGACACGAGCTCGTGTTTGTGGATTTTTTTCTCGACTGATGCCATACAAGGCACGAATCAATTTGACGGGAAGATGCGACTGAAGGGACGTCATGTTCACACTGTGTGAGACAGACGAAAAAGGGTCTGAGGTTTTTATAGATTTTTTTATGGGGAGTGAAATGAAGTCGAGGACGGAGACGTGTACAGGACAGGCCCTCCGTCTTGGCACCAGTGGTGAAACAAGTGGGTACGAAATCGCAAATCCTCGGGGGTCGTAGGTTTCAAATCGAAGAGTAAATAGGCGTGTGGCGTTTGAGTGGCATCGTCGTACGCCTGAGTCAGCCAAGGCGTTCCTAACTGTTGGGCTAAGACTTGCACTTGCGATTTATCTCGAGGGCTTTTAAACAATACCACGTAATGCGAATTGAGACTGATGGTGCAATGGGCTTTACTTTGTTGAAACAAATTTTGGGTGATGTAAACGACACTGGCATTACGGTGATGCCCTTTGCGCGTGAACCACAATTTAATTTCTTCTTCGTCTTCTCCTAACATGTCGTCGAAAATGACCAAATGGGTTTGACGGGAGTCAGAGACTATGCTGTAGTCTTCTTTAGGAATGCCTTCCACAAACACGATGGAATCGCCTTGACTTTCTCGCAAGAGGTTGTACGCCGATTGCCACTCTTTGTAACACCACACGATCCGTTGAGGTGGTCGATCGATCAAATGATGTTTATGTTCGATCAAACGTTTGACGAATTCGGTTTTGCCTGAACCGCTAGGTCCAGCAATGAGCATGTTAAAGGGATGGCGAAGATACAAAGCCTCCCAACTGGCACGATCTAAGTGTTCGTCGATGACTTTGACGGTAGAGGAAGAGGGAGCAGAGACAGCAGAGGTAGCCATTGTGTGAGAAATGTCACTTGTGACACGAAAAACAAACAAGACAAGAGTTTATATACTTTTTCAGAACACGTTTATTGAATGTTTTTTTTTTTCAAACATGAATACGAAAGACAGAAATACATAAAAGCCAAAGGCTTAAGTACAAGGATAAAAGGCACATGATAACTATGAACGTGGAATAAAAACAAGTGTCTGTACAACAACATGTTTTGGTTAATGTTCTAACCAGTTCTATAGTAGGGGTTAAGGTCACACAAGTGTCCTCCCGAAAGGGTCTTTCAGGCCTGTCCACGACAGTCCTGTCCTGGGTGACGGGTTCTTCTGGCACCGTGACTAACACGGGTTGAAAGTAACTTTTTTCCTTGAACAACTCTCGTGCATACTGGGCCACTTCTTGGGTCCAAGCCTCAAAACCCCATTCTTTCCAGGCACGGACATATGTCCAATGGGGATGTAAGTCACAAGCTACACACACATCGTCATACACGTCTTGGGTAGCTAAAAGTTGACGAATCTTTTTTTCCTGTTGAGGTCGAGAAGTATCCAGATGAAAACGCAAGGCTTTGAGCAAAAGGAGTTTTTCGTGACCATTTAAGGCCATTGAGGTGGTAAGTACTGATCGTAAAGAGTCCACAAAGAATCGGCTGGTAAACGAAATCCCAGAAAACAAGTCACTAAGACACACACCACTTGTCGTCCCAAATTGAATGGATAAAATTTTTGTAATAATTGATGGTAATGATCCACGGTTTGAATATGGTCATTGAGTACCTTGCACGGAATCTGTTGAATGATATGTGACATAATCCGTGGCATGGCAACTTGATTTTATAGTGTCTTTGTTTCGGAAGCAATAAAGGTAATTTCTAACCAAACATGTTCGTTCTCCAGTAGGGAATTTAAATGTTACATACTGTAACTGAAACGTCAGAGTTTGTCTAGATGTTTCGTCTTTCTCTAAGCAGATTCCATGTAACAAATGTTGGTAATCCTTTAACTCGTCTTCCTCAATACGTTGCAGTAAGTGAATCTCGAAGTAACCAAAATTACGAACGTCTGGTCCATCATCATCATTCACAAACTGAAAGTGTTCAACAAGGTCTGACCACTGAAAAAATTTCTGGCGAATCAGTCCTCTTATACCATTCAGGTACCAGTGGTTAAAGATCTGGTGACGTAACGGATGCAATTGTTCTTTACGTTTCACTTGTATTTTCACCAGCTCTCGGTAAATCTTTTCTCTCAACTCCTCAGGCAAGCCCAAAATGTTCTCTTGTAAAGTATCCATAAGTATATACACTGTTTTTGGAATCGTTGGGTGGTGGCCAATAGCCTCGTTTACCTTTGTGCCTAATGTAATATCCACTCATAATCAGTCTTCTTGTACTTTGGAACATATCATAATTTAAAAACGGACAAATCACTTTGAGTTTGCGTTTCACTTGTATTTTGATCAGTTCTCGGTAAATGCGTTCTCTCAACTCCACAGGCAAAGCACGAATGTTCTCTAGCAAAGTATCCATGAATAGGTCATACTAAATCCTCTTTGGTCTGACACAAGAAATGTACTGTTTGCACAAACATGGTTTTACTTCAGTGTCGAATTTAAATCGTTCAGTCACTAATTTGCACATTACAATTCGTTCAGAAGTTTCCTCTTTCACCAAGTTGACATTGTGTTCAAGATGTTGGTAATTCGTTAACTCTTCCTCTGGAATTCGATGCAGTACGTTTACAATGATGTACCTACAATCGTCCATACCAAACCAATCCTTTTTAAAACTAGAGGATCGTTCATCAATGTCTGTCCGATGGAACACTTTCAATTGAATCAATCCTTGTATAGCCTTCAGGTACCAGTGGTTCAAACACCGGTGACGTAACGGATGCAATTGTTCTTTACGTTTCACTTGTATTTTGACCAGCTCTCGGTAAATGCGTTCTCTCAACTCCACAGGCAAAGCACGAATGTTCTCTTGTAAAGTATCCATGAACAGATTATGGTAAGAAGTTACTTCAATGTCTCGGTCCCACTAAGGGTAAGTAATGACAATTCGGTGACCATCGAGCATGTTCAACGTAGGCCGAATCTTGCGGTTCCCAGTGGTGAAGTGACACACCGCAACTGAAGCACATGACTTTATCTCCTTCGCCCAAGTAGAAAAATCCGGCTCTGGCTAATTCTTCGGGGGGTCGGTCCTCCCATATACTTTGGCCATTTTCCTTTGAACGATTGAAGACGATTTTCAAAGTCGCAGTATTCCGACAAACGCACAGGAAACGAATATTCGTCTTTCACAGGTTCGTTTCGATGATGGTTGGGTGACATGAACAGGAGTTTGCTCAGGGCTGGATGACATCCGTAGGGGGGTAGACGTGAAGGTGAACATTCCCCTTTAAACCCAGTAAAGTGTCCAAGAGAGCGAGCGGCATCACTTTCGCATCCCACAGGTTTGACACGCACAGCATCCCTTTCCATGATAGGGTAGGGACACTAAAGTTCCCATGATGCTTTACGGCATCGCTCAGGTCACAAGGTACAGCATCGTACACATCGCAAGGCTCACAATCGCACTCGTCTGCAAACTCCGTTACGCAATTACAATGGTAACCACATGGACAATCGCAGTTTCCTTCCGGACATTTTCCGTCGCAATGCCTGGGTCTTATCCATCCAATATTAGTCACACTAGAGGAAAATACAACTTTTATACAATCCCCAAACTGGAACGATGTCTCTTTCAAAGTATTCATCTTGTTAGCTCGGTCTTGGTAGTCACAAGGAACTATTGATCTTGACAATAGCCCCCTTTTTATACTAGTCGCAATGCAGTCTCCAGCTTGTACATCTTTCATTTTTTACGTTTTTTATGTCCTGTTCTGGAAGGTACCGTCTCTAAGGTACCGTCAACATTGTACCGTAGTGTGATGGGTGGAAAGGCCATAGAAAGGTAAGGGCAGTGCGGAGACCATAGAATATGTTCCAGAATAGCTGAATCTTTATAGATACATAGATCCATTCGTAACTTCAGTCCGCAAGCGAAACACTGTACCTCGTATCCCAATCCTGACTCAGGTCCCAAGTAGACAAATCCTGTTCTAGCTAAAACATGCGAAGAAGGTAATCCTTCCCTATCCGTAGGCCATTTCTGAAACGTGTCCAATCGACGGGCACAATCACAATAGTCAGGTAAGAAGACTGGAAAATGGTAGGGTTTGAACTTGGAGTTCTCATCGGGTTTCTCACTCGATTCTTGCTGTGGCGAAGTCATCTTTCTGGTAGGGTAACTATCCTCTTACAACCAATGTTTTATACCAACGTGTCCATACGGTAAGGTGAAATGATTGGGAAGTCTCACTCGCTTCTGGCACACGATTTGATAGACTTTTTCTAGGGGTCGACTGACGATGTGGTGAGTGGGTAAACGTACAATCTTGTTCGGCTGATAGGTGGTCACTTTAAAGTTTCCATCCTCTCCCGATTGCAAGGCTTCTTTCAATACCCCAAAATTGACCACACGACTGGTACGATAATTCAGAGTCAGTCCTTTCATTTTGCACGTCGTGTGCACTTCTCCTTGTTTGTCCCGGTATTCGTAGCCGTAATTTTTGGGACCACCACTGACGAAACTTAGAATCTTGTCGTCGGGATGCTCGTCTGTCCAGGCTCCTAAACGGTCTCCTTCGATGTCAGGGTGCTGTTGACTCGGGTGATGGATGTAAATGCAACTGTCCGTGTCAAAGTACAGGACGCGTTCCCCTAACAGTTCTAACGCTTCGTACAATTTTAAGCGAGCATGAGCTGTCACGTAAGCCGCAATGATGACATTTCCAAAAGGATGGTCTTCTACAAAGTCCAAATCTTCTTCGTAATTGACCAAGATCAAACTCTCTCGAACGACGTCCACGTGTTTCATGTATTTGTTTTTGTCGTGAATCATCTGGAAGTAGCGGGAAGGTTCTGTCAAATATTCCGTCTTGGGTAAACACGGTCGTTGTGCCATTTTACCCCACAAGCAATTTAACATCACTTTGGCAAACGATCGCCTGCCTTCGTTTTTCTCGATGTGGTCTAAAGTGATGCCTCCTTGTTCATAGTATTTCTCTTTGAATTGTATTTGGTCTTCGGGAGTGTGACATCAGGAAGGATAGCCGCTGGCTTCTTGTTTCAGTTTCAAAAAGGCATCCACGTAGTCGGCGAAAATGCCTTTCTGACTGGGATCTCCCCTGTGGTATTGTTGTGTCTTGGGAAAGTGGCAAATTTCGTACACTTCTAACAGTTGGTATGCCATGTCCAGAGCTTTGATCAATTCTACGCTGACCCAGGTTCCCGTCAAGGCACGTTCTTCCTGGCTGTGCTGACAAGGTTGGTCTTGGTTGCACGTTTCGGCACAAGTACGGCACAATGGAAACATCAGTTTGCCTTGACAATGGTGAGGTAAGACGGGATGGTATAGGTTCGTGGGAGGCAAAACTTTACACTTGATCAAGCCTTCGTATTGTCGAATGTTTTTCAGGTCGATGTTTTCCGTCAGCAATTGTGGGTGCCCTACAGGAAAGCGACAATATTTGCACACGTAGGGATACAGCGAACACACGTCCAAGTATTTGATTTCTTCTCCTTTCTCTTCGTCGGCTTGGTACAGCAAACAGGTGGCACTGGTTCTTCCTCCGTACAAACTATCCCTCGGGTTCAGCGGGTCCATGAACTGGTAACTTTCCACGAGGCGTTTAAACTCGGGATCGGTTTTCATACGGTGATCGTACTCGTGTTCCCACATTTCCACCACTTGGTATCCTTCCTGTTCCAACTTTAGGCGTCGCTGACAAGTGTCCTGGTACAAGTCTTCCATGGTTCGTTGCAAAAACTGATTTTTAGTGCCACGGTCAGGGTAACAGACGGGACATCCGTGAAATAAGCAACCGTTAAACTCGTACACGATCTTGGGGTTTTCTATGTCCCAGCCATCGACCGAATATGTTCCGATGGTCTTTTCGCCCCCTCCGTTGCGGGCATGCTGAATCCACTTGTCTTCCTTGTCGCACAAGTAATGTAACCAACGTAGGGCTTTGACCGAGTATTGACGTTTGACAAAGTTGGTCGTTTGAGGACTGATGACAACCACGGTGTTTTCAGGCATGAATCGTTGTCGATACACTAAGAAACACGCTTTGGCAATGGTGCAAGCTTCTTTCAAAGGATCGACCCCTCCGTGTTCCATGAACAGTTCTCGAAATTTTCCACAGCAACGTCGTAAAATGTCCACGTCGGAACGACAATACTTTAACATTTCTTCCTGAAAGTCGAAAGGGTCGGAGGCGTGAGCCTGGTACCAAGCGTAGAAAGCTTCTCCTTGTTCGGTACGCATGTTGTCGGGGTCGTAATAGTGAGCCTCAGGTAAATGGGGTAGAACGGCGTGTTGATTGGCTTTAGTATTGAAAAAGTGTGGAAAGTACCCTTTAGCCATTTCTGTCATTCCAAACGTTTTAGGCATTCGACTCAAAGGCATGGCCAAGTAGCTCATCGAATCTTTAAACTGTACTTGTCCCACTTGCATGGAAATGATTTTGGCTCCGTTCAAAGTCACTTTAGGACGCTCGGTGCCTTGTTCCGTATAGTACCTCAAAAGAAACTGTCTATTGTATCCGGAGAAATTGTGAGCCATCACCGTGGCATGACGATGACAATCTCCGTAACGTTCGATGTCCTCTTGGCTCCACGTCTTGTCGATGGGGTCCAAAACCCATTGGGCAAAATCGGCTAACGTGTTCGGTCCCCGAAAGATTTTTTCACGTCCTCCAGGAATCTTGCTGCAGTGAGGGCAATGACTGAAGATAGGTTCTTGAATGCACTTCTCACACGCTCGATGAGCCAATCAGAAATTAGGAATGTGAACGCCGGTTTCTTGCATGCATTCGAAATCGAAAAAGATGAAATTGCCTTTCTTCTTGTGACCGTCCTCTTTCTCTGGTGGGGGTTGGTATTTTTGTACGTAGCATTGGTGTTCCAAGTCCACGATGTGGTGACAAATGTGACATTTTTTTCTTTCCTCAACATACGTGTGCCTTGGTATTATTGGTACGTATGACTTGTTCACACGTAGGGCACAATCTCAGGAGTTGACAAGCACATTTCTTCTGTGAACCTTGCGTTTTCAGATGTTGTTGGTAACAGGTAGGGCTGACAAACGTGCGCAGACAAGTTGAACAAGGCACTGGTTCTTCGCTCAGACAGGGTGAAGAGGCCAAACATCCTGAGCATTTCCAGTGTCCACAATGCTTGTGTTGCTCTCGATTATTATAACCATGGTCACAATTCTCACAGTAATAACCGTATCCCAGGAATCCGGTGATACTGGTAATGGTATCGAAATGGTCATCGTGATGATAAAGGTGAATGTATTTTCCGTCCTTAAAATCTTGGCCTCGAAACAACAAAGGCCCGCGCATTTCTTGAGGGTGCACTTTCAAGGTGTATAGTGGAGCTAGGACATCTTGCAATTTTTGCATCTCAGGAATGCCACAGGGTGTGTCTTTGGACAGGCCAGCTTGTTGCAACAGGAGTTCTGCTTCGTTTCGTTGTTTGGCTCGGTCCGATTGTTGAATAGTTTTCCAGGCTCTTTTCCATTCTACCGTGTCGTTCTTGTTGGCATAGGTTCGTCCCACCACGATGGCTCGGGCTATGCACATCTGATCTTGAGGGTTGTTAATTTGGACGAGACTCTTTTTGGTGCTGCGAAGGTCGTTCACCAATAGCATATTTTTGCATCCAGTCCCTTGAGGAGGAGAGGCGTGGGTCATGTCCAGTGTGGCTTTACCATCGGTGATGTCAAACTGATCATTAGATTGTTGTACGTGTTGAATCTTGTCCATGACTTTGGAAGCGGTCAATTCTGCAGGGGTGCTAAACTCGATCCAAACAGGGGATTTCAAACCGTCGTGTTGTATGGAAAGTCTCAAGCGATCGTCTTCTTTGGGTTGACATTGTCGCTTGAGTGTAGTGAGCAAAGAATCCCACACCCCAGTGATAAACACTTCTGCTTTCTCTAACGGCACTTCAGCTTTGAAATCTTTAAACTTCACCGTGTATTTGTAAGCCGTGGTTCTAAATTTTCTAGAGAAGCGCTTTTCCGTCTCTCGAATGGAATAGTATTTTTCAGGGTTGACTAAGGGTGGTGAACTTGGTTCAGAGGTTTCAAATTCTGGTTCACTCATGTCCTCTTCAAAATCACTGGCATGAATTTGTGCCAAGACTTCAGCTCTGGTACGAGGCGATAGATCACGTTTCTGCCTCTTACTTTCTTCTTCTTTCTTCTCGAATGAATAGGATCGTTTCATCTTGAGTGAAAAACGTCAAATGACTCAAGTTCAAACACCATAGACTAATTTATAGTCATGGCGGACTAGTGTATATAAAAGGGTGAGTGTCTTGTCCTTTCACTATTCATTTCACTCTCAAGCCGAGCACAACGATAGAAGAGACTAACCAAATCGAACGTTTCGTCAGAGCTTTGCGAGGGGTCATTAGAAAATTCTCTTCAGACCAGCCTACGGACTACTCTCCTTCCTTTCGAGATAAAAGTCAGGATACTTGCTATATCTGTCAGAAGAAAGGGCATTGGTCTTCAGAGTGTCCAGACCGTCAAAAAAGAACAAAAACAGGGGCTAAAAAAGACAAAAGTCAAGATACCTGTTATTATTGTAAAGAAAAAGGACATTGGTCTCCAGATTGCCCAAAAAAGAAACAAGAGAAGTCAGAAGGAATGAGGGAATCTTCAGAAGAAGAGAGGGATTCTTCGGAAGAAGAGAGGGATTCTTCAGAGGAAGAAGAGGAAGAAAGAAGACAATTCTATTTACAAGAGGCAAAGAAACAGGAGAAGAAAAGAAGAAGGGAAGAAAATGAGGAAAAGACGGTGAAGAAATTTAAAAAACAGAGAGACTAAACAAGGAGAAAGAAGAAGTCAATGAACTTTTTTAAAATGTGTTATGTTGTGAATTGTGAATTGGATTGTAAAAAATGGAGAAAAGAATAAATTAATGATACAAGGTAAATGTCTTTGAGTTATGATTTTAAAATAAGGACGTACACTCACGCACTCATACACAGAAACGTACTATAAGGGTAAAATGGGCTTGTTTAATATTTTTTTGAGTTATTGGCAAATTGAAAGGCTATCTCTTTTCGAGAAATGTGGGTGGCCCTGAAAAGGCCTACTTCTGGACTGCGTAATGATGATGATTGGGTTGAAATCACTAAGGGTGGTACGGTAGGCTTAGTCACAGGGTTGACGTGTTTAGCTCGGGAAGGTCGTATTCTCTTCGGTCGTGATAAAGAAGTCTGATACATTTGTTTCAGACTTCTTAACTCCGCTAAAATGTCCAACAGTACCGTGACCGTTTGATTTTCACCCTCTTGTTTCTTTGCTGCTACTTCTTCTTGCTGTTGTTTTTTTTCTTACCTCTTCTTCTTGCTGCTGTTGCTGTAAGAGAAAAGCTTGTTCCGCTTCCTTTTGTCGTTGTATAAATTTCTCCAATTCTTCTTTCTGTCTCTGTCTAAAATTCTCCACTTGCGGTAATGAAGAAGGTAACGAAGGTTCCGGAACAAATTCTTGCGAGGAGAGAAAATCCACAAAATCCCAATTCACCTCTTCTGAAAGTAAGTCCGGGTTCCCTTGGGCGGTCTCCCCTGTTGGTGCACCCCAATGGATCGTTTTCTGAGTTTCCGTCATGTTGAATCACTGTCGCATAGATTGACTGCACACAAGCGCTAGCGAATCTATATAGACCACGTGACGTCACAGACTGCTCTCTTCGGATTGGATGCGAGCTGACTGAATTTTGTAACGCGTGTTCGGATTGGTGAATGAACTCAATCCGTTTCAATCCTTCCTCTACCTATAAATAAACGCAGTTCACTGCATTGATTCACCTGTTCTCGTCGCTTCAAGATGTGGACCGCAGTTGAGTCATCCACCTTTGTGTCTTCCATGATGTTCAGGACGGACATGCTCATGTATGTCCGATCCAAGTGGACCGTTGTCCACAGGACAAACACCAGCCTGTGGATACGTAGGATCTACGTTGAAAGACAAGGATGCCTGAAAAGAGTGCTGATTTACGGACCAACAGTAAGACGCAGCCTAAGGACAAGAAAAAGACCAATGCGGTGCCCTTTATGTTAATGAATACATTAACATAAACCCAAAGGCCCTTTTCAGGGCCAGCCATATTTCTCGAAAAGAGAATGACTTTTCAATTGCCTACCCCTTTTTTATTTTTTATTTTTTTTAAAAGAAAATCCCATGTTTAATTTCCCTTGACGCTAAACCGTCCCACGATTTTTCTCCATGTTAATTTCCCTTGACGCTAATCTGACCCACGATTTTTCTCCATGTTAAATTTCCATTGACGCTAATCTGACCCACGGGTGTTTTTAATGCTAATTCCCATTGACGCTAATCTATCCCCCTTCACTACTTGCAAGTAAATGAAGGTAAATATTTTGTCTTTATTTATATCTTTATTTAATTCTGCTTTGATCTTCCGAAAAAGTCATGTACATGTGTTTACCATGATGACCTACCTATCAATGTTGAGCTTTTCATAGATGTTTATAAGTATTCTATTAATATATGAGTGATAAACTAGGAAGTTTTATTCAGTGACCGAACTTAAGTGTTAGGTTGACAGTTGTTGACAGAGATCGGTGAGATGGGGGTTGACTACAAATTAAAGCTCATCTCTAACATTATGGATTGTAATTAATTTTGGAGTTTTGAAAAACGAAACATGTTACAAATATTCTACATTAGACGATACAATTAATTAAAATATCAAATACATAATTAAAGTGTCATTTGTTAATGTATATGATATATTACTTTTGACAACACACCTTAAACTCCGGGGAATGTTGAAATACAAGCTGATGCACGTTGTACCCAGTTTGCCGCAGAGTTCTTCCTTGTTCTCTTTACCTACACTACTGAGGGTCAGGTCAGGTCACTTTTAAATACGATAGACGTTATAAAATATGTCCGGAATGTCGGTTGGAATAATAAATAACGAAAAACTAGAAAGATTGAAAATTGGGGAAGGAGATGAACGATTAAATGTCAAAAATAGAGAAATATATGTATAGAAAATATACTGGTATCTCAGATGAATTATTAGACCCATCTATTCTGGAGACTTGCTCTTTTTCGTTCATTTATGTATTCGTTAATTTATTTTTATTCCATTTTACTAACATTTGCAAACCAAATGTTAGAACACTTCACACTTTCTTACGATGAATGTACATATCAGTGCAAACACGTTTGAATACCACATCTTTTTTATATACGACATTAAAACTCAAAATGACATCTTTGTTTAGCACTAAGTTTGCTTTTTAGTCAAGTAAAATCCATAGCGTGTACTCGAAGTTGGAGTTAATATATGTGGGTATGAGATGGAAATAGTGATGCAAGACCAGTGCCAGATATATGAATAACTATTGGATGGATGCATGCATGCATGCATTGATACATGCATGTATGTATGTATCATGTATGTATGTACTGTTTGGTTCAGTTAAGCTTGGTACTGTACCGTAGAACAACGCAAGTTGGTTATTTAGTGCCGAGGTCATTGGAGTAAAGTGCCTAGCCCGAGGACACACCGTAGAGGCTGACTCAGTTTGGTCCGATCGTTCGATTCGAACTTGAAGAATTTCTGTCATAAAGGTCCGGCACTCACACTGCTCACAGTGGCTCGTATCGTGACTTTTAATTTAACTGTCAGTCATTATTATTTTATACTATATTTATTATTAAATTGCAAGCAATGATTCGAGCCCCTCTTAAACCACTGTGCCACCGCGGCTTCCTTATGTATGTATGTATGTATGTATGTATGTATGTGTGTGTGTGTGTGCATGCGTGCGTGCGTGCGTGTGCGCGCATGCGTGCGACCATTCATGCATGTATTTATGTAATCATATGATTTGTTGCAACAACTTCTGTACCCCTATGTAGTATGTTAAGTTCGGTTCAAATTCCAATATGGTGTGATTTACCTAAAGTAGGTTAAATACATTAAATAGCTGAATCTCTTTTTCCAATTTTCATCATAAATTATTCTCATTAAATGTATGGGCTGAGATAGCTGGTTCAAAACTTCCGTGTAAAGGGCAAGGGTAAATACATGATGATCCTCTTGAGTTAAATATTATATTTTGTTATGAGAAGGAAGACAAAATATACCTTTGTCGAAAGGCCTAACTATATTATCATCTTTGAACTTGAAATTAAACTCATTATCACTTTTCCGTACACGCTAGTTTGGTATATGAAGAATATGCGGAAACTTAGAGATATGAGCTTTGAGAATGATAGATTGTTGATTATGACATTTATCCCATAATGCCGCCCCCCCCCCCCAACATATCTTATGATGACAACAAGTACTTATCGCTCTAAATTTACATTATCAGGTTTAAACCAGAGAGAACATTGCGGTTAAAATCGGAACAGGGTTAAATGTCCACCCCCCACCCCGTTATGTCACTTTTGTGTTGATCAACAAAGTGTAATCACTGATAAATTAAATTACTAATATTGGTTGACATGATACACAGGCAAGTCATGCAAACCACGAGACAAAGATCATGAGGGGTGTATACACATACAATGCATAAGTACGCACACCTGCTCATTCCTATGAAGGTCAGGGTTCGTTCATTCGTTCATTCATTCATTCATTCATTCATATAAACTAAATAACACTTTATCTATGTGATTGCACATATACTTGAACAATGTTAAATTAAGATCCACTACAAAGCGAATACCGCGAACAAACAAGATATGTGTAAATTATCTGTAAACGTAATGTATAGGTACATCTTCACATTCAGGCTCTGGAGATTTTCTAAAGAGATATTAATATAATTAGGGGAAAATAGATCAGACATTACAAGATAAAGAAACTGACGATGGCAATACGATGATAACGGCGGCTGGCTGGTCCTTCCAAATTTATATTGCAATCGATGTATTTATGAAATTACTTGCCTAATTCTTTGTATGTAAGAGCCATATTGAAAAATGATTAATGCCAATGTATGACACAATGTCGTAGAACTTATTAATTGATATTCTTGGTTTAACTAAACTTTTAATATTAGCCTACAATTTACCTGGCGTACCTGACTTTGTCCAGGTTATATATTATAATTTTAGTAACACCATTTCTAATAATAATAATAATAATAATAATAATAATTACTTTGGAATGTTCTAAATAATAAGAAGTTTCTTGAAGGTTTTTTTGCATCAGGTAATGTTTCGGAATTGTAACCTGAGGTCAAGTAGAGGTCTATATAATCTTGTCACTGGAACGATTATTCATTCGTACGGAATCAATATGTATTATTGTTGTGTTCAGTGTTCATTTGAGCTGGAAATTGTTTCTTCCAATTATTTAATTCAGTGAGTATTTTCTCCGGAAATAAAGAGTGCTCATAAAAACAATATTTTTGACAGAAACATTCACTGGGATTTATAGTGAATTTAACCTGGAATTATATTACATTGTTTCAAAAAAAAGACTGTTGGCACATTAGGATTATACACGTCATCACAGACACAGCATCACGTCACCGTTGGACTTAATTTGGATTTCTACTAAAGTTTATTCAAAACTTAACAAATGTTTAGCACATGTGCACGCAATTATTGGATTATTTTGGATTTAATTCGCAATACCGTAGTTCTTTTTATTTTCGCTTTGTCACCTAAGGAAATAAATTAATTCTTGAATTTTACAAAGCCTTTTGTTTATTCACTCTTTTCAGTTACTTATTTAAGAGCATCGACTCGTAACAGTGTTTTCATGCTGGAAGTGCATAAGCACGAATAAGAACTGTTAATAAGTTCTCAGTCTAAGGGAGGTAACTCGAAAATGTATAACTATATAATCTTGCAGTAGTATAGCAATATGGAATTCCAGTTCAGTCACTAGTGAAATTAATGATTCTTTCTTTTGTGCTTCTGAAATACGCCAGTAAATAATTACATCTACCATTGATACAAGATAGTAGTTGTTCAACTATTAAAGCCCTAATACCGTAGATATCATAACTTGCATTGTTATCAATCTAACTAAAGTTAGGCGGGAAGGAAATAATTTATTAAAAAGCTATCTGTCTCAAACCGTTTTTTGAAATAATCAAGATGCTAGATTTAAACGACGTTCAGTTATTCAGCTCAGAATTCAGAGGTATCACTCATTAATTCAGTCAACGAAGACTCGCACAGTTCCATTCTTTTCCGGCAGTGATCCAAAGTTGTGATATGATGCATTCGACAAATTCCGTTAGTGATTAAACTAATAATAACAGTAATCACATATGGCGCACACATAAATTCTAGTGGGAATAGAGACAGGCCCATTTTAAGTTGATTTGAGACGAAAACAGTCGTGCATACGATAAAAATAAGACTACTCTAAATATTGGTGATAAGCTGGGGTGCTGGAATAATTTGAAGAGAGAACTTGGGCTGAAGACAATCTGACAGCGCATGGTGTTGGATACTATGTTTATAAATGTGACGTCATCACATATTGTGTTCCAGCTTTCGACTGAAATCGGTTGATCTATGGATGTCGCCAATCAGATTCGGTTTAATTCGGACACATATGAAAAATGGCAGTGTTATAGTTGTTGCTTACAGCGATTAAGCTCATCCTCTAATCACTTCCAGTATTTACAGGTAGCATTAATGCATTATTTAGTATTTCGCAACTGTGTTTATATAATGAATTTTCCTACACTAACAAATGATAATGTTTTGACAGTGTTCATTGATGAGCTGCAATGTATTATCTTGATTCCGCTCTTAAGTATTGCTTAGTTGTTAGAACAAGTTATTAGCAGACCAAAAATCAACTAACTCGTACTTTATTGTTTATCATTTTGTTTTAATTGCATCGACTACAATATCTGCCTCTGTACGCGTTGGTAACATAAAGAAATGCATAGTACGTTAACAGTTTGGGCTCAACAGAAGGTATCATTAATCTTGGGCTAGCTAAGATTAGCTGCTGTAATGTGTTGGGTCTAGCCCGTAGCTTATAATGCAAATGTGTCTAACCTTCTCGTAAGAATCGGACATCAACAATGCATTCTTCTTGACGCAATAGCTATGAAGGTTTTAATGTTTCAAGTTTGAAATGATTCATTAAATCTTGAGCAACTATAGCTGTCATTGGTATGTTCGAAATGAAGCATAAAGAGTAAAACTTTAATATCCTGAAATCGAGATCTCATTAATGTATTCAATACAATCAATGTACTCATGGAGTTGTATGTACTTTCTTACAACATTTTGCTGCATCCGTTGAAACTTGTTGTCATTATTTAAAATTATTGCTATTGCTCGAATACTTGACACATGCATATGGAAGACCATGTTACCATTAATTTGTTATGATGCTTTATGAACATATCTACTTCTTTGTAACTCTAATCGCAATCGTTTACAACATAACGTTTATGCTCTCCCAAATAAATCACGATGGTGGTGGTCTTTAAAACCAACGATCTCTTTCTCGCAAATGTGGTATAGGTTTATTTTTTAATTTAGGCTTCTTCAAAGAATTTAAATTGAGCACTGTAAAATTTGTAAAGTATGACATTTAAATTTATGACAATGTATATCTGTCTGTATGAGTACTTCGATATGACATCTCCTGTAAAGACGTTGATTCATCATCTGATGACAGAACACACAGAGATACAGACACACAGACAAAGACAGACATACATACATACATACACACACGCGCACACACACACACACATATATATCTATATAGCAGGCTTTGCCCTCTATTTTAATGCACCCACAGATGCAAGTTTAAATATGTCTGTCCTAGAACTATAAATGTTGCCACACTACGAGATGTTTCTAACAACCGAGGGCGGAATAAAATGTGCAATTAGTAAATAAATACACACAAGCTAATAATTATATAAAGTGAAACATCGATGCCAAAATAAAATAATTTTGATTTCGAAACCTCGGCGTCAAAATCTGTCATTAAATATAAAGACATAAATAAAAGTAAATAATATTGTCTGAACATGAGTCCACAAATGTCAGTGCACACCTTCAGATGGGCACATGATAAAACCAATTTGATGAAACAAATGCAATCTTTTAAAACAGACAGACGGTCGAGTTACTCACTGCATGTTAGGAGAAGTCATATACATTCCATTACTTTTGCACGACAATATCGAATGACTACATAGTATCTATGGAAAACCTTATGCCACACAAACATGACCCTTGCAGAAGAATTTATACATATTTAACAGGGTTAAAAATAAGTTCGAACAAATGCCATACACATTGAATAAAAAAATCTATGAGTCATTGCATACAAGTAAGGATTTACGGGAATTTTGATTTTAGAATGAAAAAAAAGTAAACACAATTTGACAGGACAAACATTTTGGTTGAAATCATATATCGATTTAAAACAAGTTTTAAGCAAATGGAGAATCTCAGAAAAGTAAATACAGCAATAATTTGTACATATCAGATAAATAAATTCAAATGCCTGAACGATATATAATTCTCCAGAAGGAAAAGTATTGACAATGACTTAGTATTATTTAGTCATACCGCATGCAGGAAAAATTACTAAACCCTTTTTTTGGTAGATTGAATGAGTTAGAGGTAATCAAAGTTTGATGTAAAACTTTCGCTATAATAGGCTGAGATAGGAATTCGGTAATATAATTAAACTCTTGGCTTCCAATATAGATAAACCTCAAGCGAACACGAAAGTTCCGGGAAGTTAATATGATGAGATAATATTGGATTTTCATACACTAGCACCAAGAATATCTATATTAGGACCGATAACAATAAAACATGGTGAATTTTGCACAAACAACTAATTCAGATTGCTTACCACTTAAAGACATTCGAATCTTAATGCCTCTTATGATTTAATTTGGGTGAAGTTAATGATTATTCTCTGGAAATGCAAAGTGCTTAATTATATTCTTGGAGACATTATAGTGAATTCAAAAAAAGACACTTTTGATCAAGTTGATGGGGTTCAACAAAATACTGTTGGCATATCACTACAATTGAGGTCATTAGTACATTAGAGACTAGCGACCACTACAGGGACATCAATACTTTCAGCGTTGGAAATAATTTGGAATACCACACAAGGTTATTCAAAACATAACTTATTAGGACTTGCGCTATAAATTCTAGGATTATTTAGGATCTTATTCGCAATACCATAATTTAGAGTTTTACCTTTTCACATTGTATTTTAGGGCAATAAATTATTTGTTGAATTTTGCAAAACTTGTTGGCTTTCGCTCCTTTCTGCCACTTTGTTTTTAAGATCTAGTATCTTAAAAGTAATGTTTTTCGCATGCATTCAGTCTACATTGTTTCTCACTTCTTTACCGAAATCTGATATAACCTTCATGTAAAATGTAAATAAGAAACTGCTGGATATAGTATTTTCGTTGTTAAAGGGTAATTGCTTCATGTAACCTACGGGACATTAATTGCTGCTCCTCCAATCTGATTTTATTTTCAAACCACTATGTTTTATTTCGAAGTATTCTATCTGTTATGTTATCTCTGCTAAATCATTAAGTTTTTCTACTCTTAAAATGCATTAGTTTTATATGGCATCTTGTTCATGTAAATCAGTTGCATCAAAGCCATTCACGTACAGTTTTGGTTTTATGTTCGTTCTGTTGCATTTCATTATCCAAATTACTATGCAGTTATCAAAAATGAGATTGTGTAATGTCACACTTGTAAACGCCAGTTTTCGTTTCATTTTCTATGGATTTCTATCACTTTATTCTCCGCTCAATTAGCATTACACATATGTTGACGACAAAAATTTCCAACTGTTATTTCCCATTTCTTGTTATATGCTAAATTCTTCACAATATCTTTTATTAGCCGCCTTATACGGTTTCTTATTGTACCAGCTACAATGAATTCTTACAAAGCTGACTCCCACATGTTTACTGTATCAACTATATTATTGATAGGGATATTGTTGAGGTTTAAGTCCTTATTAATTGTTTGGCCATGTTACATTAGTTTTTCTGTTGTTCGTTTGTGTTTTTCTTTCTTTTAAATTGCTCATTACCATTGTATGGTACAAAGTCATCTTGCGAAACATTTGTATCTGGCACATTGTTAAATGCTTGTATCAATTACCTGATATATGATTTTGATAGGTTATCCAAAACCCTCAAATTGTATCTGATTCAGTACATGTTTTTATCGTTTGCTGGTGATTGAATTATATCAATTTAGCTTTTCTGTATATTATATATTCTCTTGGACTTTATTTTATATACACATTTTTAGTAATCTTCGAGATATATATATATATATATATATATATATATATATATATATATATATATATATATACGGATGTATTATTTTTTCTTTCGCAGGGACCAACTCTTCTGTACTATACCTCTCTAACATTGAAAATGCGTCCCCGTTAATTTATCTGGTGATATATGTTCACTATATGCATCCTTATCATAGGAGAAATTAGCGCAACTAGTTTTAAAGCTTTTTATCATGCAAGTGTTGTATTCAAATGATTACTAGTACTCTGACTTTTTCTGTATTCATATTCTCATTATCGCGTTTTATTTATTTCTTTACACCCGTTGTACTCGTAGATGATAAAATTAATTTGACTGATTTCGTTGCCGATGTCCCTTCGGTACAATACTTGCAAAGTGGAAGGTCAACGTCGTCACATCGTTCGTCATATCGTCAATACTGATTAAATGTAGTGATTGTTATGTTACCGTTTCATCATATTTTAATACATTGTTGTAAGCATAGTTTTCCTTAACAATTTGCACTGCAATACATAACAGTGTTATATCGACACCAATAAATATAACGGGACAACTATGACAGTAACCATGTCTCATAAATACAATGATGTTGTAAAGACACATGTGATGGCTGCCTTTAACCAATTTAAAAATGTCTGTTACATTTGTGGGGAGCCTGGTAGCCTTGTGGTCTAACGCGCTCGCCTTTGTCGATCTGTGCCATCTCACCTCTGTCCGCGTGAGTTCCTGTCGTGGACTCGGCCGACTTGGTTACTTGCCAGAAGTTGACCATGGTTCGATGGTTATTACCGGGGCTCTCCTGGATTCTTTTTCCACCACTTATATTGGCTGCCATATCTTGCGCATACAATTGTATTAAATTCTATACAACAACCTCAATATCCATTGTCCATGGCTAAATAACCTTATATTTTTTCGCCAGCGTCAATATAAATTAATGGATACGCTTTCATTAAGTATATCATGCGAGTATTATTTTTTTGTCAGATAAAGGATTGTTCATTTCAGGTACTTCATCGTAAGCTGGCCATTCCTGGAATAATTAGGTTTACATAATTTTCAATATTCCTTTGGTATGATGGACAAAGTGCAAACCTCAGTAGCTTATGCTATACCATTGTATATGTCGACTGTCAGTTATCGGTATTATCGTAACAATTTGCTCCTGCCAAATGTATTCTTTACTTATACCGTGTTTTCATATATTATGAGATCATCGAATATGTGAGTAAATATCGTTAATTGAAGTAATTTAGAGATCTGAAATCCTCTAAGCCTATTGAAATCGCATTGCAATATTCAACGTATAAAAACATCATGAGAGCCATGCTTTATTTATTGAAACACGACGCCTGGCGTTAGAAACTGCGAATAGTGATGAATCTAAAAGTTGCTTATATTTTATTGTTTGTCACTAATCCAATAATTGACTATCCTTTTAGCAACCCCGTTATTAATTCAATTAATAGAAGTAATTTTATGCACAGAAGGTCTGATAAAAGGAAATCTGAAAAAGATATAAACCATTCGAAACCTACATTCGATTAGCCATGTATTTTTCTAAAAGATCTAATGAAAGTCATTTTGCTTACTACGTGGTAAAATACTTTATGTTTCCTCTGGCAGCATAATACACATAAAAATAAGCTGTAAACCATTATGATCCATGGTAAAATCATATGTATTTCCTCTGGATTGGACCTCTCGTATTCAATCAACATTAGATATATAAATCAAAAGAATAGCATTCAAAATCCATGACGACATTCTCTGTGTATCCTCTGGATTCGTGGTAGCGTTAGACATAGAAATAAATTGTGGACCATAAATGAATGTCGTGTAAGGCATCTCAAATTAAGTTACCGTGGACGGTACAAATTCTAACTTTGGACAGCTCCAACTGGCTTCCTCCGTTAGTCCTTTATGGTGGTCCTGGATGCAGGGCAAACATATGTGAATGAAGATGATATGACATGGTAGCCATCTGGTGCATCTGGACCTTGCTCCAGATGTAATGACACTGCCGTGCTAATGAATTGAGACAGTCCTGAATGAGAAAGTAGTCGTCACTGTCCGGAACGTATCCTCTTTTAAATAAAAACTCAAAGCATTTAGTCACAAATCTATTATATTCCCCCACCACCAGCATATTTCTTCAAGTCCTGTGGTTATAGGAGAGCAGCGTGGCAGCAGGTGTATATCTCTTGGAAATGTAGCTGCAACCGGCAATCAGGAGGCCCAGGGAATTGGAACGCCATCTGGATGACTGAGATGCCCTTTTGTGATCCCACTGTTCACCTCCATAGCATGAGAATGGGCCTAGCAAAGGCGCCCTAAACATACCTGCTTAACCTTAATCCTGCTCAATATATAGCACCTAATGGGAAGCCCAACGTAGCGGTCGAAAACCTTGCATGAAGACCATGGTGATGCAATTCACCATTGGTGTCCGAAATGTACGCATACTCATGAACAATACTTCAGCAGTTTGAACAGAGAAAAGAACAAATGAAGTTAGCAGATAACTGGCAAGATTCAGCATCCAAATAACAGCCCTGTTAAGCTGAGGAGGACAATTCACCGACGTAGAAGCTTGCTTCGCATTGTTCTGGAGTAGCCAAAGTAAGGAAGAATGACACAAAACTGGTTGTGTATTTGCCGTGAAATCACAGCTAGCTAGCAAGCTAAAAAGTCTCGCAAAGTGCGTGAATGAACTCAAAATTACTGCTAATGTTTGTAAAAGACGTGCAACTATCACTAGAGCCTATGTACCCACCATGATCAAACTGTAGGTGATATGGAACATTTTTATGAAGACCTGTAGTTTCGTTCGGCAGAAGTACAAAAGGCATATAAACTTATAGTCATTATCACATGACCAGGTGTCACTGGCAAAGAATGGCTTTGGTAGATGCATCATCAATGGAGTCCTCCTACTGACAGAATGCGATTAGCATGACCGCTCCATGATCAACACAATCTTCTACCTGCCAAACCGCAACAATATGTCTTGGATGTACCAACACTCTAAGGGCTAACATCTATTGCCTACGTCATCGTCAGGAGAGGAGGCATACAGGTTGTCTGCGTGACGAAGGCTATGATAAGTGCAGAATGCTAGACTGACAACAATATCCGGATTAAACCTAGCAGACGATTACAAGCCGCAAAAGTACACAAAAATCCTATTGTTGCCAAATTAAAACAGAATAATGTAAAATATGCATATGTCTATGCACTCTGCAGCCAACTGGGTAAACTCGATACAACGAGAAAGTCAAGGAAAACTGGGCGTTCTTCAGAGATTTTGTGCAACCACCTACATCAAATACCTCTATCCCTCCACACGTAAATATCAAGACTGATTTCATGGTAACGATGTTGTCAAACAGAGAAATCTAAACAAGAAACACCGGCTAGAGAAGGCCTGCTTAGAATTCAGCACATCATCATCTAAGAAGGCAGCTTTGTGCAACATCAAGAGGACAGTTCAGTGAAAAACCAACGAGTTGCAAGACTTATGGCTGAGCATTAAAGCAGATGAGACGCCGTAATATGCGGGCATGAACGTTATGAAGAATGTCTCTGATGCTGTGAAAACAATCGACTGGCCACAGCCATCAGAAACATCGGACCATTCCACGCTGGTCACTGACAAAGAGACATCATTCCAAGATGAGCAGAAGACGACTTCAATAGCATTCTCAATCAACATTCATATAGCGGATAGGAGACGACTGACTGCCCTAATATGTATTCAAAGTAACACTTATTGATCGTCCAAAGCTGAATGTAACCGTGAAAGCAATTATTCTCCTGTCAATTGGCAAAAATCATGGAAAAGATGCTATGCCAAAAGAATTCTATACAGCTGGAGGCTCTTACATGGCATATAAACCTACGAAACGTTTGTGGCCAACGTAGACTCAGAAAACGATACCCCAGGAGTACAATGATGCACCTATCACCAACACGTACAAGCGGAAATGCAGCAGACATTCCTACGACATCCATCGAGGCATCTTTAAGCTGACAACAGCTGAAATAATACTTGCACTAACTCTGCTGAATCATGGTACGCATTATATCACCTTGGAATCCAACCAGAGAGTTAGTGTGGCGTCAGAAAAGGACGAGGGACCACAAAATACGTTATATGAAGCTCGTCACTCCATTAGAAATGCTAGGAACAAAATCCCAACTAGTTCAGACATTCGTTGACCTGACAAAATCCTTTGGCACAGTCAGCCATTTTGACCATTGGAAGATCATGGCAAAAGGTGGTTACCCTGAGAAATTCATAATGACGAGTTGGCAAATCCATGAATGCATTCTCGTCCTCTCTTGAATGCTGGCGAGTCATCTTAACCATTTCCAGTCACCAATGGAGTCAATCATGGTTGTGTGTTGATATAATAGGCAAAGGCTAAATTGCTCGCACATTTTCTAAAGTGGAAATCTTTACAAGCCGTACAAAATACAAAAGTTATATGACTTTGGCTTTTGACACTGGCACAGACTCTTCACTTTATAAGTGTCAGGAGAAAATTGTATATCCAATTTTTACCATTTTCCAAAACACGCACACACTTGCAGCTTGACCAGAAATCTGTACATCTTGTTTTGTGGATAAGTCACAGACAAGTCCAAGCATATATAGGTGGTTAAGAAAGTTAGGAATATCGCCTCATTTTTTTCGGAAATATCAAAGCTTTTATGTGTATTTTCCCTTTTCCACTCTATATTAGTGCTTAGATTTGTTCCGAAAAAGAAAAAAGAAACGAAACAATATTGAAAAAAACACTGAATTTTGAATTCAGGTTTCTCTCTGTTTATATTTTGTTTTCAAGTTGATGTTGCATGACACATTACATTCGCCTACCTTTCCAAAGTGAGAGGCATTTCTTCACACGTGATTGCCTTTGTTAAATTCTGTTTCATTAGTTAGTTATTGTTAATCTTTAATTTAATTTTTTGATGCATTTCGTTTTGATAGAAGATTTAAGGCTTTCTATTGTTGTAACAGCATTTATGTTGTTTAGTCTGTTGATGAAATTATCTATAGCACAGTGCTTAAGATTTTTCATTTTTTTTATTTCAAGCCCTACAAAAGGAAACCAAGCTTGTCTTGAAAGAGGATTGAAACTCTAAATTACACGGGCGTGAAGGAAAACATCGTTGTGCTCATTCTAATCATGCTTTCCGTATCTCTTTGTGTTTTAGAGGTCATATTTCCTCTTAAGTAAATACACGCATTAATAGACAGACAGATTGGGTCATCATCCTTGAGGTTCACTGTACTTTCGCTTCTTTACTTCATACAAACCCCAAATTTATTAGTTTGAAGAAAGAAAAAAAGAAAAAAGACAACATGCCCCTCAATACTGTAACACGTCTGTTCTGACTCTACCGATGTGAGTGTGAGTGTTTATGTTAAAATGTTTAAGTGAGATATAAAAAAATGGTCAGCTTGAAAAGGAGAACCAATACTGTGACGCTCAGTATTTTGATGTGGAAAGAAGAAATGGTACAATACACAAAGAGGGCTTGTAAGTTCACATTCCAGTCTGTCTGCACTGTAATGGTAACAACGCAAGAGCGTAGATATTATTTGGCCACACTGCCTTAGAACAAAACAATGCCATTTCATTGGCTGTACTTATTTTCTTACCGCGTTCACTTCGAATTGACTTGAGTAGCTATTCACACAGTGACGAGAATGGCCATGCTTTACTGGGTCCATCCTATAGGCGATTTATATTAAAAAATATTAAAAAAAATTAAACTAATGCACGAACAATCTTACCATGGGCAATCCCATGGAACTTGTGTCAGTCTTATTGCAAAATACATCAAGGAATGATGTTTAATAGTACTATTCTGTGAGTACGTTTTAGTCGCATTTGTCAGCAGTTAATTCTGGTGATATTTTACAATGGTGGATTTTTTCCGATTGATTTTGTTTTCTAAGTGGAATTTGTGTTTCCTTGAAAATTTCTTAGGGAAAATATGCCACAAAAAAAACGTAATTGTCGTAATTCTTTTTACAAGTAGGACTAACATACTCTCTCTCTCTTATGGTAGTTTTTATTGAAATCTTAATAGTATTTGTTCATTTTGAAGATACCTTTCCAAAAATGTGATCAGTAGTAACCATAAATAGATGTGCTGTTCCGTTTGTCATGTCATTTTTTTTCCAAAAACTTACACCCTAACAATTGTATAACGATGATTTTTTTTTCTATCAGTAAATCGTTGAATGAAGTAAAATCTTGAATTGACGAGCTTGGACAATTCATGTATCTTAGCTTTATCTTTATTTTGGCACCGCAATGTGTCACGGAAAAGTTTACAACATTAGGTCTACCGTTTTTTTTTTTCTTCTCAGAAAGGCAACAAACACATGACTTTGTAAAGAATAACGCGAGTGTCATTGCACTGTATAACCCTACCTATGTTTAACTCTGAATTCTAAAACCAAAACATGCGTTCAGAAACAAATTTACCAATGTTCGACCTATTTTCTCTCAGTTTAGACTGTCAATAGAGGACACACGTACTAATAGTATGGAAAAATGGGAACCAGCCTGCCTATATGGGTTAGGCTGACCAGGATTGGTTAATAATGTAAGTTATGTTGTAGGAAAAATAACATTTTGAGAGGTTATCCTAGTTGTAAGTGAAAAAAATAGAGACATTGTTTTATTGATGGAATTCAGTCCTTTAACATTATTGAGTTTGGAACACTCATTACTAAAATTAGCACCTGACTCTTTGGTGCAGAATTGAAAGCACATGTTTCAAACAAATGCAGGTCCAGAAAATGCCGCGGCTCATATCCTTTCCTCTACACAGAAGATGACATCCAGGTTTCATCTATACTGATAAATATAGGTTTGATCATGAGGACTCAAAAACTGTAAGTTATTGAACTTTGAAGATCATGGGGTTTGCATAGGTTTACTGTGGGGACTGAATTAGTACCGTGACTCCTAGAACAAAGCGCGTTTTGGTGCTGCTTTTTTCCCCGCCCTTAGATTTGTGAAAACTATTCAACATTGTTAGTCGCGTGTGCTACGAAACACAGGACATCTCTTAAATTTGAGATATACAGCAAAATGTTAAGCAGTCAACAATATATATCACAGTACCTTTTTATAAAATTGATGAATGAATGAAAACAATGAACATTTCTCACATAGAATGTGAGGTTGTCTTAGTTATCTTTGTCCTATAATACCGCAAAAAAATAACAAACCAAAAATGGTGTCCTACGTTTTTTCTTTACCATTCTTTCTTTCTCTCTCCAATGTAATGTTAAGTCTGCCCATTTCTCAAAACACTCCAGACTAAAGTACTGTCCGTTCTATTGTCACCCAATGCAGTAACACGTGTGTGTGTGTGTGTGTGTGTGTGTGTGTGTTAGCTGCTGATGAAGTTTGCTATATCTGCAAAGGTAAATGGGTATTTGTCTCCAGAATACCTGCTTCGTCTAAGAAAGAGAAACAAAAGTCAAGATACCTATTATCGTTGTCGGGAGAAAGGACACTGGGATTCAGAGTGCCCTAAAAGAAAAGAGAAGAAACAGAAACAAGACGAAAAAGAGGAGAGGGATTCAGAAGAAGAAGAAATTGAAGATGAGGAAGAACTTGTGCCAATGAAGACATGCAAATGGAAAAATTGACAATGTGAGCCGATGCGTTGACCCTGATGTGAAACTGCATGCTACCTTCTAAAGAGAAGAGAATAGACCAGAAAGAAAACGTGTCTCTTGGTCTTGACATTCTATAATAAGGATAGCGTGTTTTGTTTTTACTCACACTTCATGAAAGTGTGCTCTTTCACCTCTCTCTATCCCTCTGGATCATGTTTTAGTTAGAATTGAAATGGAATGATGTTTTCCTTCATGCAAGCTCTTTTGGCATGCAAGTCGGTAAACAATAGTCAAACTATTCATCCATCATTTTGTGTCTTGATGTTTCCTAAAATAACACACTGATGCCATAAAATAACGGGTTAAATGGGTTTTGTAGTGTTGGGGGTGGGGTGATGTGTAGGTGTTTGGCACAGTTGGTCATTACAGGTGAGGGCTTAAGTGCTTTCAAAAAACTTATTCTTCTTCACTCTGTGTTGATGGAATATAATGGGTTATTTTCTTCACTCTATGTTGATAGTATATATAAAGGGTTATTTCTTCACTCCGTGTGGATAGTGTATAATGGTCTTCTTCTTCCCTCTGTGTGGTTAGTATATTATGGCTTTTTCCTCTTCCCTCTTTGAGGATAGTGTATATTGGATTATTTGTTTCTTCTTCCCTCTGCGTGGATTGTAGATATGGGGTTTATTTTTTTTACATCTCACCGCTGTGTGGATAGTAGGTATGAGATTTGTATTCTACCTCTTCCATGTGTAGATAGTATATCTGAGGCTTGTATTATCTCTCTTCTGTGTTGATAGTATATTTGTTGTTTTTTCCTCTTCCCTCTGTGTGTGTGTGTGTGTGTGTCTGTATGCGTGTTCGCGTACGTTGTGTGGATAGTATATTTGTTTTTTTTTTCTTCTTCTTCCTCCCGTGTGTGGACAGAATATTTGGGGTTTGTACGCGTTAGTGACGTTGTGTGGATAGTATATTTGGGGTTTATATGTGTTCGCATACGTTTGTATAGATAGAAGATATTACGTTTGTGCGAATAGTATATTTAGGTTTGTTTTCCCTCCCTTCAGTGTGGATAGTATATTTTCGGTTTGGTTTTATTCTTCCCTCTATGTGTGTGTGTGTGCGTGTGTGTGTGTGTGTTAGTGTAAGATCGTGTGGATAGTATATTTGTTTTTTTTTTCCTCTTCCCTGTGTGAATAGTATATTTTGGGTTTGTTTTTTCTTCTTCCTTCTGTGGTGTGTGTGTGTTTGTGCGTATGTCTGTGCGCGTATGTCTATGTGTGTGTGTGTGCATGTATTGGTCTTTGTTTGTCCCTATAAAACTCCATTTATCCCTATCAAATACATTCTACCTTCCTACATACAGTAGCGTGTATTTAGGTCAGCCACTTGCAACACTGTTGCCATTTATCCCCTAGTGTCCAGTATAGTGACGTCACTGACGCTGGAAATTTTGAGACTATAAATATGGACTTGGGGTTTTCCACAGGTTGTAGCTATACATATATATACTAGAGTTCATAATCAGGAACGTCACTCAAGCTGAGGCTATAAAAAGATAGTGGGGTTTTCCAAAGGAATTTCCCACAAGTTGTAGCTATAGTGTGATTTCATAGGAATTTCAGCTGATTAGAGCTATAAATAGATACATGGGTGTTTATCCACGATCGTCACACAAGTTGATATTGAAGTAGTTACTAGGTTTATCCATTTTAGCCTAAACCATTTTAACTTAATTTTCAGGGATATGTTTATTCTCCTTTAAATTCTGGGACAATTTCGTCATTTTAGCGTTACTTTTAGTCACATCTATTTTTTCGCTGAGCTTTTGCTTGATTATAGTTATTTATAGCACCATTACAATTATGCAAATGTTTGAACACCCCAGCAAAATTTCAGGTCTTGGTAATGCTTTATGTATAAATCTTTACCATCATTGTCCCTAGACAGACCCAATCCTTTGTCCCTCTATAGTCCCATCCATGTTAAAATTTCCCATGTTCAATTTCCCTTGTCGCTATATAGTCCCATCCCACCAGGTTAAATTCCCCTTGTCGCCAGGGCACAAACTCTGTGCTCTCCATGTTAAATTCCCATTGTCGCCAGGGTACATTCCCATGTTCAATTCCCATTGACGCCAAAGTGCAAACCCCATATGTTAACGTTAAAGTCCCATTGACGCTAAAGTACCGGTCCTGTTCAATTTCCATGTTCAATTCCCCTTGACGTTCTACCGTTCCATCCATGTTAAAATTCCTCATGTTAAATTCCCCTTGACGCCAGAGTGCATGGACCGTTTTTGCATGGTAAGTCCTATTGACGCTAGGGTGGCTCCATTCACTACTGCTAGTAAATCAGAGTGATAGTTTGTTGTAAGTACTGTGGCACTATTATTCATAGATTATAACTCTTTAGAGTTATATGCCTTGTATTAAATATTTATTATTCATTCATTATTGCTATTGACAGTAATTCCTTCTTTGATTATTTTTCTAATTTTGATTTTGATTGAACCTGATAGAATATATACCATCTCTGTTATCCGTGGAGTTTGAAAAATATACTTCATGCTCCAAGCGCCCTTCCTTAATAATGTATCTATACGCTGTCGTGATTTAACTTAACTTTACCATTTTGAGAGTAACGATGATTATTTCTGAAACAGTCCAACCAGGGCCGGATTATTCATAGGGCAAAGTGGGCAACATGCCCAGGGCATCTGAGGCTCAAGGGGCCCCGTACATTATCATCTGATTTCACATGCAGTACTGTTAATAGTACTGTAACTATATATATGGACAAGGTAGGATAGCTATAGGCCCCTATGTTGGCTGTGCCCAGGGTCCCCAAAGGCTTAATCCGGCCCTGAGCCAATCGTCCCAGTGTCCCAAACATTTGTAAATCGTACTATAAACCTCTATTGTATACCAGCTTGACCTTTCAAGCTTTTGCTACAAACACCATAAATATAAAGGAATAATAGGTGACATAGCGAGAACAACCTCAAAACTCCTAAACTAGCAGACACAACACCGATTGCACTAGATACACTTTTTATACCAACCTCTATTAAGTTTACAAACTTATCAATAGTGTAATATCTTTCTTCTTGCATCTTAATAATGTCCCACCTCTTGAACTTAATCAGTCTTAAATTGAATTAAGTTTTATTTGCATAAACTGAATTAAATATTTCATAGGTAATTTATATATCACGAAAATATTTAATTAGTGGGTGGCGGAATCCCTAAGTGATATCAGATATCCTAAATTAACTCATGGACATTGGAATAAGCAATTGTAGTACTTCTTCCAAAACCCTGCTGATTGAGGAATCAATATTACAATTAAGTAGTTTTTAAATAAGCATACAATACCTACTGTAAGACTTAAATTTAATGATGCGTGACAAATTTTGTTAATGATGTTGTTCGCTTTACTTGCAATGAAGTGTTAGGGGTTAAGTAAGTCAGGAGTTACACTCATACAAATGTGATGGACACCAGGTAACGTTGATGCAAATTTGATATACACTATGTAACGCTGATGCAAATTTGATGAACACTAGCTGGCGCTGACACAAATTTGACGGAAACAGAGCCAAAAGCTACGCATATAAAATTAAGATGACCAGTGGCCGCCGGGGGTTGGGGGCAGCATTTTATTTTAAATGCTTTGAGATGGTATTTTTTTCTTCGTAAAAATTACTTAATCAAAGAAAAAGAAATGGGTTTTGAATAATCAGATGATCCAGAAATTATGTTTCTGCCACTATTCTTTATAAAACTTGGGGCCTATGTTTTTCACACAACAATTTGAGGGCAGAAAGCGTAGGAAACTCATGTTTTTTCTTGGTAAAATCTTACGAGTAGTTAACTGGTGTTGAAGTCGTCATATTTTATAGCCAATGGCCTAGAACATGCCATATGTCAAGTGGCCATAGTCGTGACATTTTTAACACCAATGACCCTATTGTTTTTTAAAAAAGACCAAAAACAAAAGCAAATTTAATGGCCAGGGTCCTATTTTTTTTCTCAAATAAAGTAATCAAACTTTGAAGGTTGGAGGCCTAAGCGCGAGGAGGTGAAGGTAAAATGTGAGATGTTAAAGGCCAAAGGTTGTAGATTAAAGTCAACATACCACTAATTCGTATAAGCGACAATGTACACTACTTATGTTAGTTTGCGATGACTATCTTTTATTCCTCTGATTTAGTGCCTCCTTTACAATTCTTGCATCTGGAGCAAAGGTAACAAACACATATTTCAATGTAAAGAATACCCCTAATGTTGACATATCCGTGGGAACTTATCTTGAGAGATTTGATTCGGTACACTATATTCAGAGTTTTGCTTCCGCTATTTTGCATTTTGGGCAATAAAGCAAAGTTGGATACTAACAGGGTGACATGGAATTTAAGTCAGAATTGTATTAATTAATAATAGATGATGGATTCATTAACTATTTTAAAGTGTATGCTTCTATATGATTTGATTTATTACAATTAAAAGAGAACGTTTTAATAACTTGTATCCCAAGCAGTTCAGTGAAATTGGTTAACCTTTCGTAGGCACCGTTTTGCAATAGACCTCCTTGTTAACGTTTGTAGAAATACATATGCTTTTATGCTTTCGATCATTCTTCAGCACGAGTGTCATAGAGAGCAATGTTATATTGTCAATTTGACATGGATATATACCGGATTTTCATTGCCTCTAAGAGAGACAACTCTTAAAAGCTGGCAAGGGTAAGAGTTATCCAGTCACAACATATATTTTCAATGGTGCGTGTTACATTTGAAGAAAAAAAAATCATAAAAAGATATAAAATGTGATCTTGATATAAATTAACATAATCTCACATGTTGCCAAAAGATTCAACTTTAAAAAAAAAACAACATAAGAGCAGCAATAATACATAACGCGCCAGTTTTGTTCTTTGTTTCTGAATACACTGTTCCCTACACATGATCAAGTTCCACCCCCAATGCGGTTGTATAGGTGGTACCGTTATACCAGCAGCTCATTCTCTTGGTCATTCTTAGCACATTTTGTGTCAGCATCATATTCTTCCTTTAATTCTCAAAAGCCAGTGCACATGTGTACGAGGCTATACTGTCCATGTTATCTGTCACCTGTATGTCCAGAGACGCACACTAGTAGATTTGCCTACATTTTGTCTTTGTACACATTTAGTCTTGTATTATTTTATAAAGATAAATTCTAAGTAACAATGCTAGCCCATGTCTGGTGATATAATGAATATATATGTCATTAGTGGAAAAGCAGAGTTTTCAATGCACCTAAATATAATTGATGACATCATGCTATATATGCATGGCAGGTATAAAAGCGCATAGTCAACGCACGCAATGTATAAAACAATGGCAATGTTAGGAGTCTCTTTTTTGTCCATTAAAGTCCTTTAAAAATATCAAATATGTCTCATATCAGCACAAAGTTTGATTATTATTTTTCTAAGCGAGTTTGTAGCCTCTGCTCAATACGTATAGATTGTGTTTCCCATTTTCAGAGTTTGAATAAGAAATAGGGTCAAAGGGAGGGCATTAAAGTGTGTGCAGTCATCAAAACATAATGCAAGGGACTTTAAAGATCATGCATTGCAAAAAAATAAATATGTGCATATTATATTGATATAAGAGTGTGACATTAATGATATATGTGTGTCACTAATGATTGTTGTGTGTCATTAATGATATATGTGTGTCATTAATGATATATGTGTGTCATTAATGTTTGTTGTGTGTGTCATTAATGATCTATGTGTCATTAATGATATATATGTGTCATTAATGATAAATGTGTGTCATTAATGATTGTTGTGTGTGTCATTAATGATATATGTGTACCATTAATGATATATGTGTACCATTAATGATAAATGTGTACAATTAATGATATATGTGTGTCATTAATGATATATGTGTGTCATTAATGATTGTTGTGTGTGTCATTAATGATATATGTGTACCATTAATGATATATGTGTATCATTAATGATATATGTGTGTCATTAATGATATATGTGTGTCACTAATAATATATGTGTACCATTAATGATATATGTGTGATCATTAATGATATATGTGTGTCATTAATGAATGTTGTGTGTGTCATTAATGATATATGTGTGTTATTAATGATATATGTGTGTAATTAATGATTGTTGTGTGTGTCATTAATGACATATGTGTACCATTAATGATATATGTCTATCATTAATTATATATGTGTGTCATTAATGATTGTTGTGTGTGTCATTAATGATATATGTGTGTCATTAATGATATATGTGTGTCATTAATGATTGTTGTGTGTGTCATCAATTATATATGTGTCATTAATGATGTTGATGTGTCATTAATGATAAATGTGTGTCATTAATGATTGTTGTGTGTCATTAATGATATATGTGTGTCATTAATGATATATGTGTGTCATTAATGATAAATGTGTGTCATTAATGATTGTTGTGTGTGTCATTAATGACATATGTGTACCATTAATGATATATGTGTATTATTAATGATATATGTGTGATTAATGATATATGTGTACCATTAATGATATATGTGTGTCATTAATGATATATGTGTGTCCTTAATGAATGTTGTGTGTGTCATTAATGATATATGTGTGTCATTAATGATAAATGTTTGTCATTAATGATTGTTGTGTGTGTCATTAATGACATATGTGTACCATTAATGATATATGTGTATTATTAATGATATATGTGTCATTAATGATATATGTGTCATGAATGATATATATGTGTCAGTAATGATATATGTGTGTCATTAAAGATATATTTGTGTTATTAATGATATGTTTGTCATTAATGATATATGTGTGTCATTAATGATTGTTGTGTGTGTCATTAATGACATATGTGTACCATTAATGATATATGTCTGTCATTAATTATATATGTGTGTCATTAATGATATATATGTGTCATTAATGATATATGTGTGTCATTAATGATATATATGTGTCATTAATGTTTGTTGTGTGTGTCATTAATGACATATGTGTACCATTAATGATATATGTGTGTCATTAATGATATATGTGTCTCATTAATGATTGTTGTGTGTGTCATTAATGACATATGTGTACCATTAATGATATATTTGTATTATTAATGATATATGTGTGATTAATGATATATGTGTACCATTAATGATACATGTGTGTCATTAATGATATATGTGTCATTAATGATATATGTGTCATGAATGATATATATGTATCAGTAATGATATATGTGTGTCATTAATGATATATGTGTGTCATTAATGATATATGTGTGTCATTAATGATTGTTGTGTGTGTCATTAATGATATATGTGTGTCATTAATGATATATGTGTGTCATTAATGATTGTTGTGTGTGTCATTAATGATATATGTGTACCATTAATGATATATGTGTGTCATTAATGATATATGTGTGTCATTAATGATATATGCGTGTCATTAATGATATATGTGTGTCATTAATGATATATGTGTACCATTAATGATATATGTGTGTCAGTAATGATATATGTGTGTCATTAATGAATGTTGTGTGTGTCATTAATGATATATGTGCGTCATTAATGATATATGTGTGTCATTAATGATATATGTGTGTCATTAATGATTGTTGTGTGTGTCAGTAATGATATATGTGTGTCAGTAATGATATATGTGTGTCATTAATGATTGTTGTGTGTGTCATTAATGATATATGTGTACCATTAATGATATATGTGTACCATTAATGATATATGTGTCATGAATGATATATGTGTCATGAATGATATATATGTGTCAGTAATGATATATGTGTGTCATTAATGATATATCTGTGTCATTAATGATATATCTGTGTCATTAATGATATATGTGTGTCACTAATGATTGTTGTGTGTGTCATTAATGATATATGTTTGTCATTATTGATATATGTGTGTCATTAATGATTGTTGTGTGTGTCATTAATGACATATGTGTACCATCAATGATATATGTCTATCATTAATGATATATGTGTGTCATTAATGATATATGTGTGTCATTAATGATATATGTGTACCATTAATAATATATGTGTATCATTAATGATATATGTGTGTCATTAATGAATGTTGTGTGTGTCATTAATGATATATGTGTGTCATAATGATTGTTGTGTGTGTCATCAATGATATATGTGTCATTAATGATATATATGTGTCATTAATGATAAATGTGTGTCATTAATGATTGTTGTGTGTGTCATTAATGACATATGTGTACCATTAATGATATATGTGTATTATTAATGATATATGTGTGATTAATGATATATGTGTACCATTAATGATATATGTGTGTCATTAATGATATATGTGTTCTTAATGAATGTTGTGTGTGTCATTAATGATATATGTGTGTAATTAATGATATATGTGTGTCATTAATGATTGTTGTGTGTGTCATTAATGATATATGTTTGTCATTAATGATATATGTGTGTCATTAATGATATATGTGTGTCAATAATGATATATGTGTGTCCTTAATGATTTTTGTGTGTGTCATTAATGATAGATGTTTGTCATTAATGATATATGTGTGTCATTAATGATATATGTGTGTCCTTAATGAATGTTGTGGGTGTCATTAATGATATATGTTTGTCATTAATGATATATGTGTGTCATTAATGATTGTTGTGTGTGTCGTTAATGAGATATGTGTTCCATTAATGATATATGTCTATCATTAATTATATATGTGTGTCGTTAATGATATATGTGTACCATTAATGATAGATGTGTGTCATTAATGATATATGTGCGTCATTAATGATATATGTGTGTCATTAATGATATATGTGTGTCATTAATGAAAGTTGTGTGTGTCATTAATGATATATGTGTGTCATTAATGATTGTTGTGTGTGTCATTAATGATATATGTTTGTCATTATTGATATATGTGTGTCATTAATGATTGTTGTGTGTGTCATTAATGATACATGTGTACCATTAATGATATATGTGTACCTTTAATGATATATGTGTGTCGTTAATGATTGTTGTGTGTGTCATCAATGATATATGTGTCATTAAGGATATATATGTGTCATTAATGATAAATGTGTGTCATTAATGATTGTTGTGTGTCATTAATGATATATGTGTACCATTAATGATATATGTGTGGTCATTAATGGTATATGTGTGTCATTAATGAATATTGTGCGTGTCATTAATGATATATTTGTATTATTAATGATATATGTGTGTCATTAATGATTGTTGTGTGTGTCATTAATGACATATGTGTACCATTAATGATATATGTCTATCATTGATTATATATGTGTGTCATTAATGATATATGTGTGTCATTAATGATATATGTGTGTCATTAATGATATATGTGTACCATTAATGATATATGTGTGATCATTAATGATATATGTGTGTCATTAATGATATATGTGTACCATTAATGATATATGTGTGATCATTAATGATATATGTGTGTCATTAATGAATATTGTGTGTCATTAATGATATTTGTGTGTTATTAATGATATATGTGTGTAATTAATGATTGTTTTGTGTGTCATTAGTGACATATGTGTACCATTAATGATATATGTCTATCGTTAATTATATATGTGTGTCATTAATGATATATGTGTGTCATTAATGATTGTTGTGTGTCATTAATGATATGTGTGTCATTAATGAATGTTATGTGTGTCATTAATGATATATGTGCGTCATTAATGATGTATGTGTGTCATTAATGATTGTTGTGCGTCATTAATGATATATGTGTGTCATTAATGATATATGTGTGTCATAATGATTGTTGTGTGTGTCATCAATGATATATTAGTCATTAATGATATATATGTGTCATTATTGATATATGTGTGTCATTAATGACTGTTGTGTGTGTCATTAATGATATATGTTTGTCATTAATGATATATGTGTGTCATTAATGATATATGTGTGTCAATAATGATATATGTGTGTCACTAATGATTTTTGTGTGTGTCATTAATGATATATGCTTGTCATTATTGATATATGTGTGTCATTAATGATTGTTGTGTGTGTCATTAATGCATATGTGTACCATTAATGATATATGTGTGACATTAATGATATATGTGTGTCATTAATGATATATGTCTGTCATTAATGAATGTTGTGTGTGTCATTAATGATATATGTTCGTCATTAATGATATGTTTGTCATTAATGATATATGTGTCATTAATGATATATGTGTGTCATTAATGATTGTTGTGTCTGTCATTATTGATATATGTGTACCATTAATGAAAAATGTGTACCATTAATGATATATGTGTCATTAATGATATATGTGTCATGAATGATATATATGTGTCAGTAATGATATATGTTTGTCATTAATGATATATGTGTCATTAATGATATATGTCTGTTATTAATGATATATGTGTGTCAGTAATGATATATGTGTGTCAGTAATGATATATGTGTGTCATTAATGATGGTTATGTGTGTCATTAATGATATATGTGTACCACAAACAATTATATGTGTATCATTAATGATATATTTGTGTCATTAATGATATATGTGTGTCATTAATGATATATGTGTGTCCTTAATGAATGTTGTGTGTGTCATTAATGATATATGTGTGTCATTAATGATTGTTGTGTGTGTCATTAATGATATATGTGTGTCATTAATGATATATGTGTGTCATTAATGATTGTTGTGTGTGTCATTAATGACATATGTGTTCCATTAATGATATATGTCTATCATTAATTATATATGTGTGTCATTAATGATATATGTGTACCATTAATGATATATGTGTGTCATTAATGATATATGTGTGTCATTAATGATTGTTGTGTCTGTCATTATTGATATATGTGTACCATTAATGAAAAATGTGTACCATTAATGATATATGTGTCATTAATGATATATGTGTCATGAATGATATATATGTGTCAGTAATGATATATGTTTGTCATTAATGATATATGTGTCATTAATGATATATGTCTGTTATTAATGATATATGTGTGTCAGTAATGATATATGTGTGTCAGTAATGATATATGTGTGTCATTAATGATGGTTATGTGTGTCATTAATGATATATGTGTACCACAAACAATTATATGTGTATCATTAATGATATATTTGTGTCATTAATGATATATGTGTGTCATTAATGATATATGTGTGTCATTAAAGATATATTTGTGTTATTAATGATATGTTTGTCATTAATGATATATGTGTGTCATTAATGATTGTTGTGTGTGTCATTAATGACATATGTGTACCATTAATGATATATGTCTGTCATTAATTATATATGTGTGTCATTAATGATATATATGTGTCATTAATGATATATGTGTGTCATTAATGATATATATGTGTCATTAATGTTTGTTGTGTGTGTCATTAATGACATATGTGTACCATTAATGATATATGTGTGTCATTAATGATATATGTGTCTCATTAATGATTGTTGTGTGTGTCATTAATGACATATGTGTACCATTAATGATATATTTGTATTATTAATGATATATGTGTGATTAATGATATATGTGTACCATTAATGATACATGTGTGTCATTAATGATATATGTGTCATTAATGATATATGTGTCATGAATGATATATATGTATCAGTAATGATATATGTGTGTCATTAATGATATATGTGTGTCATTAATGATATATGTGTGTCATTAATGATTGTTGTGTGTGTCATTAATGATATATGTGTGTCATTAATGATATATGTGTGTCATTAATGATTGTTGTGTGTGTCATTAATGATATATGTGTACCATTAATGATATATGTGTGTCATTAATGATATATGTGTGTCATTAATGATATATGCGTGTCATTAATGATATATGTGTGTCATTAATGATATATGTGTACCATTAATGATATATGTGTGTCAGTAATGATATATGTGTGTCATTAATGAATGTTGTGTGTGTCATTAATGATATATGTGCGTCATTAATGATATATGTGTGTCATTAATGATATATGTGTGTCATTAATGATTGTTGTGTGTGTCAGTAATGATATATGTGTGTCAGTAATGATATATGTGTGTCATTAATGATTGTTGTGTGTGTCATTAATGATATATGTGTACCATTAATGATATATGTGTACCATTAATGATATATGTGTCATGAATGATATATGTGTCATGAATGATATATATGTGTCAGTAATGATATATGTGTGTCATTAATGATATATCTGTGTCATTAATGATATATCTGTGTCATTAATGATATATGTGTGTCACTAATGATTGTTGTGTGTGTCATTAATGATATATGTTTGTCATTATTGATATATGTGTGTCATTAATGATTGTTGTGTGTGTCATTAATGACATATGTGTACCATCAATGATATATGTCTATCATTAATGATATATGTGTGTCATTAATGATATATGTGTGTCATTAATGATATATGTGTACCATTAATAATATATGTGTATCATTAATGATATATGTGTGTCATTAATGAATGTTGTGTGTGTCATTAATGATATATGTGTGTCATAATGATTGTTGTGTGTGTCATCAATGATATATGTGTCATTAATGATATATATGTGTCATTAATGATAAATGTGTGTCATTAATGATTGTTGTGTGTGTCATTAATGACATATGTGTACCATTAATGATATATGTGTATTATTAATGATATATGTGTGATTAATGATATATGTGTACCATTAATGATATATGTGTGTCATTAATGATATATGTGTTCTTAATGAATGTTGTGTGTGTCATTAATGATATATGTGTGTAATTAATGATATATGTGTGTCATTAATGATTGTTGTGTGTGTCATTAATGATATATGTTTGTCATTAATGATATATGTGTGTCATTAATGATATATGTGTGTCAATAATGATATATGTGTGTCCTTAATGATTTTTGTGTGTGTCATTAATGATAGATGTTTGTCATTAATGATATATGTGTGTCATTAATGATATATGTGTGTCCTTAATGAATGTTGTGGGTGTCATTAATGATATATGTTTGTCATTAATGATATATGTGTGTCATTAATGATTGTTGTGTGTGTCGTTAATGAGATATGTGTTCCATTAATGATATATGTCTATCATTAATTATATATGTGTGTCGTTAATGATATATGTGTACCATTAATGATAGATGTGTGTCATTAATGATATATGTGCGTCATTAATGATATATGTGTGTCATTAATGATATATGTGTGTCATTAATGAAAGTTGTGTGTGTCATTAATGATATATGTGTGTCATTAATGATTGTTGTGTGTGTCATTAATGATATATGTTTGTCATTATTGATATATGTGTGTCATTAATGATTGTTGTGTGTGTCATTAATGATACATGTGTACCATTAATGATATATGTGTACCTTTAATGATATATGTGTGTCGTTAATGATTGTTGTGTGTGTCATCAATGATATATGTGTCATTAAGGATATATATGTGTCATTAATGATAAATGTGTGTCATTAATGATTGTTGTGTGTCATTAATGATATATGTGTACCATTAATGATATATGTGTGGTCATTAATGGTATATGTGTGTCATTAATGAATATTGTGCGTGTCATTAATGATATATTTGTATTATTAATGATATATGTGTGTCATTAATGATTGTTGTGTGTGTCATTAATGACATATGTGTACCATTAATGATATATGTCTATCATTGATTATATATGTGTGTCATTAATGATATATGTGTGTCATTAATGATATATGTGTGTCATTAATGATATATGTGTACCATTAATGATATATGTGTGATCATTAATGATATATGTGTGTCATTAATGATATATGTGTACCATTAATGATATATGTGTGATCATTAATGATATATGTGTGTCATTAATGAATATTGTGTGTCATTAATGATATTTGTGTGTTATTAATGATATATGTGTGTAATTAATGATTGTTTTGTGTGTCATTAGTGACATATGTGTACCATTAATGATATATGTCTATCGTTAATTATATATGTGTGTCATTAATGATATATGTGTGTCATTAATGATTGTTGTGTGTCATTAATGATATGTGTGTCATTAATGAATGTTATGTGTGTCATTAATGATATATGTGCGTCATTAATGATGTATGTGTGTCATTAATGATTGTTGTGCGTCATTAATGATATATGTGTGTCATTAATGATATATGTGTGTCATAATGATTGTTGTGTGTGTCATCAATGATATATTAGTCATTAATGATATATATGTGTCATTATTGATATATGTGTGTCATTAATGACTGTTGTGTGTGTCATTAATGATATATGTTTGTCATTAATGATATATGTGTGTCATTAATGATATATGTGTGTCAATAATGATATATGTGTGTCACTAATGATTTTTGTGTGTGTCATTAATGATATATGCTTGTCATTATTGATATATGTGTGTCATTAATGATTGTTGTGTGTGTCATTAATGACATATGTGTACCATTAATGATATATGTCTATCATTAATTATATATGTGTGTCATTAATGATATATGTGTGTCATTAATGAATGTTGTGTGTGTCATTAATGATATATGTGTGTCATTAATGATTGTTGTGTGTGTCATTAATGCATATGTGTACCATTAATGATATATGTGTGACATTAATGATATATGTGTGTCATTAATGATATATGTCTGTCATTAATGAATGTTGTGTGTGTCATTAATGATATATGTTCGTCATTAATGATATGTTTGTCATTAATGATATATGTGTCATTAATGATATATGTGTGTCATTAATGATTGTTGTGTCTGTCATTATTGATATATGTGTACCATTAATGAAAAATGTGTACCATTAATGATATATGTGTCATTAATGATATATGTGTCATGAATGATATATATGTGTCAGTAATGATATATGTTTGTCATTAATGATATATGTGTCATTAATGATATATGTCTGTTATTAATGATATATGTGTGTCAGTAATGATATATGTGTGTCAGTAATGATATATGTGTGTCATTAATGATGGTTATGTGTGTCATTAATGATATATGTGTACCACAAACAATTATATGTGTATCATTAATGATATATTTGTGTCATTAATGATATATGTGTGTCATTAATGATATATGTGTGTCCTTAATGAATGTTGTGTGTGTCATTAATGATATATGTGTGTCATTAATGATTGTTGTGTGTGTCATTAATGATATATGTGTGTCATTAATGATATATGTGTGTCATTAATGATTGTTGTGTGTGTCATTAATGACATATGTGTTCCATTAATGATATATGTCTATCATTAATTATATATGTGTGTCATTAATGATATATGTGTACCATTAATGATATATGTGTGTCATTAATGATATATGTGTGTCATTAATGATTGTTGTGTCTGTCATTATTGATATATGTGTACCATTAATGAAAAATGTGTACCATTAATGATATATGTGTCATTAATGATATATGTGTCATGAATGATATATATGTGTCAGTAATGATATATGTTTGTCATTAATGATATATGTGTCATTAATGATATATGTCTGTTATTAATGATATATGTGTGTCAGTAATGATATATGTGTGTCAGTAATGATATATGTGTGTCATTAATGATGGTTATGTGTGTCATTAATGATATATGTGTACCACAAACAATTATATGTGTATCATTAATGATATATTTGTGTCATTAATGATATATGTGTGTCATTAATGATATATGTGTGTCCTTAATGAATGTTGTGTGTGTCATTAATGATATATGTGTGTCATTAATGATTGTTGTGTGTGTCATTAATGATATATGTTTGTCATTATTGATATATGTGTGTAATTAATGATTGTTGTGTGTGTCATTAATGACATATGTGTACCATTAATGATATATGTCTATCATTAATTATATATGTGTGTCATTAATGATTGTTGTGTGTGTCATTAATGATATATGTGTGTCATTAATGATATATGTGTGTCATTAATGATTGTTGTGTGTGTCATCAATTATATATGTGTCATTAATGATGTTGATGTGTCATTAATGATAAATGTGTGTCATTAATGATTGTTGTGTGTCATTAATGATATATGTGTGTCATTAATGATATATGTGTGTCATTAATGATAAATGTGTGTCATTAATGATTGTTGTGTGTGTCATTAATGACATATGTGTACCATTAATGATATATGTGTATTATTAATGATATATGTGTGATTAATGATATATGTGTACCATTAATGATATATGTGTGTCATTAATGATATATGTGTGTCCTTAATGAATGTTGTGTGTGTCATTAATGATATATGTGTGTCATTAATGATAAATGTTTGTCATTAATGATTGTTGTGTGTGTCATTAATGACATATGTGTACCATTAATGATATATGTGTATTATTAATGATATATGTGTCATTAATGATATATGTGTCATGAATGATATATATGTGTCAGTAATGATATATGTGTGTCATTAAAGATATATTTGTGTTATTAATGATATGTTTGTCATTAATGATAAATGTGTGTCATTAATGATTGTTGTGTGTGTCATTAATGACATATGTGTACCATTAATGATATATGTGTATTATTAATGATATATGTGTGATTAATGATATATGTGTACCATTAATGATATATGTGTGTCATTAATGATATATATGTGTCATTAATGTTTGTTGTGTGTGTCATTAATGACATATGTGTACCATTAATGATATATGTGTGTCATTAATGATATATGTGTCTCATTAATGATTGTTGTGTGTGTCATTAATGACATATGTGTACCATTAATGATATATTTGTATTATTAATGATATATGTGTGATTAATGATATATGTGTACCATTAATGATACATGTGTGTCATTAATGATATATGTGTCATTAATGATATATGTGTCATGAATGATATATATGTATCAGTAATGATATATGTGTGTCATTAATGATATATGTGTGTCATTAATGATATATGTGTGTCATTAATGATTGTTGTGTGTGTCATTAATGATATATGTGTGTCATTAATGATATATGTGTGTCATTAATGATATATGCGTGTCATTAATGATATATGTGTGTCATTAATGATATATGTGTACCATTAATGATATATGTGTGTCAGTAATGATATATGTGTGTCATTAATGAATGTTGTGTGTGTCATTAATGATATATGTGCGTCATTAATGATATATGTGTGTCATTAATGATATATGTGTGTCATTAATGATTGTTGTGTGTGTCAGTAATGATATATGTGTGTCAGTAATGATATATGTGTGTCACTAATGATTGTTGTGTGTGTCATTAATGATATATGTTTGTCATTATTGATATATGTGTGTCATTAATGATTGTTGTGTGTGTCATTAATGACATATGTGTACCATTAATGATATATGTCTATCATTAATTATATATGTGTGTCATTAATGATATATGTGTGTCATTAATGATATATGTGTGTCATTAATGATATATGTGTGTCATTAATGATATATGTGTGTCATTAATGAATGTTGTGTGTGTCATTAATGATATATGTGCGTCATTAATGATATATGTGTGTCATTAATGATATATGTGTGTCATTAATGATTGTTGTGTGTGTCATTAATGATATATGTGTACCATTAATGATATATGTGTACCATTAATGATATATGTGTCATGAATGATATATGTGTCATGAATGATATATATGTGTCAGTAATGATATATGTGTGTCATTAATGATATATCTGTGTCATTAATGATATATCTGTGTCATTAATGATATATGTGTGTCACTAATGATTGTTGTGTGTGTCATTAATGATATATGTTTGTCATTATTGATATATGTGTGTCATTAATGATTGTTGTGTGTGTCATTAATGACATATGTGTACCATCAATGATATATGTCTATCATTAATGATATATGTGTGTCATTAATGATATATGTGTGTCATTAATGATATATGTGTACCATTAATAATATATGTGTATCATTAATGATATATGTGTGTCATTAATGAATGTTGTGTGTGTCATTAATGATATATGTGTGTCATAATGATTGTTGTGTGTGTCATCAATGATATATGTGTCATTAATGATATATATGTGTCATTAATGATAAATGTGTGTCATTAATGATTGTTGTGTGTGTCATTAATGACATATGTGTACCATTAATGATATATGTGTATTATTAATGATATATGTGTGATTAATGATATATGTGTACCATTAATGATATATGTGTGTCATTAATGATATATGTGTTCTTAATGAATGTTGTGTGTGTCATTAATGATATATGTGTGTAATTAATGATATATGTGTGTCATTAATGATTGTTGTGTGTGTCATTAATGATATATGTTTGTCATTAATGATATATGTGTGTCATTAATGATATATGTGTGTCAATAATGATATATGTGTGTCCTTAATGATTTTTGTGTGTGTCATTAATGATAGATGTTTGTCATTAATGATATATGTGTGTCATTAATGATATATGTGTGTCCTTAATGAATGTTGTGGGTGTCATTAATGATATATGTTTGTCATTAATGATATATGTGTGTCATTAATGATTGTTGTGTGTGTCGTTAATGAGATATGTGTTCCATTAATGATATATGTCTATCATTAATTATATATGTGTGTCGTTAATGATATATGTGTACCATTAATGATAGATGTGTGTCATTAATGATATATGTGCGTCATTAATGATATATGTGTGTCATTAATGATATATGTGTGTCATTAATGAAAGTTGTGTGTGTCATTAATGATATATGTGTTTCATTAATGATATATGTGTACCATTAATGATATATGTGTGATCATTAATGATATATGTGTGTCATTAATGATATATGTGTACCATTAATGATATATGTGTGATCATTAATGATATATGTGTGTCATTAATGAATATTGTGTGTCATTAATGATATTTGTGTGTTATTAATGATATATGTGTGTAATTAATGATTGTTTTGTGTGTCATTAGTGACATATGTGTACCATTAATGATATATGTCTATCGTTAATTATATATGTGTGTCATTAATGATATATGTGTGTCATTAATGATTGTTGTGTGTCATTAATGATATGTGTGTCATTAATGAATGTTATGTGTGTCATTAATGATATATGTGCGTCATTAATGATGTATGTGTGTCATTAATGATTGTTGTGCGTCATTAATGATATATGTGTGTCATTAATGATATATGTGTGTCATAATGATTGTTGTGTGTGTCATCAATGATATATTAGTCATTAATGATATATATGTGTCATTAATGATATATGTTTGTCATTAATGATATATGTGTGTCATTAATGATATATGTGTGTCAATAATGATATATGTGTGTCACTAATGATTTTTGTGTGTGTCATTAATGATATATGCTTGTCATTATTGATATATGTGTGTCATTAATGATTGTTGTGTGTGTCATTAATGACATATGTGTACCATTAATGATATATGTCTATCATTAATTATATATGTGTGTCATTAATGATATATGTGTGTCATTAATGAATGTTGTGTGTGTCATTAATGATATATGTGTGTCATTAATGATTGTTGTGTGTGTCATTAATGCATATGTGTACCATTAATGATATATGTGTGACATTAATGATATATGTCTGTCATTAATGATATATGTCTGTCATTAATGAATGTTGTGTGTGTCATTAATGATATATGTTCGTCATTAATGATATGTTTGTCATTAATGATATATGTGTCATTAATGATATATGTGTGTCATTAATGATTGTTGTGTCTGTCATTATTGATATATGTGTACCATTAATGAAAAATGTGTACCATTAATGATATATGTGTCATTAATGATATATGTGTCATGAATGATATATATGTGTCAGTAATGATATATGTTTGTCATTAATGATATATGTGTCATTAATGATATATGTCTGTTATTAATGATATATGTGTGTCAGTAATGATATATGTGTGTCAGTAATGATATATGTGTGTCATTAATGATGGTTATGTGTGTCATTAATGATATATGTGTACCACAAACAATTATATGTGTATCATTAATGATATATTTGTGTCATTAATGATATATGTGTGTCATTAATGATATATGTGTGTCCTTAATGAATGTTGTGTGTGTCATTAATGATATATGTGTGTCATTAATGATTGTTGTGTGTGTCATTAATGATATATGTGTGTCATTAATGATATATGTGTGTCATTAATGATTGTTGTGTGTGTCATTAATGACATGTGTTCCATTAATGATATATGTCTATCATTAATTATATATGTGTGTCATTAATGATATATGTGTACCATTAATGATATATGTGTGTCATTAATGATATATGTGTGTCATTAATGATTGTTGTGTGTGTCATTAATGATATATGTTTGTCATTATTGATATATGTGTGTCATTAATGATTGTTGTGTGTGTCATTAATGATATATGTGTACCATTAATGATATATGTGTATCTTTAATGATATATGTGTGTCGTTAATGATTGTTGTGTGTCATTAATGATATATGTGTGTCATTAATGATATATGTGTGTCATTAATGATATATGTGTGTCACTAATGATTGTTGTGTGTCATTAATGATATATGTGTACCATTAATGATATATGTTTACCATTAATGATAAATGTGTACCATTAATGATATATGTGTGTCATTAATGATTGTTGTGTGTGTCATTAATGATATATGTGTACCATTAATGATATATGTGTGATCATTAATGGTATATGTGTGTCATTAATGAATATTGTGTTTGTCATTAATGATATATTTGTATTATTAATGATATATGTGTGTCATTAATGATATATGTCTATCATTAATTATATATGTGTGTCATTAATGATATATGTGTGTCATTAATGGTATATGTGTGTCATTAATGATATATGTGTACCATTAATGATATATGTGTGATCATTAATGATATATGTGTGTCATTAATGATATATGTGTACCATTAATGATATATGTGTGATCATTAATGATATATGTGTATCATTAATGAATATTGTGTGTCATTAATGATATATGTGTGTTATTAATGATATATGTGTGTCATTAATGATTGTTTTGTGTGTCATTAGTGACATATGTGTACCATTAATGATATATGTCTATCATTAATTATATATGTATGTCATTAATGATATATGTGTGTCATTAATGATATATGTGTACCATTAATGATATATGTGTGTCATTAATGATATATGTGTGTCATTAATGAATGTTGTGTGTGTCATTAATGACATATGTGCGTCATTAATGATATATGTGTGTCATTAATGATTGTTGTGTGTCATTAATAATATATATGCGTCATTAATGATATATGTGTGTCATTAATGATATATGTGTGTCATTATTGATATATGTGTGTCATTAATGACTGTTGTGTGTGTCATTAATGATATATGTTTGTCATTAATGATATATGTGTGTCATTAATGATATATGTGTGTCAATAATGATATATGTGTGTCACTAATGATTTTTGTGTGTGTCATTAATGATATATGTTTGTCATTATTGATATATGTGTGTCATTAATGATTGTTGTGTGTGTCATTAATGACATATGTGTACCATTAATGATATATGTCTATCATTAATTATATATGTGTGTCATTAATGATATATGTGTGTCATTAATGAATGTTGTGTGTGTCATTAATGATATATGTGTGTCATTAATGATTGTTGTGTGTGTCATTAATGCATATGTGTACCATTAATGATATATGTGTGACATTAATGATATATGTGTGTCATTAATGATATATGTCTGTCATTAATGAATGTTGTGTGTGTCATTAATGATATATGTTCGTCATTAATGATATGTTTGTCATTAATGATATATGTGTCATTAATGATATATGTGTGTCATTAATGATTGTTGTGTGTGTCATTATTGATATATGTGTACCATTAATGAAAAATGTGTACCATTAATGATATATGTGTCATTAATGATATATGTGTCACGAATGATATATATGTGTCAGTAATGATATATGTTTGTCATTAATGATATATGTGTCATTAATGATATATGTCTGTTATTAATGATATATGTGTGTCAGTAATGATATATGTGTGTCAGTAATGATATATGTGTGTCATTAATGATGGTTATGTGTGTCATTAATGATATATGTGTACCACTAACAATTATATGTGTATCATTAATGATATATTTGTGTCATTAATGATATATGTGTGTCATTAATGATATATGTGTGTCCTTAATGAATGTTGTGGGTGTCATTAAATATATATGTTTGTCATTAATGATATATGTGTGTCATTAATGATTGTTGTGTGTGTCATTAATGATATATGTGTGTCATTAATGATTGTTGTGTGTGTCATTAATGACATATGTGTTCCATTAATGATATATGTCTATCATTAATTATATATGTGTGTCATTAATGATATATGTGTACCATTAATGATATATGTGTGTCATTAATGATATATGTGTGTCATTAATGATTGTTGTGTGTGTCATTAATGATATATGTTTGTCATTATTGATATATGTGTGTCATTAATGATTGTTGTGTGTGTCATTAATGATAAATGTGTACCATTAATGATATATGTGTACCTTTAATGATATATGTGTGTCGTTAATGATTGTTGTGTGTCATTAATGATATATGTGTGTCATTAATGATATATGTGTGTCATTAATGATATATGTGTGTCATTAATGATTGTTGTGTGTGTCATTAATGATATATGTGTACCATTAATGATATATGTGTGATCATTAATGGTATATGTGTGTCATTAATGAATATTGTGTTTGTCATTAATGATATATTTGTATCATTAATGAATATTGTGTGTCATTAATGATATATGTGTGTTATTAATGATATATGTGTGTCATTAATGATTGTTTTGTGTGTCATTAGTGACATATGTGTACCATTAATGATATATGTCTATCATTAATTATATATGTATGTCATTAATGATATATGTGTGTCATTAATGATATATGTGTACCATTAATGATATATGTGTGTCATTAATGATATATGTGTGTCATTCATGAATGTTGTGTGTGTCATTAATGACATATGTGCGTCATTAATGATATATGTGTGTCATTAATGATTGTTGTGTGTCATTAATAATATATATGCGTCATTAATGATATATGTGTGTCATTAATGATATATGTGTGTCATTAATGATTGTTGAGTGTGTCATTAATGATATATGTGTACCATTAATGATATATGTGTACCATTAATGATATATGTGTCATCAATGATATATGTGTCATGAATGATATATATGTGTCAGTAATGATATATGTGTGTCATTAATGATATATGTGTGTCATGAATGATATATCTGTGTCATTAATGATATATCTGTGTCATTAATGAATGTTGTGTGTGTCATTAATGATATATGTGTGTCATTATTGATATATGTGTGTCATTAATGATTGTTGTGTGTGTCATTAATGACATATGTGTACCATTAATGATATATGTCTATCATTAATTATATATGTGTGTCATTAATGATATATGTGTGTCATTAATGATATATGTGTGTCATTAATGATTGTTGTGTGTGTCATTAATGACATATGTGTACCATTAATGATATATGTCTATCATTAATTATATATGTGTGTCATTAATGATATATGTGTGTCATTAATGATATATGTGTACCATTAATGATATATGTGTGTCATTAATGATATATGTGTGTCATTAATGAATGATGTGTGTCATTAATGAGATATGAGTGTCATGAATGATTGTTGTGTGTGTCATCAATGATATATGTGTCATTAATGATATATATGTGTCATTAATGATAAATGTGTGTCATTAATGATTGTTGTGTGTGTCATTAATGATATATGTGTACCATTAATGATATATGTGTACCATTAATGATAAATGTGTACCATTAATGATATATGTGTGTCATTAATGATTGTTGTGTGTGTCATTAATGATATATGTGTACCATTAATGATATATGTGTATCGTTAATGATATATGTGTGTCATTAATGACATATGTGTACCATTAATAACATATGTCTATCATTAATTATATATGTGTGTCATTAATGGTATATGTATGTCATCAATGTTATATGTGTGTCATTAATGATATATGTGTACCATTAATGATATATGTGTGTCATTAATGATATATGTGTGTCATTAATGAATGTTGTGTGTGTCATTAATGATATATGTGCGTCATTAATGATATATGTGTGTCATTAATGATTGCTGTGTGTGTCATTAATGCATATGTGTACCATTAATGATATATGTTTGACATTAATGATATATGTGTGTCATTAATGATATATGTCTGTCATTAATGAATGTTGTGTGTGTCATTAATGATATATGTTCGTCATTAATGATATGTTTGTCATTAATGATATATGTGTCATTAATGATATATGTGTCATGAATGATATATATGTGTCAGTAATGATATATGTTTGTCATTAATGATATATGTGTCATTAATGATATATGTCTGTTATTAATGATACATGTGTGTCAGTAATGATATATGTGTGTCAGTAATGATATATGTGTGTCAGTAATGATATATGTGTGTCATTAATGATGGTTATGTGTGTCATTAATGATATATGTGTACCACTAATAATATATGTGTATCATTAATGATATATTTGTGTCATTAATGATATATGTGTGTCATTAATGATATATGTGTGCCCTTAATGAATGTTGTGGGTGTCATTAATGATATATGTTTGTCATTAATGATATATGTGTGTCATTAATGATTGTTGTGTGTGTCATTAATGACATATGTGTTCCATTAATGATATATGTCTATCATTAATTATATATGTGTGTCATTAATGATATATGTGTACCATTAATGATATATGTGTGTCATTAATGATATATGTGTGTCATTAATGATATATGTGTGTCCTTAATGAATGTTGTGGGTGTCATTAAATATATATGTTTGTCATTAATGATATATGTGTGTCATTAATGATTGTTGTGTGTGTCATTAATGACATATGTGTTCCATTAATGATATATGTCTATCATTAATTATATATGTGTGTCATTAATGATATATGTGTACCATTAATGATATATGTGTGTCATTAATGATATATGTGTGTCATTAATGATTGTTCTGTGTGTCATTAATGATATATGTGTGTCATTAATGATTGTTGTGTGTGTCATTAATGACATATGTGTTCCATTAATGATATATGTCTATCATTAATTATATATGTGTGTCATTAATGATATATGTGTACCATTAATGATATATGTGTGTCATTAATGATATATGTGTGTCATTAATGATTGTTGTGTGTGTCATTAATGATATATGTTTGTCATTATTGATATATGTGTGTCATTAATGATTGTTGTGTGTGTCATTAATGATATATGTGTACCATTAATGATATATGTGTACCTTTAATGATATATGTGTGTCGTTAATGATTGTTGTGTGTCATTAATGATATATGTGTGTCATTAATGATATATGTGTGTCATTAATGATATATGTGTGTCACTAATGATTGTTGTGTGTCATTAATGATATATGTGTACCGTTAATGATATATGTTTACCATTAATGATAAATGTGTACCATTAATGATATATGTGTGTCATTAATGATTGTTGTGTGTGTCATTAATGATATATGTGTACCATTAATGATATATGTGTGATCATTAATGGTATATGTGTGTCATTAATGAATATTGTGTTTGTCATTAATGATATATTTGTATTATTAATGATATATGTGTGTCATTAATGATATATGTCTATCATTAATTATATATGTCTGTTATTAATGATATATGTGTGTCATTAATGGTATATGTGTGTCATTAATGATATATGTGTACCATTAATGATATATGTGTGATCATTAATGATATATGTGTGTCATTAATGATATATGTGTACCATTAATTATATATGTGTGATCATTAATGATATATGTGTATCATTAATGAATATTGTGTGTCATTAATGATATATGTGTGTTATTAATGATATATGTGTGTCATTAATGATTGTTTTGTGTGTCATTAGTGACATATGTGTACCATTAATGATATATGTCTATCATTAATTATATATGTATGTCATTAATGATATATGTGTGTCATTAATGATATATGTGTACCATTAATGATATATGTGTGTCATTAATGATATATGTGTGTCATTCATGAATGTTGTGTGTGTCATTAATGACATATGTGCGTCATTAATGATATATGTGTGTCATTAATGATTGTTGTGTGTCATTAATAATATATATGCGTCATTAATGATATATGTGTGTCATTAATGATATATGTGTGTCATTAATGATTGTTGAGTGTGTCATTAATGATATATGTGTACCATTAATGATATATGTGTACCATTAATGATATATGTGTCATGAATGATATATATGTGTCAGTAATGATATATGTGTGTCATTAATGATATATGTGTGTCATGAATGATATATCTGTGTCATTAATGATATATCTGTGTCATTAATGAATGTTGTGTGTGTCATTAATGATATATGTGTGTCATTAATGATATATGTCTATCATTAATTATATATGTGTGTCATTAATGATATATGTGTGTCATTATTGATATATGTGTGTCATTAATGATTGTTGTGTGTGTCATTAATGACATATGTGTACCATTAATGATATATGTCTATCATTAATTATATATGTGTGTCATTAATGATATATGTGTGTCATTAATGATATATGTGTGTCATTAATGATTGTTGTGTGTGTCATTAATGACATATGTGTACCATTAATGATATATGTCTATCATTAATTATATATGTGTGTCATTAATGATATATGTGTGTCATTAATGATATATGTGTACCATTAATGATATATGTGTGTCATTAATGATATATGTGCGTCATTAATGATACATGTGTGTCATTAATGATTGTTGTGTGTCATTAATGAGATATGTGTGTCATTAATGATTGTTGTGTGTGTCATCAATGATATATGTGTCATTAATGATATATGTGTGTCATTAATGATATATGTGTGTCATTAATGAATGTTGTGTGTGTCATTAATGATATATGTGTACCATTAATGATATATGTGTATCGTTAATGATATATGTGTGTCATTAATGACATATGTGTACCATTAATAACATATGTCTATCACTAATTATATATGTGTGTCATTAATGATATATGTATGTCATCAATGTTATATGTGTGTCATTAATGATATATGTGTACCATTAATGATATATGTGTGTCATTAATGATATATGTGTGTCATTAATGAATGTTGTGTGTGTCATTAATGATATATGTTCGTCATTAATGATATGTTTGTCATTAATGATATATGTGTCATTAATGATATATGTGTCATGAATGATATATATGTGTCAGTAATGATATATGTTTGTCATTAATGATATATGTGTCATTAATGATATATGTCTGTTATTAATGATACATGTGTGTCAGTAATGATATATGTGTGTCAGTAATGATATATGTGTGTCAGTAATGATATATGTGTGTCATTAATGATGGTTATGTGTGTCATTAATGATATATGTGTACCACTAATAATATATGTGTATCATTAATGATATATTTGTGTCATTAATGATATATGTGTGTCATTAATGATATATGTGTGTCCTTAATGAATGTTGTGGGTGTCATTAATGATATATGTTTGTCATTAATGATATATGTGTGTCATTAATGATTGTTGTGTGTGTCATTAATGATATATGTGTGTCATTAATGATATATGTGTGTCATTAATGATTGTTGTGTGTGTCATTAATGACATATGTGTTCCATTAATGATATATGTCTATCATTAATTATATATGTGTGTCATTAATGATATATGTGTACCATTAATGATATATGTGTGTCATTAATGATATATGTGTGTCATTAATGATTGTTGTGTGTGTCATTAATGATATATGTTTGTCATTATTGATATATGTGTGTCATTAATGATTGTTGTGTGTGTCATTAATGATATATGTGTACCATTAATGATATATGTGTGTCGTTAATGATTGATGTGTGTCATTAATGATATATGTGTGCCATTAATGATATATGTGTACCTTTAATGATATATGTGTGTCGTTAATGATTGATGTGTGTCATTAATGATATATGTGTGTCATTAATGATATATGTGTGTCATTAATGATATATGTGTGTCACTAATGATTGTTGTGTGTCATTAATGATATATGTGTACCATTAATGATATATGTTTACCATTAATGATAAATGTGTACCATTAATGATATATGTGTGTCATTAATGATTGTTGTGTGTGTCATTAATGATATATGTGTACCATTAATGATATATGTGTGATCATCAATGGTATATGTGTGTCATTAATGAATATTGTGTTTGTCATTAATGATATATTTCTATTATTAATGATATATGTGTGTCATTAATGATATATGTCTATCATTAATGATATATGTGTGTCATTAATGATATATGTGTGTCATTAATGGTATATGTGTGTCATTAATGATATATGTGTACCATTAATGATATATGTGTGATCATTAATGATATATGTGTGTCATTAATGATATATGTGTACCATCAATGATATATGGGTGATCATTAATGATATATGTGTGTCATTAATGAATTTTGTGTGTCATTAATGATATATGTGTGTTATTAATGATATATGTGTGTCATTAATGATTGTTTTGTGTGTCATTAGTGACATATGTTTGTCATTATTGATATATGTGTGTCATTAATGATTGTTGTGTGTGTCATTAATGACATATGTGTACCATCAATGATATATGTCTATCATTAATTATATATGTGTGTCATTAATGATATATGTGTGTCATTAATGAATGTTGTGTGTGTCATTAATGATATATGTGTGTCATAATGATTGTTGTGTGTGTCATCAATGATATATGTGTCATTAATGATATATATGTGTCATTAATGATAAATGTGTGTCATTAATGATTGTTGTGTGTGTCATTAATGACATATGTGTACCATTAATGATATATGTGTATTATTAATGATATATGTGTGATTAATGATATATGTGTACCATTAATGATATATGTGTGTCATTAATGATATATGTGTTCTTAATGAATGTTGTGTGTGTCATTAATGATATATGTGTGTAATTAATGATATATGTGTGTCATTAATGATTGTTGTGTGTGTCATTAATGATATATGTTTGTCATTAATGATATATGTGTGTCGTTAATGATATATGTGTGTCAATAATGATATATGTGTGTCCTTAATGATTTTTGTGTGTGTCATTAATGATAGATGTTTGTCATTAATGATATATGTGTGTCATTATTGATATATGTGTGTCATTAATGATTGTTGTGTGTGTCATTAATGATACATGTGTACCATTAATGATATATGTGTACCTTTAATGATATATGTGTGTCGTTAATGATTGTTGTGTGTGTCATCAATGATATATGTGTCATTAAGGATATATATGTGTCATTAATGATAAATGTGTGTCATTAATGATTGTTGTGTGTCATTAATGATATATGTGTACCATTAATGATATATGTGTGGTCATTAATGGTATATGTGTGTCATTAATGAATATTGTGTGTGTCATTAATGATATATTTGTATTATTAATGATATCTGTGTGTCATTAATGATTGTTGTGTGTGTCATTAATGACATATGTGTACCATTAATGATATATGTCTATCATTGATTATATATGTGTGTCATTAATGATATATGTGTGTCATTAATGATATATGTGTGTCATTAATGATATATGTGTACCATTAATGATATATGTGTGATCATTAATGATATATGTGTGTCATTAATGATATATGTGTACCATTAATGATATATGTGTGATCATTAATGATATATGTGTGTCATTAATGAATATTGTGTGTCATTAATGATATTTGTGTGTTATTAATGATATATGTGTGTAATTAATGATTGTTTTGTGTGTCATTAGTGACATATGTGTACCATTAATGATATATGTCTATCGTTAATTATATATGTTTGTCATTAATGATATATGTGTGTCATTAATGATTGTTGTGTGTCATTAATGATATGTGTGTCATTAATGAATGTTATGTGTGTCATTAATGATATATGTGCGTCATTAATGATGTATGTGTGTCATTAATGATTGTTGTGCGTCATTAATGATATATGTGTGTCATTAATGATATATGTGTGTCATAATGATTGTTGTGTGTGTCATCAATGATATATTAGTCATTAATGATATATATGTGTCATTATTGATATATGTGTGTCATTAATGACTGTTGTGTGTGTCATTAATGATATATGTTTGTCATTAATGATATATGTGTGTCATTAATGATATATGTGTGTCAATAATGATATATGTGTGTCACTAATGATTTTTGTGTGTGTCATTAATGATATATGCTTGTCATTATTGATATATGTGTGTCATTAATGATTGTTGTGTGTGTCATTAATGACATATGTGTACCATTAATGATATATGTCTATCATTAATTATATATGTGTGTCATTAATGATATATGTGTGTCATTAATGAATGTTGTGTGTGTCATTAATGATATATGTGTGTCATTAATGATTGTTGTGTGTGTCATTAATGCATATGTGTACCATTAATGATATATGTGTGACATTAATGATATATGTGTGTCATTAATGATATATGTCTGTCATTAATGAATGTTGTGTGTGTCATTAATGATATATGTTCGTCATTAATGATATGTTTGTCATTAATGATATATGTGTCATTAATGATATATGTGTGTCATTAATGATTGTTGTGTGTGTCATTATTGATATATGTGTACCATTAATGAAAAATGTGTACCATTAATGATATATGTGTCATTAATGATATATGTGTCACGAATGATATATATGTGTCAGTAATGATATATGTTTGTCATTAATGATATATGTGTCATTAATGATATATGTCTGTTATTAATGATATATGTGTGTCAGTAATGATATATGTGTGTCAGTAATGATATATGTGTGTCATTAATGATGGTTATGTGTGTCATTAATGATATATGTGTACCACTAACAATTATATGTGTATCATTAATGATATATTTGTGTCATTAATGATATATGTGTGTCATTAATGATATATGTGTGTCCTTAATGAATGTTGTGGGTGTCATTAAATATATATGTTTGTCATTAATGATATATGTGTGTCATTAATGATTGTTGTGTGTGTCATTAATGATATATGTGTGTCATTAATGATTGTTGTGTGTGTCATTAATGACATATGTGTTCCATTAATGATATATGTCTATCATTAATTATATATGTGTGTCATTAATGATATATGTGTACCATTAATGATATATGTGTGTCATTAATGATATATGTGTGTCATTAATGATTGTTGTGTGTGTCATTAATGATATATGTTTGTCATTATTGATATATGTGTGTCATTAATGATTGTTGTGTGTGTCATTAATGATAAATGTGTACCATTAATGATATATGTGTACCTTTAATGATATATGTGTGTCGTTAATGATTGTTGTGTGTCATTAATGATATATGTGTGTCATTAATGATATATGTGTGTCATTAATGATATATGTGTGTCATTAATGATTGTTGTGTGTGTCATTAATGATATATGTGTACCATTAATGATATATGTGTGATCATTAATGGTATATGTGTGTCATTAATGAATATTGTGTTTGTCATTAATGATATATTTGTATCATTAATGAATATTGTGTGTCATTAATGATATATGTGTGTTATTAATGATATATGTGTGTCATTAATGATTGTTTTGTGTGTCATTAGTGACATATGTGTACCATTAATGATATATGTCTATCATTAATTATATATGTATGTCATTAATGATATATGTGTGTCATTAATGATATATGTGTACCATTAATGATATATGTGTGTCATTAATGATATATGTGTGTCATTCATGAATGTTGTGTGTGTCATTAATGACATATGTGCGTCATTAATGATATATGTGTGTCATTAATGATTGTTGTGTGTCATTAATAATATATATGCGTCATTAATGATATATGTGTGTCATTAATGATATATGTGTGTCATTAATGATTGTTGAGTGTGTCATTAATGATATATGTGTACCATTAATGATATATGTGTACCATTAATGATATATGTGTCATCAATGATATATGTGTCATGAATGATATATATGTGTCAGTAATGATATATGTGTGTCATTAATGATATATGTGTGTCATGAATGATATATCTGTGTCATTAATGATATATCTGTGTCATTAATGAATGTTGTGTGTGTCATTAATGATATATGTGTGTCATTATTGATATATGTGTGTCATTAATGATTGTTGTGTGTGTCATTAATGACATATGTGTACCATTAATGATATATGTCTATCATTAATTATATATGTGTGTCATTAATGATATATGTGTGTCATTAATGATATATGTGTGTCATTAATGATTGTTGTGTGTGTCATTAATGACATATGTGTACCATTAATGATATATGTCTATCATTAATTATATATGTGTGTCATTAATGATATATGTGTGTCATTAATGATATATGTGTACCATTAATGATATATGTGTGTCATTAATGATATATGTGTGTCATTTATGAATGATGTGTGTCATTAATGAGATATGAGTGTCATTAATGATTGTTGTGTGTGTCATCAATGATATATGTGTCATTAATGATATATATGTGTCATTAATGATAAATGTGTGTCATTAATGATTGTTGTGTGTGTCATTAATGATATATGTGTACCATTAATGATATATGTGTACCATTAATGATAAATGTGTACCATTAATGATATATGTGTGTCATTAATGATTGTTGTGTGTGTCATTAATGATATATGTGTACCATTAATGATATATGTGTATCGTTAATGATATATGTGTGTCATTAATGACATATGTGTACCATTAATAACATATGTCTATCATTAATTATATATGTGTGTCATTAATGGTATATGTATGTCATCAATGTTATATGTGTGTCATTAATGATATATGTGTACCATTAATGATATATGTGTGTCATTAATGATATATGTGTGTCATTAATGAATGTTGTGTGTGTCATTAATGATATATGTGCGTCATTAATGATATATGTGTGTCATTAATGATTGCTGTGTGTGTCATTAATGCATATGTGTACCATTAATGATATATGTTTGACATTAATGATATATGTGTGTCATTAATGATATATGTCTGTCATTAATGAATGTTGTGTGTGTCATTAATGATATATGTTCGTCATTAATGATATGTTTGTCATTAATGATATATGTGTCATTAATGATATATGTGTCATGAATGATATATATGTGTCAGTAATGATATATGTTTGTCATTAATGATATATGTGTCATTAATGATATATGTCTGTTATTAATGATACATGTGTGTCAGTAATGATATATGTGTGTCAGTAATGATATATGTGTGTCAGTAATGATATATGTGTGTCATTAATGATGGTTATGTGTGTCATTAATGATATATGTGTACCACTAATAATATATGTGTATCATTAATGATATATTTGTGTCATTAATGATATATGTGTGTCATTAATGATATATGTGTGTCCTTAATGAATGTTGTGGGTGTCATTAATGATATATGTTTGTCATTAATGATATATGTGTGTCATTAATGATTGTTGTGTGTGTCATTAATGACATATGTGTTCCATTAATGATATATGTGTGTCATTAATGATTGTTGTGTGTGTCATTAATGACATATGTGTTCCATTAATGATATATGTCTATCATTAATTATATATGTGTGTCATTAATGATATATGTGTACCATTAATGATATATGTGTGTCATTAATGATATATGTGTGTCATTAATGATTGTTGTGTGTGTCATTAATGATATATGTTTGTCATTATTGATATATGTGTGTCATTAATGATTGTTGTGTGTGTCATTAATGATATATGTGTGCCATTAATGATATATGTGTACCTTTAATGATATATGTGTGTCGTTAATGATTGATGTGTGTCACTAATGATTGTTGTGTGTCATTAATGATATATGTGTACCATTAATGATATATGTTTACCATTAATGATAAATGTGTACCATTAATGATATATGTGTGTCATTAATGATTGTTGTGTGTGTCATTAATGATATATGTGTACCATTAATGATATATGTGTGATCATCAATGGTATATGTGTGTCATTAATGAATATTGTGTTTGTCATTAATGATATATTTCTATTATTAATGATATATGTGTGTCATTAATGATATATGTCTATCATTAATGATATATGTGTGTCATTAATGATATATGTGTGTCATTAATGGTATATGTGTGTCATTAATGATATATGTGTACCATTAATGATATATGTGTGTCATTAATGATATATGTGTGTCATTAATGAATGTTGTGTGTGTCATTAATGATATATGTGTGTCATAATGATTGTTGTGTGTGTCATCAATGATATATGTGTCATTAATGATATATATGTGTCATTAATGATAAATGTGTGTCATTAATGATTGTTGTGTGTGTCATTAATGACATATGTGTACCATTAATGATATATGTGTATTATTAATGATATATGTGTGATTAATGATATATGTGTACCATTAATGATATATGTGTGTCATTAATGATATATGTGTTCTTAATGAATGTTGTGTGTGTCATTAATGATATATGTGTGTAATTAATGATATATGTGTGTCATTAATGATTGTTGTGTGTGTCATTAATGATATATGTTTGTCATTAATGATATATGTGTGTCATTAATGATATATGTGTGTCAATAATGATATATGTGTGTCCTTAATGATTTTTGTGTGTGTCATTAATGATAGATGTTTGTCATTAATGATATATGTGTGTCATTAATGATATATGTGTGTCCTTAATGAATGTTGTGGGTGTCATTAATGATATATGTTTGTCATTAATGATATATGTGTGTCATTAATGATTGTTGTGTGTGTCATTAATGATATATGTGTGTCATTAATGATTGTTGTGTGTGTCATTAATGACATATGTGTTCCATTAATGATATATGTCTATCATTAATTATATATGTGTGTCATTAATGATATATGTGTACCATTAATGATATATGTGTGTCATTAATGATATATGTGTGTCATTAATGATTGTTCTGTGTGTCATTAATGATATATGTGTGTCATTAATGATTGTTGTGTGTGTCATTAATGACATATGTGTTCCATTAATGATATATGTCTATCATTAATTATATATGTGTGTCATTAATGATATATGTGTACCATTAATGATATATGTGTGTCATTAATGATATATGTGTGTCATTAATGATTGTTGTGTGTGTCATTAATGAGATATGTTTGTCATTATTGATATATGTGTGTCATTAATGATTGTTGTGTGTGTCATTAATGATATATGTGTACCATTAATGATATATGTGTACCTTTAATGATATATGTGTGTCGTTAATGATTGTTGTGTGTCATTAATGATATATGTGTGTCATTAATGATATATGTGTGTCATTAATGATATATGTGTGTCACTAATGATTGTTGTGTGTCATTAATGATATATGTGTACCGTTAATGATATATGTTTACCATTAATGATAAATGTGTACCATTATATATGTGTGATCATTAATGGTATATGTGTGTCATTAATGAATATTGTGTTTGTCATTAATGATATATTTGTATTATTAATGATATATGTGTGTCATTAATGATATATGTCTATCATTAATTATATATGTCTGTTATTAATGATATATGTGTGTCATTAATGGTATATGTGTGTCATTAATGATATATGTGTACCATTAATGATATATGTGTGATCATTAATGATATATGTGTGTCATTAATGATATATGTGTACCATTAATTATATATGTGTGATCATTAATGATATATGTGTATCATTAATGAATATTGTGTGTCATTAATGATATGTGTGTGTTATTAATGATATATGTGTGTCATTAATGATTGTTTTGTGTGTCATTAGTGACATATGTGTACCATTAATGATATATGTCTATCATTAATTATATATGTATGTCATTAATGATATATGTGTGTCATTAATGATATATGTGTACCATTAATGATATATGTGTGTCATTAATGATATATGTGTGTCATTCATGAATGTTGTGTGTGTCATTAATGACATATGTGCGTCATTAATGATATATGTGTGTCATTAATGATTGTTGTGTGTCATTAATAATATATATGCGTCATTAATGATATATGTGTGTCATTAATGATATATGTGTGTCATTAATGATTGTTGAGTGTGTCATTAATGATATATGTGTACCATTAATGATATATGTGTACCATTAATGATATATGTGTCATGAATGATATATATGTGTCAGTAATGATATATGTGTGTCATTAATGATATATGTGTGTCATGAATGATATATCTGTGTCATTAATGATATATCTGTGTCATTAATGAATGTTGTGTGTGTCATTAATGATATATGTGTGTCATTAATGATATATGTCTATCATTAATTATATATGTGTGTCATTAATGATATATGTGTGTCATTATTGATATATGTGTGTCATTAATGATTGTTGTGTGTGTCATTAATGACATATGTGTACCATTAATGATATATGTCTATCATTAATTATATATGTGTGTCATTAATGATATATGTGTGTCATTAATGATATATGTGTGTCATTAATGATTGTTGTGTGTGTCATTAATGACATATGTGTACCATTAATGATATATGTCTATCATTAATTATATATGTGTGTCATTAATGATATATGTGTGTCATTAATGATATATGTGTACCATTAATGATATATGTGTGTCATTAATGATATATGTGCGTCATTAATGATACATGTGTGTCATTAATGATTGTTGTGTGTCATTAATGAGATATGTGTGTCATTAATGATTGTTGTGTGTGTCATCAATGATATATGTGTCATTAATGATATATATGTGTCATTAATGATAAATGTGTGTCATTAATGATTGTTGTGTGTGTCATTAATGATATATGTGTACCATTAATGATATATGTGTACCATTAATGATAAATGTGTACCATTAATGATATATGTGTGTCATTATTGATATATGTGTGTCATTAATGATTGTTGTGTGTGTCATTAATGACATATGTGTACCATTAATGATATATGTCTATCATTAATTATATATGTGTGTCATTAATGATATATGTGTGTCATTAATGATATATGTGTGTCATTAATGATTGTTGTGTGTGTCATTAATGACATATGTGTACCATTAATGATATATGTCTATCATTAATTATATATGTGTGTCATTAATGATATATGTGTGTCATTAATGATATATGTGTACCATTAATGATATATGTGTGTCATTAATGATATATGTGTGTCATTAATGAATGATGTGTGTCATTAATGAGATATGAGTGTCATTAATGATTGTTGTGTGTGTCATCAATGATATATGTGTCATTAATGATATATATGTGTCATTAATGATAAATGTGTGTCATTAATGATTGTTGTGTGTGTCATTAATGATATATGTGTACCATTAATGATATATGTGTACCATTAATGATAAATGTGTACCATTAATGATATATGTGTGTCATTAATGATTGTTGTGTGTGTCATTAATGATATATGTGTACCATTAATGATATATGTGTATCGTTAATGATATATGTGTGTCATTAATGACATATGTGTACCATTAATAACATATGTCTATCATTAATTATATATGTGTGTCATTAATGGTATATGTATGTCATCAATGTTATATGTGTGTCATTAATGATATATGTGTACCATTAATGATATATGTGTGTCATTAATGATATATGTGTGTCATTAATGAATGTTGTGTGTGTCATTAATGATATATGTGCGTCATTAATGATATATGTGTGTCATTAATGAATGTTGTGTGTGTCATTAATGATATATGTTCGTCATTAATGATATATGTGTGTCATTAATGATATATGTCTGTCATTAATGAATGTTGTGTGTGTCATTAATGATATATGTTCGTCATTAATGATATGTTTGTCATTAATGATATATGTGTCATTAATGATATATGTGTCATGAATGATATATATGTGTCAGTAATGATATATGTTTGTCATTAATGATATATGTGTCATTAATGATATATGTCTGTTATTAATGATACATGTGTGTCAGTAATGATATATGTGTGTCAGTAATGATATATGTGTGTCAGTAATGATATATGTGTGTCATTAATGATGGTTATGTGTGTCATTAATGATATATGTGTACCACTAATAATATATGTGTATCATTAATGATATATTTGTGTCATTAATGATATATGTGTGTCATTAATGATATATGTGTGTCCTTAATGAATGTTGTGGGTGTCATTAATGATATATGTTTGTCATTAATGATATATGTGTGTCATTAATGATTGTTGTGTGTGTCATTAATGACATATGTGTTCCATTAATGATATATGTCTATCATTAATTATATATGTGTGTCATTAATGATATATGTGTACCATTAATGATATATGTGTGTCATTAATGATATATGTGTGTCATTAATGATATATGTGTGTCCTTAATGAATGTTGTGGGTGTCATTAAATATATATGTTTGTCATTAATGATATATGTGTGTCATTAATGATTGTTGTGTGTGTCATTAATGATATATGTGTGTCATTAATGATTGTTGTGTGTGTCATTAATGACATATGTGTTCCATTAATGATATATGTCTATCATTAATTATATATGTGTGTCATTAATGATATATGTGTACCATTAATGATATATGTGTGTCATTAATGATATATGTGTGTCATTAATGATTGTTCTGTGTGTCATTAATGATATATGTGTGTCATTAATGATTGTTGTGTGTGTCATTAATGACATATGTGTTCCATTAATGATATATGTCTATCATTAATTATATATGTGTGTCATTAATGATATATGTGTACCATTAATGATATATGTGTGTCATTAATGATATATGTGTGTCATTAATGATTGTTGTGTGTGTCATTAATGATATATGTTTGTCATTATTGATATATGTGTGTCATTAATGATTGTTGTGTGTGTCATTAATGATATATGTGTACCATTAATGATATATGTGTACCTTTAATGATATATGTGTGTCGTTAATGATTGTTGTGTGTCATTAATGATATATGTGTGTCATTAATGATATATGTGTGTCATTAATGATATATGTGTGTCACTAATGATTGTTGTGTGTCATTAATGATATATGTGTACCGTTAATGATATATGTTTACCATTAATGATAAATGTGTACCATTAATGATATATGTGTGATTAATGATTGTTGTGTGTGTCATTAATGATATATGTGTACCATTAATGATATATGTGTGATCATTAATGGTATATGTGTGTCATTAATGAATATTGTGTTTGTCATTAATGATATATTTGTATTATTAATGATATATGTGTGTCATTAATGATATATGTCTATCATTAATTATATATGTCTGTTATTAATGATATATGTGTGTCATTAATGGTATATGTGTGTCATTAATGATATATGTGTACCATTAATGATATATGTGTGATCATTAATGATATATGTGTGTCATTAATGATATATGTGTACCATTAATTATATATGTGTGATCATTAATGATATATGTGTATCATTAATGAATATTGTGTGTCATTAATGATATATGTGTGTTATTAATGATATATGTGTGTCATTAATGATTGTTTTGTGTGTCATTAGTGACATATGTGTACCATTAATGATATATGTCTATCATTAATTATATATGTATGTCATTAATGATATATGTGTGTCATTAATGATATATGTGTACCATTAATGATATATGTGTGTCATTAATGATATATGTGTGTCATTCATGAATGTTGTGTGTGTCATTAATGACATATGTGCGTCATTAATGATATATGTGTGTCATTAATGATTGTTGTGTGTCATTAATAATATATATGCGTCATTAATGATATATGTGTGTCATTAATGATATATGTGTGTCATTAATGATTGTTGAGTGTGTCATTAATGATATATGTGTACCATTAATGATATATGTGTACCATTAATGATATATGTGTCATGAATGATATATATGTGTCAGTAATGATATATGTGTGTCATTAATGATATATGTGTGTCATGAATGATATATCTGTGTCATTAATGATATATCTGTGTCATTAATGAATGTTGTGTGTGTCATTAATGATATATGTGTGTCATTAATGATATATGTCTATCATTAATTATATATGTGTGTCATTAATGATATATGTGTGTCATTATTGATATATGTGTGTCATTAATGATTGTTGTGTGTGTCATTAATGACATATGTGTACCATTAATGATATATGTCTATCATTAATTATATATGTGTGTCATTAATGATATATGTGTGTCATTAATGATATATGTGTGTCATTAATGATTGTTGTGTGTGTCATTAATGACATATGTGTACCATTAATGATATATGTCTATCATTAATTATATATGTGTGTCATTAATGATATATGTGTGTCATTAATGATATATGTGTACCATTAATGATATATGTGTGTCATTAATGATATATGTGCGTCATTAATGATACATGTGTGTCATTAATGATTGTTGTGTGTCATTAATGAGATATGTGTGTCATTAATGATTGTTGTGTGTGTCATCAATGATATATGTGTCATTAATGATATATATGTGTCATTAATGATAAATGTGTGTCATTAATGATTGTTGTGTGTGTCATTAATGATATATGTGTACCATTAATGATATATGTGTATCGTTAATGATATATGTGTGTCATTAATGACATATGTGTACCATTAATAACATATGTCTATCACTAATTATATATGTGTGTCATTAATGATATATGTATGTCATCAATGTTATATGTGTGTCATTAATGATATATGTGTACCATTAATGATATATGTGTGTCATTAATGATATATGTGTGTCATTAATGAATGTTGTGTGTGTCATTAATGATATATGTGCGTCATTAATGATATATGTCTGTCATTAATGATTGCTGTGTGTGTCATTAATGCATATGTGTACCATTAATGATATATGTTTGACATTAATGATATATGTGTGTCATTAATGATATATGTCTGTCATTAATGAATGTTGTGTGTGTCATTAATGATATATGTTCGTCATTAATGATATGTTTGTCATTAATGATATATGTGTCATTAATGATATATGTGTCATGAATGATATATATGTGTCAGTAATGATATATGTTTGTCATTAATGATATATGTGTCATTAATGATATATGTCTGTTATTAATGATACATGTGTGTCAGTAATGATATATGTGTGTCAGTAATGATATATGTGTGTCAGTAATGATATATGTGTGTCATTAATGATGGTTATGTGTGTCATTAATGATATATGTGTACCACTAATAATATATGTGTATCATTAATGATATATTTGTGTCATTAATGATATATGTGTGTCATTAATGATATATGTGTGTCCTTAATGAATGTTGTGGGTGTCATTAATGATATATGTTTGTCATTAATGATATATGTGTGTCATTAATGATTGTTGTGTGTGTCATTAATGATATATGTGTGTCATTAATGATATATGTGTGTCATTAATGATTGTTGTGTGTGTCATTAATGACATATGTGTTCCATTAATGATATATGTCTATCATTAATTATATATGTGTGTCATTAATGATATATGTGTACCATTAATGATATATGTGTGTCATTAATGATATATGTGTGTCATTAATGATTGTTGTGTGTGTCATTAATGATATATGTTTGTCATTATTGATATATGTGTGTCATTAATGATTGTTGTGTGTGTCATTAATGATATATGTGTGCCATTAATGATATATGTGTACCTTTAATGATATATGTGTGTCGTTAATGATTGATGTGTGTCATTAATGATATATGTGTGTCATTAATGATATATGTGTGTCATTAATGATATATGTGTGTCACTAATGATTGTTGTGTGTCATTAATGATATATGTGTACCATTAATGATATATGTTTACCATTAATGATAAATGTGTACCATTAATGATATATGTGTGTCATTAATGATTGTTGTGTGTGTCATTAATGATATATGTGTACCATTAATGATATATGTGTGATCATCAATGGTATATGTGTGTCATTAATGAATATTGTGTTTGTCATTAATGATATATTTCTATTATTAATGATATATGTGTGTCATTAATGATATATGTCTATCATTAATGATATATGTGTGTCATTAATGATATATGTGTGTCATTAATGGTATATGTGTGTCATTAATGATATATGTGTACCATTAATGATATATGTGTGATCATTAATGATATATGTGTGTCATTAATGATATATGTGTACCATCAATGATATATGGGTGATCATTAATGATATATGTGTGTCATTAATGAATTTTGTGTGTCATTAATGATATATGTGTGTTATTAATGATATATGTGTGTCATTAATGATTGTTTTGTGTGTCATTAGTGACATATGTTTGTCATTATTGATATATGTGTGTCATTAATGATTGTTGTGTGTGTCATTAATGACATATGTGTACCATCAATGATATATGTCTATCATTAATTATATATGTGTGTCATTAATGATATATGTGTGTCATTAATGATATATGTGTACCATTAATAATATATGTGTATCATTAATGATATATGTGTGTCATTAATAAATGTTGTGTGTGTCATTAATGATATATGTGTGTCATAATGATTGTTGTGTGTGTCATCAATGATATATGTGTCATTAATGATATATATGTGTCATTAATGATAAATGTGTGTCATTAATGATTGTTGTGTGTGTCATTAATGACATATGTGTACCATTAATGATATATGTGTATTATTAATGATATATGTGTGATTAATGATATATGTGTACCATTAATGATATATGTGTGTCATTAATGATATATGTGTGTAATTAATGATATATGTGTGTCATTAATGATTGTTGTGTGTGTCATTAATGATATATGTTTGTCATTAATGATATATGTGTGTCGTTAATGATATATGTGTGTCAATAATGATATATGTGTGTCCTTAATGATTTTTGTGTGTGTCATTAATGATAGATGTTTGTCATTAATGATATATGTGTGTCATTATTGATATATGTGTGTCATTAATGATTGTTGTGTGTGTCATTAATGATACATGTGTACCATTAATGATATATGTGTACCTTTAATGATATATGTGTGTCGTTAATGATTGTTGTGTGTGTCATCAATGATATATGTGTCATTAAGGATATATATGTGTCATTAATGATAAATGTGTGTCATTAATGATTGTTGTGTGTCATTAATGATATATGTGTACCATTAATGATATATGTGTGGTCATTAATGGTATATGTGTGTCATTAATGAATATTGTGTGTGTCATTAATGATATATTTGTATTATTAATGATATCTGTGTGTCATTAATGATTGTTGTGTGTGTCATTAATGACATATGTGTACCATTAATGATATATGTCTATCATTGATTATATATGTGTGTCATTAATGATATATGTGTGTCATTAATGATATATGTGTGTCATTAATGATATATGTGTACCATTAATTATATATGTGTGATCATTAATGATATATGTGTGTCATTAATGATATATGTGTACCATTAATGATATATGTGTGATCATTAATGATATATGTGTGTCATTAATGAATATTGTGTGTCATTAATGATATTTGTGTGTTATTAATGATATATGTGTGTAATTAATGATTGTTTTGTGTGTCATTAGTGACATATGTGTACCATTAATGATATATGTCTATCGTTAATTATATATGTGTGTCATTAATGATATATGTGTGTCATTAATGATTGTTGTGTGTCATTAATGATATGTGTGTCATTAATGAATGTTATGTGTGTCATTAATGATATATGTGCGTCATTAATGATGTATGTGTGTCATTAATGATTGTTGTGCGTCATTAATGATATATGTGTGTCATTAATGATATATGTGTGTCATAATGATTGTTGTGTGTGTCATCAATGATATATTAGTCATTAATGATATATATGTGTCATTATTGATATATGTGTGTCATTAATGACTGTTGTGTGTGTCATTAATGATATATGTTTGTCATTAATGATATATGTGTGTCATTAATGATATATGTGTGTCAATAATGATATATGTGTGTCACTAATGATTTTTGTGTGTGTCATTAATGATATATGCTTGTCATTATTGATATATGTGTGTCATTAATGATTGTTGTGTGTGTCATTAATGACATATGTGTACCATTAATGATATATGTCTATCATTAATTATATATGTGTGTCATTAATGATATATGTGTGTCATTAATGAATGTTGTGTGTGTCATTAATGATATATGTGTGTCATTAATGATTGTTGTGTGTGTCATTAATGCATATGTGTACCATTAATGATATATGTGTGACATTAATGATATATGTGTGTCATTAATGATATATGCCTGTCATTAATGAATGTTGTGTGTGTCATTAATGATATATGTTCGTCATTAATGATATGTTTGTCATTAATGATATATGTGTCATTAATGATATATGTGTGTCATTAATGATTGTTGTGTCTGTCATTATTGATATATGTGTACCATTAATGAAAAATGTGTACCATTAATGATATATGTGTCATTAATGATATATGTGTCATGAATGATATATATGTGTCAGTAATGATAATGATTGTTGTGTGTGTCATTAATGATATATGTGTACCATTAATGATATATGTGTACCGTTAATGATATATGTTTACCATTAATGATAAATGTGTACCATTAATGATATATGTGTGTCATTAATGATTGTTGTGTGTGTCATTAATGACATATGTGTACCATTAATGATATATGTCTATCATTAATTATATATGTGTGTCATTAATGATATATGTGTGTCATTAATGATATATGTGTGTCATTAATGATATATGTGTGTCATTAATGATATATGTGTGTCATTAATGAATGTTGTGTGTGTCATTAATGATATATGTGCGTCATTAATGATATATGTGTGTCATTAATGATATATGTGTGTCATTAATGATTGTTGTGTGTGTCATTAATGATATATGTGTACCATTAATGATATATGTGTACCATTAATGATATATGTGTCATGAATGATATATGTGTCATGAATGATATATATGTGTCAGTAATGATATATGTGTGTCATTAATGATATATCTGTGTCATTAATGATATATCTGTGTCATTAATGATATATGTGTGTCACTAATGATTGTTGTGTGTGTCATTAATGATATATGTTTGTCATTATTGATATATGTGTGTCATTAATGATTGTTGTGTGTGTCATTAATGACATATGTGTACCATCAATGATATATGTCTATCATTAATGATATATGTGTGTCATTAATGATATATGTGTGTCATTAATGATATATGTGTACCATTAATAATATATGTGTATCATTAATGATATATGTGTGTCATTAATGAATGTTGTGTGTGTCATTAATGATATATGTGTGTCATAATGATTGTTGTGTGTGTCATCAATGATATATGTGTCATTAATGATATATATGTGTCATTAATGATAAATGTGTGTCATTAATGATTGTTGTGTGTGTCATTAATGACATATGTGTACCATTAATGATATATGTGTATTATTAATGATATATGTGTGATTAATGATATATGTGTACCATTAATGATATATGTGTGTCATTAATGATATATGTGTTCTTAATGAATGTTGTGTGTGTCATTAATGATATATGTGTGTAATTAATGATATATGTGTGTCATTAATGATTGTTGTGTGTGTCATTAATGATATATGTTTGTCATTAATGATATATGTGTGTCATTAATGATATATGTGTGTCAATAATGATATATGTGTGTCCTTAATGATTTTTGTGTGTGTCATTAATGATAGATGTTTGTCATTAATGATATATGTGTGTCATTAATGATATATGTGTGTCCTTAATGAATGTTGTGGGTGTCATTAATGATATATGTTTGTCATTAATGATATATGTGTGTCATTAATGATTGTTGTGTGTGTCGTTAATGAGATATGTGTTCCATTAATGATATATGTCTATCATTAATTATATATGTGTGTCGTTAATGATATATGTGTACCATTAATGATAGATGTGTGTCATTAATGATATATGTGCGTCATTAATGATATATGTGTGTCATTAATGATATATGTGTGTCATTAATGAAAGTTGTGTGTGTCATTAATGATATATGTGTTTCATTAATGATATATGTGTACCATTAATGATATATGTGTGATCATTAATGATATATGTGTGTCATTAATGATATATGTGTACCATTAATGATATATGTGTGATCATTAATGATATATGTGTGTCATTAATGAATATTGTGTGTCATTAATGATATTTGTGTGTTATTAATGATATATGTGTGTAATTAATGATTGTTTTGTGTGTCATTAGTGACATATGTGTACCATTAATGATATATGTCTATCGTTAATTATATATGTGTGTCATTAATGATATATGTGTGTCATTAATGATTGTTGTGTGTCATTAATGATATGTGTGTCATTAATGAATGTTATGTGTGTCATTAATGATATATGTGCGTCATTAATGATGTATGTGTGTCATTAATGATTGTTGTGCGTCATTAATGATATATGTGTGTCATTAATGATATATGTGTGTCATAATGATTGTTGTGTGTGTCATCAATGATATATTAGTCATTAATGATATATATGTGTCATTAATGATATATGTTTGTCATTAATGATATATGTGTGTCATTAATGATATATGTGTGTCAATAATGATATATGTGTGTCACTAATGATTTTTGTGTGTGTCATTAATGATATATGCTTGTCATTATTGATATATGTGTGTCATTAATGATTGTTGTGTGTGTCATTAATGACATATGTGTACCATTAATGATATATGTCTATCATTAATTATATATGTGTGTCATTAATGATATATGTGTGTCATTAATGAATGTTGTGTGTGTCATTAATGATATATGTGTGTCATTAATGATTGTTGTGTGTGTCATTAATGCATATGTGTACCATTAATGATATATGTGTGACATTAATGATATATGTCTGTCATTAATGATATATGTCTGTCATTAATGAATGTTGTGTGTGTCATTAATGATATATGTTCGTCATTAATGATATGTTTGTCATTAATGATATATGTGTCATTAATGATATATGTGTGTCATTAATGATTGTTGTGTCTGTCATTATTGATATATGTGTACCATTAATGAAAAATGTGTACCATTAATGATATATGTGTCATTAATGATATATGTGTCATGAATGATATATATGTGTCAGTAATGATATATGTTTGTCATTAATGATATATGTGTCATTAATGATATATGTCTGTTATTAATGATATATGTGTGTCAGTAATGATATATGTGTGTCAGTAATGATATATGTGTGTCATTAATGATGGTTATGTGTGTCATTAATGATATATGTGTACCACAAACAATTATATGTGTATCATTAATGATATATTTGTGTCATTAATGATATATGTGTGTCATTAATGATATATGTGTGTCCTTAATGAATGTTGTGTGTGTCATTAATGATATATGTGTGTCATTAATGATTGTTGTGTGTGTCATTAATGATATATGTGTGTCATTAATGATATATGTGTGTCATTAATGATTGTTGTGTGTGTCATTAATGACATGTGTTCCATTAATGATATATGTCTATCATTAATTATATATGTGTGTCATTAATGATATATGTGTACCATTAATGATATATGTGTGTCATTAATGATATATGTGTGTCATTAATGATTGTTGTGTGTGTCATTAATGATATATGTTTGTCATTATTGATATATGTGTGTCATTAATGATTGTTGTGTGTGTCATTAATGATATATGTGTACCATTAATGATATATGTGTATCTTTAATGATATATGTGTGTCGTTAATGATTGTTGTGTGTCATTAATGATATATGTGTGTCATTAATGATATATGTGTGTCATTAATGATATATGTGTGTCACTAATGATTGTTGTGTGTCATTAATGATATATGTGTACCATTAATGATATATGTTTACCATTAATGATAAATGTGTACCATTAATGATATATGTGTGTCATTAATGATTGTTGTGTGTGTCATTAATGATATATGTGTACCATTAATGATATATGTGTGATCATTAATGGTATATGTGTGTCATTAATGAATATTGTGTTTGTCATTAATGATATATTTGTATTATTAATGATATATGTGTGTCATTAATGATATATGTCTATCATTAATTATATATGTGTGTCATTAATGATATATGTGTGTCATTAATGGTATATGTGTGTCATTAATGATATATGTGTACCATTAATGATATATGTGTGATCATTAATGATATATGTGTGTCATTAATGATATATGTGTACCATTAATGATATATGTGTGATCATTAATGATATATGTGTATCATTAATGAATATTGTGTGTCATTAATGATATATGTGTGTTATTAATGATATATGTGTGTCATTAATGATTGTTTTGTGTGTCATTAGTGACATATGTGTACCATTAATGATATATGTCTATCATTAATTATATATGTATGTCATTAATGATATATGTGTGTCATTAATGATATATGTGTACCATTAATGATATATGTGTGTCATTAATGATATATGTGTGTCATTAATGAATGTTGTGTGTGTCATTAATGACATATGTGCGTCATTAATGATATATGTGTGTCATTAATGATTGTTGTGTGTCATTAATAATATATATGCGTCATTAATGATATATGTGTGTCATTAATGATATATGTGTGTCATTATTGATATATGTGTGTCATTAATGACTGTTGTGTGTGTCATTAATGATATATGTTTGTCATTAATGATATATGTGTGTCATTAATGATATATGTGTGTCAATAATGATATATGTGTGTCACTAATGATTTTTGTGTGTGTCATTAATGATATATGTTTGTCATTATTGATATATGTGTGTCATTAATGATTGTTGTGTGTGTCATTAATGACATATGTGTACCATTAATGATATATGTCTATCATTAATTATATATGTGTGTCATTAATGATATATGTGTGTCATTAATGAATGTTGTGTGTGTCATTAATGATATATGTGTGTCATTAATGATTGTTGTGTGTGTCATTAATGCATATGTGTACCATTAATGATATATGTGTGACATTAATGATATATGTGTGTCATTAATGATATATGTCTGTCATTAATGAATGTTGTGTGTGTCATTAATGATATATGTTCGTCATTAATGATATGTTTGTCATTAATGATATATGTGTCATTAATGATATATGTGTGTCATTAATGATTGTTGTGTGTGTCATTATTGATATATGTGTACCATTAATGAAAAATGTGTACCATTAATGATATATGTGTCATTAATGATATATGTGTCACGAATGATATATATGTGTCAGTAATGATATATGTTTGTCATTAATGATATATGTGTCATTAATGATATATGTCTGTTATTAATGATATATGTGTGTCAGTAATGATATATGTGTGTCAGTAATGATATATGTGTGTCATTAATGATGGTTATGTGTGTCATTAATGATATATGTGTACCACTAACAATTATATGTGTATCATTAATGATATATTTGTGTCATTAATGATATATGTGTGTCATTAATGATATATGTGTGTCCTTAATGAATGTTGTGGGTGTCATTAAATATATATGTTTGTCATTAATGATATATGTGTGTCATTAATGATTGTTGTGTGTGTCATTAATGATATATGTGTGTCATTAATGATTGTTGTGTGTGTCATTAATGACATATGTGTTCCATTAATGATATATGTCTATCATTAATTATATATGTGTGTCATTAATGATATATGTGTACCATTAATGATATATGTGTGTCATTAATGATATATGTGTGTCATTAATGATTGTTGTGTGTGTCATTAATGATATATGTTTGTCATTATTGATATATGTGTGTCATTAATGATTGTTGTGTGTGTCATTAATGATAAATGTGTACCATTAATGATATATGTGTACCTTTAATGATATATGTGTGTCGTTAATGATTGTTGTGTGTCATTAATGATATATGTGTGTCATTAATGATATATGTGTGTCATTAATGATATATGTGTGTCATTAATGATTGTTGTGTGTGTCATTAATGATATATGTGTACCATTAATGATATATGTGTGATCATTAATGGTATATGTGTGTCATTAATGAATATTGTGTTTGTCATTAATGATATATTTGTATCATTAATGAATATTGTGTGTCATTAATGATATATGTGTGTTATTAATGATATATGTGTGTCATTAATGATTGTTTTGTGTGTCATTAGTGACATATGTGTACCATTAATGATATATGTCTATCATTAATTATATATGTATGTCATTAATGATATATGTGTGTCATTAATGATATATGTGTACCATTAATGATATATGTGTGTCATTAATGATATATGTGTGTCATTCATGAATGTTGTGTGTGTCATTAATGACATATGTGCGTCATTAATGATATATGTGTGTCATTAATGATTGTTGTGTGTCATTAATAATATATATGCGTCATTAATGATATATGTGTGTCATTAATGATATATGTGTGTCATTAATGATTGTTGAGTGTGTCATTAATGATATATGTGTACCATTAATGATATATGTGTACCATTAATGATATATGTGTCATCAATGATATATGTGTCATGAATGATATATATGTGTCAGTAATGATATATGTGTGTCATTAATGATATATGTGTGTCATGAATGATATATCTGTGTCATTAATGATATATCTGTGTCATTAATGAATGTTGTGTGTGTCATTAATGATATATGTGTGTCATTATTGATATATGTGTGTCATTAATGATTGTTGTGTGTGTCATTAATGACATATGTGTACCATTAATGATATATGTCTATCATTAATTATATATGTGTGTCATTAATGATATATGTGTGTCATTAATGATATATGTGTGTCATTAATGATTGTTGTGTGTGTCATTAATGACATATGTGTACCATTAATGATATATGTCTATCATTAATTATATATGTGTGTCATTAATGATATATGTGTGTCATTAATGATATATGTGTACCATTAATGATATATGTGTGTCATTAATGATATATGTGTGTCATTAATGAATGATGTGTGTCATTAATGAGATATGAGTGTCATGAATGATTGTTGTGTGTGTCATCAATGATATATGTGTCATTAATGATATATATGTGTCATTAATGATAAATGTGTGTCATTAATGATTGTTGTGTGTGTCATTAATGATATATGTGTACCATTAATGATATATGTGTACCATTAATGATAAATGTGTACCATTAATGATATATGTGTGTCATTAATGATTGTTGTGTGTGTCATTAATGATATATGTGTACCATTAATGATATATGTGTATCGTTAATGATATATGTGTGTCATTAATGACATATGTGTACCATTAATAACATATGTCTATCATTAATTATATATGTGTGTCATTAATGGTATATGTATGTCATCAATGTTATATGTGTGTCATTAATGATATATGTGTACCATTAATGATATATGTGTGTCATTAATGATATATGTGTGTCATTAATGAATGTTGTGTGTGTCATTAATGATATATGTGCGTCATTAATGATATATGTGTGTCATTAATGATTGCTGTGTGTGTCATTAATGCATATGTGTACCATTAATGATATATGTTTGACATTAATGATATATGTGTGTCATTAATGATATATGTCTGTCATTAATGAATGTTGTGTGTGTCATTAATGATATATGTTCGTCATTAATGATATGTTTGTCATTAATGATATATGTGTCATTAATGATATATGTGTCATGAATGATATATATGTGTCAGTAATGATATATGTTTGTCATTAATGATATATGTGTCATTAATGATATATGTCTGTTATTAATGATACATGTGTGTCAGTAATGATATATGTGTGTCAGTAATGATATATGTGTGTCAGTAATGATATATGTGTGTCATTAATGATGGTTATGTGTGTCATTAATGATATATGTGTACCACTAATAATATATGTGTATCATTAATGATATATTTGTGTCATTAATGATATATGTGTGTCATTAATGATATATGTGTGCCCTTAATGAATGTTGTGGGTGTCATTAATGATATATGTTTGTCATTAATGATATATGTGTGTCATTAATGATTGTTGTGTGTGTCATTAATGACATATGTGTTCCATTAATGATATATGTCTATCATTAATTATATATGTGTGTCATTAATGATATATGTGTACCATTAATGATATATGTGTGTCATTAATGATATATGTGTGTCATTAATGATATATGTGTGTCCTTAATGAATGTTGTGGGTGTCATTAAATATATATGTTTGTCATTAATGATATATGTGTGTCATTAATGATTGTTGTGTGTGTCATTAATGACATATGTGTTCCATTAATGATATATGTCTATCATTAATTATATATGTGTGTCATTAATGATATATGTGTACCATTAATGATATATGTGTGTCATTAATGATATATGTGTGTCATTAATGATTGTTCTGTGTGTCATTAATGATATATGTGTGTCATTAATGATTGTTGTGTGTGTCATTAATGACATATGTGTTCCATTAATGATATATGTCTATCATTAATTATATATGTGTGTCATTAATGATATATGTGTACCATTAATGATATATGTGTGTCATTAATGATATATGTGTGTCATTAATGATTGTTGTGTGTGTCATTAATGATATATGTTTGTCATTATTGATATATGTGTGTCATTAATGATTGTTGTGTGTGTCATTAATGATATATGTGTACCATTAATGATATATGTGTACCTTTAATGATATATGTGTGTCGTTAATGATTGTTGTGTGTCATTAATGATATATGTGTGTCATTAATGATATATGTGTGTCATTAATGATATATGTGTGTCACCAATGATTGTTGTGTGTCATTAATGATATATGTGTACCGTTAATGATATATGTTTACCATTAATGATAAATGTGTACCATTAATGATATATGTGTGTCATTAATGATTGTTGTGTGTGTCATTAATGATATATGTGTACCATTAATGATATATGTGTGATCATTAATGGTATATGTGTGTCATTAATGAATATTGTGTTTGTCATTAATGATATATTTGTATTATTAATGATATATGTGTGTCATTAATGATATATGTCTATCATTAATTATATATGTCTGTTATTAATGATATATGTGTGTCATTAATGGTATATGTGTGTCATTAATGATATATGTGTACCATTAATGATATATGTGTGATCATTAATGATATATGTGTGTCATTAATGATATATGTGTACCATTAATTATATATGTGTGATCATTAATGATATATGTGTATCATTAATGAATATTGTGTGTCATTAATGATATATGTGTGTTATTAATGATATATGTGTGTCATTAATGATTGTTTTGTGTGTCATTAGTGACATATGTGTACCATTAATGATATATGTCTATCATTAATTATATATGTATGTCATTAATGATATATGTGTGTCATTAATGATATATGTGTACCATTAATGATATATGTGTGTCATTAATGATATATGTGTGTCATTCATGAATGTTGTGTGTGTCATTAATGACATATGTGCGTCATTAATGATATATGTGTGTCATTAATGATTGTTGTGTGTCATTAATAATATATATGCGTCATTAATGATATATGTGTGTCATTAATGATATATGTGTGTCATTAATGATTGTTGAGTGTGTCATTAATGATATATGTGTACCATTAATGATATATGTGTACCATTAATGATATATGTGTCATGAATGATATATATGTGTCAGTAATGATATATGTGTGTCATTAATGATATATGTGTGTCATGAATGATATATCTGTGTCATTAATGATATATCTGTGTCATTAATGAATGTTGTGTGTGTCATTAATGATATATGTGTGTCATTAATGATATATGTCTATCATTAATTATATATGTGTGTCATTAATGATATATGTGTGTCATTATTGATATATGTGTGTCATTAATGATTGTTGTGTGTGTCATTAATGACATATGTGTACCATTAATGATATATGTCTATCATTAATTATATATGTGTGTCATTAATGATATATGTGTGTCATTAATGATATATGTGTGTCATTAATGATTGTTGTGTGTGTCATTAATGACATATGTGTACCATTAATGATATATGTCTATCATTAATTATATATGTGTGTCATTAATGATATATGTGTGTCATTAATGATATATGTGTACCATTAATGATATATGTGTGTCATTAATGATATATGTGCGTCATTAATGATACATGTGTGTCATTAATGATTGTTGTGTGTCATTAATGAGATATGTGTGTCATTAATGATTGTTGTGTGTGTCATCAATGATATATGTGTCATTAATGATATATGTGTGTCATTAATGATATATGTGTGTCATTAATGAATGTTGTGTGTGTCATTAATGATATATGTGTACCATTAATGATATATGTGTATCGTTAATGATATATGTGTGTCATTAATGACATATGTGTACCATTAATAACATATGTCTATCACTAATTATATATGTGTGTCATTAATGATATATGTATGTCATCAATGTTATATGTGTGTCATTAATGATATATGTGTACCATTAATGATATATGTGTGTCATTAATGATATATGTGTGTCATTAATGAATGTTGTGTGTGTCATTAATGATATATGTTCGTCATTAATGATATGTTTGTCATTAATGATATATGTGTCATTAATGATATATGTGTCATGAATGATATATATGTGTCAGTAATGATATATGTTTGTCATTAATGATATATGTGTCATTAATGATATATGTCTGTTATTAATGATACATGTGTGTCAGTAATGATATATGTGTGTCAGTAATGATATATGTGTGTCAGTAATGATATATGTGTGTCATTAATGATGGTTATGTGTGTCATTAATGATATATGTGTACCACTAATAATATATGTGTATCATTAATGATATATTTGTGTCATTAATGATATATGTGTGTCATTAATGATATATGTGTGTCCTTAATGAATGTTGTGGGTGTCATTAATGATATATGTTTGTCATTAATGATATATGTGTGTCATTAATGATTGTTGTGTGTGTCATTAATGATATATGTGTGTCATTAATGATATATGTGTGTCATTAATGATTGTTGTGTGTGTCATTAATGACATATGTGTTCCATTAATGATATATGTCTATCATTAATTATATATGTGTGTCATTAATGATATATGTGTACCATTAATGATATATGTGTGTCATTAATGATATATGTGTGTCATTAATGATTGTTGTGTGTGTCATTAATGATATATGTTTGTCATTATTGATATATGTGTGTCATTAATGATTGTTGTGTGTGTCATTAATGATATATGTGTACCATTAATGATATATGTGTGTCGTTAATGATTGATGTGTGTCATTAATGATATATGTGTGCCATTAATGATATATGTGTACCTTTAATGATATATGTGTGTCGTTAATGATTGATGTGTGTCATTAATGATATATGTGTGTCATTAATGATATATGTGTGTCATTAATGATATATGTGTGTCACTAATGATTGTTGTGTGTCATTAATGATATATGTGTACCATTAATGATATATGTTTACCATTAATGATAAATGTGTACCATTAATGATATATGTGTGTCATTAATGATTGTTGTGTGTGTCATTAATGATATATGTGTACCATTAATGATATATGTGTGATCATCAATGGTATATGTGTGTCATTAATGAATATTGTGTTTGTCATTAATGATATATTTCTATTATTAATGATATATGTGTGTCATTAATGATATATGTCTATCATTAATGATATATGTGTGTCATTAATGATATATGTGTGTCATTAATGGTATATGTGTGTCATTAATGATATATGTGTACCATTAATGATATATGTGTGATCATTAATGATATATGTGTGTCATTAATGATATATGTGTACCATCAATGATATATGGGTGATCATTAATGATATATGTGTGTCATTAATGAATTTTGTGTGTCATTAATGATATATGTGTGTTATTAATGATATATGTGTGTCATTAATGATTGTTTTGTGTGTCATTAGTGACATATGTTTGTCATTATTGATATATGTGTGTCATTAATGATTGTTGTGTGTGTCATTAATGACATATGTGTACCATCAATGATATATGTCTATCATTAATTATATATGTGTGTCATTAATGATATATGTGTGTCATTAATGAATGTTGTGTGTGTCATTAATGATATATGTGTGTCATAATGATTGTTGTGTGTGTCATCAATGATATATGTGTCATTAATGATATATATGTGTCATTAATGATAAATGTGTGTCATTAATGATTGTTGTGTGTGTCATTAATGACATATGTGTACCATTAATGATATATGTGTATTATTAATGATATATGTGTGATTAATGATATATGTGTACCATTAATGATATATGTGTGTCATTAATGATATATGTGTTCTTAATGAATGTTGTGTGTGTCATTAATGATATATGTGTGTAATTAATGATATATGTGTGTCATTAATGATTGTTGTGTGTGTCATTAATGATATATGTTTGTCATTAATGATATATGTGTGTCGTTAATGATATATGTGTGTCAATAATGATATATGTGTGTCCTTAATGATTTTTGTGTGTGTCATTAATGATAGATGTTTGTCATTAATGATATATGTGTGTCATTATTGATATATGTGTGTCATTAATGATTGTTGTGTGTGTCATTAATGATACATGTGTACCATTAATGATATATGTGTACCTTTAATGATATATGTGTGTCGTTAATGATTGTTGTGTGTGTCATCAATGATATATGTGTCATTAAGGATATATATGTGTCATTAATGATAAATGTGTGTCATTAATGATTGTTGTGTGTCATTAATGATATATGTGTACCATTAATGATATATGTGTGGTCATTAATGGTATATGTGTGTCATTAATGAATATTGTGTGTGTCATTAATGATATATTTGTATTATTAATGATATCTGTGTGTCATTAATGATTGTTGTGTGTGTCATTAATGACATATGTGTACCATTAATGATATATGTCTATCATTGATTATATATGTGTGTCATTAATGATATATGTGTGTCATTAATGATATATGTGTGTCATTAATGATATATGTGTACCATTAATGATATATGTGTGATCATTAATGATATATGTGTGTCATTAATGATATATGTGTACCATTAATGATATATGTGTGATCATTAATGATATATGTGTGTCATTAATGAATATTGTGTGTCATTAATGATATTTGTGTGTTATTAATGATATATGTGTGTAATTAATGATTGTTTTGTGTGTCATTAGTGACATATGTGTACCATTAATGATATATGTCTATCGTTAATTATATATGTTTGTCATTAATGATATATGTGTGTCATTAATGATTGTTGTGTGTCATTAATGATATGTGTGTCATTAATGAATGTTATGTGTGTCATTAATGATATATGTGCGTCATTAATGATGTATGTGTGTCATTAATGATTGTTGTGCGTCATTAATGATATATGTGTGTCATTAATGATATATGTGTGTCATAATGATTGTTGTGTGTGTCATCAATGATATATTAGTCATTAATGATATATATGTGTCATTATTGATATATGTGTGTCATTAATGACTGTTGTGTGTGTCATTAATGATATATGTTTGTCATTAATGATATATGTGTGTCATTAATGATATATGTGTGTCAATAATGATATATGTGTGTCACTAATGATTTTTGTGTGTGTCATTAATGATATATGCTTGTCATTATTGATATATGTGTGTCATTAATGATTGTTGTGTGTGTCATTAATGACATATGTGTACCATTAATGATATATGTCTATCATTAATTATATATGTGTGTCATTAATGATATATGTGTGTCATTAATGAATGTTGTGTGTGTCATTAATGATATATGTGTGTCATTAATGATTGTTGTGTGTGTCATTAATGCATATGTGTACCATTAATGATATATGTGTGACATTAATGATATATGTGTGTCATTAATGATATATGTCTGTCATTAATGAATGTTGTGTGTGTCATTAATGATATATGTTCGTCATTAATGATATGTTTGTCATTAATGATATATGTGTCATTAATGATATATGTGTGTCATTAATGATTGTTGTGTGTGTCATTATTGATATATGTGTACCATTAATGAAAAATGTGTACCATTAATGATATATGTGTCATTAATGATATATGTGTCACGAATGATATATATGTGTCAGTAATGATATATGTTTGTCATTAATGATATATGTGTCATTAATGATATATGTCTGTTATTAATGATATATGTGTGTCAGTAATGATATATGTGTGTCAGTAATGATATATGTGTGTCATTAATGATGGTTATGTGTGTCATTAATGATATATGTGTACCACTAACAATTATATGTGTATCATTAATGATATATTTGTGTCATTAATGATATATGTGTGTCATTAATGATATATGTGTGTCCTTAATGAATGTTGTGGGTGTCATTAAATATATATGTTTGTCATTAATGATATATGTGTGTCATTAATGATTGTTGTGTGTGTCATTAATGATATATGTGTGTCATTAATGATTGTTGTGTGTGTCATTAATGACATATGTGTTCCATTAATGATATATGTCTATCATTAATTATATATGTGTGTCATTAATGATATATGTGTACCATTAATGATATATGTGTGTCATTAATGATATATGTGTGTCATTAATGATTGTTGTGTGTGTCATTAATGATATATGTTTGTCATTATTGATATATGTGTGTCATTAATGATTGTTGTGTGTGTCATTAATGATAAATGTGTACCATTAATGATATATGTGTACCTTTAATGATATATGTGTGTCGTTAATGATTGTTGTGTGTCATTAATGATATATGTGTGTCATTAATGATATATGTGTGTCATTAATGATATATGTGTGTCATTAATGATTGTTGTGTGTGTCATTAATGATATATGTGTACCATTAATGATATATGTGTGATCATTAATGGTATATGTGTGTCATTAATGAATATTGTGTTTGTCATTAATGATATATTTGTATCATTAATGAATATTGTGTGTCATTAATGATATATGTGTGTTATTAATGATATATGTGTGTCATTAATGATTGTTTTGTGTGTCATTAGTGACATATGTGTACCATTAATGATATATGTCTATCATTAATTATATATGTATGTCATTAATGATATATGTGTGTCATTAATGATATATGTGTACCATTAATGATATATGTGTGTCATTAATGATATATGTGTGTCATTCATGAATGTTGTGTGTGTCATTAATGACATATGTGCGTCATTAATGATATATGTGTGTCATTAATGATTGTTGTGTGTCATTAATAATATATATGCGTCATTAATGATATATGTGTGTCATTAATGATATATGTGTGTCATTAATGATTGTTGAGTGTGTCATTAATGATATATGTGTACCATTAATGATATATGTGTACCATTAATGATATATGTGTCATCAATGATATATGTGTCATGAATGATATATATGTGTCAGTAATGATATATGTGTGTCATTAATGATATATGTGTGTCATGAATGATATATCTGTGTCATTAATGATATATCTGTGTCATTAATGAATGTTGTGTGTGTCATTAATGATATATGTGTGTCATTATTGATATATGTGTGTCATTAATGATTGTTGTGTGTGTCATTAATGACATATGTGTACCATTAATGATATATGTCTATCATTAATTATATATGTGTGTCATTAATGATATATGTGTGTCATTAATGATATATGTGTGTCATTAATGATTGTTGTGTGTGTCATTAATGACATATGTGTACCATTAATGATATATGTCTATCATTAATTATATATGTGTGTCATTAATGATATATGTGTGTCATTAATGATATATGTGTACCATTAATGATATATGTGTGTCATTAATGATATATGTGTGTCATTTATGAATGATGTGTGTCATTAATGAGATATGAGTGTCATTAATGATTGTTGTGTGTGTCATCAATGATATATGTGTCATTAATGATATATATGTGTCATTAATGATAAATGTGTGTCATTAATGATTGTTGTGTGTGTCATTAATGATATATGTGTACCATTAATGATATATGTGTACCATTAATGATAAATGTGTACCATTAATGATATATGTGTGTCATTAATGATTGTTGTGTGTGTCATTAATGATATATGTGTACCATTAATGATATATGTGTATCGTTAATGATATATGTGTGTCATTAATGACATATGTGTACCATTAATAACATATGTCTATCATTAATTATATATGTGTGTCATTAATGGTATATGTATGTCATCAATGTTATATGTGTGTCATTAATGATATATGTGTACCATTAATGATATATGTGTGTCATTAATGATATATGTGTGTCATTAATGAATGTTGTGTGTGTCATTAATGATATATGTGCGTCATTAATGATATATGTGTGTCATTAATGATTGCTGTGTGTGTCATTAATGCATATGTGTACCATTAATGATATATGTTTGACATTAATGATATATGTGTGTCATTAATGATATATGTCTGTCATTAATGAATGTTGTGTGTGTCATTAATGATATATGTTCGTCATTAATGATATGTTTGTCATTAATGATATATGTGTCATTAATGATATATGTGTCATGAATGATATATATGTGTCAGTAATGATATATGTTTGTCATTAATGATATATGTGTCATTAATGATATATGTCTGTTATTAATGATACATGTGTGTCAGTAATGATATATGTGTGTCAGTAATGATATATGTGTGTCAGTAATGATATATGTGTGTCATTAATGATGGTTATGTGTGTCATTAATGATATATGTGTACCACTAATAATATATGTGTATCATTAATGATATATTTGTGTCATTAATGATATATGTGTGTCATTAATGATATATGTGTGTCCTTAATGAATGTTGTGGGTGTCATTAATGATATATGTTTGTCATTAATGATATATGTGTGTCATTAATGATTGTTGTGTGTGTCATTAATGACATATGTGTTCCATTAATGATATATGTCTATCATTAATTATATATGTGTGTCATTAATGATATATGTGTACCATTAATGATATATGTGTGTCATTAATGATATATGTGTGTCATTAATGATATATGTGTGTCCTTAATGAATGTTGTGGGTGTCATTAAATATATATGTTTGTCATTAATGATATATGTGTGTCATTAATGATTGTTGTGTGTGTCATTAATGACATATGTGTTCCATTAATGATATATGTCTATCATTAATTATATATGTGTGTCATTAATGATATATGTGTACCATTAATGATATATGTGTGTCATTAATGATATATGTGTGTCATTAATGATTGTTCTGTGTGTCATTAATGATATATGTGTGTCATTAATGATTGTTGTGTGTGTCATTAATGACATATGTGTTCCATTAATGATATATGTCTATCATTAATTATATATGTGTGTCATTAATGACATATGTGTACCATTAATGATATATGTGTGTCATTAATGATATATGTGTGTCATTAATGATTGTTGTGTGTGTCATTAATGATATATGTTTGTCATTATTGATATATGTGTGTCATTAATGATTGTTGTGTGTGTCATTAATGATATATGTGTACCATTAATGATATATGTGTACCTTTAATGATATATGTGTGTCGTTAATGATTGTTGTGTGTCATTAATGATATATGTGTGTCATTAATGATATATGTGTGTCATTAATGATATATGTGTGTCACTAATGATTGTTGTGTGTCATTAATGATATATGTGTACCGTTAATGATATATGTTTACCATTAATGATAAATGTGTACCATTAATGATATATGTGTGTCATTAATGATTGTTGTGTGTGTCATTAATGATATATGTGTACCATTAATGATATATGTGTGATCATTAATGGTATATGTGTGTCATTAATGAATATTGTGTTTGTCATTAATGATATATTTGTATTATTAATGATATATGTGTGTCATTAATGATATATGTCTATCATTAATTATATATGTCTGTTATTAATGATATATGTGTGTCATTAATGGTATATGTGTGTCATTAATGATATATGTGTACCATTAATGATATATGTGTGATCATTAATGATATATGTGTGTCATTAATGATATATGTGTACCATTAATTATATATGTGTGATCATTAATGATATATGTGTATCATTAATGAATATTGTGTGTCATTAATGATATATGTGTGTTATTAATGATATATGTGTGTCATTAATGATTGTTTTGTGTGTCATTAGTGACATATGTGTACCATTAATGATATATGTCTATCATTAATTATATATGTATGTCATTAATGATATATGTGTGTCATTAATGATATATGTGTACCATTAATGATATATGTGTGTCATTAATGATATATGTGTGTCATTCATGAATGTTGTGTGTGTCATTAATGACATATGTGCGTCATTAATGATATATGTGTGTCATTAATGATTGTTGTGTGTCATTAATAATATATATGCGTCATTAATGATATATGTGTGTCATTAATGATATATGTGTGTCATTAATGATTGTTGAGTGTGTCATTAATGATATATGTGTACCATTAATGATATATGTGTACCATTAATGATATATGTGTCATGAATGATATATATGTGTCAGTAATGATATATGTGTGTCATTAATGATATATGTGTGTCATGAATGATATATCTGTGTCATTAATGATATATCTGTGTCATTAATGAATGTTGTGTGTGTCATTAATGATATATGTGTGTCATTAATGATATATGTCTATCATTAATTATATATGTGTGTCATTAATGATATATGTGTGTCATTATTGATATATGTGTGTCATTAATGATTGTTGTGTGTGTCATTAATGACATATGTGTACCATTAATGATATATGTCTATCATTAATTATATATGTGTGTCATTAATGATATATGTGTGTCATTAATGATATATGTGTGTCATTAATGATTGTTGTGTGTGTCATTAATGACATATGTGTACCATTAATGATATATGTCTATCATTAATTATATATGTGTGTCATTAATGATATATGTGTGTCATTAATGATATATGTGTACCATTAATGATATATGTGTGTCATTAATGATATATGTGCGTCATTAATGATACATGTGTGTCATTAATGATTGTTGTGTGTCATTAATGAGATATGTGTGTCATTAATGATTGTTGTGTGTGTCATCAATGATATATGTGTCATTAATGATATATATGTGTCATTAATGATAAATGTGTGTCATTAATGATTGTTGTGTGTGTCATTAATGATATATGTGTACCATTAATGATATATGTGTATCGTTAATGATATATGTGTGTCATTAATGACATATGTGTACCATTAATAACATATGTCTATCACTAATTATATATGTGTGTCATTAATGATATATGTATGTCATCAATGTTATATGTGTGTCATTAATGATATATGTGTACCATTAATGATATATGTGTGTCATTAATGATATATGTGTGTCATTAATGAATGTTGTGTGTGTCATTAATGATATATGTGCGTCATTAATGATATATGTCTGTCATTAATGATTGCTGTGTGTGTCATTAATGCATATGTGTACCATTAATGATATATGTTTGACATTAATGATATATGTGTGTCATTAATGATATATGTCTGTCATTAATGAATGTTGTGTGTGTCATTAATGATATATGTTCGTCATTAATGATATGTTTGTCATTAATGATATATGTGTCATTAATGATATATGTGTCATGAATGATATATATGTGTCAGTAATGATATATGTTTGTCATTAATGATATATGTGTCATTAATGATATATGTCTGTTATTAATGATACATGTGTGTCAGTAATGATATATGTGTGTCAGTAATGATATATGTGTGTCAGTAATGATATATGTGTGTCATTAATGATGGTTATGTGTGTCATTAATGATATATGTGTACCACTAATAATATATGTGTATCATTAATGATATATTTGTGTCATTAATGATATATGTGTGTCATTAATGATATATGTGTGTCCTTAATGAATGTTGTGGGTGTCATTAATGATATATGTTTGTCATTAATGATATATGTGTGTCATTAATGATTGTTGTGTGTGTCATTAATGATATATGTGTGTCATTAATGATATATGTGTGTCATTAATGATTGTTGTGTGTGTCATTAATGACATATGTGTTCCATTAATGATATATGTCTATCATTAATTATATATGTGTGTCATTAATGATATATGTGTACCATTAATGATATATGTGTGTCATTAATGATATATGTGTGTCATTAATGATTGTTGTGTGTGTCATTAATGATATATGTTTGTCATTATTGATATATGTGTGTCATTAATGATTGTTGTGTGTGTCATTAATGATATATGTGTACCATTAATGATATATGTGTGTCGTTAATGATTGATGTGTGTCATTAATGATATATGTGTGCCATTAATGATATATGTGTACCTTTAATGATATATGTGTGTCGTTAATGATTGATGTGTGTCATTAATGATATATGTGTGTCATTAATGATATATGTGTGTCATTAATGATATATGTGTGTCACTAATGATTGTTGTGTGTCATTAATGATATATGTGTACCATTAATGATATATGTTTACCATTAATGATAAATGTGTACCATTAATGATATATGTGTGTCATTAATGATTGTTGTGTGTGTCATTAATGATATATGTGTACCATTAATGATATATGTGTGATCATCAATGGTATATGTGTGTCATTAATGAATATTGTGTTTGTCATTAATGATATATTTCTATTATTAATGATATATGTGTGTCATTAATGATATATGTCTATCATTAATGATATATGTGTGTCATTAATGATATATGTGTGTCATTAATGGTATATGTGTGTCATTAATGATATATGTGTACCATTAATGATATATGTGTGATCATTAATGATATATGTGTGTCATTAATGATATATGTGTACCATCAATGATATATGGGTGATCATTAATGATATATGTGTGTCATTAATGAATTTTGTGTGTCATTAATGATATATGTGTGTTATTAATGATATATGTGTGTCATTAATGATTGTTTTGTGTGTCATTAGTGACATATGTTTGTCATTATTGATATATGTGTGTCATTAATGATTGTTGTGTGTGTCATTAATGACATATGTGTACCATCAATGATATATGTCTATCATTAATTATATATGTGTGTCATTAATGATATATGTGTGTCATTAATGAATGTTGTGTGTGTCATTAATGATATATGTGTGTCATAATGATTGTTGTGTGTGTCATCAATGATATATGTGTCATTAATGATATATATGTGTCATTAATGATAAATGTGTGTCATTAATGATTGTTGTGTGTGTCATTAATGACATATGTGTACCATTAATGATATATGTGTATTATTAATGATATATGTGTGATTAATGATATATGTGTACCATTAATGATATATGTGTGTCATTAATGATATATGTGTTCTTAATGAATGTTGTGTGTGTCATTAATGATATATGTGTGTAATTAATGATATATGTGTGTCATTAATGATTGTTGTGTGTGTCATTAATGATATATGTTTGTCATTAATGATATATGTGTGTCGTTAATGATATATGTGTGTCAATAATGATATATGTGTGTCCTTAATGATTTTTGTGTGTGTCATTAATGATAGATGTTTGTCATTAATGATATATGTGTGTCATTATTGATATATGTGTGTCATTAATGATTGTTGTGTGTGTCATTAATGATACATGTGTACCATTAATGATATATGTGTACCTTTAATGATATATGTGTGTCGTTAATGATTGTTGTGTGTGTCATCAATGATATATGTGTCATTAAGGATATATATGTGTCATTAATGATAAATGTGTGTCATTAATGATTGTTGTGTGTCATTAATGATATATGTGTACCATTAATGATATATGTGTGGTCATTAATGGTATATGTGTGTCATTAATGAATATTGTGTGTGTCATTAATGATATATTTGTATTATTAATGATATCTGTGTGTCATTAATGATTGTTGTGTGTGTCATTAATGACATATGTGTACCATTAATGATATATGTCTATCATTGATTATATATGTGTGTCATTAATGATATATGTGTGTCATTAATGATATATGTGTGTCATTAATGATATATGTGTACCATTAATGATATATGTGTGATCATTAATGATATATGTGTGTCATTAATGATATATGTGTACCATTAATGATATATGTGTGATCATTAATGATATATGTGTGTCATTAATGAATATTGTGTGTCATTAATGATATTTGTGTGTTATTAATGATATATGTGTGTAATTAATGATTGTTTTGTGTGTCATTAGTGACATATGTGTACCATTAATGATATATGTCTATCGTTAATTATATATGTTTGTCATTAATGATATATGTGTGTCATTAATGATTGTTGTGTGTCATTAATGATATGTGTGTCATTAATGAATGTTATGTGTGTCATTAATGATATATGTGCGTCATTAATGATGTATGTGTGTCATTAATGATTGTTGTGCGTCATTAATGATATATGTGTGTCATTAATGATATATGTGTGTCATAATGATTGTTGTGTGTGTCATCAATGATATATTAGTCATTAATGATATATATGTGTCATTATTGATATATGTGTGTCATTAATGACTGTTGTGTGTGTCATTAATGATATATGTTTGTCATTAATGATATATGTGTGTCATTAATGATATATGTGTGTCAATAATGATATATGTGTGTCACTAATGATTTTTGTGTGTGTCATTAATGATATATGCTTGTCATTATTGATATATGTGTGTCATTAATGATTGTTGTGTGTGTCATTAATGACATATGTGTACCATTAATGACATATGTCTATCATTAATTATATATGTGTGTCATTAATGATATATGTGTGTCATTAATGAATGTTGTGTGTGTCATTAATGATATATGTGTGTCATTAATGATTGTTGTGTGTGTCATTAATGCATATGTGTACCATTAATGATATATGTGTGACATTAATGATATATGTGTGTCATTAATGATATATGTCTGTCATTAATGAATGTTGTGTGTGTCATTAATGATATATGTTCGTCATTAATGATATGTTTGTCATTAATGATATATGTGTCATTAATGATATATGTGTGTCATTAATGATTGTTGTGTCTGTCATTATTGATATATGTGTACCATTAATGAAAAATGTGTACCATTAATGATATATGTGTCATTAATGATATATGTGTCATGAATGATATATATGTGTCAGTAATGATAATGATTGTTGTGTGTGTCATTAATGATATATGTGTACCATTAATGATATATGTGTACCGTTAATGATATATGTTTACCATTAATGATAAATGTGTACCATTAATGATATATGTGTGTCATTAATGATTGTTGTGTGTGTCATTAATGATATATGTGTACCATTAATGATATATGTGTGATCATTAATGGTATATGTGTGTCATTAATGAATATTGTGTTTGTCATTAATGATATATTTGTATTATTAATGATATATGTGTGTCATTAATGATATATGTCTATCATTAATTATATATGTCTGTTATTAATGATATATGTGTGTCATTAATGGTATATGTGTGTCATTAATGATATATGTGTACCATTAATGATATATGTGTGATCATTAATGATATATGTGTGTCATTAATGATATATGTGTACCATTAATTATATATGTGTGATCATTAATGATATATGTGTATCATTAATGAATATTGTGTGTCATTAATGATATATGTGTGTTATTAATGATATATGTGTGTCATTAATGATTGTTTTGTGTGTCATTAGTGACATATGTGTACCATTAATGATATATGTCTATCATTAATTATATATGTATGTCATTAATGATATATGTGTGTCATTAATGATATATGTGTACCATTAATGATATATGTGTGTCATTAATGATATATGTGTGTCATTCATGAATGTTGTGTGTGTCATTAATGACATATGTGCGTCATTAATGATATATGTGTGTCATTAATGATTGTTGTGTGTCATTAATAATATATATGCGTCATTAATGATATATGTGTGTCATTAATGATATATGTGTGTCATTAATGATTGTTGAGTGTGTCATTAATGATATATGTGTACCATTAATGATATATGTGTACCATTAATGATATATGTGTCATGAATGATATATATGTGTCAGTAATGATATATGTGTGTCATTAATGATATATGTGTGTCATGAATGATATATGTGCGTCATTAATGATACATGTGTGTCATTAATGATTGTTGTGTGTCATTAATGAGATATGTGTGTCATTAATGATTGTTGTGTGTGTCATCAATGATATATGTGTCATTAATGATATATATGTGTCATTAATGATAAATGTGTGTCATTAATGATTGTTGTGTGTGTCATTAATGATATATGTGTACCATTAATGATATATGTGTACCATTAATGATAAATGTGTACCATTAATGATATATGTGTGTCATTAATGATTGTTGTGTGTGTCATTAATGATATATGTGTACCATTAATGATATATGTGTATCGTTAATGATATATGTGTGTCATTAATGACATATGTGTACCATTAATAACATATGTCTATCACTAATTATATATGTGTGTCATTAATGATATATGTATGTCATCAATGTTATATGTGTGTCATTAATGATATATGTGTACCATTAATGATATATGTGTGTCATTAATGATATATGTGTGTCATTAATGAATGTTGTGTGTGTCATTAATGATATATGTGCGTCATTAATGATATATGTCTGTCATTAATGATTGCTGTGTGTGTCATTAATGCATATGTGTACCATTAATGATATATGTTTGACATTAATGATATATGTGTGTCATTAATGATATATGTCTGTCATTAATGAATGTTGTGTGTGTCATTAATGATATATGTTCGTCATTAATGATATGTTTGTCATTAATGATATATGTGTCATTAATGATATATGTGTCATGAATGATATATATGTGTCAGTAATGATATATGTTTGTCATTAATGATATATGTGTCATTAATGATATATGTCTGTTATTAATGATACATGTGTGTCAGTAATGATATATGTGTGTCAGTAATGATATATGTGTGTCAGTAATGATATATGTGTGTCATTAATGATGGTTATGTGTGTCATTAATGATATATGTGTACCACTAATAATATATGTGTATCATTAATGATATATTTGTGTCATTAATGATATATGTGTGTCATTAATGATATATGTGTGTCCTTAATGAATGTTGTGGGTGTCATTAATGATATATGTTTGTCATTAATGATATATGTGTGTCATTAATGATTGTTGTGTGTGTCATTAATGATATATGTGTGTCATTAATGATATATGTGTGTCATTAATGATTGTTGTGTGTGTCATTAATGACATATGTGTTCCATTAATGATATATGTCTATCATTAATTATATATGTGTGTCATTAATGATATATGTGTACCATTAATGATATATGTGTGTCATTAATGAATGTTGTGTGTGTCATTAATGATATATGTTCGTCATTAATGATATGTTTGTCATTAATGATATATGTGTCATTAATGATATATGTGTCATGAATGATATATATGTGTCAGTAATGATATATGTTTGTCATTAATGATATATGTGTCATTAATGATATATGTCTGTTATTAATGATACATGTGTGTCAGTAATGATATATGTGTGTCAGTAATGATATATGTGTGTCAGTAATGATATATGTGTGTCATTAATGATGGTTATGTGTGTCATTAATGATATATGTGTACCACTAATAATATATGTGTATCATTAATGATATATTTGTGTCATTAATGATATATGTGTGTCATTAATGATATATGTGTGTCCTTAATGAATGTTGTGGGTGTCATTAATGATATATGTTTGTCATTAATGATATATGTGTGTCATTAATGATTGTTGTGTGTGTCATTAATGATATATGTGTGTCATTAATGATATATGTGTGTCATTAATGATTGTTGTGTGTGTCATTAATGACATATGTGTTCCATTAATGATATATGTCTATCATTAATTATATATGTGTGTCATTAATGATATATGTGTACCATTAATGATATATGTGTGTCATTAATGATATATGTGTGTCATTAATGATTGTTGTGTGTGTCATTAATGATATATGTTTGTCATTATTGATATATGTGTGTCATTAATGATTGTTGTGTGTGTCATTAATGATATATGTGTGCCATTAATGATATATGTGTACCTTTAATGATATATGTGTGTCGTTAATGATTGATGTGTGTCACTAATGATTGTTGTGTGTCATTAATGATATATGTGTACCATTAATGATATATGTTTACCATTAATGATAAATGTGTACCATTAATGATATATGTGTGTCATTAATGATTGTTGTGTGTGTCATTAATGATATATGTGTACCATTAATGATATATGTGTGATCATCAATGGTATATGTGTGTCATTAATGAATATTGTGTTTGTCATTAATGATATATTTCTATTATTAATGATATATGTGTGTCATTAATGATATATGTCTATCATTAATGATATATGTGTGTCATTAATGATATATGTGTGTCATTAATGGTATATGTGTGTCATTAATGATATATGTGTACCATTAATGATATATGTGTGTCATTAATGATATATGTGTGTCATTAATGAATGTTGTGTGTGTCATTAATGATATATGTGTGTCATAATGATTGTTGTGTGTGTCATCAATGATATATGTGTCATTAATGATATATATGTGTCATTAATGATAAATGTGTGTCATTAATGATTGTTGTGTGTGTCATTAATGACATATGTGTACCATTAATGATATATGTGTATTATTAATGATATATGTGTGATTAATGATATATGTGTACCATTAATGATATATGTGTGTCATTAATGATATATGTGTTCTTAATGAATGTTGTGTGTGTCATTAATGATATATGTGTGTAATTAATGATATATGTGTGTCATTAATGATTGTTGTGTGTGTCATTAATGATATATGTTTGTCATTAATGATATATGTGTGTCATTAATGATATATGTGTGTCAATAATGATATATGTGTGTCCTTAATGATTTTTGTGTGTGTCATTAATGATAGATGTTTGTCATTAATGATATATGTGTGTCATTAATGATATATGTGTGTCCTTAATGAATGTTGTGGGTGTCATTAATGATATATGTTTGTCATTAATGATATATGTGTGTCATTAATGATTGTTGTGTGTGTCATTAATGATATATGTGTGTCATTAATGATTGTTGTGTGTGTCATTAATGACATATGTGTTCCATTAATGATATATGTCTATCATTAATTATATATGTGTGTCATTAATGATATATGTGTACCATTAATGATATATGTGTGTCATTAATGATATATGTGTGTCATTAATGATTGTTCTGTGTGTCATTAATGATATATGTGTGTCATTAATGATTGTTGTGTGTGTCATTAATGACATATGTGTTCCATTAATGATATATGTCTATCATTAATTATATATGTGTGTCATTAATGATATATGTGTACCATTAATGATATATGTGTGTCATTAATGATATATGTGTGTCATTAATGATTGTTGTGTGTGTCATTAATGAGATATGTTTGTCATTATTGATATATGTGTGTCATTAATGATTGTTGTGTGTGTCATTAATGATATATGTGTACCATTAATGATATATGTGTACCTTTAATGATATATGTGTGTCGTTAATGATTGTTGTGTGTCATTAATGATATATGTGTGTCATTAATGATATATGTGTGTCATTAATGATATATGTGTGTCACTAATGATTGTTGTGTGTCATTAATGATATATGTGTACCGTTAATGATATATGTTTACCATTAATGATAAATGTGTACCATTATATATGTGTGATCATTAATGGTATATGTGTGTCATTAATGAATATTGTGTTTGTCATTAATGATATATTTGTATTATTAATGATATATGTGTGTCATTAATGATATATGTCTATCATTAATTATATATGTCTGTTATTAATGATATATGTGTGTCATTAATGGTATATGTGTGTCATTAATGATATATGTGTACCATTAATGATATATGTGTGATCATTAATGATATATGTGTGTCATTAATGATATATGTGTACCATTAATTATATATGTGTGATCATTAATGATATATGTGTATCATTAATGAATATTGTGTGTCATTAATGATATGTGTGTGTTATTAATGATATATGTGTGTCATTAATGATTGTTTTGTGTGTCATTAGTGACATATGTGTACCATTAATGATATATGTCTATCATTAATTATATATGTATGTCATTAATGATATATGTGTGTCATTAATGATATATGTGTACCATTAATGATATATGTGTGTCATTAATGATATATGTGTGTCATTCATGAATGTTGTGTGTGTCATTAATGACATATGTGCGTCATTAATGATATATGTGTGTCATTAATGATTGTTGTGTGTCATTAATAATATATATGCGTCATTAATGATATATGTGTGTCATTAATGATATATGTGTGTCATTAATGATTGTTGAGTGTGTCATTAATGATATATGTGTACCATTAATGATATATGTGTACCATTAATGATATATGTGTCATGAATGATATATATGTGTCAGTAATGATATATGTGTGTCATTAATGATATATGTGTGTCATGAATGATATATCTGTGTCATTAATGATATATCTGTGTCATTAATGAATGTTGTGTGTGTCATTAATGATATATGTGTGTCATTAATGATATATGTCTATCATTAATTATATATGTGTGTCATTAATGATATATGTGTGTCATTATTGATATATGTGTGTCATTAATGATTGTTGTGTGTGTCATTAATGACATATGTGTACCATTAATGATATATGTCTATCATTAATTATATATGTGTGTCATTAATGATATATGTGTGTCATTAATGATATATGTGTGTCATTAATGATTGTTGTGTGTGTCATTAATGACATATGTGTACCATTAATGATATATGTCTATCATTAATTATATATGTGTGTCATTAATGATATATGTGTGTCATTAATGATATATGTGTACCATTAATGATATATGTGTGTCATTAATGATATATGTGCGTCATTAATGATACATGTGTGTCATTAATGATTGTTGTGTGTCATTAATGAGATATGTGTGTCATTAATGATTGTTGTGTGTGTCATCAATGATATATGTGTCATTAATGATATATATGTGTCATTAATGATAAATGTGTGTCATTAATGATTGTTGTGTGTGTCATTAATGATATATGTGTACCATTAATGATATATGTGTACCATTAATGATAAATGTGTACCATTAATGATATATGTGTGTCATTATTGATATATGTGTGTCATTAATGATTGTTGTGTGTGTCATTAATGACATATGTGTACCATTAATGATATATGTCTATCATTAATTATATATGTGTGTCATTAATGATATATGTGTGTCATTAATGATATATGTGTGTCATTAATGATTGTTGTGTGTGTCATTAATGACATATGTGTACCATTAATGATATATGTCTATCATTAATTATATATGTGTGTCATTAATGATATATGTGTGTCATTAATGATATATGTGTACCATTAATGATATATGTGTGTCATTAATGATATATGTGTGTCATTAATGAATGATGTGTGTCATTAATGAGATATGAGTGTCATTAATGATTGTTGTGTGTGTCATCAATGATATATGTGTCATTAATGATATATATGTGTCATTAATGATAAATGTGTGTCATTAATGATTGTTGTGTGTGTCATTAATGATATATGTGTACCATTAATGATATATGTGTACCATTAATGATAAATGTGTACCATTAATGATATATGTGTGTCATTAATGATTGTTGTGTGTGTCATTAATGATATATGTGTACCATTAATGATATATGTGTATCGTTAATGATATATGTGTGTCATTAATGACATATGTGTACCATTAATAACATATGTCTATCATTAATTATATATGTGTGTCATTAATGGTATATGTATGTCATCAATGTTATATGTGTGTCATTAATGATATATGTGTACCATTAATGATATATGTGTGTCATTAATGATATATGTGTGTCATTAATGAATGTTGTGTGTGTCATTAATGATATATGTGCGTCATTAATGATATATGTGTGTCATTAATGAATGTTGTGTGTGTCATTAATGATATATGTTCGTCATTAATGATATATGTGTGTCATTAATGATATATGTCTGTCATTAATGAATGTTGTGTGTGTCATTAATGATATATGTTCGTCATTAATGATATGTTTGTCATTAATGATATATGTGTCATTAATGATATATGTGTCATGAATGATATATATGTGTCAGTAATGATATATGTTTGTCATTAATGATATATGTGTCATTAATGATATATGTCTGTTATTAATGATACATGTGTGTCAGTAATGATATATGTGTGTCAGTAATGATATATGTGTGTCAGTAATGATATATGTGTGTCATTAATGATGGTTATGTGTGTCATTAATGATATATGTGTACCACTAATAATATATGTGTATCATTAATGATATATTTGTGTCATTAATGATATATGTGTGTCATTAATGATATATGTGTGTCCTTAATGAATGTTGTGGGTGTCATTAATGATATATGTTTGTCATTAATGATATATGTGTGTCATTAATGATTGTTGTGTGTGTCATTAATGACATATGTGTTCCATTAATGATATATGTCTATCATTAATTATATATGTGTGTCATTAATGATATATGTGTACCATTAATGATATATGTGTGTCATTAATGATATATGTGTGTCATTAATGATATATGTGTGTCCTTAATGAATGTTGTGGGTGTCATTAAATATATATGTTTGTCATTAATGATATATGTGTGTCATTAATGATTGTTGTGTGTGTCATTAATGATATATGTGTGTCATTAATGATTGTTGTGTGTGTCATTAATGACATATGTGTTCCATTAATGATATATGTCTATCATTAATTATATATGTGTGTCATTAATGATATATGTGTACCATTAATGATATATGTGTGTCATTAATGATATATGTGTGTCATTAATGATTGTTCTGTGTGTCATTAATGATATATGTGTGTCATTAATGATTGTTGTGTGTGTCATTAATGACATATGTGTTCCATTAATGATATATGTCTATCATTA